>OX371261.1:64917308-65550950 GCA_947311025.1 Lypha dubia | reverse complement strand
CAGAATGAGCTGGTATGCAAATATCGGTGTTGTAAACACATTTTGGTGTTATTGGTAGAATGAATTCTTCATTTTCTATATTGAAAGTTGTTGTATATGTCTCAAAATCTATTTTACATTTATATTTATCTAGTAAATCCCACCCGATGATTCCATCAGTGGGTATTGGGAAATCAGTAGGTACAACGTGAAATTTGTGTGTTATACTATGGTTATCAAAATTTAAAACTAAACTTGTTGTACCAATACTTTCGATTGTATCTGAAGTTATACCACTTACTGTCGAAATGGTTGTTGTATCTATATCTTTTATTTCGTTGTTTTTACATATTGATATTTCGGCTCCCGTATCTATTAAAAAATTCGCGTTTCCCTTTTTACCTTTGCAACTTATTGTGTTTGGATTATTACTCTCTGTAAAAAATGTAAAAAATTTTTGCCTTGGACAACATGCAGTGTTTTCCTGCCTACCTAGTTTCCCTGTCTGTTGCCTCCTGTATTATTTCTATTGTTGCTATTTCTTTCATAATTTGTTCTAAAACTGTTGCTATTGCCTCTATTGTAGTGCTGGCAAATTCTACTATTTTTCATTAATCAATAATACTAATACTCAATAATAATAATACTCAATACCCCTTCATTTGGGTACTCAATACTACTCGATACTTTTTATGGATTTTTTGAATTTGTAACGCATAGTTTTTATCTGCAAATTTAAGTAGTTTCTTCAAAAATTAAAAATAGATCTTCACTATTATTGGTTTTGTGTGTCTTTTATTATTAAATCAAATATAAATGTAAAGCTAACTTTTAGTTCAACGTTAACAACTTAAGAAATAATTTAATTGTTCTCAAAAAAATTTATTTATGCATATAAGGGTTCTTTGGAAAATTAATCCTTTTTTATGGTTGTTCTATTTTATTGACAGCTTTATTTCGGCGGTTGGTTTAATATTTTAGCTTACACATTGTTGTCTTTCTGTACAGTGATGTATTTTTATACACTATTTTAGTCACTCAACTGCTTAAAAATACAATTCTGAAAGTATCGAGTAACTACTTTTGAGTATTGAGTATCCAAAAAAAGGGCAAATACTCGATACTCGGTACCTACTACTCAATACTTTGCCAGCACTACTCTATTGTTTCTTTCAAAATTTCTTTGATTACGATGTGGGTTATATTCTCGACTAATATTGCGAACTGTGATATCATAATGATTGTTGTCTCTGCTAAAATTACGATTATCATTATTTCTATTATGGTTGTTGGCTTGGCTGTTGTTGAAATTTATATTATTTCTTCGATAGTTGCCACCATTTCTAACATTTCGATCATTCCTATTATAATTATAATTATAAAAAACGTTATAAAATTTTATTTATCGATATTTCGCTACTTCTTTGTGTAGCTTCTTCAGGATTAGTAACAAAAAACCAATTAACAACAATATTTTAAACAAAACAATATTCGCTTTAAATTGAATTTTTTCCGGTTTTTGAAATAAATTAAAAATTGTTTTTTATATTTCAAATGGTTTTTGAATTAAATAATTTTTTCCAAGTTGTCAATTGACAAAAAAAAAATATTTTAGTTTGAAACATGAGGAAATGAAAAAGTTTTGGAAAAACTTTAAATAAATTAGAAGGGTTTATAAATTTTGAAAACATAATGCTATTTAAATATTAATCTTTATAATTTATTTTGCCCTTTAGCTTTATATACTAACGGCCGTATTCATAAAAAAATCTTCATTCAGGTTTCAAATACATTTTAGTTAAAAAACGTTTTAACACTAAAAAAGGCTTTTTAAAAATTGGTATTCATAATCGGTATTTTAACTAAATTGATTGGTCGGGTAGGATTATATCCTGCCAATTATGTGGAGGTTATACATACGTAAATTTCTATGTCAATATCTTGAAAATCCTGAACTCTTCTAGCATTGTACAATCCTAATTTCTTCGATATTGTCGTATTATTTAACACGAAAAGAAAAACATTGCAACCAACAACAATATTATGGAATTCTAGTTTTTATAAAGAAGCAATTACAAATATTTTTCTTTAGCATTTATTTAGTATTATTCTATTTGTCATTTTGTCCTACTGGCCGTTTATTATACCTTTTTTATGTTTCCTCTATTAACGAAAACGGATTTAGCCATTTCAAAACAATTTTAAAACCCAACGTATTATTCCGTTCTCAATATAACCCAAGAGCTGTCTCGCCATTTTACCTATAATTTCTTCAATTTTTCCTTTTCGTTTATATATTTTGGATAAAATACACAAATTCTATGAAGAAACCAAATAAATCTTTTAGGGAATTTTAACAAAAACAATCTTTTTTTTTCTTAAAATTTACATTAAATTATTTGTTAAAAGATCACTACTTATTTAAAAACTGATAATTAATGAAAAGAAAAATGATAATAAATAATTTATATAATTTACTTGTTGTAAAACACATAAGCAATATCCATAAACTTTTATAAAATATGATGTTGAGAAAATGTTAATAAAATTTTTGTAGTGAAACCTTTAATCTTGCGAAATGATCAAAATCAAATAATTCAGTGAATTCAATTAAAAGGACCCCGATTATATGTTTTAATAGTGAGTACTTGTAATTTATTTAACTTATATTTAAATATAAATAAAATTAATACATTATTATATACGATAATTATATTATTACAAAAAATATGCATATTACTAAAAAATAAGGAAATAAAAGCAATTTCTCAAAAAAGAAAAAACCAGTACATGGTTATCGATCTTTATATTTATAACGAAACAGTCGCATCTTCTTCGTTAAGGAAATTTTGGGCCATTATTCTAGTCAGCAAAATAAATTTTATAACATAATATAAGAAAGTCACGAAAAAATATTTACACAAACCTTCCATATAACTCTTTTTCTAATATCCTTTGAATTTTAGATATTCTGGATTCTCCCGTATTAGTGAAATTAAAATGTTCTTCAAACAATTTTTTAATTAACGGAAGGCATAGTGAGGATAACGGTAAAGGTTCCTCCATAATAATATCCGAAGCCATCTATTTAAAAAATTTTATTAATTTTCCGCTTTAAAAATAACAAATAAATTTTATGCAAGCCTTTAGCGGTTTTAGGTATTCAAATGATTGTCTGAATTCACTCCATTTTTCCAGTTTATTTTGTTCGAGGCTCTGAAATATATTTTCCAAAAAAGTCAATGTGCTCCATTTACAATGAGATCTAAAATTTGGCTTTTTTAAATGAATCTCCTGTAAAAGATAAAACAATAAGTATCGAATTTGCATTATACAACATGAGATTACATATCTGTTTCCCAAAATTGTTTTAAGAAATTTTTCACAGTCTGCATTAAATTCCGTTTGGTCAAAAATTTTCTGCAAACAACGAGTCAACACAGACTCAAAACACTCAATTAGAGGCAATTCTGTTAACAGAATTGAAAATAAAATTACATGGAAAATATACGCTGTAATCTATATTATCCAACCGTTAATTTTTGCAAAATCCGAAACAAATTGAACCACATTATCTGAACTAGAAATCACTACTCCGCTGCAATTTTTAAGATTAATTTCAGCAAGAACTTCGGAAATATTAACTCCTTCGATACCAATCAAATCACTAGAGTATAAAATGCTTATTAAATCCATTTGCTTGTCGTTCAAATAGTTAAAATATATATTAAGTATATCCTGCCCCTCATTATCCTTGTATATTTCAAAACTTAAAGAATATGGTTGGGATTGTGATAGTCGATGCACTTGGCAAGTAATAATTTGTTAGATATTTGTATAACGTGATTCAATTAATAGTTTTACTCGATTTATCGTATCAGCACTAATCGTTAAGCCAGTTAACTGTTGGTTATATTTACAAAATCCGTTCTCTTCCAATGTGTCTAAAGTTAACAAATCTGTTTGCACTAAATCTGCCAACATCATGTCCACCGAATTCTGCTGTTGATCATTACTTTCATGGCGTTCAAGATTAGGGTATGTAAGTGCTGTCTCATCTCTTCTATAATCCACATTACTGGTATTAAATGCTTCAGTACATGATGCTGAGACACCTATTTCGGAGCCAATTGGTGGCAAAAACGCTACATAATCTGTGTTCTGTGGTGCCGATTCGGCATTGCTTATTGGTAAATTTTGGCTATTTAATCTAATACTGCTGCATTCAGTTTGAGAGATGTCATATTCAGGTAAAATTAAGCAATTATTAACAAAATGATTGCCAGTTTGTACAGGTGGATTGACTTCACTGACATTATGGGTTTCAATACGTTGCCTTTTGATAGAAGCAGCATTTAGGTTGTTAACATAATCAATTCCTGAACCACTTTCATTAGTATTATTCTCTTGTTCAATATTTTGATAACAGAATGTATCCTGTTTTGCGACCACCGTTTCAATAGATTTCGTGACAATCTTCTTAAATATTTCAACATGTTTGGACATTAAATGAGTCCTTAAATTGGAGGTATTCTTATTATAAGCGATGGCAGTATTGCAAATAGTACACACAGTTTTTTGTCTTGTCAATATATTATTGCCGTTGTCAGAAGGGAAACCAAAATATTTCCAATAAGGACTACGCATTGAAGAGGGAACTACCGTACGGGTATACTCTATTTGCTCCATGTTATTAAATATTTCATAAATATATTGAATTGATTATCGGGAATGGAAAATGGATCTGTCCTTTTTTTGTAATATTTTTTTTTTGCGTCCATTTGAAATTTCAGCAATATTCTCTAAAAAAAACACAATACTAATTTTCTAAATAATACTATCACATACATACTTACCTATTTCTCTTATTAAATATAGCGTATCCATAATTTTCAATAATTTAAGGACTTATTTTATTTTTCTTTTATATTTTTTAGAATTATTATACAAAGTTAGAAATGTAAACAACCAACAGATATGTAATTTAAAATAGCATTAAAATGACAGAGATGTCATCTTAAAATAGGTTTAAACATGCCTGCAGTCAATTTTAAAATTTCGTTTTTTACACAAGGTTTAAAAAGAGGATTTTAAGCTAAAATTCCATTATGAATACAATTTTAGCGATTTTTGCTTAAAACATATTTGAAATGCTGTTTAAAAGTATTATGAATACGGCTGTAAATGCCTATAACTCTGAGCTACACTATCAGTATCTGCTTTGAAGTTAATTCTTTTTTCTGGGGGTATATTAATTATCTGCAGCATTTATAAACTACATTACATTAAAATACCTTGTAAAGGAAATGATAGTGAAATTTGTAATAAAGTCTATGTAGGTACTACGAAGAACAAACTAGATTAGCTGGACACAAAACAAATTTAAAATATAGAAACTATACATCATCACAAAAGACTGCATTATCTTTACACTGTCGTGATTCAGATCACTATCCAGATTTTGAAAAAATATCCATTTTAAATACAGAAAATATATATAAACGCAGATATATGTTAGAAATGCTGCAGATAATTAATATACCACCAGAAAAAAGAATTAACTTCAAAGCAGATACTGATAGTGTAGCTCAGATTTATAGGCATTTAGTATATAAAGCTAAAGGGCAAAATAAATTATAAAGATTAATATTTAAATAACATTATGTTTTCAAAATTTATAAACCCTTCTAATTTATTTAAAGTTTTTCCAAAACTTTTTCATTTCCTCATGTTTCAAACTGAAATATTTTTTTTTCTTTTTTTTTTTTTTTTTCAATTGACAACTTGGAAAAAATTATTTAATTCAAAAACCATTTGAAATATAAAAAACAATTTTTAATTTATTTCAAAAAACCGGAAAAAATTCAATTTAAAGCGAATATTGTTTTGTTTAAAATATTGTTGTTATTTGGTTTTTTGTTACTAATCCTGAAGAAGCTACACAAAGGAGTAGCGAAATATCGATAAATAAAATTTTATAACGTTTTTTATAAAAAAATTGACCTCAAGCTCATCAATCAAATAAAAATAACTTCAAGAAAAGGTCGAAAAATTAGCAATACAAATCAAAAAATTATTATAATTATTTTGATTGAATCTTCTGTCAATCCTGAAAATATTGTTGTTACTATTACTTAGTAAATTTCTTTCTAGAGTTACGCATTTTTCTACTGCCTAATTTAAGGTTTTAGGTCTACTTGCCAACAGAATGTTTTTATATTCATCATTGACTCCCTTAGTAAAAACATTGAGAGCCATTGTATCGCTCATTTTGTAGATGGCGTCTTTCGCTTCTTGTGTTGGAACTTCAGTTGATTTTATATGAAAATCACTAAGTTGCTCTGCGAGTACAGTAATTTTTTCCCTGTACGACGAAATATTCAAAACTCCTTGTCTTGCTGCTCCTAATTCTGTCAATACTTGTTGCAACGTTCTTGGATTAGGGTATGTCTCTATTAAAAGTTTTCTTAAACCCGCAAAAGATGTCGGTCTATTTGCGCGCCCTATCACACTACGAACACTGGCTGTTAGCTTAAAATTGTACACATATTTGACGTATATTTCTCTGTCCTCGTTTCTTATCAAATCGTGTAGCAATTCTGCCTGAACTAGAAAGTCCTCTAAGTGCTCGTATGAACCCTTAAATGTTTGTAAGTTTTTACCAACTACTGATATATCAAAGTGTGCCATTTTTGTTATTTTATTATCAGTGACTAAAGTTTTCACTGATTTAATGTTCAAATTTTTTATAGTATTTAATATTTTTGGGTATAAATCGTTAAATTTTATTGCTAAGGATTTGCTTTCGTGATCCTCTAAATTTTCTAAAAGCTCATTAACTTCTTCTTTTATTTCAATCAACCGTGATAATTTTTCTTTTTTGTACTCTTCGGAGTAAACTCTATCCTTACTTTTTTTTATATTTTTATCAAACTTCTCTATTTCAATATAATATTTCTCTATTTTATCCATTAAATTAATTGGATTTACGATTTTGTTCTAAGTTGGCGAATTATAATCTTAGTGCCTGATAATTTTGTTTGTATGTGGCAACGCTATCACATATATGTTGCCCTCTACCGGTAAAATTTTTTTTCTTTACTTATATTTTTGCTAACATTCATTTGTGCATATTATGCTTCTTCTTGCTTACTTATATTTTGCTTTGTATTACTTTCGTGTTTTAGTGCTTTTTATTTTAAATATAAAATGCTATTTTATATATAAAAAAAATGTGTAAATAAAATGTATATATATATTTATAAATGTTCGTGTTTTTTTATTTCATTCTGTTTTTGTTAATGTAAGATTTTGTTAATTGTATATATAATGTGTTATTCAGTGTTATTCATTTTTATTTTTTTTTTTTTTTAAATTTTGCTTGTAAGGCTTCTAACGGCGCAACCTGCAGCCACAGCTCTGAAGACACCTCCTAGGATGGTGGTGGGTCGCTGTTTAATGTGGCCCTTAAAGCTGCCAACCTCCTTCTTATGCGCACCTGCGCACCTGCTCTTTTATGCCTAGGTTTGGCCGTTGGTGGGATATGGGTGAGTTTTTTTTCGACTCTTTTGTTTTGCCTCTGCTTATATTCCTCTATTGAGAGTCTTTTGGGGCCTGCCTCTACTGGTGTCGCCTTATATTATGGTGGCCCCTCCTTCGATCCACCGGCCGGAATGTACTCCTCTACGGGTGTTGTGTTTTTTGTGTTGTCTGGCAGGATCGCCATGTGATGTTTGAACACAATAAAATCTTTTAGGTCCCTGCCTATCAATATATTTGCCGGCGCTTAAGAACGCCACTGGCTAAAACCTAAGGCAGATGAATGCCTGTTTCCCTTTATTTTAGTGAAGAGCCTATATCAGGCTAAGTTTTTGATTAAGTTTATTTTCAAAAAATCAAGGTCTTATATACTAGCTTAGCGGTACCTTAAAAGCTACAAAATTTATTTATTAATTAACAATTGTTGTTGTCCTAAGCTACAAACATTCCATTGTTAATTCCAAGGAATGTAAAAAGGAATTTGCATTAGGGTGGTACTTAAAACATAAATAATAATATAATATAAAAATAATATAATTTAATAATATAATATAATATAACCAAAAATTAAAATATATAGTACACTACACCCTAAATTAAAAACAAGTGGTTTATAGCCCGTTCAGCGTTACGCGAAATTAAGTTTTGAAAATGGGGACCTGTGCCAAAAAAAGCGCATTAAAGAAGAAGGTCTTGGCTACATTTTGGCGTTTTTAGTTTTTTCAAATTCGGTTGTTTTTTCAAACAAAGTTTCATTTCAAGTCACGCACACCACTGTTGG
Source organism: Lypha dubia (assembly GCA_947311025.1). Taxonomy (NCBI): domain Eukaryota; kingdom Metazoa; phylum Arthropoda; class Insecta; order Diptera; family Tachinidae; genus Lypha; species Lypha dubia. Next base: position 65,542,651 of record OX371261.1, on the reverse strand, counting down.
CCAAATATATTGAAAATGCGGACCTGTGCCAAAAAAGTGCATACAGGTTATTAAAGAGCAAGCTCTTGGCTACATTTTGGCGTTTTTAGTTTTTTCAAATTCGGTTGTTGTTGCAAACAAAATTTTTCAAACAAAGTTTCACTTCAAGTCAGGCACACCACTCTTGGCCAAATATATTGAAAATGGGGTCCGGTGCCAAATAAGCGCATAAAGAGTATTAAAGAGGAAGGTCTTGGCTACATTTTGGCGTTTTTAGTTTTTTCAAATTCGGTTGTTGTTGCAAACAAAATTTTTCAAACAAAGTTTCACTTCAAGTCACGCTCACCGCTGTTGGCCAAATATATTTGTACAGTTAGGAAGTTCTAGTGATATTAATTCAAACGTTTCGTCAGAATTACACTATTTGGATTTTTCCTGTGTCTTTCTAGCACTTGTAACTGAAAGACTTTGTACCTTTAAATAATAGACAAGACAAGACCCTTTTGTTTGAAAACTGTAGAGTTAATAATTTATTTGTAAAAATGATTCATCTTTTATACAAAATACAAAATAGTAACTTAAATAATTTTCGTACTTAATAATGCGGAAGTGAATAATAAACAGTTAAATAAAGTTGACCTAAATAAATATTGAAAATTAATATAAAAGAATTGTGCCAGGTGACGAAATTATATATATTTTGTCTTATTAAAAATAATGCATGCGTTTGTAGTTTGATTTAAATTTAACTAAAATGTATAGGTTGTAATTTTTAGTATACAAGCAATAAGTACATTGACACAATTTAATTGAAATGCTTACGTTATGATTTTAGTTATACAAACAATAAATACATTCTCCCCGGCATTGACGAGTAGTCAATAATAACGAAAACAAAAATAAAATAAAAAAAAATGAGATTCAAATTTGAACTGTGAAGTTCTCACGTGGATGTGGTGTGGGTGTTGCCTTATTGTTGGATGGTTGTGGAGTATGCGATGAATGCGTTATTTTAGTTACTTCAACAGCACTATACTTTCTTCGGATTGCCGTTATAACTGACACCAGTATTATGGCTATTACACTGATGACTAATGCAGAATATGCAATTGCAGTACCGTGTTTTGAAGTTGAATGATGTTGAAAAGTTGAAGTGTTTATAGATTCTAACCTTTGTTGCAATTCTTTCATTTTATTGAGTTGTACCGAAATCTGGTCTGTTATTAATGTGTAGTTGGTTTAAATGTTTTCGCCTTTTGAAAGATGGAGATATGCAATTTCTGAAATATTTGCCAGGCTCGTGTATGATGACCCAGTAATTGTTGATATCGATTGTTGACCAGTCACGTGAATAGATTCATGCTTAAGGATGCTATCGGGGTTAATGGTTAATAATCCAGAGCCTTCTAGATATAAAGTCGTAATTTCCTTTCCACAAACCGCTGTGGTTTGAGTGATTGAGGATGAGGAGTATATCCATTGGTTTTTATGATTTAATGGTGTCCATGTTACGTTTGCATGGAGCTTCCTTAGGTTGCAATTTCGAATAGTAATGTTGTTAAATAAGTTAATTTCACATGAGCACCTTTCCGCTCCGAAATTGTATTCCAGTTGTATATTATAGCATATGAATATGTTCTTCCTGATGACAGTACATGATTTAAGTTGATCTAATGATACCGGAAAATAGTGTCTTCGGTTTGTGTTTATCGCTAGTATAGGACTGCATGTTTCTATCGTTAGCATTGTGTTGTTTATTGTGTTAGGGATAGGAATTAAATTATATAATTTAAATTGGTCATGCTCTATTAATGGCAGCGTTATGCTAAACACCACGTGTTCCTGGGTAAGTCCTCCCTTTACCTTCATTAGCTTATAAAATTCTAACAAATCATCTGCGAATACTGGTAACATTAACGATTCAGGCATATCTGTTTTGATTTGTTGTATTTCGATCTCTATTTGTGTTGGAGTTAACAGTAACGGATTGATTTTTCCATGGTGAGTATCAGTTAACACATCCAGAATACATGTTTGCATTTTTTGTAAGTTGTTTGCGATAAGTGATAGTTGCATAAAGCCTACGTTGAACATGTTTGCAAGCTTCAACTGATATAATTCTTCGTTATGCAATTCCTCGCCTTTTACTACTTCATTCAGCGTTGATTGAATGCTGTCAAATTTGAATTTTGCTGCAGTTAGACCTTGTTTAACGATATTCATAGTGGAGTTTACGACTGAAGTTTGGTCCTTTATGAGTTTTAGCATGAATGAATCGTCTTCTTGTAATTTGGTGATAGTTGACGACATTTTCTCTGCATATCCAGAATCAGGTACACCAAACAGTGAATTTGCGATATTTCCGACAACATCAATGGCACCTCTCTTCTGTTATCTAGACTCAATTCAGTTTCAATATGCTGCAAGTGTTCTATTATATTAGTACACGATGTATTGGACTCCATTTTTTTACACAGCTGTTCTAGTGATTTGGTGCCGTTTGCTAAAAATGATGTGTCAGTCCAGTATGCTGACAGATCATAATATACGACTAGATTCCATTGACTTGTAGATATATACGTAGATCCTAATTCTTCAAAATGGATTCCCAGCTGCGATCCAAATCGTTTGTTTTCGATTGGTATTCCCATGATCATTGGGAAAATGAGTAGTAAAGCCAGCAATGTTTTGCATATATTATTGTTTAGTAGCCTTGTTCTTTTGCTTTTGGGTTCGCTAGTTTGATCTCCGACTGTTGTATCTGTACTTTTGTTTGTTGAGTTTGACTCTAGATTTTCCTCAATTGGAAGCAACGCAAGACGATGTATAGGTCTTTTACAAATTCCCGATGCGATTTTGATGTCAGCAACCCGAATTGATCCATCCTTTCCAGGATAAACTTTCAATACTCGTCCTAGCGGCCATTTCATCGGCATAGTGTTACCTTCTTTAATGATAACCATATCTCCTGGGTTGATATTAGCACTTTGAGTTTTCCATTTATGACGCTGCTGCAATTCGTGTAGGTACTCATTTGACCATCTTTTCCAAAATTCATGTTTTATTTTTGATACGAGTTCCCATCGAGATAAGAGTGATATTCTCTTAGAGTTGGCTGCGATATCCACCTGAGACGTAAGAGCTTCGCCGATCAAGAAGTGTCCTGGAGTTAATGCAGATATATCGGATGGGTCGGCTGACATAGGTGTTAATGGGCGAGAATTTAAGATAGCTTCAATTTCTAAGATAACCGTTTCCAATTCTTCATATGTTAGTGAAGCTGTGCTTAAGCTTCGAACCAATAGATTTTTAGCCGATTTTACCGCTGCTTCCCAAAGTCCTCCAAAGTGGGGAGATCTGGGTGGAATAAAATGGAATTGTATTCCTTTTGAGCTACATGTTGAAACTATCGACTCCTTCCCATTCTCAGAAAATATTGATTGAGAGAGTTCAGTGAGTTAATTGTTGGCTCCAACAAAATTTGTTGCGTTATCACTATAGATATTTTGGCAACGTCCTCTTCGACAAATAAAGCGTTTTAAGGCACCAATGTAAGCATCAGTTGATAGATCACTAACCAGTTCAAAATGAACTGCCTTAGTAGCAAAGCAACAAAATACTGCTACATATGCTTTTGTTGGCCGTTTTCCTCTTATTTTGTAGTGGACCCACATTGGTCCAAAATAATCAACGCCTGTGTTAATGAATGGCCTTGCAGGTGTGACTCTGTCATGTGGAAGGTTCCCCATTAATTGTTGGCATAGCTTGGGACGAGCCCTGCAACCTTGTACGCACCTTTGAACGGTTGATCTTGCTATAGATTTTCCTTTGATCGGCCAGAATCTCTGCCTCACTATTCCCAATAATGCTTGCGGGCTGCAGTGCTTGTTTTCTTCATGCACTGACTTAAATAAAAGTTTCACAAGCACATCATTATATGGAAGAATTATTGGATGTTTTGAATCGTAGGATAAGTTTGACTCCTCCAACCGTCCTCCCACTCGAAGGATGCCTTCATTATCGACAAATGGTGTTAAGCTAAGGATTGGACTGTGTTTCGCGAGCACTTGTTTTTCTTCTAATTGTTTGATTTCATTAGGAAAATCATAGCTTTGGATGGCATGTATGATTGTTCTAAGTGAGATCTCAAGTTTTTCTGTACTTAACGCATTCAGTTGTGGTCTTGGGGAAGATTTTTCAGTGGTGTTTTTAACGAAGCGGTAAACATATGATATTATTCGCTGTAACTTCTTAAATGAACCTTTATGGTCGATATTGTGTACAAAGTTGTAGTTGTTTAAGGTTAACAAAACGATAGGTGACTCTTTCTTTCTTTCGAGATAAGAAGTAATTTGTAAATGTGGCCGAAATTCTGCAGGCCAACATTCTTGCTTTCCATGTAAAAATAATGGTCCCAAAAACCATAAATGACACTCTGCAAGTGCCTTTGCTGATAAACCTCTTGAGAGAATGTCTGCTGGATTATCCTTTGACGAAAAATATCGCCATTGCTCTGCAAAAGTTAAAGTTTGTATTTTGGATATCCTGTTACCCACAAATGTCTGGAAAGATGATGACTTTGAGTGTATCCATGACAAGACAATCTCAGAGTCTGTCCATAAGAAAATTGGTAAATTTTTAATCTGCATAACCTTTCGAAGACGTTGAGATAGTTCTGCAGCTAGAAGTGCTGCACAAAGTTCCAGCCGTGGTAAGGTTTGCTTTTTGATTGGTGAGACGCGAGACTTCGCACATAGTAGATTTGTTACGATTCTACCGTTTTTAAATGTTGATCGAATATATGCTGCGGCCCCAAAGGCCTTTTCGGATGCATCCGCAAAGATATGAAGTTGAGTAGTTAATGGGATGTCATCCTTGAATATGTGTCGTGTTATTTGAAGATTGTTGATTGTGTTTAAACCTTCCCGGAAGTCTGACCAAGCTGAACTGAGATTTTCAGGTAGAACTTCATCCCATGTCAGCTTCATCTGCCATAAGAGTTGAATAAATATCTTCGCCTTAACTACCAAGTCAGAGCTTACTGTGCGTTTAGTAATCATGTCTACAGGTTCAACCTTTACCTTTACGCAAAGATGGTCTAGTTTGGACAGCCATATCAGACCCAGAGTTTTAATAGACTCCTTCTGTGTGCTGTTAAAATCAAGATTTACTTCCTGATCATCTTGTGGAATATTTTGAAGGACTTGTTTATTATTTGCGCTCCACTTACGACAGTTGAAGCCATGTTTTCTGAGTATGTAAGCTAGTTGTTGTTGTTTCTCGATTGCAGTACTTAAGCTGTTTGATCCACCGTCGTAAACATAGAAATTATCTCTTAGAATTTGGGCACCTAGTGGGTAGTCAGTATCATTTTCGAAGGCGATTTGTTGAAGGCACCTTGTCGCCAAATATGGAGCAGCTCGTGTCCCATACGTGACAGTGTTAAGTTTATAATATTTTATGGGTTCAGAAGGATCATTTCTCCATAGAATTATCTGGTATCTCCTGTCGTCTTGATGTACCAAGACTTGTCGATACATTTTTTCAATGTCTGTTGTAAAGACAAATCTTGGTAAACGGAAACGAATGAGTATCGAAAATAGATCACTTTGAACAATTGGGCCAGTGTACATTAAGTCGTTAAGTGAATAGCCGGATGATGTTTTGGCGGAAGCATCGAACACGGCACGAAGTTTAGTAGTTGTGCTATCTGATTTTAGTACACAATGATGTGGAATGAAATGGTTGGGGGTTGGTATTGAGTTGACATCTATTTCCGTCATATGGCCCAGTTGTTTATATTCGTTCATAAAATGTATGTACTGATTTCTGGTGACCGAATCTTTCATTAATCGTCGTTCAAGACTAAGGAATCGTTTGTAGGCTGTTGTCTTAGAATCTCCTAATGCAGATGGATTTTCACGGAAGGGTAACTTGACAACAAAACGTCCTTCATCGTTTCTTTGAGTGTTTTGGACAAACAGTGATTCAAATTGTTGTTCGTCCTGCGAAAGTCCCTTTTCAGTTGATCCATCATCTTCCATTTTCCATAGCCGTTCAATGACGTCGTTGAATAGCTCGTCGTTAAAGTCTTCTGGTTTAGTGGTGAAAATTACACAAGTTGTAGCGTCATTTGCCCCTTGACTTGTAGATATTTTTCCGCTGATGATCCATCCAAGTGAAGTGTTTAACAAAATTGGAAGATTGCTTGATAGCTCTATTTTTTCGCGTTGCATCAGATTAGAGTAATATTTGGCACCCAAAAGAATATCTACTTTTTTTTTAGGATATTAAAGAGGAAGCTCTTGGCTACATTTTGGCGTTTTTAGTTTTTTCAAATTCGGTTGTTGTTGCAAACAAAATTTTTCAAACAAAGTTTCACTTCAAGTCACGCTCACCGCTGTTGGCCAAATATATTTGTACAGTTAGGAAGTTCTAGTGATATTAATTCAAACGTTTCGTCAGAATTACACTATTTGGATTTTTCCTGTGTCTTTCTAGCACTTGTAACTGAAAGACTTTGTACCTTTAAACTATGTGAATTATATCATATTTACCTGCATTACAATTATCCATTTTAATAAAAATCATAAACTGAAAACACGCTTTTACTCAAGTTGACTTGTCTCAAACACAGCAAAAAAGCATATGCCCAATTAGCATCACGAAATTTTGACTGCGTGGCGAGAGCGAACGAAAGCAAAAAGGAATTAAAAAAGAACGGGATCTAGTCAAGCATTCTATTCTCTTCACCCTACGGTGGGAAGTTAAAGAAAAAGTGTGTTTTGAAAATTCGAATTTTGGCCGCTTAAATTGGACAAATACCCCTCTGTGCGGCGCTAATAAACGCCACTGGCAAATATAAATATATGGCAGATGAATGCCAATATTAACATGCCGATTTAAGGCAAGAATAAAAATTGATGTTTTTGAAATAAGTAATGCCGATGGAAGGCAAAGTATTAATTAATTTTATTTTCAAAAATTTGTTCCTTATATTCTAAACTAACTGTATTCTAAAACTACAAAATTTCTTATTCATTAAATATAAATGTAGTTTGAGAAAATATAAAATACATTATACATAATTGTTGTATTGCAATAACAACATGTTCAATATAGAACAATACAATTGTTGTAATATAAAAAATAACAATCGTATCATGTTTGCTGTAATAATGGTAGTAACATTAAAAAAGTGCCGTGTGCAAAAAGTAATATTAAGAACAGTAAGAGTAATTAGTACACTTACATATAAATATAATAATACATTGTTTATGTTAGTAATATTAATAGTGCCGTGTGCAAAAGTAATATTAAGAACAGTGAGTGCAATAAGTTTTCTTACATGTAAAATAATAATAAATATAATAATAGATTATTTAGGATTCACTACAAGCCTGATAATATTACTTTCCATATGTAAATCAATATAAGTTCAAATAATAATTACGTTTATTCGTAATAATAATAATATAAAAATATTAATTCCGCTTGGGCACGAGCTATAAATACCCTAATAACAGGGGTCACAATAATATGTGAATTTCCCTAATATAGAGTAAAAACAACAAAAACGTTAAAATACAAAGTAGAATACTTTGATGATAACGGACTATGAGTTTGTGTTGATTATTAGTTACAAAACAGTAATGAGGGAATTTCGTACTAACCAGCGCTGTTTCATTGTAGAATAAAAATTGAATTAAAAATTAATTCTCATATTCTATTTCTGTTAAAAACTGGTTAAACAGTTGATATTCTTCTCAATTAGTATCCACTTTACGAAAAATTGTAAAGATGGACAATTGAACGCTGATGAGAGGTGTAGCGGCCTTGAAATCAGTACTGATACGTTCTGCTAAAAACTGATTGGATATAAATAATAATATTTTCCAACACAAAAAAACTCTTAGTAATTTTGAATTTTCATTAATTCAATAAAACTGAACTTGAGCCTGATAATATTACTTTTCATATGTAAATCAATATAAGTTCAAATAATAATTACGTTTATTCGTAATAATAATAATATAAAAATATTAATTCCGCTTGGGCACGAGCTATAAATACCCTAATAACAGGGGTCACAGTAATATGTGAATTTCCCTAATATAGAGTAAAAACAACAAAAACGTTAAAATACAAAGTAGAATACTTTGATGATAACGGACTATGAGTTTGTGTTGATTATTAGTTCCAAAACAGTAATGAGGGAATTTCGTACTAACCAGCGCTGTTTCATTGTAGAATAAAAATTGAATTAAAAATTAATTCTCATATTCTATTTCTGTTGAAAACTGGTTAAATAGTTGATATTCTTCTCAATTAGTATCCACTTTACGAAAAATTGTAAAGATGGACAATTGAACGCTGATGAGAGGTGTAGCGGCCTTGAAATCAGTACTGATACGTTCTGCTAAAAACTGATTGGATATAAATAATAATATTTTCCAACACAAAAAAACTCTTAGTAATTTTTAATTTTCATTAATTCAATAAAACTGAACTTGAGCCTGATAATATTACTTTTCATATGTAAATCAATATAAGTTCAAATAATAATTACGTTTATTCGTAATAATAATAATATTAAAATAAAAAAATTTTTATCTCGAAAGATATGGCTTATATTATAATTTGTGTTTATATAAACATGTCTAAATGAATCTTTAAACTAAAATGAATTAAAAAAATAAATAAACGTACATAATTTAATAATATATAATTAAGTTGTGTTGAAATTTGTCTACTCATTAGTCATAATAGCATATTTAATAGCACTTTGTCCTGACCTTTTTTAATGAACCATTCCGTGAACGGACAAATCCCGTTAACGGTCAAATCTGCTGTGATGGATGGTGTCCGCCTATGGGAGATTTCACTGTACATACATATTTGTATATTTTGGGTGCTTGTTAATTCGGTTATATTTTGTATATTTTGAGCATAATTTGATTGCATTTTTTTAGACAAAGTATATTTTGACAGTTTGGCTGACATCCTAAACGTTCATATACAGTATTGCTACTGTATTTAAATCACATGCATATGCAAAGTTCCGAAACAATGCAACAACTATAAAACCGATGCCTTGTTTGCTTTCTTACTGCGTTAAAAATATATGGCGGCGGCATTTTGAAATGGTATACATTGTATAATTATTGTACTGTGGCGTTATGAAATGAGAACCTTTTTTTTTTAATTAGGACCAAAATCCCAAAAATCATTTAACAGGTAGTGTTTTATTCGCGTTTTTATTACGATTCCCGAGCTACCACAACCTCTACCTCAAGGATCCTTGGTGTCGTAGAAATTATATCCACTAATTCAAAATTTTTTTTTTTTTTTTTTTGTGGTAGTTTTATTATTTATTGAATCTTCAATTATAAATTGAAACATCAATAAGTTTTTCAAATCTTAAATCTAAAAATACATTAATATATGTTTAGCCAGTGCTAAACAAAATTTTTAATTCCAACTGTTGATTTTTGATGATTTACATCTCTCGTGTACGGCTGAGAGAAATAGTATCCCTCCTTCTCAACCGGGTGTGGCTTCTATAATTTAGAATGTTGCACGCAAGTGAATTTGGGTGCAATGCTAGTTTTTCAATATATTTTTTGCATGTTTTGAAAATACTGTCTTCACCAACGGAACATCAAGATCTTTGTGAATTCGCTGTTTTCGGATATACCAGAGGGCTGCAGTAATTGTACGTAGAATTTTGTTTTGTCGCCTTTGAATTTTTTCTACACTTGATGCTGGGGCAGTGCCCCATAACTGGATTCCATAGGACCATATTGGTTTCAGGATCGCGTTGTATAACAAAAGTTTACAGTCAAGACTTAATATAGAATTTCTTCCAATAAGCCAATTCATTTGGGATGCTTTTAATTTCATTTGTGTCAACTTTGCGTCTATATGCGATTTCCATGTAAAACGACGATCAAGATGAACGCCTAGATATTTTACTACATTGTGTTGGGGTATAGTCTCGGTGTTTATTTGTATAGCCAGGCATGTTTTTCTGCGCAACGTAAAAGTGACGTGCACACATTTCTGCTCGTTGACTTTTATACGCCATTGTTTTAGCCATTTTACCAATTTTGAGATGTACCCTTGTAGATTCCGGGAAGCTTCTACAGGATTTTCATGAACGCTTAGAAAAGCCGTATAATCAGCAAATATATACGTGTGAATGTTACTGCTTAACGGTAAGTCAGAGGCATATATTAAATAAAGTAAAGGACCCAATATATTGCCTTGAGGGACTCCGGCTTGAATCGACTGCGGGGGGCTTGAAAAATTTCCATCCCTTCCAATCAAACAGATGTTTTGTTGTACAGACTCTACTATTGTTCTTTGTTGGTTAAGAAAGACACCGACTAGCAGGACATCCTTTGTGGATTATCAAGTGTATAGAATACAAGAGGATATAGGTAATCACAACTGGTATCATGTTAGTCGGAAGATACTTTGGCGGATTTAGAAAGTAGAGGACTTTCGCCTTCAGATCATGCGAAAAGGGATATCTGGTGGTCCATACGTGGTTTAGAGAACCTTATTTAGATTGGAGCATAAGCGATCTTCTCCCTCTAGACACAGATATTGAAGCTAAAAGTGTGAAAAACATGCAACTTTATTTCCTAATTTCGAAGATGTTCTGGATAGATTTTCTAAGTTTGGTCGTGCTCTCAGAGTAATATCGCACGTACGAGTATTTCGATTGTATCATAGGACACATTCTTCTCGTAAGGGCAAGCATACGTTTGGATCTACAACAATTTTAAGCAATGAGATATAGAATGTAAAATTACGTTTAGCGATTTTAGCTCAATCTCTTTTGCTAAAGAAACCTATTTTCACAAAAAATTAATTACATTCCCTTAATCCACTTTTATATTATAATGGGGTAATGAGGTTAAATAGTAGTTTGGTAAATTCTCCCTCTTTGTCCTATACAGAAAAACATCCGATTATTTTGCCATACTCATGTCATTTTACGGTTCTCTGAAGAGATTTTGCTGTTTCTGAGAATTATACGCATTGAATACTGGGTTCCTCTGCTCAAGGCTTTAGTTCGTACGGTAGTCAATCGCTGCAAACGTTGTATTTTAGACAAAAAACGATTCTGTAGTCAAATAATGGCAGCTCTACCTCCAGACCGAACGACTTTAGACTGGCCTTTTACCACTACTAGTGTGGATTTTGCAGGTCCATTTTATTAATAAAGTTTTACGGAAAGGTCTTGCCGTATAACAAAATCTTATGTCTGCATCTTTGTTTATTTTTGTACTAAAGAAGTCCACTTAAAATCAACTACAGACTTGTCGTCAGACGCATTCTTATCTGCTTTTCATTATTTCATTGCTAGACGAGGTTATCCATTAATGGTAATTTTGTAAGAGCTTCTCGAGAAACTGAGAGAGATTTGGTCACTTTTTTGAAAGAAAGTCAGGCTCGAATATGTTTAACTTTTGGATTTCAGGGTCTTTCGTGGCGGTTTATTCCAGCTGGTGCGCCTAATATGGATGGACTTTAGGATGCTACTGGCAAAAGTTTTAAGCATCATTTTCGTAAAGATGCTGAATCTGTCAAGTATACGTTCGATTAGCTTTCTACTTTGCTCAAAGAATAGAAGCGTGCTTAAAGTCGTGACCCCTATATCCTATGTCCGAAACTCCTGACGAGCCTGTGGCTCTTAGTCCTGGTCATATTTTTATATGGGGCCGAATTCTGGTCCCACCTGAACCACCCATTTATGAGTCAGCAACAAGTTTGATCAATATACATTTGTGAGATTTTGTAAAAATAGATGAGTTTTAAAATTTTTTAAACATAAAGGGTAAAACATCTACTGATGAAATGGCATGGCTACCAACGAAATATATATTTAAATATTGCTAACCCGTAACAAATAAATAAAATTTAAAATATATGTATTTAAGTTAATACTGTAAATAATAAGCATTGGTTTATTATTATTTTGTAAAAAATGTATTTTATTGACTTGTATCACGATGGATATCAGATTAGTGAGTTAAAATATATGAGTAACAACTTATCTAGGCTACTTGAAGAATAGATAAACTGTGCATAGTTGTTTACAATTGTAGTTGAAATATAATTCACATAGTAGTATAAAGGTGAAGGATCACTTTCTCATCCTTCTTTTTCGAGGCAAAACTAACTATACTGTAGCCTTTGAGGTTCAACTTTGGGTCTAGATGATCTTCTAAGAACAGGTGGTGGAGGTGGTATAGTTGTAGGCACCTGAAACGTAGCTTTGGTACATTTTTCAGCACTGCTCAGTGATTGATCACCCACAACAACTTCCGGCAATGTAGTGATTTTGGCTTGGGTAGGACGGATGATACAAGAGTTTCTGCGATAACTATTACCATTATTATCTTCTACTACGAACGATCGAGGATGTATTTGTGCCTTTATAGTGGCCGGTTTCCAACTGCTCTGATTGTTTATACGAGTTACCACGGTATCACCTTCAATGAATTGATGAGGGACGTCTTTGGCTCCACGATTCGCGTAAGAACTTTGTTTAGCTCTTTCAGCTTTCAAAGCATTACTCACTTTGGTTGTTGGCAGCATCCCATGAACCTCATGACCAAACAGGCACTGTGAGGGTGATCCCAAATTCAGTCTCGGCGTATTTATGTAGTTAAGGAGTCCCAAATAGTTATCGCTGTTGTCATATGTAGATTTTTTAAAAATATTTTTTGCTATTTGAACAGCTTTTTCTGCTAATCCATTGCCGCTTGGGTGATACGGTGAACTGGTCCGATGATTGAACTTCCAGGTAGATGAAAACAGTTTGAATTCACTGCTAGAAAATTGTGGACCATTGTCGGTTTCTAACGTGAGTGGTGGACCAAAAATTGAAAAGATTTCTTTCAGAAACAAAACAACTTGTTTAGTTGTCGTTTCAGCAAGTTTTTTTTAAATTTAAGTATCCTGAGTAACTATCAATGAAAACTATATAATCTTTGTTGTTGAAATGAAATAAGTCGGCAGCTCCAATATCAAACCCGTGAGATGGGATTTCTTTTTCGCCGATTTTTACTTTTATATTGTTACGTTGAAAAACTTGACAAACAGCACATTTTTTTACGTAATTGAATATATCTTGACTCATTCGTGGCCAAAACACTGACTCTCTAGCCATGCTGACACATTTTGCATAACTAAAATGTCCATTATGTATATATTTTAAAAAACTTGGTCTCATACTTAGAGGTACTAAGACTTTTGTGGACTTGAATATAATGCCATCATCATTAATCGAGAGTTCATCTCTAAAATGCCAATATTGTTGGATTTCAAGAGGTAGTTTATCTTTTGATTTTGGCCACCCATTTTTAATGAACCTTACCAGAAGTTGGCAAGAAATATCAGTTTTTGTAAGATTTTTTAAATTTTCAAATTCTTTATCAGAAATAGATAGTATCATTTGAACTTTTCTTCCATTTCTTCATTGACTTTGTCTTGGCAATCTCGACTTAATGGATCAGCTAAATACATTTTTACACCCGGTTTGTATACGACTTTTGGATTGTAGGTAAGTAAACTTAATCTAATTTTTTGTAACCTTATAGGTGATGCGTGCAACGGTTTCTTAAATATTGATTCTAACGGTTTATGATCTGATTCAATCGTTAATTGCTTACCCCATACATATTGGTGAAATTTTTCGCAACCAAAATTTACGGCTAGTGCTTCCTTTTCTAATTGTGAATATCTAGATTGACAATCTGTTAAAAATTTAGAAGCATATGCAACTGGTTGGTCATCTTGCAACAGCACGGCTCCCATTGCGTACGAACTAGCATCGACTTGTAGCTTAACATCTTTGTTGACATCATAAAGTTTGAGAACGGGTGGTTTACTGATGATATTTTTTAATTTATCGAAAGATTGCTGTTGGATTGCATCCCAAGAGAAAGTATTTGATTTTTCGAGCAATGACCTTAACGGTGGTGTAGTATGAGAAAAATTATTTATGAATTTACTTAGGTATGTGAATTTCCCAAGAGCTCTTTGCAACTCTTTACGATTTTTTGGAGGTTTGAGTCTGTTAACTGCATCAATTTTTTCAGGATCTGGATACATACCGCAGTTGCTTATGATGTGTCCAAAAATTTCACTTTGTTGCGTTCAAACTCACATTTTTCCTTGTTTAGTTTCATACCATTGTTTCGAATAATTTTAATCACTTCAGCTGTGGTCTGTCTTAAACCTTCAAGAGTATCAGAATGTATTAAGATATCGTCGATGGCGACTTTAACATTGGGTAAATTTGAAAAAAGTTGTTGCATAACGCTTTGAAATACTTCAGGCGCAGACGATATACCAAAGGGTAGCCTTTTGCAAGAGTATCTACCCCAAGGTGTTGAAAAAGTTAATATTTCTTTAGTACGCTCCGAAACTGGGATTTGCCAGAATACTCTTTTGCAATCTAAAATTGTAAAATATTTTGCACCTCGAAGTTGCGCTGATGTTTCTTCCAGCGTATTCATTGGAAAATGACGCCCCTTAATGTTCTTATTAACACTTGATGGATCCATACAAATTCTTATTTTATTGTTTTTACGTACCACAACCATTGGGGAAACAGCAGGAGTAGGTTTGTTATTTAGTTCGATGACATCCATTTTTACCATCTTATCGAGTTCTTTCTTGACATCATCTCTAATTTTAAACGCAACCCGTCTTGCCGGGCAGATTTAAAATTTAGGATTTTCCACTAAATCAATATCGTAAACAAAATTTTTAAAACATCCAAGACCATCAAACAAATTGTCGTTTAATTGCAGCTGATTAATTCTTTTGACTAATTGTAGTTTTTCACAGACATCTGCCCCAAGAATTGGTTTGAGATTTTCGTTTACAATTTTAAAATTTATTTTGCATATTTTTTGTGCTATTTTCCATTTTACCAGTGCTTCACCCAATACTTTCATTTTATGATTACCAAATGAAATCAAATGTTTTACATTACAGGGATGTATAACTGTCTTAGCTTTAACAGAATTTATTCGATCGATAATATTTTTTGGCAACACATTGCATTGGGCACCGGTGTCGAGTTTAATTTTGTATTTATCTTCACCAATCATCAAATGTTTCAGTATATTTTTCTGTTTCGTTAACAGTGTTGGTAACACCAGCAGTGTTGGTAACACAGCCAATGTATATTTCATGATCTCTATCATCACTGTCGTACCCGGCTTCTTCGCAGCAAGTAACATCTCTGTTTTTATTTTTATAATTGTTCTTGTTTTTATCTTGGTTTCGTTTGCACATACTTTCGTAGTGATTTTTCTTTTTGCATTTTTTACATATATGCAAAAATGCTGGGCAACTACGTATGGCATGATTTTTTCCACAGTTATTGCAATCAAATGTTTTTGTTTTAACAAATTTTTGTACCAAACTTACTTGCTTTTCATGTTCGTTATGTATTTCAGCAGTTTGTTTTTTCGCTAATTCTGTTGCTTGACATATTTTTATTGCCTTTCTAACGTTATATCTTCTAACAATAATTTTGTGCGAATTTCATCACTTTTTATTCCCAAAATTAGTTGGTCTCGTAAAAGACTAGCATTTAGTTGTTCAAATTCACAGTTTTGCGCTTGTAGTCTTAGCCTTGTAATGTATTCATCAATTGTTTCATCATCATTTTGGACGAATTTATGAAATTTATAACGCTCGAATGTGATGTTAAGCTTTGGTGTAAAATACAAATTAAATTGTCTTTTAGCCATAGCTACCGTTTCCGGAGTTGGTCTTGGCAAAGAGTTATATATTAGTATTGCAGAATACCCTATGGCTGACATGAAAGTGGCAAATTGTATATATTCCGGTTTTGTACTTAATGCTGTTGCTATCTCAAAATATTCATATTGTTGTTTCCACAGCTTCCGCCATATCTTTCTCGTGTTCAATCACCAGCGGTTTGGGGGGTCGTAAAAAATTACATGCATCCGCCATTTTGGACGAGAAATAAAAAACGAATGTTTTCAATAATTTTTTTTTTCTCTCTCCAAAATTGATTCGGTAAATTTCCTTTTCTTATTATTTGACGGATTCTTTTCTTTATTTTACGAGGGGTTTCGGCACCATGTAAATAATAAGCATTGGTTTATTATTATTTTATAAAAAATGTATTTTATTGACTTGTATCACGATGGATATCAGATTAGTGAGTTAAAATATATAAGTAACAACTTATCTAGGCTACTTGTAGAATAGATAAACTGTGCATAGTTGTTTACAATTGTAGTTGAAATATAATTCACATAGTAGTATAAAGGTGAAGGATCACCTTCTCAAATACCAATAATTTTTATTTAATTTTGAGTGTCCTTTTTTTGTCTATATTTAGATATTGCTAACCCGCAACAAATAAATATAATTTTAAAAACATAAATTCTTGAGTATATGCTCAAACAAATGTAAAAAGTTGTGTTATTAGTATTTATTTGGTGAGATTTAAACAATTTTGATTTTATTAGTGAAATATTAGCACCGGTGTCTACCAAAAGTACCCTTATTTTGAATTTTGAAAAGCCGCAAAAACATCTGCTGCCAGCTAACTCAGGGACGTCAGGGAAGGTACGACCCGCGGCTTCCAAAACAGGGCTGGACAAAAACATTTATATTTTAAAATAAACAAAAAAAAACCTACCAGAAAATAACTACCAAAAATGACGAAACGGACTGATTATTTATTATTGAAATTCCGGACGGACATTTGACACAATTAACTAAACGGTGACAAGGTTGGGACATATGGTGGAATTTGTCCCATAGCTGCCCACCCTACCTTGGTAACCTAACACAAAAATTCCTATGTTACCCCACAGACCACAAAAAATTTGATCACACACTTACATACTTACTTTAACACAAAACACTTTAGCCGGACATTCTTATAATTTTTCCTTCAACCAAATGAAAACATAACAGAATTATATTTAAAAAATTTCTTTCACATATGATTTTTTTATTAAAATTTAAATTCTGTTATTTTAATTATTAAAAGTTTAGTTTTTTGACAAAAGAATAAAAAAATATGTATGTAATAAAAAGTTAGTATTTGAATTAACCTAATTATCTTAAAATTTATAAAAACATAACAAAAACTTAGTTACTAATACAAAAATATGACTCAAAACACTAATCCCAAAAATACCTATAAAAATCTCCTGGACACTCGTCAAACAGGACACGCGCCAAAAAGAAAATTAACTAATATTTACCTACCTATTTGAGAGAGCTCTCTAAAATAGTCTATTCCAAGAAATTCAATAATCTTCCAAAAAATTCTGATAAAATCTACTAACGTTACGTAGTTTTGGGCTAACAAACAAAAGCTTTATTTTACTAACACTATACTAACCACTAATATATACTAACACTAATATTTACTAATACTAACACCTATATAATTTCTCTTATTTTTATAATTTTATAATAATTTTATTAATTTTATTTCTTTCATTTATTTAAATTTTATTGTATTTTATATTTTTAAATTTTAATTTCCTTTGTAGGCTTTATTTAACAAAAAAAAAATTTTGTGTACACTTTTCTTTAGAAACAATTTTTCTCGCCGGAATATAATTCACACGAAAATCTTAAAAAAAACGTCCACGCAAATGCCGATACCAATATATATCTGATATAAAAGAAAAAAATTGTGGACTCACCACTTATCGCTGGCGCCTTAGCTAACCAGGAAATTACCCACACAGTAGAAATCTCTACAAAAACCATCTAATTCCATTCAGGGTGGATGCTGTCTCTTGGCTTTCTTCTTTTTGAACTTTACTCAGCTCTATATATCTTCGGCTTCCTCTTGGCTACGCTTTCCCAGATTTTTTTATTGATGTTTCTTTATTTTTGCTTATTAATGTTCTTTAATTGTATATACTTTCTTTAATTTTTAGTTCTTATTTAAGTTTTGTATATAATTTATTTATGTTTTTTTTCAGACTTTTCGTATCATCTCTCCGGCTATCTGTTAATCAATCTCCTTCCTCAACTTTTAAAATTTTCTATCTAGCTAAATTTTTTTCAATTCGCCGTAAAAATTCTTTTGTCCAATTATATATTTGTCCCACTCTACTACCTATGCTCTTTCAATGTCCGCTTTTTTTTGACAGTTAACATTCCTGACATTTCTAAAAATCGCATACTTTCACCGGCCAACGAACTGTGTCATTTTGACCTTGCTCTCACAAAAACAAACAATTATTTAACAACTTCCCAACACTGCTATTACATTTATTAAACACATCCCTCTGTTTTTGGGGGGCACATTGTCAAACCTACATAGGTTGACATTTCAAGACAGACATACGCTACACCCGTAACAAATAAATAATATTCTAATAACACAACAGTTTTTAGTGGCATAGGACAAGATAAAATAAAATCAATAGGAAGTATACGTTTTGATTTAAAATTTAAAAAATTGAATACCACATAAATTTCAAGTGGTATATAATAACTTCCCAATACCATGCAATGGAATCAGTGGTAGGGACTTTATCAAAAAGTATAATTGTATATTAGATTTCAACAAAGATGACGATTGCCTTATCCTAATATAAAACATACAATACATATACCAATAACAAATAACTACAACGAAATATCTTTACCCCCAAGAAGTGAAATAATATATATGTATATACATCAAGTAAAATTTAACACATTAAAGACTGAAATATTAATTCCACATCCAGAAATTAAACAAGGTGTTTTTATACCAAACACATTAGTTAAATCTAACAAAGCGTTCATTTGTTTTCTAAACACTAACAACACCACTACTAGAAGCCAAAAAGAAAATAACATAAAAACCTTAAACATATCCGATTATAATATACGAGGGCGGTTCGGAAACTTCTTAGCCTATCAATGAAAGAGAATAGTTAGTTTTTCAAAAATATATTTTTATTTTTCAATACAATCTCCTGAAACTTCAATACACTTAGTCCAACGCTTTTCTAACAATTCTATCCCTTGATTAAAATAGTTTTCCTCAAGGTCTTCAAAATAGTGGTTTACAACTCTATTTGCATCTTCATTTGGGAACAGGTAAAAGTCACTGGGAGTTAAATCAGGAGAATAAGGTGGGTGGTCAAGCAACTCGTACTTTAATTCGTTGATTTTAGCCATTGTTAAAACACTCTTGTGCGCTGGTGCGTTTTCTTGATGAAAAATAATTTTTTTCTGTTGTAAGCCAGTACGTTTTTCTCGAATTTGTACATTTAATTGATCCAAAAGGTTGCAATAGTACTCTGAATTTATTGTTTTACCCTTTTGCAGATAGTCAATCAATAAAATACCCTTGAAGTCCCAAAAAACCGTTGCCATAACCTTACCAGCCGATTGAATTGTTTTTGCCTTCTTTGGGGCACTTTCTCCAGCTTCAGTCCATTGTTTGGATTGTTCTTTTGTCTCTGGAGTATAGTGGTGGATCCATGTCTCATCAACAGTTATGAAACGACGCTTAAAATCCATTTTATTTCGCTTAAAACGATCCAAACAAGCTTGAGAAATGTTCATTCTTATGCGTTTTTGGTCGACTGTTAACAAATGCGGCACCCATCTTGCAGAAAGCTTCTTCATTTGTAGTTCTTCATGCAAAATTAAATGGACTCGATCATTTGAGATGCCCATGATATTAGCTATTTCACGTACTTTTAATCGTCGATCATTTAATACCATATCATGCACTTTGGCTACAATTTCTGTTGTTGTTGCTGTTTTTGGACGTCCACTACGTGGTTCATCTTCAATGCTTGTACGACCACGTTTAAATTCAGCAACCCAATTTTTTACTGTTGCATATGAAGGAGCACTTTCACCTAACACATTCATTATATCATTATGAATTTCTTGTCCCGATAAATCTTTTTTATGTAAATATTTAATGACACCACGCATTTCTAATTTTTCCATTGTAAAAAAATCGCGGATGCGTCTTTTGTGAACACCTGTTTCTATATGAAGGAGTTGCCAGATCGAAACAAAATTTAACATGTGTTCATAGCAGAGATGGAAGTTTCCAAAACACTTAACTTTTTTCTGTGTATACCGCGCTTTTTGTGCTAGGCTAAGAAGTTTCCGAACCGCCCTCGTAATCAACGAAAATTTTAGAACAAATATATCAGAAATACTAAAAATTTTTAAAGAAAATTTCCCGGAACAATTTAAAAATACATTAACAGAACTATGATCAACATACAGTGATATTTTCGGTTTAGAATCAGAAGACATAACAGTTAATAATTTCTATAAGCAAAAGTTGAGAGTAAAAGATAAAGAACCAGTAAAAATTTAAAATTATCGTGTACTATATACATATACAGATGAAATTGATAAACAGGTCAAGAAACTAATAGATGACCAAATTATTGAACCCTCCTATTACGAATAAAACAGTCCAATCTTGTTAATAACAGAGAAAACACTACCAAACTCCGAAAAGAAAAGATGGAAACTAGTCATCGATTACACACAAATAAATCTGAAACTTATTGAGGATAAATTTCCATTGCCGAGAATCGATGATACTTCAGATTCAATTTGCAAAGCAAAATATTTTTCTTGTCTGGATCTATTGTCAGGTTTTCACCAAATTGACTTAGAAAACAAATCCAGAGACTTGGCAGCATTCACAACCAAAAATGGTTCTTACAGATTTACTGGATTATATTATGGCTTTAAAATAGCACATAATTGCTTTCAAAGTATGATGCCACTTGCATTTCTGGTTTAAAACCAAACCAGGCTTTCCTATACATGGATGATTTGGTTGTGCTGGGTTGTTCAGAAAAATACATTCTTTCAAATTTACAGGATGTATTTGACTTATGTAGAAAACACAATTTAAAACTTCATCCAGAAAAATGTGAAATTTTTGGGACAGAAGTCACTTATCTTGGACACACATGTACAGACAAAGGAATATAACCTAATGATAGTAAATACGCAACTACTGAAAACTATCCAACGTCTAAAGATGCGGATAGTGCAAAAGGATTCGTTGCATTTTGTAATTGTTATCGAAGATTCATTAAAAACTTCTCAGAATATTTCAGACATCTAACGAAATTGTACAGAAAAGATTATATTTTAGGCTTGTTTTGTACTAAGATGATTCAATCTGCTGAGTAGCGAATCTTATACATTAATTTATTTTCTTTGTATAAAATTTACGAAATTACCATTAATGGATAACCTCGTCTAGCAATGAAATAATAAAAAGCAGCCAAGAATGCATTCAGAAATAATTTTGGTGAATAGGTTAATGTTGTATAAGCTCTGCTCTTGTAGTGGGTTATTGCCTGTAGTTAGAGTGTTATTGATACGCGCTATTGCGCGTTTTTATGATCCCATATGGATTACTTTGAGAACTACTTATCAACAGAATCTGATGAGCATGGTGAAATATTTCATCAGACATTGAAGAACGCTACAAAGGCAAAAGCATTCATTCGCTTATCGCTGAAATATGCTGGACATTGTATGATAATGAAGTGGAATTGCCTAGGGCCAAAAAAAAATTAACTAATGAATACTTCCTATCCAAATTTGCTATCGAAGGTAAAATAACAGAGATATTACTGATTTTAAGTTAAATTTGAACTATTTTTGGGGTACTTTAAAAAAAATTCTTAATAAATGCGAAATTAACCCTAAGCTCTCTTTTTTTGTGTCTTATTTCTGACCTTCTGGTTGAATTTACTGTTTTGATGTGTTCAGGGACTTATAGTAAAATTTCATTTTTAAATGCCTGTTTTAAAAAATTTTTATTCAGTTTTTTTGCATAATTTCGTATAATTTTTGTTATATCTATCTACATATTTCTTGTTTTGTATTAATTTTGATATGTATGTTAATAATAAATTATTTTGTAACGTTATGCGTTCCTGCACTATAAATATAAGACACTGTCTTGTTGTGCAGGAAATGAAAAAATAAATAAATAAATAATGGTGTTTTTTGCTATTTTTTAAAATAAGGACAAAAAAGTCCTTTACGTTGACGAGTTAGCGGGTTAATATATTCTACAAAAATGTTCCTCGTAATATTTTACATAAATTTGCTAAACAAAATATATACTTTAAACGTAAGCTTTACTCGATTTTCTCTGCCGATTTACAATACAATATTTGCATTTGGGGGAACTTTACCTCCCCCTTACACGTGTCTTTTTTTTTTTGTCTCTTCTATCAAAATTTTTTGGTCGGATCTTGTAATTTTGGAAAAAATTTGTTTTTGTGGTTCAGTGTTATAGATTGAAACATCAATAAGTTTTTCAAATCTTAAATCTAAAAATATTTTTTTTTTGATAATTTTATTATTTATTGAATCTTTAATTATGTAAATTAAATTATCAATAAGTTTTTCAAATCTTAAATCTAAAAAATATTAAATGTAAGTTTAGCCAATGCCAAAATTTTTATTTAAACGGTTAATTTTTGTTGTTTTACATCTCTCGTGAGCGGCTGAGAAAAAGAGTATCCCTTCTTTTCAGCCGGGTGTGCCCTCTATAATGAAGAATATTGTGGATTTGGGTGCAACTCAAAATTTTTTTTTATATTTTTTCGCGTGTTTTGAAAATACTGTCTTCACCAACGGAACGTCTAGATCTTTATGAATTCGATGGTTTCTGACATACCAGGGGCTGCTGTTATTGTTCGTAGGATTTTATTCTGTCGCCTTTGAATTCTTTCGCCTTTGAATTCTTTCGACATTCGATGCTGAGGCAGTGCCCCATAACTGGATTCCATAGGACCATATTGGTTTCTGGATCGCGTTGTATAAGAGAAGTGCACAGTCAAGGCTTAGTATAGAGTTTCTTCCAATAAGCCAATTCATTTGGGCTGATTTTAGTTTCATTTGTGTTAACTTTGCGTCTATATGCCATTTCCATGTTAAACGACGATCAAGATGAACGCCTAGGTATTTGACTACAGTGTGTTGTGGTATAGTCTCGGTGTTAATTTTTATAGGCGGGCATGTTTCCCTGCGCAACGTAAAAGTGACGTGTGCACATTTCTGCTCGTTAACTTTTATCCGACATTGTTTTAGCCATGTTTCCAATTTTGAGATGTACCCTTGTAGATTCCGGGAAGGATTTTCATGAACGCTTAGAAAAGCTGTTTGATCAGCAAATGTTGACGAGTGATTGTTACTGCTTAACGGTAAGTCAGAGGCATATATTAGAAAAATAAAAGGACCGAGGATGCTGCCTGGAGGGTCTCCGGCTTCGATCGACTGCGGAAGGCTTAATAAGTTACCTTCTCGAACTATAAATTTTCGTTCTATTAGATAGCTTTTTAAAAGCATGACGATGTTTGTGTTAATTTGTTTTGTGTTAATTTGTGTATTAGACCTTCGTGCCATACTTTTTCGAAGGCTTGTGCAACATCAATGAAGAGTGCGGAGCAATATTTCCTTTTTTCAAAAGTGTCTCTAACAACATTCACAAGTCTGTGTGTTTGTTCGATAGTCCTATGTTGTCTGCGAAAACCGAATTGATGATCTGGAATGCATCCATAACTAGTCACTATAGGCATCAGCTTGCTCATATACAGCTTTTCAAATAGTTTTGAAATGTTTGGCAATAAACTAATAGGCCGATAGGATTCAACCTTTGTATGATCCTTGCCGGGTTTTGGTATCATAATAATCATTGAAACCTTGCAGCCGTAAAATACCATTAAAAATTAATAGTATTATTCTTTTTGCAATATATGGTAATTCTTGAAGCATTTTGTTGCTTATTTTGTCGACACCTGCGGCTTTTTTAGTGTTAAGACTAGTAATGGCCTTTTCAATCTCCACAATGTTGAATTTCAGTGATATTTCTGGTAAAGAGACGACTAGTGGCAGGTTAACAATATCAGCAGAAATATTCGGAGTGAATACTTTTTCTAAGTGTTTAACAAAAGGTGCACCTTTTTCAGCATCAGTTCTTGCCCATTCACCATTAGAGGCTCGTAATGGAGGTTTGCATAACACCGGCCTTTTAAGAGCTCTGGCTGCACGCCACAGCGAATAATCTGTTTGAGGTGTTGCATCTAGTTCTTGAAAAATCAATTAAAAGATCTAGAAATCAATGAAAGTAAAATCTTTATATCATTCGATGTAGTTTCTCTGTTCAATAATATACCACTACACGTTGCTATCAGAACGATAATGGGTAAATGGGACATTATAAAGAATTTCACGAAAATACCTAAAATAATGTTTCTAAAGATATTAAGATTCTGTCTTATTGACAACAACTACTTTGTATTTGATAAAACTGTTTTCAACCAAATATTTGGCATGCCAATGGGTAGTCCACTTTCACCCACGATAGCTGATATTGTATTAGATGACCTTCTTGACGCATCTCTTGCTGAATTACAACAAAAAAATATCAACATCAAATACATAGTCAAATATGTAGATGATATCTTGGCAGTTATAAACCATAATGACAAGAATACAACAACGTTTTCAACAAATATCACCCAAAAATTCAATTTACCACTGAAGTAAAAAATAAGAAATGTATAAACTATCTAGACACAACCCTGCACAGGGAAAAAGGCAAGATCTTACTAGATTGGTATTCGAAAGAAATTTCATCGCGCAGAATAATTAATTTCAATGCAACGCAGCCTAAAAGGCAAATTATAAATACCGCTAAAAGTCTTATTTTCAGAGTTCTCAACATAAGTGATACACAATTTCACACAAAAAACATACAAAAAATTACAACAATACTCAAAAACAACAGCTTCCCTACCAAATTAGTAAATTCCTTAATAAATGAAGTTAAAATAAAATAAAAAATAACACTAACCTAAGAACACATATCGAAGGAAATAATAACACAACAAAATATTACAGTGTATCATTTATTCCTGGTTTGACGGACAAAAAAGAAATAAAAACAGCTGTTGAAACAAATAACATAAAATTTGCATATAAATCGAACACAACAATAAACAAACTTTTTACACGAGTAAAAGCGCAAACTGATAAACAACAACCATGTAACGTAGCTTACGAACTAAAATGTAAGGGAAACAACGAAGAACAATGCAACCTTATATATATTGGCACAACTAAAAGAAATTTAGAGAACAGAATGGCAGAACGTAGAAGTGATATTGAAAAACAAAAAACATCAACAGCTTTGTCAACACATATCATCAACAACAACCATACAGTTGATTTTAATAATGTGAGAATTTTAGACAGAGAATATATAGAGAGAAAAAGATACACAATCGAAAGCTTGCGCATACAAAAGAACTTAGAGAGAACGATGAACATAAAAGAGGACACCAATAATATCAGCGCTAGTTATATTGTTGCAATCAAATAACAGCACCAACTGTGATTTTACAGTATATTTACATATATTTTTATTTATTAATTTTTCAAAACTTTTCGGCATTCAAAAATGTCAAAAACAACTTTATATTGCAATCCTTTTTAATTGAACATTTGTATTATTGTAAGTAAATAATGTACAGTGAAAAAACTTTCCAAAATATAATATAATGTTATTTAAAAAATTTTAAATAGACGAAACCCCTGAAGAAGTCAACAAACAATTGACGAAACGTTGGGTAAAATATGTAATAAAACTGTTTTATTAACATTAACTACGTTAGGCCTTATTAGCTTAAAGAAGAAAAATATCATTAACAACAAAAATTGCATCATTGGCTAAATAATTCCTACGACACACACAAATATTTGTTGCTTGAAGATATTCTTCACAAAAATCATGTAAAAAGTAGTGTTTTATTCGCAATTTTATTAGAGTTGAGGGTGGTGTTGGCTGAAGTGGTTAGCGCGTTGACTACTAAGCAAACAATGACGTGGGGCCTGGGTTCAAACCCTGGCCAGAGCAAGTCAATCAACATCATTAATTTCTGTAATGTACATTAGTGAGACATTGTATTAATTGTTGTCAGACTATTTAAGTGATGAAGGCATAGCACTGGTCACAAAAAAACCGTTCCGACAGAGATTGATGATGTTCTAAGCTAATGTACACAACATCGCCCTCCTTCGTCGGTTAGCAGAAACATCGGCGAAGTAAAACAATTAATAAAATGCCTGCCAATACAGCTTAACAAAGTTAATGCGTCTACCTAACACCGGAGACGCCTCAACACTGCTATAAAAATTAACATAACGCGCAAAGCAGAGTTGTAAAAGAGTTAAGCCTTCTACATTTTCAACATCTATCTTCTCTACTCTATCCCTGTCTCTGAGTTCCGGCACAATGCACTGCATACGTAGGGGTCATCCCCTGAGTGCTGGTCCTAATTAAAAAAAAAAAAAAAAAAAAAGAGTTCCCGAGCCACAAGAAGGTCTACCTCGAGGGTCCTTGGTGTCGTAGAAATTATATCCACTAATTTTAAAATAGCTTCGAGACGTCAAGTGAAATGAGCATTACATCGATTTGTTGATTCAGTAGGTAATATTCTATTTCATTTTTATGTTGGCAGATGCCGTTTGCGTTTCAAAAACAGATTTTTAAGTTCATGGTTTCTTTAATACTGCCTGCAACAAGGTAGACTGCATTTTCAACATTTCCTGCATCATACAGGACATGTTCAGAGTAAAAGTGTTTACTGTTTGAATTAAGCTCTCTATTGAGGCTTCAATTCGACCAAAATTAGAACCTGTATCTTCATTTGCTGGTACCGTTTTTTGCGCCGTAGTCTTGTTACTTTTTAATATATTAGCGTATGAAAATTGACCGTAAGGTTGTTGTTGGGCAATAGTCGTGTTAGACTTCAAAACATTTGAATATTGATCCTGGCTAGTAGACGGTTGAGGTAACTGTGGGTAGTTAAAAAGAGTTTTAGGCTGAGCGGGAGTAACATTAGTTTTTTTGTTTGACGAGCTCTTAAAAATTGAATATAGAGGGCAGCCCCTGTAGTTAGCAGTGTGGTTTCCGCCGCAATTGCCTAATTTTTTTGTCTTGGGACAACCTTTCAATTTGTTGCAGTTAGCGGTACTGTGTAACTCACCGCATACAACGCAAACGGTAGGTAGGCAATTTACAATAAGCTTTAGTGTGGCCAAATTCTTGGCAGTTCAAGCATTGAACAGGTCCAGCTCTTTTATGTGGAAGCTCAACGGTAACTCTTCGATGCAACAAGTACTTTAAATTATATATAGGGTGCGATTCATTTTTTATTTTCAAGTCAGCTGGCTGTAGCTCGACTCTAAAAATAGGTTGAGGGATTTTTTCCCTATTTTTAATATTTGAAACATATTTTATTTTAAAGCCACTATTTTCAAGGCCTGACTAGACCTCTTCAGGATCAACACTAGAGTCTATACCTTTTATAACGACTGTTAGGTCTTTAGCACTCTTTAGTTGTTATGTGTAGAATTGTTTATTTTTTGACTCGAAATCAGAAACTATTTTTCGGTAATGATTTTCTTGGGTTACCTGAATTTTTGTTTCTTTGATTTTGCAGCGCATAATTGGAGTTACGTAGAACTCATTTTCTCCAATTAATGAGATAAGGCTTTTGACCTACAAATTTGAATTCTGTTCTCTCAAATATATGGGTGGTGGTTTACTCGACCTTGTTGTTGTGTCTTCATCGCCTTGTTCAGTTAAAATCGCGAAACGATTTTCGCCGTTGGCGCTATTTGAGCGGATTTGGGACTTCTTCCCCTTTTCAGCACGGTTATGTATCTATCCATATATGTTTGAATTTTATTATTAGTATTTTCACTTTCTGTAATTTTGTGCACGTTGGTCACCTGGATATTTATTGTTTGGTTGTTTGATTGTACTGCTAAGCTGACAAGTTTGCTAATAGGTGCAATTTTTGTTGCTTCTTTAACACTATTTAACATGTACGGAGAGCATGATCGCGCACGAGTAGTTGTGTTTTGTGTAGAATTCAGGTTTGGATTTAATTCATATTTTTTGTTGTCGTCAGCAACCACAGTTAAATAAACATTTCTACAGCTTGTAGATTTATTGTTGTTGTTGTTGGCAGAAGATGAACTCATTTAGAGTTCTCTTTTTTTTTTTTTGTTTTTACTTATAAGAATTTGTGTATGCAGATATTAATGTATATTACACACAAGCAAAAAATAAAATAAAACCAGTAAAATAACTGTTTAAAAAAATGTTTTGTTTTTTTATATATTTTGTGACTTGGAATTTTTGATAATTTTTAATATTCAGTTGCGACGATTATAAAAAACGCGTCTGTACACTACGAGAGTTGAAAAAAAAATTGATAATCGGATATTTGTTTGTTTATTTGTTTATATGTCTATGGAGAATATCCTTACAGATATATTAAAAGAATATAAAATATAATGATGCTAATACAACAATATTAAATTTAACAAAGAGTTGAGACATAATGTTATTTGTTTAGAAAAATGATATTTAAATTTTTTATAACATTAATATTTGAAGAATAATCAATAAATCTATAAAATTTATTAAAATTATTGCACATCCTGCTAAGCGGGTCAGTATCAGGATAGTTAGCTCTGAGAAATGTGACAGATAGTGGTATAAAGTAACGTGATGGTCGCTGGGGTATATTAAAAGAAATTTCATTTATTAAAAATCCACAGCGTATGTCTCCTCTAATAACGTTGGTAATAAATGACACGTTCAGCATAGTTCTACGGCTCTTTAGAGTAGGCAGCTTGATAAGAGCAAATCTAGCTGAGTATGATGGTAAGTTGAGAGGGTTAAAACGTAGTCCACGCAGACAAAACAACAAAAACTGCTTTTGAACTGACTCAATCGCATTTGAATGAATTTGATAGATAGGATCCCATATTATCGAGCCATATTCCAAAATTGGGCGTACAAGTGAAGTATATAACGTTTTAGTTATGTATGGATCGTTAAATGCTGGGAACACAATTGGGATGAACGCCGAATTTCGTCTAGCACGACGAATTCGTTGGCAAAAGTTCTGTAGTGAATCTTACTTTGATTATTGTATTTGTAATTTTAGAACTGCCCTCGTAACCTTAGTTTTAAGTAAATTCCTTTATTAACAATACACAACAACAATGCTATGCTAAAATTAAGCAAATTCCTGTAATGTAAAAATACAACAACTAGTATACCTTATTTTAATTGTTATTTTACACAACAACTTTTGCTACTTTTATTATACATTACATTGTTGGTGTATACCACAAATTATATTATTGAATAAGGAATTTTTGTAGTTTTAAGGTACTGTTATTTTAGTATATAAGGAACAAATTTTCATAAAATAAATCAATCATTATTTAGCCTTAAAATCGGCTTTATCTCTTGGAGCATTAAACTGCTTCTTTCTAAACAGGCATCCAACTGCCTTAAATATATTTAGGCCAGTGGCGTTCTTAAGCGCCGGCACCTTAATAGGCAGGTCTATTTTAAAAACCCCTGAATAACCTATTAAATATACATCCACACATTACATGGCGATCCTGCCCAACGAACTAAAGAAAAATATTATACCTGTCGAGGAGTACGTGCCAGCAAACAAAGAAGAGGTAGATCAGATATTGCGCACGAACCCTACATGGCACCAATAAACCAGGCATATGGAAGAATACATCCCAACTGGCAGCCAAAAAGAAGCACCGAAATAAATGGCCACTCCAATAAATGAAGGCCCCAAACACAAATAAAAAGCATTTTTACATTATTTTAAATTTTCTTTTAAATGCAAGAAGCACAAAATTTTTTTTTGCACAAATTAAACAGATTTATTATCACTTTTATGATGAAAAAGAACAAAAATTTATAAACATGAGAATTTAAAAAAAAAAAAAAAAAAAAAAAAAAAAACACTAAAAGAAATAGAAATGAAATAAGAATTTTTCAAAGAAATATAAAATGTTAGAAAAATAAATTAAAAAGAGTTGCCAGCACTTTTAAAATATAAAAATAAAATTTAAATTATATATATTAAATTTTAAATGGAAATAGTACACGAATATTTTATTGAATTAGATAAACTAGAGAAAAATTTAAAAAAGAGTAAAGACAGAATTTACACCTCTGCGTATAAATTAGAAAAATTATCGCGTTTGTCGCATATTAAAGAAGAAGTAGAGAGTATTAGTGAACATTTTGAAGAAAAAGAGACTAAGTCAGTTATATTAAAATTTAGAGAATTATACACAAAGGTTGAGAAATTGATCAATTGTATGGTCATAAAAGAAACTAAAGAATTACCAAGAGATACACTTAAAGAAAAAATTGTCAATATGGCACATTTTGACATAAATGTCGTAGGTAAAAACCTACATGTTTTTAAGGGTTCATATGAGGTGTTGGAAGATTTTATAGTGCAAACAGAATTGTTACATGATATTTTGAGAACAGAAGACCGAGAGATATTCATTAAGTACGTCTATAACTTCAAACTAGCTGCGCATGTCCGAGGTGTCTTAGGGCGTTCCAACAGACCAACTACGTTTGCGGAGTTGAAGAAGTTGTTAATTGATGCGTACCCAAACCCTAGAACTTTGCAACAAGTCTTAAATGAGTTAGGCACAATGAAACAAGGAAACATGAGTATTTTAGCTTACAGGGAAAAAGTTGCATTACTGTCAGAGCAATTGAGTAGTTTTGAAATAAAAGCGATAGAAAATCCGTCAACAGAGACTAAAAACGCGATTTATAAAATGAGCGAAAATATGGCGTTAAATGTATTTACAAAAGGTGTTAATATAGAATACCAAAACGTATTAGTGGCAAGTAGTCCCAAAACGCTTAGCGAAGCAGTAGAAAAATGTGTAACTATAGAGAGATCGTTAAAAATAGATAATAATAATAATAGCATTTTCAGAATAAACAGGCGTGAAAATGAACGCATTAATAACTACAATTCACAGAGAAATAATAGAAATTACACAGGGTACAGAAATCAAGGGTATTATAATCAAAATAATAATAGAAATTATAATAACCATAATAATAATTTTAATCATGCTGAAACAAACTATTACAATCGTAATGGATACGGAAATAACAATAATAACAATAACCCTGATAGACATAGAAATAATAACAATGGTGCAAATAGAAGTAGTGCAGCAAGAAGTAATAATCCATTTAATAATAACAATAGAAACAGCTTCTCGAATAGATCTGGCAACAATAGAAATAATCAGGGAAACTAACAAACCCGGATAACAAAGTTTGTTATCCAGAA
The DNA here is from genome assembly GCA_947311025.1 of Lypha dubia. NCBI lineage: Eukaryota > Metazoa > Arthropoda > Insecta > Diptera > Tachinidae > Lypha > Lypha dubia. The sequence continues at coordinate 65,511,401 of OX371261.1, read as the reverse complement.
GGGCAAAAATGTTTCAAAATTTCAAACAATACAGATAATTATATAGCAATTAATTGTAACACAATTAATAAAGAGCTCAAATTTTTAATAGATACTGGAGCCGATATTTCAATTTGCAAACAAGATAATATAGATAATATAGATGTACGTGATATATCATCACTGAGTGGTATTACTGCAGGTACTATAGAAAGTCTTGGTACTGCAAGATTAACTCTAAAATTAGATAACAAACGTATTATACACAAATTTCACATAGTTGAAGATAATTTTCCAATTAATACTAATGGAATTATTGGTAGGGATATTTTAGAAAAATATGGATGTAAAATTGATTTCGAAACTTATACAACGTCTTTCAATATAGATAATGAAGAAGTTATTCTACCGATAACCCCTAAACGCGTTTATAAAACTGAAATCTGTATACCAGCGCGATCAGAACTAATAGCACCAGTTAATATATGTACCGATGAGGAAAGCATCGTTTTAAATCAGGAAATAAGTCCTGGAATTTTCATAGGAAATAGTGTGATACCAGCCGTGGGAATAAAACACGTGAAATTATTAAATACTACTGACAAAGATGTAGTTTTGAATCAGTTAAAATTAGAAACTAAACCGTTGTCGAAGTACAAGATATATAGTTTCAACAAAATAGCTGATAAAAACAAAGAGCGAGTACATAAAGTTTTGCAAGATTTAAAAATAGAATCAATAGATCCGTCAGCAAGACAATCTTTGAAAGATATAATTGCAAAATGTAGCGATGTCTTCCACCTTGAGGGTGACAAGTTAACTGTTAATAATTTTTATAGTCAAAAAATTGCGATGGCCGATTCGGCACCGGTTTATATAAAACCATATAGGCTCGCTGAGTCACAAATGAGCGAGATAAACAAACAAGTAAATACATTGCTAGAAGATGGCATAATTGAACCGTCCGTGAGTCCGTACAACTCTCCATTGTTGGTAGTACCAAAAAAATCAGCAGATGACACGAAGAGATGGAGATTAGTAGTTGATTTTCGAAAGATAAATGAAAAAATCATAAGTGATAAGTTTCCATTAACTAGAATTGAAGACGTATTGGACAAGCTAGGTAGAGCTAAATATTTTTCTACGCTAGACATGACTAGTTCCTTCCATCAAATCAGTTTAGATAAAGATTCTAGACCAGTAACATCATTTTCTACTAGAAATGGTCATTTTCAATTTACTCGTTTACCCTTTGGATTAAAAATATCATCCAATAGTTTTCAGAGAATGCTCACAATTGCATTGAGTGGATTAGATGCCGAAGCATTTTTATATGTCGATGACATTATTGTGTTTGGTTGTAGTATACAACACCATCATGATAATTTAGTAAAAGTTTTTGAAAAGTTGAGAAAATATAATTTAAAATTAAATACAAATAAATGTTGTTTCTTAAAGACAGAAGTAGTCTATCTAGGTCACCTGATAACTGATAAGGGAATATGTACAGACCCTGCAAAGCATGATGTAATAAAAAACTATCCAGTTCCTAAGAATGTTGATGAAGTCAGACGTTTTGTTGCGTTCTGTAATTACTACAGACGTTTTGTTAAAAATTTTGCAGAAATAGCTAAAGATTTGAATACTTTGTTAAAAAAAGATAAAATTTTTAAGTGGGATGAAAATTGTCAAAAGTCTTTTGAGACATTAAAATCAAAATTAATTAAACCACCAATACTCCAATATCCTGATTTTAGGAAACCTTTTATATTAACAACAGATGCATCCAATTTTGCACTAGGAGCAGTATTATCGCAAGGTGAAATTGGGACAGATTTACCAATATCATATGCGAGCAAATCGTTAAATAAACACGATATAAATAAACCTGTTATAGAAAAAGAATTGCTAGCCATACATTGGGCAATAAATTTTTTCCGGCCATACCTCTACGGTAGAAAGTTCTACGTAATTACTGATCATAGACCCTTAGTATCATTATTTTCTCACAGAAATCCATCATCGAAGATGACTAGAATAAGATTGGATTTATGTGACTACGATTTCGAAATATCGTATAAAAAAGGTAAAATGAATACCAATGCCGATGCATTATCTAGAATAGTTATAAACAGCGAATCGTTGAAAACGTTAATTCCTACCGAAAGTGAAAATGAACATACACGTAAAGACATATTAGTCGTAACCAGAAACATGAAGAATAAATTAAATGCGCGAAAAGATAAAAAACATATAGTTAATACTTCCAGTAAAGAGACTGATGAAGATTATATTTGGGAATGCACTTCAATCTCTGATATTAAAGGGATGAAGAAACTTAGATTTGAAATAATAAAAAAAATGTAAATTAATACAAGTAGAAATAGACGATTTGGAAATAGTAGTGAGATGTGGTGATAATCCAACTAACACACAGATGTATTTGGAGAAGCTATTATCAAAAATACTATTAAAGAACGTGAAAGAATTAGCATTAAATGCTAATGATGAAATTTTTAAAGTAATGTCAAAAGAACAGTTTAAAGGAATATTTAAAGAAGTAAGAAGTAAAAGTAAATCAATTTTGAAAATTCTGATTTATAAAGAACCAGAAAGATTAACAAATAGAGAAGTACAGAATAGTCTCATTAGTGAGTACCATAGTTCAACGATAGGAGGACATTTAGGTGTCAGAAAAACAACATTAAAGCTTAAACAAAAATATGTATGGAAGAATATGAATAGGATGATTAAACAATATATATTAAATTGTAAAGAGTGCAAAATCAATAAACAAACAAAGCACATTAAAGAGAAATTAACCATAACAGATACGCCAGGGACAAGTTTTGAAACAGTGTCAATAGACACAGTAGGCCCGCTTAGATTTTCGAATAACTATAGATACGTGCTAACTATACAGTGCGATTTAACAAAATATATTATAGCATGCCCCACTGAAACGAAAGAAGCTAAGACTATTGCAAAGGCTCTAGTAGAAAATTTGATTTTAAGGTACGGACACTTCAAAGTTCTCAAATCAGACAAAGGTACTGAATTCGTAAACGAGTTGATGTCGGAAGTATGCCAATTATTAGAAATAAAACAAGTTTTTAGTACACCATACCACCATGAAACTCTTGGTTCAGTTGAAAGGAGTCATAGAGTGCTAAATGAATTTCTTTTAGGCTTCTGTAAAGATAATGAATGGTACCATTGGATACCTTATTTTTGTTTCGCGTACAACACAACACCACATATGGATACTAATTACACTCCATATGAATTAATATTTGGTAGATTACCAAATTTGCCTAATGACAAAATATTAACTTTCGAACCGGTATATAATATTGATAATTATTCGAAAGAACTAAAAGCAAGGTTAAAATTTTCATTGCAAAAAGCAAAAGAGTTATTAGAAATATCTAAAATCAAACGCGTCGACCAGTGTGTAAAGTTCAATAAATTAAATTTAAATATAGGAGACATGGTCTTAGTAAAAAACTTTAATAGAAAAAAGAATCAGCCACCTTACCATGGCCCGTATAAAATTGTTGAAACGAAAGGGGTAAACTCTGTCATAGATATAAGAGGCAAAACAAAAGAACTACATAATAATAATTTAAAAAAATATTAATTGTTAAAATATTAGTAAGAAATTTTAAAATTTTAATCCTCAAAATTGTAAAATTTTTCTTAAGGGGTAGGGTGTAGTGAATCTTACTTTGATTATTGTATTTGTAATTTTAGAACTGCCCTCGTAACCTTAGTTTTAAGTAAATTCCTTTATTAACAATACACAACAACAATGCTATGCTAAAATTAAGCAAATTCCTGTAATGTAAAAATACAACAACTAGTATACCTTATTTTAATTGTTATTTTACACAACAACTTTTGCTACTTTTATTATACATTACATTGTTGGTGTATACCACAAATTATATTATTGAATAAGGAATTTTTGTAGTTTTAAGGTACTGTTATTTTAGTATATAAGGAACAAATTTTCATAAAATAAATCAATAATTATTTAGCCTTAAAATCGGCTTTATCTCTTGGAGCATTAAACTGCTTCTTTCTAAACAGGCATCCAACTGCCTTAAATATATTTAGGCCAGTGGCGTTCTTAAGCGCCGGCACCTTAATAGGCAGGTCTATTTTAAAAACCCCTGAATAACCTATTAAATATACATCCACACATTACAGTTCGTTGCGTAAATTCGTCGTGTGGCGCACAACTGGGACGAACAAACAACAAATTTGTTTTTATATGCATACATACATACATACAAACATAATAACGATAGTGTTACCATATAAAGAAAATAATTCCTTTAAAAAATTAAACATTAAAAAAAATTTTTAAAAACAAATTTCATCATTAATAATTATGTATATTTAAATAAAATGCTCTATATCGCAAAAAGAAGAATTTATTAAAGTAAATATTAACATTATTTACTAATATATTTTAAAACTAAAAAAAACATGGTAACGCTGTACTGATTTCTTCGTCGTTCGTCGGCGTATGAAATAGAAATAAATCTATCAGAGAATTCGTCACGTACGACGAATTTCGTCGACGTCGGTGCTGTGTTCACTTTCATATGAATGCATGTGTTCTATTTTTGACGACGAATATTCGCAACGAAAAATTCGTCGTTCGTCCCAATTATGTTCCCAGCAAAACTCTTTTGCCCAGCGTTTTAAATATCCAAGTGTAGCTCGAGCTTTATTAATGGCACTTATTATGTGCGGAACAAAATTCAATTTCGGATCAAATAAAATGCCCAGATCAATAAAATTAGTCGCAGTATCTACTTGATAACTACCTAAGAAATAATTTATAGCTGTTGAATTATTTCTAGAAAATCGCATTAGTTTGCATTTCTTTAAATTTAACTCCATTAAATTTACTTTGCACCATTCATAAAATGAATCCAAGTCCATTTGAAGCCGTTGTTGATTCTAAAGCTGGTTATGGGTTATGAAAATCTTTACATCATCCGCGTACATTAAGATATTAGAAAATTTTATAATTTGCCGCATATCAATGTTATTTGATAAAAACAATTTAAATTCTGCACAGTCCATTTGAAAGTCGAAAGAAAATTTGACACATTGAACATACACTTTTCAGTGTTGCAGGCAATTCCTGTCTTGGGTGGTTATAAATTTATATTGTATTGAGTTGAAACTTAAAAATTAAAAAAGGACAATTTATTTTGTTTAAATTTTAAAGGACGATGTGTCAAGAAATAGGACTGTCCTTTTAAAAAAATGACGGATGGTTGCCGTAATCATAATTTATAATGAATAATAATCTTACTTTTTGTATGAAATTTAGTAGTTTATAAAAATGATTTTTTATCGTTTCCTCCTTTCCTCCCTCTATCTATATTTAAACATTTATAGGACGGTCGCAATCTTCTCTTATTATCCTGGCCTTGTCAAGTATGGTTTGTCATTCTATTTATAATCATTTATATTTCTATATTTTATTGGTTGCCCTGCTAGAATATTTCTTTTTCAATAATTAGGGGATTAATTTTTTTCTTTTATGTAAAACTTACTTCTACTTCATTTATTACATTAGCTCAAAAAAAAAAAAACTTTTTCATAAAATAACTCAATGTAGTTTTTTTGCACTTTCAATATCTTCGGACCACCTCAAAGCGTCGTCCAAAAGTTGAAGTGCTCTACGTGCAAAAATGCATTTGGAGAGAATCGATTTTGAAGGTTCAGACTTTTTTTCTGAAAAAACTAATCGATAGAATTTTTTCATTTTTATACCACATATTTGTCTTAAAAAGATAATTCTGAATAGATGCTTTTTATCTCCAGATCACATCTACAAGGGTATATTTTCTAATGGTAATAAAATTCCTGTTTGCTCTATACGAAACCTTAGTCATATATCCTTGCAAATCCATACACGTAGAGCAAAATGGTATTAACAAAGCAATAAAACACATCTAAAATTATTTATAAAAAAACAGTATATTCATTTGAAAAAAAAAGAAATAAAAACTATTCATAAGTTATTATAAGATACATTTTATAAAGTTATAATAACAAAATTAACTTCTTAATTTATTTGACTTAGGTAGTAATTTTTGTCTTTTTCAGATATAAAATTAAATAACAGTTTTATATCGGAAATTTTTTCATTTTGAATTTTTTCTTTTCTCTCAAATATGTTCAACTGAGTTTAAAAAATATATAACGGTGTTGGTAACTGATTCCGGAAACCTCTTTTTATTATATTCGCTGTTTGAAAATGAGGCTGCAATATTGAGTTTTTAAATTTTATTGTGAACAAGTTATTCTGTATGTATTGAAGAACTTTTATTTTACTAAATGGAAGAACCGAAAAATTTAATTGGTTAGAAATCTTGGAAAAATTCTTAAAATCTGAGAATTCCATTTTTATAACCTTAATTTTTATTTTTTTTGTTTCAAAATTTTTCAAATAATTAACAAGTGACAAAATACTGTGAATTTCTAAACGTTTCAGATACTTGTCAAAAGCACTGTGAACGCAATCGACTTCCTGGATTTGTGAATGACCAGGCTCAGAAAATTTTTGGATAATGCTTTTGATCTGTAAATGTTCCGACAAAAATTTCAAGATTATTGTAGACAACATTTGATTTTTATTTTGGGCAACGCACGAATGACTCCACATAGCTATATTTTTTATATTTGGATGTTCTTTTACCAAAGTATTTAGTATTTTGTATATACAACTACTTATTTCGTTACCTCCACGACCGTTATTAAACTCGTCCCAAACGCAACAATAAGTAAATTTTTCCTTATTGAAAAAAATAATTGTAGCAGTCATATTGTAAACATTTACTTTTCGCTTATAATAAAATGACGATGCAAACCCTTTAGGAAGGTTGAAAACGCTTTGCAAATCAAAACATACAATAACAGAAAAAGGGTCTTGATTTCGGCGATCTACACGCAAAAAAATAAATCGTTTATGGGTCGTTTGCCGCAAACAATGTTCTTTTGCGGTAATCGAATATTCGTTTAATGTCCATAAAAACGTTTATGTCAAACGATGTGCCTCTTGCCATAAGCGAAGTTTCTGTTACCGCAAAGTCATAAGCTTTTTCATTGTATTTCGTTTGTGGGAATAGGTAGATTTCTTTTATGCGAAATGAAATCCTTAATGAGAATATAGACAAGAGGGACAAGAGAAGGTAGAGGAAGCGCAGAGCGTAATTTGTTTTCACTTTTGAGAGATTGCGTGAGCAGAGCATTCTCTGGTTGGTATGTATAAAAAGCTGGTTTTGTTACAGTGTTGTTGTTGTTTCGATTGTATAACCCAGAAAACAATATTGCGAAGGTAAATTAGTTGTCAATTAAATTATACTTTCTGTACAAAGTTATTTAGTTTAGAAAATATAATATACATTCCGACCTTGATTACTTATTCTATTCTTATTATATAACGTCTGTATTTTAAAGTATGTGCTGCTAATATAAAATAATTTATTTTCATTCCATTTATGATTAGTTATGCTATATACTATATACTATACATCTTTTACAAGAAAAAAAGTCAATAATAGCCTCTTGCCAAACAAAAATCAATATTTTATTGAACCTAACTTAAAAATTGCGCAACGCGTACTACATACTCGTACCACTAAATATTTTTTATTAAGTACAAAATCAAATGCATTTTGATTTTGTCTTGAAATTTATACTAGCTCTGCATTAAATGTTGCACAATAATATTGAGCGTGTATTGTCCACTTATCGCGGTGACGGCAATATTGCATCAGCTATATCAAAATGGTTTGTTGGGTGGTGCTTTGTTTACGACTCGCCTGTTGCTAACTAAGAATTTTCTTATTGTAATTTGATCTGTTTTTTTTTCTAAATTATGCATGCTTACGTGTATACATACACATAATAAAAAAGTGATGCCAACTTTAACAGAGTTTAAAAATGCGTAAATGTATTTTCTCACAAACACACATTTTGTTGCGAATATATGTCGACCAAGATTGTTTTTCTTAGAGAAAAAAATTAGGAATATGGTAAAATACTTATGAGAAATTTGCGGCGACACATGTTTTTTTTTTTTTTTTTGATGCGCCTTCACACTCTTACATTATATATCTTTCGGGATAACTGTTCTGTGTATATATTGGCACATGTCACAATGATTTAATTCACATCGTGAGCATTCATAGAACTTGTGATGCTGATACAAAAAAATATATGTCCGCAACCTATATTTTCGGAGTTACGGACCCCAAAGTTTTGATATATAATTGGCTATAGCTCAGTCAAATCTAAACCGATCGAAACAAGAGATGTGTCATCGGAAATCTTATCCAAATTCTTTTCAATTCATCTATTATAATTTTTTTGATTTACTAACTTATTAAAAAGCTGTATCAAATTTTATGTTTTTTTTTCAGAAAAAGGGCCAAAACATAAACTATGAATGGTCTATATGTATGGATTTATATAAATAAAAATATAACAAAGAAAGCTTTTATTTGATACAACTATGTATATAAGACATTAACCCAAATAGATTAATAAATCCTAAAAATTATAAAGATGAAATGAAAGGAATTTAGATAAGCTTTCCGATGATACCTGAATTGCTCTGATCAATTCACATTTAACGGGTTTATAGCCAATTATATATAAATATTTCTTCTTTCTTTCTTAAAACACCATCTACGCCCTCGTATTTTTATTTTTTTGACTGGAGCTTTGTTACTTTTTCAATATGAGAAAATCGCAAAATATTGGTCACTACTACAACAACAACAATGACAACACTGAATACTTATGAGAAACTAACCCACCCCAATGAAAAATGCGTTGTGTTAGTATTAAATCGGAGACCGGTGAGTGTAGAAGGTTGCGGACAAAAATGTTTAATACTAAAGAAGTAAGTAATATTTTGATATTTTATCACATATTATAATTTTTTTTTATAGGAACTGAAATCGTTTTTAGAAAAAAATCATCCTGTAAAGCTGGAGTTACATATCACGCGTTATACGCGTCGACGCGTTACATGCGTCTGTCAGAAAAGTAGAATCAGTGCATTTGCATGTGATAAGTTACACAGCACGACGCGTAGAACGCACGCGACGCATGCGACGCGAAAAGTAGATATACTTTCTACTTTTGTACACGTCAGACGCGTCATATAAATAAACACAGCTGTATTTGTTAGTCATGGATGGTAAATAATATTCAATTTCCAATGTTATCGATAAATATTTTTGTGTCGTGGATAAATTGTTTAATTTTTTTTTCATAAAAAGTGCTGAATATACAAAAATCTTTTGTAATTAAGCTTGTAAATATTGAACACAATAATAAAATGCATTTTAATGCACATTTTACTACAATTATGTAATCAACAAAATTTGCATTTAATTATCGATAACTTTTAAGTTGTTTGTATCATCTCCATTGCATGTTTATTAAAAACAAGTGTAAAATATTGTGTGCGAAATGGAAGAGCAATTAATAAATTCTATTAATTCTTTTAAAACATCGATTTCACTGTCCATTTTTGCCAAAACAATTTACTTTATTTAACTGGTATGTATGTAAACAAGTTCACTTTACTTGAACAACAGCTGATCAATACGAACATTTTGGCGCATAGAACGCGTTGCATGTAACTTGAATTTCAAAAAAGTGTACAACGCGTACAACGCGTAAAAAGCGTAGAACGCGTGACGCGTAGGACGCGTGGTATGTAACTCCAGCTTAATAGTGAAAAATTTTTCAAAGCGTCTTTTAACCAATACTGAACAAATTAAGATAAGCAAAACTATTATACAACATTTGCTTTCAAATCCAAATCGAAGGTAAGTTCTTTCCTACAACGACAAATTTCTTTAGTAAAATTCCAAAAATATTATATCAACCGAACAGCATAATTTGTTATATTCGTATGCAGTCTTAAACTTGTTAGATCTATACCTCAAAATATTTATGTTACAATTGAAAAAAAATATGTTTTATTTACAGATTGACAACCAGTGCCTTTGTTTACCTTAGCGAATTGATTGCTCAAGTGTTTGTCGGGGAGCTGGCAACAAATTATTTTCAAAAGTTTTGCGAGGGGAGACACGCTCGTGGTAAATTAAATGACGCCTATGGAAATTACAGAACATACCTTGCAACAGCTGGACTGATTAAAAGACATGAAAAGTCAAAATCGAAAGTTACTACTGAACTGAACCTTGACCATGGTAAATGTATATTTTTTTTTAAACAACGTAGAAAAGCACATGTTAAACAAAATTTTTATTATTCGTTAGATATTTGCGAAACTGAAAATGACGTAGAGGAAGCATTTCAATTATTGAGGACCGAAATATATATCGATAAATGCGCAGATGCGTGGAAAAAAACATTTACTATTCGTCAAGAAAAACTTAAAAGTCAAATATCCACAGCCGATTTTATTAAGGAGTTTCCAATACTAGAACAACCAGACGGATACCAATTGGTAAATATATGTTAGGGTGTACTAAAACACTTTTCTCTACCGACGCGTATTGAAGAGCTGAGTACGGAAAACACAATACCCCCGTTCAGGAATCCGAATTAGAGTGGAATATGATCCGAGTAAAACGAAATTGTTGAATACTCAACGAAAACACAATTGCAAATATATATCTCAATTGTATTTTTTGTACTCAGCTCTTCAATACGCGTAGATTCAGACGCCTACATTTCAATGTTTATTACCAAATTGAAAACACAAATCAATAAAATGCTTTCACATTTCTTTATAGTTTATTACGGATACTGAATTTTTGATAAAGAAACCCCTTACTTTGGAGATACCAGTAGCATTCGTCACAAAATTAAAGAACAAGTTAGAAAATGCTAGATCAGGTTCAATTAGAATTATATTAAACTTAATTCAAGTGGAACCAAATGGTAATTTATACAATCAATAATTATATAGTTTCATTTCATATGTACGAATTAAAATAAGTATTTATTTTTTAATACAATTAAAAATATGTACTTAAAATAAAAAGAGTTGCATGTTTGAAATCATAAAACATTTTTAATCCGTTTCAATCCCTGATAGACGCTTTTTGTAAGAGTAAAAATCTTTTATAGTAAACGTTTATTTCGTTTACAATAAACGTTTATTTCATTTAGTTCAATTGATTATTTTATTGTAACGAAATCTTCTTTTATTGTAAACGAAATAATCGTTTCTTGTAAACAAACTTTTCTTTTATTGTAAACGAAGTAATCAATTGAACTAAATGAAATAATCGTTTATTGTAAACGAAATAATCGTTTGATGTAAACGGGTTTTTTCATTTGCAACAAATGAAAAGTTCGTGTGTCGTAATCGACGGTAGCAAACGATTTCCCGTTTGGCAACAAAATCGTTTACGACAAAAGAATTTTTTTTTGCGTGTATGTCACGTTCTACTTTAAGGCCATTCGTTTCATTTCTGTGAATATTGAATTCTTCAATTTCATCCTCCGTTGGATCACCTTTAATTGAAAATTGTACGCAACGGTCGCTTTGGTCTTTTCTAGGTTTTTTAAAGGATAAATTAAAATTGTAGTTGAATTGATCTCTATAAAATTTTTCTGAAACGGGTTTGGAGGGTTGTTGTTCCACGTAAAGTGCATACATTTTCGCGATAGATAAATCTGCACTTAAATATTGTCTGCTGGTTGATGCGCGACAATAATGAGAGTCAACAGTTGGAAAACTTCTAATATGTTGTCTCACTTGTTCCACTCTTTCGTCTTCGATGAAATTCGATCTGTTTTTTCCTTTTTGTAATGGTATTGGAATTTCTGAAGATTTGTCAACCATATTTTGAAAACAATAGTATATTCTTTTTGCTGATATGCTTAGAGTATTAAGGAAAAACAGTTTGCAGACTCTATGAATTTTTTCATTGCTAGCCAAAGAATACGAAAACGTGTTTTGCTTTTTACATGACTCCATAACACGCCTTCTTTTTAAATCTTCCTTTTTGACAAACTTACAATAAAATGTTTGCTTTTCTTTATCGGTCAGTGCCCAAAATTTTTTGAAAATGTTTGCTCTGTCGCTTTCAGAGAAATTTTGGGTGCAGCCATAGAAGCATTCTGTATTACAAGTTGCTTTAATTTGTCGAGCTTTTACAATTTTTCCTGTTTGACTGCAGTATTCCTTCCCTTGCTGGCTCAACTTTTTTACGATGTTCTTCTTCCAAGTTTCTGGCTGAAGCCGTTTTTTTCGTGATGGCTCTAAATCTGGACGTTTTTCTGAATATATAAACTCTTATTAATAGTATTAAATGCTTGCCTACGTCTATCTGTTATTATTTACCTAATGCCTCCGTACTGTTTGTAGTTAAATCATTGTTAGTAATTGATGTATATTCTGTTATTTCGAAATCTTGATCTTGAAGTAAGTCATCTGGAGACACACAAAAATAATAATTTTGATTTATATATGTACGTATGTATATTACCACTAGAAAAATCCAATACGGTATCAGAATTTTTTGTTGGAGCCTCAGAAGCTGTCTTAGCTGCTGGATTTTTTCTTGGCCGTTTCTGTCTGCTTCCAATAAAAAGAATTTCAGCTAAAAAATGTTTGTAATATAATTAATATACGACATATGTAAACGAAAAGCCGATTATTTTTAGTTACCACTTGATATATCTTCAACAGTTTCTTTATCACTTTTTCTTTTTTTATTTATTTTTTTTGCAAAAACGACATTCTCAAATGGAGCTTCTGAAACTTAACACACAAATAATAATTATGATATATAAATTGTCATCACAAGTTAATTAGTCGAGGTTAACTTTTTTGCATTAGTTATTTTTATCACTATTTTTTATTATTAACTGTAAAATACAAGTATATAGGAGATCAATTTAGGAATTTATTTTACTCTACTTTTTCCCTCTTTTTTTTAAGAGTAAAAGAAAATATATTCTTAATAAATATTTTTAAGAGAAAATGTACTGAAAAATATTTGCATTAAGCAATACTAACACCACGTAGAGCAAAATGTCCATCAGCAATCAATTTCCATGTTTTGTATTGAAATTTTTCTCTATACGCCACTAAATGGCATATAGTGCAAAATTTCATAAACAAATTCTGTTTTGGAGGATATAGAGCAAAATGGACACGATTTATCTCAGCCACCAGACGAGATAGCCGAAAACGGATTGCAGATTTGAAAAATTTGGGGCCGAAAACCTAAGGAAGCATCCGTAACTCAAAATCGTCAAAATGGCGTATAGAGCAGTTCAACTTTCGGACGACGATAAGTAGGGTTCCCACCTTTTTTTTTTTTTTTAAGTATAGTACATTGGTTGTTAAAGGTTAAGAAAAAAAGTACACGGTATAAAAATAAAGTACAATTTTTTTTTTATTGTTATATTTGAAAACGTATTTTTTATTGCTTTTCGCAAGTTTTATCAAATAATTATCTTTGCAAAACAATTTCACAGCATCTTTACAGTCTATATTTAAATAAAAGTAAATAATTTATTCATTTTTTATCAGATTCAGAGACGCTTTGTTTCTTTCTCGCCAATATCTGCCATTTACTTGCTGTAGATAATTCCCCAAAACCTTCAGAACTGTATATCTGTTCATTAATTTTGTTTAATGACGCAATTTCTCCATAAAGATCATCCATATTTATATTAAGTTTTTGCAGATTTAAATTTTCGTTTATGCTAACAATATTATCAAGTTCAACTTTGCTCTTTAAATTTTTATTACTAATTGTAAATAACCAGTTTGTGTTTTTAAAATCAAACCATTTATTCAGGTACTCTAAGGCTTAATCGATAAATAATGAAAAATTCATGTGAATTTCATTGGTCAGTTCCGGTGCAGACAAGAGGTTAATTTGTTTGCTTGTTTCATATCCAAATATCCAAATTGTCATGACATGGTCTTAAGAAAGAATCGCTACTATAAAAAAACGTCAACAAATGACTAATATAACCCGAATCGTTTTTTAATTGTAGATAAGTCAAATCATGCGAAATAAAGTATTTTGGTGTACTTTATTGTTTCTATAAAGTATAGAGTACAATTAATCAAAAAAACGTACAATACTTTTTTATAAAGTACGGGTAGCAAGCCTACTCATAAGCCTAACAGTTTCTTATTCAATGTGTTTTCTAATAATAAAATCCGCACAAAAACATAAATGTGAAAATAAGGCTGAGTTCATACTAAAAGTGCATTTTACAAAAAAGGGGCACCCTAGTCCCCCTCAGGTGGAAAGTTCCATTAAAAAATTATTTTGGTAATTGCTCGTAAAGATCTACCTGTGTACTAAATTTCAGTTTTCTAGCTATACTGGAAGTGCCCTTTACAAAAAGCCCGTTGAAAAATAATTTTTGTTAATTGCTCGTCAGGACCTACCTGTGGAACAAATTTCTGCCTTCTATCTGTACTGGAAGCGTCCCATACAAAGAAGGGGCACCTTACTCCCCTTCTTAATAAAAGTGCCCATTTAAAAATGATTTTTGTTAATTTTCCATCAGAACCTACCTGTGTACCAAATTTCAGCTTTCTAGCTATACTAGAAGTGCCCCATACAAAGAAGGGGCATGATTGTCCCCCAGATGCAAAGTGCCCGTTAAAAAATCATTTTCGGTAATTTCTCATCACTACCTGCCTGTGTACCAAATGTCAGCTTTGTAGCTATACTGGAAGTGCCCCATACAAAGAAGGGGAACCCTAGTCTCCCCCGGGTGGAAAGTTCCCGTTTTCAGATTTTTCTGGTTATTTCTCCACCAAGACCTACCTGTGTACCAAGTTTCAGCTCTCTAGATTTACTGGAAGTGCCCAATAATATTGATGAGTCAGTGAGCCAGTGAATATGTACTAAAATATTGACTTTTCACACCTTAATATCTCGGGAACCTTTTACGGTAGAAGTTTCAAATTTAGGTCACCTCTGTGGGGTGACCTTATGTTTCAAATTTCATTATATTATGATCAAGCGGAGCAAAGTTATGAGGGGTGTAAAAACAGCTCGAACTGTTGTGGCCGAATTTGGCTGGCGCACTACCGTGCGCCTAGATCATCCTCTGTAAGGACGCCTGTCATTCCTATTAACTTCCAAAACTTTGCTAGCCATTCTATTTGTCCTTCTATGCAATTTCTTTCTCGGGATAAGAATAATATCGGTATGGGGTCTTTTCCCTATTTCTTGGTTTTCTATCCATTATAAAGAACCGTACAGAAGTTTATGTATTACCCCGTTTATACGTACTTCTTGTTTGCAAATAAGAGTGGAAAGCGTTGCCGTATTACTTTTTTATTGTAACTTAAAATGTTGCGAAAACTATTTGCAAATAACGAGCTATTTGCAAATAAAATGTGTGATGCTACCCCATATCTTATTTACTATGTTTTAGGTGTTTTTGATAATCTGGTCCACTGTCATCATGGCGTGCAATTCTGCCTTGGCACAACTACCAGGTATGCGCTGTTTAACAGCAAGTACAACAATCCGAAAAACAACATGTATTTTGCTGGTATAAAGTACATGCTTAATATCAAAAGACAAAAACAAATTTAACATATTTCATACGAATGCTTTGCAAACTGTAACAACTGTGTGTGTAGACTTTAAAACAGAATCAGTTAGTATGAACATATAATATAAAACGAACTGAGTCAGCTGTGCTAGTAAGCACTTCATAAAAAAATATATGTATATTTTTGCTGCGTGTCATTACGAAATTAGAAAAATATTTCTGAATACCATTTGCGTATAAACAGCGAGTTAAATTTATGCAAATACTTTTATTTGCAAATAAAAAAGGCGTATAAACGGGGTATATAATAATTTCATATATTTTTTTTAATTTACTTTATTCATTTTTCTATTAAAATTATGATATTTTAATTAATTTATTTAATCTTAAGTATGTATATAAACTTTTTACAATTTTAAAATATTAAAAATTCTTTAAACGTTAGTTTTGTTCTTATTTTATTTATGTTTAATGTTTGTTAGAGTTTTTTTGTTATTGTAACAGATTTATTTTTATTTAAATGCTTTAGGTTTTAGGTTTTAGTGTTTGTTATTTTGCTTATGATTTTTTTATAAGACGTTAAATTTATGTGATTCTTTCCCATACTTTTGTGGATCTCTCCCAGCTTGGGGGTGGATCATATTTTTTCTCTTATTAACGAACTTTTTTCCCTTTTAATTTATTTGTTTAGCCACCTCTACGTTTTGTTGTTTTTTCGATAGTAAGGGTTTTTGGTCCCTCTGAAGTCATGATAAAAGAATCCTTAATATTTTAATTTTTTAATAAAATAGATAGACAAGACATAAGATTGTGGGTTTGAGCAAAAAATAAAAAAATTTTGCAACGAGCGGTTAACGCTGTGTGCAAATTGAGAGCACTACAGTTATTAATAAAAGATGTAGTATAAAATGATTTATATAATAAAACCCTCATTTTCGCAGCGTCCCAGGATGGTGGTGGTATTTTATTGAAAGATATTGGTTATTTCAACGCTTTTTAGCTAGGCGGTATTCCTTCTTTAATTTCTTGGTGCCTCTTGGCCAGTCGGATTTTTATTTTCTTCTAATGTTGGGGTGTCTTTTGGCTAGGTGACCCTTTCCTTATATTCTGCTCCTTCCAAGGTGCTTATTATTTTAGAGCACTCTTGAAACTGGCAGGATCGCCATGTAGAATAAAATGTTTTTTTTTTATTTATTTGTCTTAGAGCTTTTTGTTTGGAGCTCCTAAGACTGATGTTTTATTAATTAATTCTTAAACTGAATTACACCTTCTTATATACTAATTATAAAAATAATTCTTAGGGGCATCTTAACATAAGAGGGAAAATAAAATATATATTAGTATCAAATAAAACATTCCTTTTAGTTTCCCACAGTGGACGTGAAACGCGTGTCTCAGCAGTTTTAAAAACCAACGAGTGCACATCTTAATGCAACAGACATCTAGTGTTATTTATATTTATAAACAAACAAATGCAGTTAATAAATGTGATTCATTTAAGTGCATTGTGCAGCTGCACTTCATCAAACGTATGGGTGTCAAGTGTTCGTCACACAAAATATTTTGGTTGCAGTTTGTCAATGCAATTTGCATGTTGCGATAATGTTGACTAGCAATGCTTACTACACACTGTTGGTTACAGTGACAGTTAGACCACGCTACAGGATTTCTGTGGTAATATTTGGAATAAATTAATATTAAAAATTTACGTATTCATGTTCGTCTCATTTCCCATTTATTTTTAGAAAAGGACTTCTGAATTGCTGACTTTCCAAACGTGCACCATGCAAATTAAAAGTTCTTTGGTTTCAGTTTTTAAAAAAAAATTTAATGTCAAAATAAAACTAAACTATTCTATTCACACAAATCATAACTTTATCTATCTATCTGTCGTTTATGTATTCTTGTTGACTTAGAAAATTCACACACCACGAAATTGAAAACCTTTATTTGGTGGGAAAGAACATTTTAAATTTAATTTTTAATTTCAAATTATGCAATACCTTAACTCCGTCCTCTGTAGAATCAATCGTCCCGATTGCTTAAAGAACTGGTAGGTCATTGGTACTGCGAAACTCGGTGTGGTGAATTAATGAAGTGTAGTGTTTGTATTTAATAAATAGAAGTGCCGGCGCTTAAGAACGCCACTGGCAAGAGATTTAAAAGGCAGATTTATATGCCTGTGATTTAAATAAATGAAAAGCCGATTTGAGGCTAAGATAGTGAGTGATTTATAATCTCGAAAACCAGGACTTAAATACTAACTTAACGGTAATCTTAAAGAGATACAAACTTAATATTAGTTGTTGTCCTAAGCTACAAATATTCCAATGTAAATTCCAAGGAAAGTCTTAGGAATTTACATTAGGGTGGCTCAAAACAATGAGATATAAATAATAATGAAAAAGTATAATAATATAAATTATGTTGTGATATAGGATACACTACATCGGGCTCGAATTCGTGTTTCGATATTGTGTCAGGATATTGTGTCCTTTTCGTCTCTGCAAATGACATTAGTTAATTTTATTTTCGGATTTACAGTTCCTTTTAATTTGCAAAAGATTAAAATCGTGCTGAATAACAACTTGATAAAAACTACTGAATTTAACGACATCAACCATATCGTCTATGTTATTAATTTGAAGGTCCTTAATCATTTCTAATGATAGCACCTCTTCGACTTGTGATATATTGCTTGAAAACTGTAATACAGCTTGTAATGGTTTAAATGTTGGAATCTATTTTGAAATGTAAGTTTTATTTGCGATTTCTATTGTATCGTTATGAAATTGTATTAGGAAAGTGCCCATTAATTCATAAGGATTTGCTTCTGAGATTTTTATTAAACCTTTAAATTGATTTAGAAGAATTATCCCTGGATGTATTTCTTGTATTGAAGGAATATGTTGATTATTTATCATTGTACAGTTATGATTTTTGCACGATAAAATATTTATTATACATTTTGTATTACTTATAATTATATAATTTTTACTACTAATACTTAAGTCATTTACTTGGATACATTTTTCTTTAACTTCGCATATATCATTTTTACATCTTATATACTTTTCAGTGTTTAATTTTACAATTTTGTTATTTTTCGTAACACCTTTAATTAACAATTTTTCACATATAACTTATAGCTGGTCAACTTACAATATATATTATTGTGGAATCACTGGTAGCTATTCTGATATCAGCAAAACCTAATGCTGCCTCTAAGTTAATGTAAAGGAACCTTTCTGAATCAAAAAATTTCCTAGCTTCGTCCATCTCCTGAAAAATTCAAGTTCAGTTCTTAATGTTAGTTTTATGAATTATTCTGTCTCGTGAGTGTATTTTGATTTTGTTCCCTAAGCGTGGTGCAAGTTTGTTTCTCTGTCCAATAATCTTTTCGTAAATTATGTCGTTCGGTTGGTAAGTCTTTGCGGTACTACTCTTACTTCTTTGTAGCACCCTTTCTTGTGCGGTTCTAAGTTTATCGCCTAAATGTTCATGTGTTATTTTATTAAAAAATATATCAGTCGGTTTCTCACCAGTTACTGAATGCATTGATTTATTATATTGTTGGCTTGCTCTGTTGAAACATTCAGAGTCATCCAACACATGATACTCGTCCTTTATACATCTTGCCAGTTCTACCAAAGTAGAATGAACTCTTTCTACTATTCCATTCGTGGAACTGTGTCTAGGCGTACGATAGTACAATTCTATTCTTAACCTTTTCATAAGTGACTTAAATGGAGCCGTTATGAAACCTGGCTCATTATCCAAAGTTATCTTTTTCGCATTTGGAAAACTTTGCAGTACATCCATCACCTTTTCACCCAAATTCAGCTTAATTACTAAAAATTTCGAATAGGAGTCAATACACGTAACAAATTTCAAATTCTATGGACTCTGTTGTGAACCTTTTGGTCGTCTGTATTTGAAACATCTACAGCAAATACTTTTGTGTAAACGAACTTGGTAGAGAAAACATTTTTCACCGTTTCCTTAAGGTTATACAAGTCTTCCAATGTACAATATATTGCCGTTACCAAATTTTGGCCGCAAAAATTCCTCCAATATTGTCATAAGATTTTCTCGGGAATCATATTCTATTATATGTCTAGTTCGATTAATGTTTGTGATTGACTCATGAACAGTAAAACTATTTCTGGACAACAAAATTTGTTGCTTGAATTCGTTTAATGGTTGCCCGGTTTCGGGTTTAAGATAGTTGTCGCTACTTTCAGCAGAGAGACACAACTCTGTGATTGATGAACTATCTGTTAAATTATTCAAAAATTGTCTTGAAAAAGCATCTGCCACTACATTTGTAACTCCTGGTTTATAAATTATTTTTGGGGAGAACTCCTCAATAAAAGATCGCCATCCTTTTATCTCGTAGTTTGGATTGCGCGTTGAAATAGCAAAAGACAGCGGTTGGTGGTCGGTGTAAATTTCCAAATCTTTGACACCATAAAGATAGTTTCTTAGTGTTTTCAACGACCAAACAATAGCGTAGAGCTCCTTTTCGTTAGTGGCATAGTTTAACTCAGTCGAATTTAATGTTTTTGAGATGGAAGTAATTGCCTTACCTTCTTGTGTTAGTTAGTTAGCTTTTAAGCCGTTATTAACGGAAAATGCCGTTTCTTCAATATCTTTCGGTTTCATTCAAATTGGTGAAAGACAGATTCAAGGTCTATTGCTCTTCCCAAATTTGAAATAATTAAATTGCAGTCCTGTATCGGATATTTATCTGCAATAGTTTGATCGTTCAACTTTTTATAATCTACGACCATACGCATTTTTTGTGTACCATCATCATTTGCACCCTTATTTGTTACTACCCAAATGGGCGAATTATATGGGATTTTGCTCTGGTGGATGATCCCATCGGATAATAATTTCTTTATCTCAATATTTATAAAAGTATTGGCGGAAAAAGGGTATGCGTATTGTTTTCTCCATATAGGAGTTTCAACAATTGTTCTAATTTCCGCTCTTACATCCGTACAAAATGATAGCACGGTATTTATATCAGAATGAGTTTTTTCTATATCATCTATTATATTATTTCTAAGCGTATCTATTTTAAAATATTATTAAAGAAGGTTTCCTTGGCCCTTGAATAATTTGACTCTATATGAATTTTTTACTGTTTCTTTCTGTAGGTTAATATTTCATTTTTTAGATTGATTATGACATTTGCCTTTTTCAGATGGCTTGTTCCTATCAGCATTTCGTATTACATGTTATCTAATTCATAAAATCGTTCTTTAATATAAAAAATTATTGTTTCATAAAAATGTGTTATAACTCTCGTAGTGTACAGACGCGTTTTTATAATCGTCGCAACTGAATATTAAAAATTTACTGAAAGTTAAAATCAGAAAAAAAAACAAAAACAAAACATTGATTAAACAGTTATTATACTGGTTTTATTTTATTTTTTGTTGCTTGCGTGTAATATACTTAAATATTTGCATACACAAACTTATACAGTGAACACAAAAAAAGAGAACTCTAAATGAGTTCATCTTCTGACAATAACAACAATAAACCTACAAGCAGTAGGAATTTGTATTTAACCTTGGTTGCTGATGAGGGCAACGAAAAAAATAATTTAAACACAAACTTAAACTTTACATAAAATACAAATACTCGTGCGCGATCATGCTCTCCGTACATGTTAAATAGTGATCAAGAAGCAACAACAATTGCACCCATAAGCAAACTCTTTAGCTTAGCTGTACAATCACACAAACAAACAATCAGTAACAAGGTGACCAACGTACAGAAAATTGTAGATGCGGTTAGTACAAACAGTGATAATAAAATTCAAACAGGTATGGACAGATACATAACCGTGTTAAAAAGGGGAAGAAGTCCAAAATCAGCCCAAATAGCGTCAACAGCGAAAGTTCCCAAAGATGGAAAAAACAATATCAAAAATTCCGAAAATCGTTTCGCGATTTTATCTGAACAAGGCGATGAAGACACAACTGCAAGGTCGAGTAAACCTCCACCCATATATTTGAGAGAACAGAATTCAAATTTGTAGGTCAAAAGCCTTATCTCATTAATTGGAGAAAATGAGTTCTACGTAACTCCAATTATGCGCGGCAAAATCAAAGAAAAATAAATTCAGGTAACCCAAGAAAATCATTACCGAAAAATAGTTTCTGTCCTTGAGTCAAAAAATAAAAATTTTTACACGTACCAATTAAAGAGTGCTAAAGGTCTAACCGTCGTAATAAATGGTGAATACTCTAGCGTGGATCCAGAAGAGGACAAGTTTGGGATTGAAAATAGTGGATTCAAAGTTAAAAATGTTTCAAACATTAAAAATAGGAAAAAAATCCCCCAACCTATATTTAGAGTCGAGCTACAGCCAGGTGACTTGAAAATAAAAAAAGAACGAATCGTAGCCAATTAATCATTTAAAGTACTTGTTACACCGAAGAGTTACCGTTGAGATGCCACATAAAATAACTGGTCCTGCCAATGCCAGCAAACGAAGTTCAAGACTCTAATTTTAGTCGTATTGAAGCCTCAATTGAAAGCTTAATACAAACAGTAAATACTTTTACTCACAACATGTCCTGTATGATGCAGCAAATGTTGAAAATGCAATCTACTTTGTTGCAGGCTGTATTAAAAAAACCATGAACTTAAGAATCTGTTTTTGGAACGCAAACGGCATCTGACAACATAAAAACGAAATAGAATACTTTCTTCTGGATAAACAAATCGACGTTAAGCTTATCTCAGAAACTGATTTGACCTCCCGAAGCCATTTTAGAATTAGTGGATATAATTTCTACGACACCAAGGATCCTCGAGGTAGAGCTTGTGGTGGTTCGGGAATCATAATAAAAACGCGAATAAAACACCACCAGTTGAATGATTTTTGTGAAGATTATCTTCAAGCAACAAACATCTGTATTGAAAATTATTACCAAAAATTTGTAATATCATCTGTCTATTCCCCCCCAAGATTTTCTATTACCGAGAGTCAATATACGGATTTTTATAAATCACCGTTTTCTAGCAGCTGGCGACTACAATGCTAAACACACATTCAGTGGTTCACGTTTAATCACTCCTAAGGGTCGTGTTTTGTTCGACACAATATCAAAAATGGGTTTAAATGTAGTTTCCAGTGGTCAGCCAACATATTGGCCAACAGATCGACAAAAAATTCCTGATGTTATCGCCTTTGGAATTGTTAAAGGTGTGCCCAGCGTAATGATTGCAGTTGAATCATCTTTGGATTTATCTTCAGACCACTCGCCAATGACAACTACACGTACTAATTGGCCGAAATACAAAAAATACCTGAGTGCTCATTGCTGGGACAATATGCGGTTGAGAACACCTTCTAATATAGATGACTCTATTTAGTTGTTTCAAGCACACGTTAAAGAAGCTGCTCTTAATGCTTCTTCAAATCAACCAAGTCAACAAATGCGATTCAACAATATTTTTTCTGTTGATATAGAAGGGCTTTTATCTGAAAAAAGGAAAGCTCGACGAGAAAAGTTTTACAAACACAAAAAGCAGCATCTCTTCAAAAATTTTTTCAAGAACTAGATGCAACACCACAAACAGATTATTCGCAGTGGCGTGCAGCCAGAGGACTTAAAAGGCACGTGATATGTAAACCTCCATTACGAGCTTCAAATTATGACTGGGCAAGAACTGATGCTGAAAAAGGTGCTCTTTTTGTTAAACACTTAGAAAAAGTATTTACTCCAAATATTTCTGCTGATATTAATGAACTGCCACCAGTCGTCGCTTTACCAGAAATCCCGCTAAGATTTAATATTGTGGAGATTGAAAAGGCTATTACAAGTCTAAACTCAAAAAAAGCCCCAGGTATTGATAAAATAAGCAACAAAATGCTTCAAGAATTGCCTTTCATTGCAAAACGAATAATACTATTCATCTTTAATAGTATTTTACGACTGCAATAGCATCCAGCAGAATGGAAGGTTTCGATGATTACTATGATACCTAAGCCCGGTAAGGATCATACAATCGGCCTATCAGTTTATTGTCCAATATGTCGAAACTTTTTGAAAAGCTGTACATGAGCAAGCTGTGCATGTATTCCAGATCATCAATTCGGTTTTCGCAGTCAGCATAACACTATTGAAAAAAAATTTACAGATTTGTGAATGTTATTAAAGAAACTTTTGAAAAAAGAAATATTGTTCATCGCTTTTTATTGATGTCGCACAGGCCTTTGATAAAGTATGGCACGAAGATGTTGTCCACAAATTAACACAAAATCTACCCGCAAACATCGTCAGGCTCTTAAAAACCTATCGAAAGGAACGAAAATTTGTACTTAGGGAAGGCAATTTTTTAAGCCGTCCGCAGTCTATTAAAGCCGGAGTCCCTCAAGGCAGTATCTTCGGTCCCTTACTTTATTTAATATACGCCTCTGAGTTACCGTTAAGCAGTAACATTCACACCTCAACATTTGCTGGTGATACGGCTTTTCTAAGCGTTCATGAAAATCTTTCCGGAATCTACAAGGGTACATCTCAAAATTGGAAACATGGCTAAAACAATGGCGGACAACAGTGAATGAGCAGAAATGTTTACACGTTACTTTTACTTTACGCAGGGAAACATGCCCGCCTATACAAATCAACACCGAGACTATCCGCACTGTAGTAAAATATCTAGGCGTTCATCTTGATCGTCGTTTAATATGGAAATCGTATATAGACGCAAAGTTAACACAAATGAAATTAAAAGCAGCCCCAATGAACTGGCTTATTGGAAGAAATTCTATATTAAGTCTTGACTGTAAACTTTTGCAAAACAACGCGATCCTGAAACCAATATGGTCCTATGGAATCCAGTTATGGGGCACTGCCTCAGCATTAAGTGTAGAAAAAATTCAAAGGTGACAAAACAAAATTCTACGTACAATTACTGCAGCCCCCTGGTATATCCGAAATCTGCGAATTCAAAAAGATCTTGGTGTTCCGTTGGTGAAGACAGTATTTTCAAAACACGCAAAAAAATATATTGAAAAACTAGAATTGTACCCAAATCCACTTGCGCGCAACATTCTAAATTATAGAGGCCACACCCGGTTGAGAAGGAGGGATACTCTTTCTCTCAGCCGTACACGAGAGATGTAAAACATTAAAAATTCAACAGTTGGAAATAAAAATTTTGTTTAGCACTGGCTAAACATATATTAATGTATTTTTAGATTTAAGATTTGAAAAACTTATTGATGTTTCAATTTATAATTGAAGATTCAATAAATAATAAAACTACAAAAAAAAAAAAAAAAATAACTGAAAAGCCGTGAATCTACTAGTTTTTGCCTGTTGAGCAAAATGTTTTTTTTACAGTAGCTGTTATTGGCTCCTTTATCAATTAAAATTCTTACCTTACTCCCACTAACTTGGTTCTGTAGAAGAGTGGCAATCCCGACCCTCTTCTTAAAAAGTATTCTCACAATAATATTAACTCTCTGAAACTTTTGTTTGGGCTGTGTAGTTTGTTGAGCACTTCTAGGGAGCTCTCGTTTTCCAGCTTGATTGTTACCAAAAAGTCCTCTTTCGTTACCATAAAAGTTACGACTTGTATTTGGTTGGAAATTATTACGATAGTTTGTGTTTTTTTGAAAATTATTAGCTGGTCGTTGCCATGTTCTTAAAGAGGAATCTACTTCCATTGGTTCCGGGGCTGGACAGTGATTGTGTTCAGCTCGGTTTTGAAAATTATTTGGAAATCTTGGAGGCATGTTCGGAGCTAATTTCAGAACATTTTGGTTTCTATTATGATTATTATTGATATTTTCTGCTTGAGTACGATTGAACTGTAATGCGAATGTCGCACGGAGATTGTTCGACTTCAAGTCTTGTGCCTTAGCCAATGCATTAGGCAAATCATTAGGCGAAAGGGAAAAGAGAATATTTGAGAGAGGTAAATTTAGTCCTGTTATGAAAACGCGAAGGTCTTTTTTTGTTATTTAATATGTTCGTTAAGTCTGTGTTCGTCCCATAAGTCGTAATAGTTTTATTAATCAGCGAAGTTAATCCCTGACTTACCCTATTGTAATATTCTAGTATGCTTAATTGACCCTGCCTCATAATACTTAATTCCTGCTCTATAATATGAACAGGACGTTTATCGGCGTACGCGAAGTCTAGTCTACTTATAATAGCGTCAAAGTTCAATATTAGTTCCATGATTAGTCAATAAGTCGCTTGCGTTCTCTATGATTTTGTTTCGCATTACCATGAGGGCAGCGAAATATTTTCGGCTATCTTTAATATAAAGTTTCACAGAATTATTGGCGGCTTCGCGCCAGCTAACGTGTAAACTCTTCCCGTTGAACGTTGGCAAGGATCTTATCACATCCAACGTTTCATCACACCCCAGATGTTCGTTAATAATTTGCGTCCTACATTCCGTCACTGCA
The DNA here is from genome assembly GCA_947311025.1 of Lypha dubia. Classification (NCBI taxonomy): domain Eukaryota; kingdom Metazoa; phylum Arthropoda; class Insecta; order Diptera; family Tachinidae; genus Lypha; species Lypha dubia. The sequence continues at coordinate 65,485,405 of OX371261.1, read as the reverse complement.
TTTGTATTTGGTAACCGCCCGAGGCTTAAAGTTAACTCGTTTATCTTTGCCTGTAATGGGCATATCTGAGCATCTATCAGCCCCTTTATTTGTTCCTGTGTAGTCATGTTTCTACCTACTGTCAATGCCCTAAACAATTCTTTACAAAATTTTATTTTATAGGAAAAATTTTCCTTTTATTCTTTTTTATTCTTTAACTTTATTAACAAATTATGGGAAAAAGTTTACTTTAACTAATTTATGGATAAAAAATTTTTAAGAATATAGTTGTTTTAGACTTACTACTAAAAATATAATACTCTGCTTACTGAAGTTGTCGCTTCTTCTTCCTGGGAGTGTTAGGTGCAGCTGTTGTTCTATATCATATTTTGGTTGCTTTTTATTCTGTTTCTAGGAGTACCGGTTGTTTCGATGTTTTTATTGCAAAATTGAATGCAGATAGCTTACACAATATTATTGTATGGCTTAAACGCACAAAATAAAATTTTTTTAATGTTTTGGTTTTTCACACAATATTTTCAGTTTTCCTTTTTCCTTTAATTGCACTTTGTTATTTGTTAAAATTTAATCTTGGTAAGATAGTAACTTCTGATCACTTAATTTTCCCAATGCAAGGTTTGTGTAATTAATTGATAATTTAAGATTTCAAATCTTTCAGAACCACAGTCCTCTCTAGACTTCTTTTATTTAAAGACAGCAAAATGTCACTTCTATTGGTTCATATTTTTGTGTTTTAAAATTTTTTCTCTTCCTTTTGAAGATAATTATATAAAATTTTTTTTCTTCCTTTTGGAGATACTTATTTTTTATTTTTTTGTACAAGCGAACCGATCCTTACTTATTTTTTCAGGATTTTTCGATTACGGTTGCCCCACGTTGGGCGCCAATTAAAAGTTCTTTGGTTTTAGTTTTTAAAAAAGAAAACTTTTTTATTTAATTACTTGATTATGGTTTGTTCATTCTTAATGTCAAAATAAAACTAAACTAAACTATTTTCACAAAAATCATAACTTTATCTATCTGTCGTTTATGTATTCTTGTTGACATAGCAAATTCACACATCATGAAATTGAAAACCTTTATTTTGCTAGACATGTCGTCAGGATAATTGGTGGGAAAGAACATTTTAAATTTAATTTTTAATTTCAAATTATGCAATACCTTAACTTGCATAAAAAAATTTAAAAATTATGGGAGGCGTCATTTAACAAATCAAATTATTTAATATAAATAATATGCATATTTTGGAGGTTGCATGCCTACTTGTCCATTCCATAGGACCTATTCGATCAACAAACAACAAAAAGTTCACATCTATGGGAAGTGCCGCGCACTCTTAAAATATTGAAAAAATATAAAAATAATAATTCCTTCCTGACTAAAGCAAATATATTGTAAACATTACAACAAGCTTCACTGAAAAACCGCAAGAAAAAAAAATTATATATAGAAGAAGATGTTGCACCTAAGAGTCAACTTTTGTAAATAAGTTTTATAATAAATCTTAATTTTACCTCTAGCAACGTCTGGTGGTAATTCAGCTGGTTGGTTTTCACGTATTATTACTTCTGGTTTAAGCGGTTGAACAGCGTCATTATCTTCTATTAATTTTGGAGCAAACAATAGCCTGAAATGCACAGTACAGTACATAACTCCTTCATGGCTTTGGTAGGTATCTACTCTGTATAGGAAGATATGTAGAGATAGTTAACAGATTTAATAAGTAGGGGTTAATAGATAATAACAAAAATATATTTACTTTACTATAAACTGAGAAATCATTTCATCAATATTAAATTTTTATAGTAGGAAAACTAACAACATTAGCAGGTATTCCATATTGCTTATACATATCGCTTCTTTATTGCAATGTAGTCATACCTAAATAATCAACATTTTTCAGTTACTGACAAAAAAAAGAGTTTCTCAATACCTTCTTTATTTGTAAAAAAAATTTTCATAAACATATCTCTATCTAAGCCGAAGTTATAACCTCTTAGGCCCAAATTCACAGTCATTAGTTAGCTAATAGCAATAGTTTAACTAATATTATATGATTCACAGCTTCTAGTTTAACATTAGTTAAACCATCAAACGTCATTGGTTAACTAATAATTAAGTAACAGCTGATTCTTTGGAATTTATTATTAGTATTTTTGTTTTGTGAAAAATTTTAGATATAGCATGTGAAATTGAAAACGCGGAGTTCGATATTGAAAGTGATACTGATACTGATAATACGCGGAATATTGTTGCTGAGCGTCGCCAACGTAATCTAAAACGATTTTATGGAAAGATTCCGTCTTAGCAAGTAGGTGGCGTGGCAAGTTCTTGAATGTATACGCCATTTTTTAAGAAATAATACATCAAATGTAAACAAAAACCATATGCTTTAACGGAATTGCCAGTACTGAAAGTTGATAGTTTGATAGGGTTACCATTTTTTGTTCATATTAAGAGTGTTGGTTAAATAATACACTGTGAATATGAAGTATTAGTTAAACAATAGTTATCATTTTAGTTTACTAATAGCTAACTAATTACTGTAAATTTGGCCCTTACATGCTCAAGCCGTCCATATATATGCTTACATTTTGAAAACTTTAAATGCATTTTGCCTCGTTTAAGCTTTTTTGAAATTTGACTACGTTGCAAGAAACGAGCGATATGTAAGAAATAAATATATTTTTTAAGTGCAAACTACTCAATATTTAAAAAAAAGTTTTTACTGCTAACGAAATAAAAAATAAGTTCTCTGTAATATACTCGTATGCCGCTGCATCAAATTTCTTAATTTTTTTCTTAAAAATTGTCCCATTGCTCTTAAGGCTAAAAGTGATATAGAGAATTAATTACTATTTTCGGGATAAATATACACCTCGGAAGAAGAAATTTAATCACTTGAATACAGCGACTTAAAAAAATTGAATTTGTCACATGTATGTAAGTTCCGAAGAAAACCAATTGCTTTGAAAAGTATTGCGAAGTTAGAACGATTTGTTTGTGTCGCGACCATTACATAACCACGAACAGAACTACTCCTCTATCGAAAAGGAATATATCCTTGTAAGTTAGGGGAAGCTTCTATATGATTTTCATGAACGCTTAGAAAAGCTGTATCATCGGCAAATTTTGACGTGGGAATGTTACTGCTTAACGGTAAGTCATAAAGTAAAGGACCGAAGATACTGCCTTGAGGGACTCCGGCTACAATCGACTGCGGAGGGCTTAAAAAATTGCCTTCCTTAACTACATATTTAAGTTCCGTTAAATAGCTTTTTAAAAGCTTGACGTTGTTTGCTGGTAGATTTTGTGTTAGTTTGTGGATAAGACCTTCGTGCCATTATTTATCGAAAGCTTGTGAGACATCAATAAAGAGCGCAGAGCAATATATCTTTTTCTTTGTCTGCGAAAACCGAATTGATGATCTGGAATGCATCAGCTTACTCGTATACAGCTTTTCAAATAGTTTTGACATGTTGGACAATAAACTAATGGGCCGATAGGATTCAACCTTTGTATGATCCTTGCCGGGCTTTGGTATCATAGTAATAAGCAAAACCTTCCATTCTTTTGGATAGATTTCTAGGCGTAGAATACTATTAAAAATTAATAGTATTATTCTTCTTGGAGTGTAAGGGAGTTCTTGAAGCATTTTCTTGCTTATTTTGTCGACACCTGGGGCGTTTCTGGTGTTACTACTAGTAATAGCATTTTCAATCTCCATAATGTTAAATCTCAGCGGTATTTCTGGCAAAGAGTCGACTGGTGGCAGTTTAACAATATCAGCAGAAATATTAGGAGTAAATACTTTTTCTAAGTGTTTAACGTCACCAGTCACCATTTGAAGCTCGTAATGGAGGTTTGCATATCACCCGACTTTTAAGACCTCTGGCTGCACGCCATAGCGAATAATCTGTTTGTGTTGTTGCATCGATTTCTTGAAGAAATTTGTGCAACGAAGAGGTTCTTTGTGTTTGTAAAAGTTTCCTGAGCTGTTTGGTACACCCCTTAAGCCTTAATTTAGTTAAGGCGATCTGTAGCGTTGCCATTCTCGTCGAGCTCTATGTTTTTCAGTTAATAGCCTTTTATATCCACACAAAAATATTGTTAAATCTCACTTGTTGATTTGTTTGATTTGAAGAAGCATTAATTTATATCCACTAATTTTAAAATAGCTTCGAGACGTCAAGTGAGTCTCTGAAATGAGCATTAAATCGATTTGTTGATTCATTATGAAATATTCTTTTTCATTTTTATGTTGGCAGATGCCGTTTTCGTTCCAAAAACAAGTTCATGGTTTGTTTAATACTGCCTGCAACAAAGTAGATTGCATTTTCAACATTTCCTGCATAATACAGGACATGTTCAGAGTAAAAGTATTTATTGTTTGAATTAAGCTCTCTATTGAGGCTTCAACTCGACTAAAATTAAAACCTGTATCCTCATTTGCTGGTACCGTTTTTTGCACCGTAGTCTGGTTACTTTTTAATATATTAGTGTATGAAAATTGACCATAAGGTTGTTGTTGGGCAATAGTCGTGTAAGACTTCAAAACATTAGAATATTGATTCTGGCTGGTAGGCGGTTGAGGTAACTGTGGGTAGTTAAAAGGGGTTTTAGGCTGAGCAAGAGTAGCAGTATCTTTTTTTTTTTTTACGAACTCTTAAAACTCGAATATAGAGGGTAGCTCCTGTAGTTAGCAGTGTGGTTTCCGCCGCACTTGCCACATTTTTTTGCCTTGGGATCACCTTTCAATTTGTTGCAGTTAGCGGTACTGTGTAACTCATCACATACAAGGCAAACGGTGGGCAACCTTCAATAAGCTTTGGTGTGGCCAAATTCTTGGCATTTCAGGCATTGAACAGGTCCAGCGTTTTTATGTGGAAGCTCATCGGTAATTCTTCGGTGCAACAAGTACTTTTAATTATAGATAGGGTGAAATATATGCTGTTTCTTATTTCCCTGTGAGGTCTTCCACCTCTTTAGTATAAGCATTCTTACCAGATTGTCTAATGTTCAGAAGTTTAGCGGTAATGACATCTACCGATTCTCACTTAACAGAAGGCTTAAGCTTTACAATTATTTCTCGTAATGTTGTTTCAGACAATAATAAGTTTCTGGCTGTACCTTTTAATTTTGTTTTAACTAAATTTACGGCGACTGATTCGTGATTGTCTTTTATTGAATCAACTTACTTCAGTGCGTCAATAAAGCCTTGCAAGTTTTCAGGAGTGCCATCATAATCAGAAAGCAGCCTGGATGCGGTTCCTAAAAATTCGTCTATAGTTTAAGACATGATAAAATTTTTATTGGATTCGGGTATAAAATTTTGTAAAGAAATTTAGTAAAGGATTATGAATTATTCGCAAAAGGATTGTTTCACCAACCGTCTCTCTAGACATTGTCGAGTTCTGAAATGATGCAAAAATGTTTCACGTATTTGTTCTTTAGTAATCTCTTGTGAAGTTTGTAAACTTTAGCAAGAGTATTGCAATAATTATTGCTAGATACATATACTACTGGATATTCAACCGCAAACGTGATATCATTAATAACGTTTGCGTTAGAATTCTCTATTTTAGTCTCGGCCTCCCATTATGTAAGAAAGGTATTAAGGGATTATTAAAAAAAAAAATCAACTCAAAAGAAAAAATCTGTTATGAAAAGTTTAGAAAAAAAATAATATATCTTTTATGGAATTATTACACCATACTATTTAAGTCAAAAAGTCTAACATATTAAAACATTAGATCTGTTCGAGTTAGTGTTCAATACAGTTGTTTACATAGACAAAATCAAGTTTACAAAAGATTTACTTAAATTTAAGTTTACCCAACTGTATAAATATGTCTTCAAAGTCATGGATCGGTTAGTTAAAAAAAAAAATTTGTACATATATCTGAGTCTCAGTACTCTGTACCCTTTGAATACCGAGGACCGTGCATCAGGCATATATCGAGCATAACTATAAGTCGGTTTTTCGTTCTTCCCGATTGTATGAAGTAATTTTGTTCATATGCGTTCGGTCCGCACAATTGTATATATACCTACGATTCATTGCGGTCTTGTTCGTTTGCAGTCTTTTTTTCAATTTTTTTTTTTTGTGTGAATGGGATCAGTTATGTTAGTTGTATGTTATATCGATACTCTTATATCGATCATAACCTTTAACTATCAATATATTTGATTTTAAAATAAAATTGCCGCATCTTGTGTTGCCATACTTAGTCTAAATTAATTCCTAATTCCTAAATAAATTTCCCGAGTTCTACGGCGTTCAAAAATTGCAATGTACAAGCGACAAATTTATTTTAACATTTCGCGCCAAAAATAAAATAGATGCTGCCGCTTTACCTTTTCCTACAGCCGGCGCAAAAGCTGCAATCGGCGGCACATTGGAGGTACTAGCGCAGTATAAGTAACTATGCTTTTACACATGCCAATACATCTATCTACTATAGGAATTAATTATGTCGACCAAATATATGATTATTTTACCAATTTCTTCAATGTTTTTGTAAAATTTTTAGCCTGTAGCCATGTTTTTAGACATGCTTACACATCTCTTCACTATAGGAAATATTTATGTCAACCAAATATATGAATTTTTTTACCAATTTCTATAATGTTTTCGTAAAATTTGTAGGCAGTAGCCATGCTTTTAGATATGCTAATACATCTCTTCTTTATAGGAAATATTTTTGTCAACCAAATTTATTAATATTGTACCAATTTCTTCAATGTTTTCGTAAATTTTGTGACCAGTAGCCAAGTTTTTAGACATGCTAACACATATTTTCACTGTAGCAAATATATATGTCAACCAAATATATTAATATTGTACCAATTTCTTCAATGTTTTCGTAAAATTTGTGGCCAGTAGCAATGTTTTAAACATGCTAACATATATCTTAACTCTAGGAAATATTTATGTAAACCAAATATGTGATTGTTTTACCAATCTCTTCAATGTTTTCGCAAAATTTGTGGCTAGTAGCCTTGCTTTTAGATAAGCTAACAAATCTCTTCGCTATAGGAAATATAAATGTCAACCAAATATACGATTATTTGTACCAATTTCTTCAATGTTTTCGTAAAACCAGTAACCAGTGTTTTACTAATGCTAACAATTAGAAGCTGTCAATATATATTATTGATTCAACAGTAAAGATTACATATTGAAATTATAGTTGACTTCTTTGCGCTATGTTTTAATTTCGCCGTGTAGAAAATCATAAACATCGACGGTAAAACTAGAAGAAATACCGGCGGCGCGGCTACCATGTTGTGTCGAATCTGTGCTACGGGAGCAATTTGCAACGGAATTACATGCCGCTTATTTTCTGTGCGCCACGCCGCCGCCGGCCTTCATTCTTTTGAAAGCTGAGATTTTTCGAAATTTTTAATCAGTGTTGCGTTCTATAATCTTTTATACTATGTTCACACGACAAACTGAAGCACTTGCTTCGCTTTCTGAAGCATGTTTATGAATCATGCTGTTTACACGACTCATCTACTTGCTTCGATTTGACAATTCTTTATTGAAATAAGTTTTTAATTACAAAATTTCGTGCAAAAGATATAAAATGGACAAAAAAATAATTTAATTATTATGATTTTTTTAAAAAATCACAAACATATATTTTTATATGTTATATTTTTATATTTGTTTAGTTTTAATATAATTTTTCACGTTTTTTTTAGTTTGACAGCTAGTTCAGTTAAAGGTTTAGCAAATCATTTACCATCTTCTCAAAAGCTTTTAAATGATACCAATATTGAACACATTATATGAAACATGCATCATACATTCACAATTTTGTACTGGAATTCTCCATCGGATAGGATATTTTTTTTAACAACGCAGCGAAACTAGAGTTGTTTCCATATTATTTAAAAAATTTTTTTGAAACAAAACAAAAATGAAATCTTCGGAGAAACAAAGTTTCTTTACTTTTCTAGAACACAGTGAAATTCGAAAGTTTTTCACTTTCATTTTGTAGTGAATTACAGAACACAGGCGTATTGTGCTTTTTCTGTAGGAACACCCAGTTATTATTTGGGAGTTTATGGATGAGTAGATGAGTATTTAAAAAATGAAGGTAAATATCTACTGATGAATTGGTATTTAGCTACATTACAGCTACACATTACAAATAAAAACGTAGTAAATAATATAAATTTCTAACAAAAAGTCAATATTTTTACTGCCTATTTCACTATGTCGAAAGAAGCAAAAACAAATTCTAAAGTTTTGTTTTTGTATTATATGTATATTATATGACAGTGAGTTTTGGTATGCCATCGTACATGTCTGCAGACAATTATGCGAGTCTAATAGCCCTTTAATAAAAAATAGACACGATAACACACTTATTCACACTAGGAAATATTTATGACAGCCAAATTTACGATTATTTTACCAAAATCTTCAATGTTTTCGTAAAATTTGTGCCAGTAGCCACGTTCTTAGATATGCTAACACATTTCTTCTCTATAGGAAATATTTTTGTCAACCAAATATATTAATATTGTACCAATTTCTTCAAAGTTTTCGTAAAATTTGTGGCCATTAGCCAAGTTTTTAGACTTGCTAACTAATTTCTTCACTATGGGAAATATTTATGTCAACCATATATATGAATTTTTTTACCAATTTCTTTAATGTTTTCGTAAAATTTGTAGGCAATAGCCATGCTTTTAATCATGCTAACACATCTTTTCACTATAAGAAATATTTATGTCCACCAAATATATTAATATTGTACCAATTTCTTCAAAGTTTTCGTAAAATTTGTGGCCATTAGCCAAGTTTTTAGACATGCTAACTAATTTCTTCACTATAGGAAATATTTATGTCAACCAAATATATGAATTTTTTTACCAATTTCTATAATGTTTTCGTAAAATTTGTAGGCAGAAGCCATGCTTTTAGATATGCTTACACATCTGTTCTTTATAGGAAATATTTTTGTCAACCAAATTTAATAATATTGTACCAATTTCTTCAATGTTTTCGTAAAATTTGTGCCAGTAGCCATGTTTTTAGATATGCTAACACATTTCTTCTCTATAAGAAATATTTTTGTCAACCAAATATATTAATATTGTACCAATTTCTTCAAATTTTTCGTAAAATTTTGGCCATTAGCCAAGTTTTTAGACATGCTAACTAATTTCTTCACTATAGGAAATATTTATGTCAACCAAATATATGATTTTTTTACCAATTTTTTTAATGTTGTCGTAAAATGTATGGCCAGGAGCCATACTTTTAGACATGCTAACACATCTCTTCACTATAGGAAATATTTATGTCAGCCAAATTTACGATTATTTTACCAAAATCTTCAATGTTTACGTAAAACTTGTGCCAGTAGTCATGTTTTTAGATATGCTGTAATATGATTAAAACAATTTAGTTATTCTGGTGTTCTCTAGGGAGCTCGCAATTTATTGTGGAGGATTTGATGATGAGAAGAGTTTAAGAAAATAAATAATAGTGCCGGCGCTTAAGAACGCCACTGGCAAATAAAAGTAAAAGGCAGATGAATGCCAGTATGAACTAGTAATGCCGATTGAAGGCAAAGTATTAATTGATTCCTTAAACTAATTAACATTGGCTTATATACTAATTATGAGAATAATTCTTAGGGGTACCTTAACATAAGAGTAAAAGAATATAAATATATATTATTGTTGGGTAAGCATATTTAGCTTCCAACTATTTATGTATGGCATGTGTTCAACAGTTTTAAAGTTCAACGAGTGCATACTTAAAAGCAACAGATACTTTGTGTAGCTTATATCTACAATCAAACAAATACAGTTAATAAATGTGATTCATTTAAGTGCATTGTGCTGCTGCACTTAATTAACTGTACAAGTGTCAAATTACCGACACACACAAAATATCTTGCTTGCAGTTTGTCAATGCTTGCATGTTGCGGTACTATTGAATCGCAATGCATACCACACACTGTTGGCCACATGCTACACCTCCATCCTTTACAAGAATGTTTATATAACGTTAGTTTTATGGACATTCTTTTACAATTAGTTTTTAATTAGCCTAAGTATAAGTGTAATATAATATTTATTTTGTTTTTAAAGAAAAGAAAAAAAAATATAATATTTAGATGTACATATATTCTAATTTTATATTAGTTCGGCCAAACAATACTATTAAATGTTAGTATTATTAAACATCTTAAGTCTATTTTTATGAACTATTTGTTGTTTATTTGTTTTCTTATCTTCTATGGTAACATTATTTCTTAAATCTATTTTTTTTATTTTATACGGACCCTTATATTGATTTGATATTCCTAAGTAAAACTAAATCTCCTATTTTAAAATTATGTTCTAAAATATTCTTATCGTAATTTAATTTTTGTTTTATTTTATTTCTATCTAAAAATAACTGCGCACGTTTATGAGCTAGTTCTAACTTATATTTTGCCTCTTTGGCATAGTTATCCACATTATATAGTGGCGTCACACTATCTATTTTAGCACATTGCCTAAAATTGTTTGGTAATTTTGAAAATACTAACTCATAAGGACAGTAGTTATGCACCGTTGACGGTGTTGTATTAAAACAGTATGTGAAATACTTTAACCATTCGTCCCAGTCAGTTTTTTCCACAGATATATAAGAACGAACATATTCGTTAAAAGTTCTATCACTTCTTTCTATTGTTCCTAGTGTTTGATGGTGATGTGCCGTGGAAGTTATATTTTCAATTTTTAGTAGTGTGCATAGTTCCGTCAGTATAGAATTATTTTTGTACTCTGTTCCCATGTCCGAAATAAACGTTTTCATTGGACCATAGGCTTATACAAAATTTTCAAATATCGCTTTTGCGATTGTTCTTGCAGATTTATCAGGTGTTGGTATTGTCACCAAATATTTAGTAAGATCACATATTAAAGTAATTGCATACTCATTTCCATTAATTGATTTTGGAAATGGCCCTATTGTATCTACATACACCGTATCGAATGCTTTTTCTGGTGTTTCTGTTATAGTCATAGGACTTTTATTATGGCTTATTATTTTTGATTTCTGGCATTTTTTACATAATTTCACATATTTTGTTACATCTTTTATCATATTTTTCCAATAGTAATACCTCTTTATTTTTTCTAATGTTCTATATATTCCACAATGTCCTCCCTCTATCGGATCATCGTGGTATTTCAGCATTATATCAAGAATTGCCTTAGCATTCTTATCATTTATATTGGTCACCTCATTAAGTAGCGCTACTTTTAATTTATTTAAATATTTATTGCCCATATTTTTAAATTCATTTATGGAGATAAATTCGAAAATTTTCTCACTGGGTGCCATTTGTAGTGTCTCTACACTAAGCATACATGTGTAAAAAAGATTTCATTATTTATTTATATTAAAAAATTTAATTTGTAAAAAAAAAAAAATATAGTGAAAAAAAATCTATTTGTGTTTGTGTTGTTCCATCTCGGCTTCAAGTCGGCCGATTTGTGTCCATATTTCGGATGCAATGTCCCAGGATGGTGGTAGAGTTTGGTTAGCGTTCCATTAGTTGTTGTTATATTGACGCCTTTTGGCCAGGCGCTTCCACCTCAGTGTATTTTTTTTGGCTTAAACACTCTTCTGACGGAGACTTGGCTGTCCGTCAGGTTTCGTTTGGTGCTAATTTTAAAGCACTTTGTAATCCAGGACTGGCAGGATCGCTATGTAATATGATTAAAACAATTTAGTTATTCTGGTGCTCTCTAGGGAGCTCTCAATTTATTGTGGAGGATTTTGTGATGAGAAGAGTTTAAGAAAATAAATAATAGTACCGGCGGTTAAGAACGCCACTGGCAAATAAAAGTAAAAGGCAGATGAATGCCAGTATGAATTAGTAATGCCGATTGAAGGCAAAGTATTAATTGATTCCTTAAACTAATTAACATTGGCTTATATACTAATTATGAGAATAATTCTTAGGGGTACCTTAACATAAGAGTAAAAGAATAGAAATATATATTATTGTTGGGTAAGCATATTTAGCTTCCAACTATTTATGTACGGCATGTGTTCAACAGTTTTAAAGTTCAACGAGTGCATACTTAAAAGCAACAGATACTTTGTGTAGCTTATATCTACAATCAAACAAATACAGTTAATAAATGTGATTCATTTAAGTGCATTGTGCTGCTGCACTTAATTAACTGTACAAGTGTCAAATTACCGACACACACAAAATATCTTGCTTGCAGTTTGTCAATGCTTGCATGTTGCGGTACTATTGAATCGCAATGCATCACACACTGTTGACCACATGCTACAATGCTAACACATTTCTTCTCTATAGGAAATATTTTTGTCAACCAAATATATTAATATTGTACCAATTTCTTCAAAGTTTTCGTAAAATTTGTGGCCATTAGCCAAGTTTTTAGACATGTTAATTAATTTCTTCACGATAGGAAATATTATGTCAACCAAATGTATGAATTTTTTACCAATTTCTTCAATGTTTTCGTAAAATTTGTAGGCATTAGCCATGCTTTTAGATATGCTAACACATCTCTTCCTAATAGGAAATATTTTTGTCAACCAAATTTATTAATATTGTACCAATCTCTTCAATGTTTTCGTAAAATTTGTGACCAGTAGCCAAGTTTTTAGACATGCTAACACATATTTTCACTATAGCAAATATTTATGTCAACCAAATATATTAATATTGTACCAATTTCTTCAATGTTTTCGTAAAATTTGTGGCCAGTAGCCATGTTTTAAACATGCTAACATATCTCTTTACTCTAGGAAATATTTATGTAAACCAAATATATGATTTTTTTTACAATTTCTATAGTGTTTTCGTAAAATTTGTAGGCAGTAGTCATGCTTTTAGATATGCTAACACATCTCTTCCTAATAGGAAATATTTTTGTCAACCAAATTTATTAATATTGTACCAATTTCTTCAATGTTTTCGTAAAATTTGTGACCAGTAGCCAAGTTTTTAGACATGCTAACACATATTTTCACTATAGCAAATATTTATGTCAAGCAAATATATTAATATTGTACCAATTTCTTCAATGTTTTCGTAAAATTTGTGGCCAGTAGCCATGTTTTAAACATGCTAACATATATCTTCACTCTAGGAAATATTTATGTAAACCAAATATATGATTGTTTAACCAATATCTTCAACGTTTTCGCAAAATTTGTGGCCAGTAGCCTTGCTTTTAGATATGCTAACATATATCTTCACTATAGGAAATATATATGTCAACCAAATATACGATTATTTTTACCAATTTCTTCAATGTTTTCGTAAAACCAATAACCAGTGTTTTACTAATGCTAACAATTAGATGCTGTCAATATATATTTTTGATTCAACAGTAAAGATTACATATTGATATTATAGTTGATTTCTTTGCGCTATGTTTTAATTTCGCCGTGTAGAAAATCATAAACATCGACGGTAAAACTAGAAGTAATACCGGCGGCGGGCTACCATGTTGTGTCGAATCCGTGCTACTGGTGCAATTTGCAACGGAGTTACATGCCGCTTATTTTCTGTGCGCCGCGCCGCCGACGGCCTTCATTCTTTTGAAAGCTGAGCCGGCTCAAGACTTCGTCAGTTTCGCCGTGAAGTTTTTTTAGATTTTTCGGAATTTTTAATCAGTGTTGCGTTCTATAATCTTTTATACTATGTTCACACGACAAACTGTATTAATGAAAAAAAAAAAAAAATATATAAGAATTTTTCGACTTCGTTAAATCGGCAGTTAATATGTATATGTTTATAAAATTTTATTCTAGCAAATACTCAAGAATTATTGTTTTTAAAAATTTTTAATTTGCTACGAATGAAATGCATATTTTTCATATATTTAAATTTATGTTCATAAGTATATTCAAGACACAAATAATGGTATGATAGTATATAAAAAAATAAAAATTTACAGAAAAAAAATGCTAATGACATATCGTCGTGCCAAAGTTATCTTTACGTATCGCACAAAAACAAACAAAATTAAATAGGACCGCTATGTGTAGTAAATTTTACAAATCTGTCGATCTGCGCAAGCCCCAGGTCTCTACCTCTTATGCCTTCTATTTGTATGTAATGTTGAAACTTTAAGACTCAATTTCTAATTTTTAAGCAATGTTGCTAAATTAGAATTAAGCCTTTAATGATATCATTATAATTCAATTATGTCTAACGAACGTGCTCTAGGCATTCAAAAGATTTGTTTAAAACACTAACTTTAAATCTTATATTTAGTTTTTTTACCACTTTTATATTATCTAGTATATTTATTAATTTTGCTGATTAATTATTTAAACATATGTAGGTATGTATGTTTTGCTACTGGAACAATTTGCATTGCAAAATTAATTTGGTTTTTATTCCTCGTGTGCTCTACTAATGTACCATTGTGTGCTCTATCAATAAGCCACAGTTCTGCGGAACTATTAAAAACTTAACGGCGGTAGTGAAAAACCGGGGAAATTGTCGAAAATCTGGCAACAAAAATTGTCGTATAAACAGCAGTTCGCTTGCAGTCAGGTCTACAAAGAATGTGTTGTATTAAAAGCGGACCGATAACGATGCACTGCATTTCTATAGTTGAATCTCTTCTATTTAAACAGCAATTGGAAAAAAAATATCGGTGTCTATACAAATGTTTTTTCTTATTTTTTATTATTGCATCTAAAAAAGTTAATTATTTTTAGGTCGCCATACCAACGGCGTTTATTAATATAAAACCTTCCATAATTGCTTTCGCAACTTTTCTGGATGATTTATTTTGTATGGGAATTACTACTAAATACTTAGTCAAGTCACACATCATTGTCACAGCGTATTCATTCGTGAATCTGACCTTGGAGGTGGTCTAATAGTGTCTATTACGACTGTTTCAAACGCTTTCTAAAGTGTTGGTGCTAAAATTAAGGATTCGTTGCCTTTAAACGTTGTCTTATTTATTTGACATTCGTTGCATTGCTTGACATATTTGGCGATGTCTCTGGTCATACCTCTCCAATGGTATTGTAGTTGTATTTTCTTTACCATGCGTGTTATTCCTGCATGTCCTCAAGTTATTAGGTTATTATGAAATTTTCGCATGATCATTAGTTTCTTCGAATCGGTGGTGACTTTAATTAATTTTGGTTTGAGCACAATAGTTAAATTAGAATCTTGCAAGGTTTTATTACCTTTCTTTTTGAAGGCTTCTATATTTGTTCGTAGGAAATAAAGCGTACTATCATCTAGTGTAAGTCGCAATGTTGTTAGACTCATATTATCAGCTACTTTTTCAAGCTTTAGAAAGAGGTGTCCTAAGTCTACATTTCTATGTATAACTGTTTCATTCAACTTAAATTCGGAAAGTACTCGCTTTCCTTTTTTTTATTACTACTTTATCATTAGTAAAATACGATCTTGGTATTTTACGGTGCTCTTGGGGTTTTATCGCCTCCTCGTATACTTTTAAACCAACCGTTGTTTTACAATTTGAGGTTATTTTAACCTCATTGTTACAACTATTTGTAGACTGAAGTCTTTTTGTTACCTTCAGTATTTTATTGATCTCTGTATTTTTTATGTCTTCAAAATCTATTCATTGCAGCGCGTCTGCCATTATTGTTGTCACCCATAACATACTCGATTACAAAATCATACTCTTCTAAATCCATTCTTATCCGCATTAGCTTTGATGAAGGATTTTTTAATGAAAATAGGTATGTGAGCGGTTTGTGGTCACTTTTGATCCCAAACTTTCTTCCATAAACATATTGCCTATAGAATTTTACACCCCAATGTATTGCAGTTAGTTTCTGCTCTATTGTTGACTTATTGCTTTCAGCCTTAGTGAAAGATCTGGATGCATATGAAACAGGTAGTTGAATACCTTGTTTTTCCTGACTGAGAACAGCTCCGCAAGCATGCTTACTTGCGTCTGTAATCATAAAGAATTCTTTAGAAAAATCTGGATATTGAAGTATTGTACGACTCAATAAATCTGATTTGAGGCTTTGGAAAGAATGTTGACATTCCTGAGTCCATTCAAATTGTACATTGTTTCTCGACAACCTAGTTATATGTCGTGATAATTCGGCAAAACCCGGTATGAACCGTCTTTAATAGTTACAAAAAGCTACGAAGCGTTCAGCTTCATCACCATTTTTTGGTGTAGGATATTTATCAATTATAGAAAATTTACTATAGTCAGGTAAAATACCTTTGTCAGTGCACTTGTGACCAAGGAACGTCACTTCAAGTCAAAAGAATAAGTATTTATCAGGATGCAATTTAAGATTATATTTTCTACACAAACTGAATACGTCTTTGAGATTACGTAACATGTGTTCTGTGGAGCAACCAATCACAACCAAGTCGTCCATGTATACGAAAGCTTGTGTTAGTGATAATCCGGCAAAAGCCAATGGCATCATTCGTTGAAATGAGTTTGGGGAAATTTTTATCCCATATGGTTCTGTTAAAACGGAAGGATCCTTTTTTGTAGAAAAGGAGGTAATATCTCTAGAATATTTATCTGCTTCTATTTGATGAAAACCTGACATTAAGTCAAGCCAAGAGAAAAATTTAGCTCTACCCAATTGGTCGAGTATATCATATATACGTGGTAACAGAAATTTATCAGCTACTATGTT
This sequence comes from Lypha dubia, assembly GCA_947311025.1. NCBI lineage: Eukaryota > Metazoa > Arthropoda > Insecta > Diptera > Tachinidae > Lypha > Lypha dubia. Next base: position 65,468,727 of record OX371261.1, on the reverse strand, counting down.
TTTGTTTACTCCCCTATAGTCAACTAATAGTCTCCATCTCTTTTGATTTGTACCTAGCAGAGGTTTTTTAGCTACTAAAAGAATAGGAATATTGTATTCAGACACTGATGGTTCTATTATATCATCTTTTATCAATTTATCAACATGTTTGTTTTCTTCCTCTTTATGTGAATGAGGTATTCTGTAATTTTATATATAAACCGGTTGTTTATTATGGAGTCCAAGCTTTTGCTTATAAAAATTATTGACCGATATTTTTTCGGTTTCTAATGCAAAAACGTCTATGAAGTGACATGACACAGTGTTTTTAATTCTTTATTAACAAATTCGGGAAAGATTTTTGATAAAAGTTACAGTTTTTCTTAATTTTTTGTGAGTCATGGTTTTGCTTTACGATTTCATAGTCATTTAGACTTTCTCTTAATATTTGGACATTATTAATTATCAAATCATTTTCAGTTGTATTGATAATTCTTACTAAAGGTTTTGATTTTGATGTTATGGTGTTGGCAATGTGTACTCCATCATGAAGTATTCGTTGCGGTACTAGTACATCTGTTTCAGTAGAATCAATTCTAATCAGTCTGATCACTTCAGATCTAGCTGGAACTGATATGGATTTAATGTTAGGAGCACTCATAAGTGGAATAGATATATCATATGGAACATCGTTTGTTCTCAAAGTGATAATATCTTCATTGTCTTCAAAATCAGATACACATCTGTATATTCCAATGAAGTACATTCCTATTATTCCATTAACTTGAATAGGAAATTCATTTCCGACAACATGAAATTCATGTGTTATAAGAAATCTATCTATTTTTAAATCAGTTCTCACTTTACCTAATGTAGTTATGAGACCTTGTCCAATACCGTTTATATTAGTTCTTTTTGTTACATTTATTGGTTCGTTTAGAACCTGATTATGTTTGATAACTGATACATCTGCGCCAGTGTCTATTAAAAATGTTGACTTATTGTCATTTAAAGTAGTTCGGTATATTAAATAGATGTATAGGTTTAATTATATCCTATGAATTTTTTCATCTAAGAAGTATGCTAGGGTGGCTGTACGTTTCCCGAATTATTTTCTTCGGTAATACATCGTACATTATTGTTATTTCTGGAATTGTATCCATTGTTATTGTAATGGTTACTGTTATTATTCGCATAATTATTTCTTCCTCTGTTAGGATTTCTATCATTAAAATTCCCATAGTTAGTATGATGTATCGTGTTTGGTAGTTTCTTAAGAAGTGTTTTATTCTTGTTTCTTTTTATATTTACATTTGCTTAACCACTAGTTTGAAAGTTTATAATTAAGATATAACTATGAAGATGCTGAGGGTGTTATTATGCACCTCACACATAGAGGGCATTATACCACAACTCCCATCTCAAGTTTTGAAATACTCCAATGAAATTAAAATTAATAAGAAAATTCATTACTTTAATCTAGTTTTATGTATACAGTATCTACAAAGTTTAATTACTTTTAGATTCCAAAAAGTTTATACCTGTGGTAATTAACCCATTAGAAGTCACTGTACTCAACTGAGTACAGCTGAACTTTCGGTAGTTGCCAAGCAACAGCAAAGATTTTACAATCGTTAAACCGTTATTTAGACTCACAACAACAATAATAAGAGCAGCAGAAAAAGAATTTGCGTGTAGTTTCTGTTGTTTATGCTAAAATATAAGTCTGAATTGTGACGCGAGTACACTGTGTGGTTTAGCAAACAATTTTGTAAATTTTTGAAATACTACTGAAATTTCTTTAGTTATTTTGCAATAGTTTTATTAAAATAGTAACAATGAAAGATACAGGCATCAAAGAATACTTAAAAGTAAGAAAATAAAAAAAATAGAGAGGTATAAAGTTGGCTGTACTCGTTTGAGTACAATGACAGCATCCATAATAAAAATATTTTATTTATTTGTTAGATTTAAATATGAGTGGAACACGTTTTAAGGGCCAACAGAGTTTCAAAGGGCTTCAAGAGGCCGTTGACAGCATATTAGCCGATAGTGAAGATGAAGATATTGATATGGCAATCATTCCACCTAATCCGAGTGAACTAACTGACGAAGAGGAAGGTGTTGATGATGATATGATTCTATCAGCCCTACCGCAAGATATTCCTGGAACAATAGAAGTTTTTGTAAACCGCAAAAATATCGACAAAGATGTCAGTGACGATAGTGATGATGAACCATTAGAGTCAAAGCGTTGTCGGCTAACTTTTGGAACCCAACGAAAACCTATCTGGCAGAAATGGCATCCACCACAGAGTCCAGCTACTCAGCAAAACTCTGAAGTTTATGACAGAGCAAATCAAATTCGTGAGGGTCTAAGGAATCTTAACCCAGTGCAAATATTTGAAAAGTTGTTTGATGAGAAAGTCATAGACTTGATTATATCCACTTCGATAACTTACGCAAAACAGAACAAAAGGCACGAGTTTTACTTGAACGACTGTGATTTGAAAAAGTTCCTAGGAGTTTTTCAATGTTTATCTCAAGATGGAGTTGGACATTACCCCGCCAAAGTAGAAAAGCAGTTACGGTGCATAATTTGTCATTCCAGAGTTCGTTGGCAGTGCAAAAAATGCATTAAAACACTTTGTGTTGAAAAACAGTGTTTCGAAAATTATTACACTTAAGATGTCAGTGTACTCATTTGAGTACACCCCTAAAGCTCGTTTCCAAACAAAAAATTTATAATTTTTCTTTTAGTTTGTGCTTCTTTATTCTTGTTTCAATTAATAAATAAATCTTAAATCAAAAACTTAAAGCCGGTTTTCATTTGACGTCTAATGGGTTAATTCAAGAGTCTCATTTTGCAAGGAATACAATTAGAAACTAATTTTTCTACGTCGTGGTCTATTTTAGGCCACCACATATACGATCGCGCTAACGCCTTGGTTTTGACTATTCCAAAATGTGAATAGTGCAACTGTGTCAAAACTCTTGACCGTAATTTTTTAGAATCGCCACTCAATAGCCCCATAAGATACATTCGTATTCTACCGAAAGCTCGCCTTTACGATTAATGAAAGGAACGAATTCGTAACCTTTCAACGATTCTATTCTCCCCGTTTGAATTGCTTCTTTGACTCTTGCTAATATGGGATCGCACCTAGCTCCCTTTGTCTTTGAAATTTAAATTCAGCTTGTTATCTTTACTCATATAATTAATAAAACCGAAATCTTCATTATATTCGACTATTTTACAATGAGGAAAACGAGACAAATGGTCCGCCGAGTTCTCAGTTCCCGTAACATAACGCATCGTATAATTGAAACCAGATAAAATAAAAGCCCATCTTTGGATCCGAGCTGCTGCCATGACTGGCAACCCTTTACTTTCACCAAAAATGGCTAAAAGTGGTTTGTGGTCTGATTCTAGAGTAAAATGAATACCCAGCAAGTACTGCTTAAGTTTCGTTACGCTAAATACGATAATTAACGTTTCCTTTTGTATAGTATTATAGTTCCTTTCAGTTTTCGTAAGCGCACGTGAAACAAAAGCTATGGGCTTCTTCGAACCATCGGCTCACATGGGACAATATGCCCGCTACGGCGTTATTTGACGCATCTGTAGAAAGTAGTATGGGCAGTTTAAGGTTAAAATGAACCAAAATTTTGTCCGATGTTTAATGTATCAAAAGCGTTTTGACACAACTTTGAACATTTAAATTTTATATCCTTTCTTAATAGTTCGTAAAGAGGCGCCATTTTATGAGCGAAGTTATGAATAAATTTAGAATAATAATTTAGCATCCCTACAAATGCTCTAACCTCTGAGACATTTTGCGGTTCCGGTGCTTCTAAAACCGAAGAAATACGATCCTTATTCATAATCAACCCATTTCGATCAATGTTGAACCCTAAATACGATACCTTATTCTTGAAAAATTCACACTTATTGATATTAAGTTGCAATCCGACTGTTTCTAACGTCGTAAATACCAACTCAATGGTTTTGACATGGTCACTAAGATTACGCCCTGTGATGATAATATCATCCAAATAATTAACTACATTCGGAATACCACGCAGTATATTTTCAATTGTTTTTTGAAATATTGCTGCCGCGGGTTTAACGCCGAATGGTAACCGGGTCATCTTAAAAATTCCCGCGTGGAGGCGCATAATAGTTGTGAACATTCATCCAGTAATAACTGGTTATAAGCATTTGACAGATCCAATTTTGTAAACAGATCCCCCCTAAGTGATGCAAATAATTCATCAATTAAGGGCAGAGGGTACTTAACGTCTTCCAAATACTTTTTAATGGTAGTTTTATAATCTCCGCAAATGCTGATCTGACCATTTGGTTTTACAATGGGGACCAAGGGCGTCCCCCATTCCGTGTTATCTACGTGAACTAACACCCCCTTATCAACTAAATCCGTTAACAGTGTCTCAATTTGTGATCTCAATGCCAATGGCACAGGCCTAGGTTTACTAAAAACTGGCTTTACATTTTCCATCAAGGATAGTGTCACCGTACTCCCGGTATATAAACCAAACTCCTCTTTAAAAATGTTGGCGAAACGTTTTTTAATGCCTACCACGCACTCATTTATGTTTATTATCGAATTAACATTAGAAAGGCCAATACCGAACATCACCATAAAATCCCTACCTAAAATAGGAGGGCTTATGGTATTTTTAATTACAAATCGTATATATTTAAATATGTCCCGAAATCTTACCATTGCTGTAAACTCACCCATAACCTCTATTCCATCGCCCCCATATGCACACAGCTTCGCACTGCAAGGTTTTAAGCCCGCGTCCTTAAAATAATCATCCAACGTTTCCCTTGACATCAACGAACAAGCAGCACCCGTATCCAACACAAAATCAATTACCTTTTTATTTACTTCTACTTTTAATATGAATGGGGCAGCAGACCGTTCCCCGGTTACACTATAAACAGAAAAATTATCCTCATAACAATCATTTATTGTTTCAGAATAAATATTATTAGATAGGCTGACTTCCAAAACGTTCGTATACAAAGTTTGTATACAGTATTGCTACTGTATTTAAATCACATACATATGCAAAGTTCCGAAGCAATGCAACAACTATAAAACCGATGCCCTGTTTTCTTTCTTACTGCGTTAAAAATACTTGGCGGCGGCGTTTTGAAATGGTATACATTGTACAATTATTGTACTGCGGCGTTATGAAATGTGATGCTTTGTTCAAACACAAAGCAATTGACGTTTTGGAAGTCAGCCATACATTCCTATTTGACACCTAAACCACATTTACTTGATCATTGTGTTTGTTGCATACGCTAGCCAAATGCCCCACTTTATGACATTTATGACAAACACTGTTTTTTTATTTACACTTTTCACTTCCATGATTTTTCCAACCACAATGAGCACATTTGTTTTTTCTCTTCTTACTGCTGCTATTTCTATTTGCATTAAATTGTTGTTGGGTTCTGCCGTTATTTGCTACATCCTCTTTGTTGCTTTTGACGTACTTCTTACAGCCACGTGCATATTTCTTCGATACACAAAATTCACATTACCATTTGTTCCTTGTTGTACATACAACTTCGCCTCCATGGCTAATGCCATTTTAATGCGGCTTCTAACGTTAAATTTTCATCTTCTTCACAAAATCTTTCAAAAATTTTGCCTTCAAAGCCCGTAACAAACTAATTCAGCACAAATTTTTCCAATTGTTGTCCAAATTTACACTCCATAGCCAGCTTTTTAAGATGCGCATACCACGTTGACACAGACTCCTCATCTTTTTTCTTTGCGTCTAAAAAATTTCTTCGTTCCCGAAAAATTATGACTGGCGTTGAATAGTGTTGATTTAGCATGTCACACATCTCCTTATATTTTTTTTTAGCTGGTAAATCATGGAAACACAACTCCCGCAACAGTCCATATGCTTCCAGACCAACAGCTTTTAATAATGCTGAGGTTTTTCAACGATCTTCCTCCACTGCAGCCTCCACAAAATGGGAATCTAACACTTCTTTCCAATCACGCCATTTACCTATATTAGGCCGGAATTCCCTTATGCCCGTTGCCATAGACGTTGCAAAAATACTCTCATTGTGAGCTGTAGTTGTTGCTGTATCACCTGGGGCCATTGTAATATTATTACTAATTCACTCTACCAAAATTCACACGAAAAACTTTGAAGAAAATCTGCTTGTACTATATAATATTTATTTTTATTTACTTATATTTTAACACAAAATGTGTAGCTTACAAAAAAAAAAAATATTTATATAACTGGTTTTTTTTTATTTAAGCACGCTGTCGATGATTTCTTTCTCCTCGTCGCCACTACGATGTATCGTGTTTGGTAGTTTATTAAGAAGTGTTTTATTCTTGTTTCTTTTTATATTTACATTTGCTTAACCACTAGTTTGACAGTTTATAATTAAGATATAACTATAAAGATGCTGAGGGTGTTATTATGCACCTCACACATAGAGGGCATTATACCACAGTTAGAATTGTTTTATAATTATTATTTCTAAATTTAAAATTTCTTGAATTTAAACCGTTATATTTTCTATAATTTGAATTATTAAAATCTCTAGGATTTGAATTGTTACAATATCTAGAATTGGAATTATTAAAATTTCTAGAATTTCGACTATGAGAAGGATTGTTATTACTACTGTTTTTTGAGCCGTAGGCTAGGATTGGATTTGGTTGACCGTATACATCGGTACAACTAGTGATAAATTTTGGTATTACGTCATTCATATGGTTAAGGGTGCCTGATTCCATGATCAGTTTTACTCTGTCATTTGACGCATTTTTTAACATAGCTGTTACTGCTGAGCTTGTTGCATATTTAATTGCTGTTTCATTGGACAAACAATCTGAAATATATGCTGTTTCTAATTTCTTTGTGAGGTCTTCTATCACTAAGTTTGACAAAATAAATTTGTGTTGTATTGTTTTTATTTTATTCATTTATTTATTTTATTTATACAAATTATGTGTCGTGAAGTCCAGTTTTGATATATTTAAATATGAATAAATAAAATAACAGCGAAAATTAAAAACAACAAAGATTTATTAACCTAATAAAAATACCCCTGAAGAAGTTTGAAACAAACAAACGAAATGTTGGGTGCTTGAAATCAAATGAATTAGTTTTGTTTTATTTAATTTTTAGAATGACCATTACTAGCCCGAAGGTAACACCTATCAATAAACATTAATCTAATTTTTACTTTATAGAGTTGCATAAAATGTAAGAATTGACAATTAAATACCAGAAAAATGAATATGGTTTTGAATATTAGTACAATAACTGTAAATTATTACGACTGAGCAGGAGAAATGAACATGGTGCCATGAATTAAGGATTATAGGAATTGTTATATAAATAAAACTTCTTTTTCTTTGTTGTGTTATTATAACATTCTATTATTATTGTCGAACAGCCGCTTGTGCATACAGACGGCATGCAGTAGGGGTAAGTCAAACACACTACACTTCCCTTTTTCAGAAAGAATAATCAATACTAAGTTGATTATTCTTACTGGTAATTAAAAAATGTAAAATTAAAAATATGGGGATTTAAAATTGTAAGATTAAAATTAAAGAGATTTAAGATTAAAATTATAGGGATTTAATATTAAAATTATAGGGATATCCTTCCCTTCCCTTTTTTTAAATTACGTTATTAATAAACTATTTCATAATTCTGATTTATGACTATTTGTATATAATGTTTCAATATTTTGATTATTCTTGATTACATTAAAGATAAATTGAATTGTATTAAAATGCTTTACAACAAAATCACATTTTAACCAATGTATAAAAAAAAATTTTAGTTGAATCTTTTGATTCTATTATTTGGACTTTAAAGCTTTTTTTGTTTTCGTCCATTAGTTTAACATTGTTATTTTCATCAAGGCCTATTACCTTGTATGGACCTTTATATACTGTTTCTAATTTGTGTCCAGCTTCATTTCGGATTAAAAATAGATCATTTATGGCCGTTATAATTGATTTGGCCTTCTCACTGGAGATTTTTTGTCTTTCAAGCTTTGCATTTTCAATCATAGATGCTGCTCGGTGTTGAGCTACTTGCAATCTTAATTTAATTTCTTTTTCATAAGCGTCAATATTATAGACTGGATCTATAGTGCTTGTGAATTCTAAAGTAGGTGACATTTTTCCGAAAACTAGCTCAAACGTGCAATATCCGTGAGCTGTGGAAGGAGTTGTATTATAACAATAGATGAAAAATTTTAGCCAATTATCCCAATGAGATTTGTCTGATGATACATAAGATCTTAAAAACTCGCTGAATGTTCTGTGAGATCGCTCAACAGTACCGAGTGTCTCATGATGATAGGGAGTAGAGTTTAATTTCTCTATCTTCATTAATTCACATAATTCTTTCAGAACCTGATTCATATATTCAGCACCCATATCGGTAATTATTTTATTCATTGGACCGTATATTAAAATAAAACCTTGCATAATTGCTTTTGCAACTTCTCTGGATGATTAATTTCGTATGGGGATTGCTACTAAATATTTAGTCAAGTCACACATCATTGTCACAGCGTATTCATTCGTGAATCTGACCTTGGAGGTGGTCTAATAGTGTCTATTACGACTGTTTCAAACGCTTTCTAAAGTGTTGGTGTTAAAATTAAGGATTCTTTGCCTTTAAACGTTGTCTTATTTATTTGACATTCGTTGCATTGCTTGACATATTTGGCGATGTCTCTGGTCATACCTCTCCAACGGTATTGTAGTTGTATTTTCTTTACCATGCGTGTTATTCCTGCATGTCCTCAAGTTATTAGGTTATTATGAAATTTTCGCATGATCATTAGTTTCTTCGAATCGGTGGTGACTTTAATTAATTTTGGTTTGAGCACAATAGTTAAATTAGAATCTTGCAAGGTTTTATTACCTTTCTTTTTGAAGGCTTCTATATTTGTACGTAGGAAATAAAGCGTACTATCATCTAGTGTAAGTCGCAATGTTGTTAGACTCATATTATCAGCTACTTTTTCAAGCTTTAGAAAGAGGTGGCCTAAGTCTATATTTCTATGTATAACTGTTTCATTCAACTTAAATTCGGAAAGTACTCGCTTTCCTTTTTTTTATTACTACTTTATCATTAGTAAAATACGATCTTGGTATTTTACGGTGCTCTTAGGGTTTTATCGCCTCCTCGTATACTTTTAAACCAACCGCTGTTTTACAATTTGAGGTTATTTTAACATCATTGTTACAACTATTTGTAGACTGAAAACTTTTTGTTACCTTCAGTATTTTATTGATCTCTGTATTTTTTATGTCTTCAAAATCTATTCATAGCAGCGCGTCTGCCATTATTGTTGTCACCCATAACATACTCGATTACAAAATCATACTCTTCTAAATCCATTCTTATCCGCATTAGCTTTGATGAAGGATTTTTTAATGAAAATAGGTATGTGAGCGGTTTGTGGTCACTTTTGATCCCAAACTTTCTTCCATAAACATATTGCCTATAGAATTTTACACCCCAATGTATTGCAGTTAGTTCCTGCTCTATTGTTGACTTATTGCTTTCAGCCTTAGTGAAAGATCTGGATGCATATGAAACAGGTAGTTGAATACCTTGTTTTTCCTGACTGAGAACAGCTCCGCAAGCATGCTTTCTTGCGTCTGTAATCATACAGAATTCTTTAGAAAAATCTGGATATTGAAGTATTGTACGACTCAATAAATCTGATTTGAGGCTTTGGAAAGAATGTTGACATTCCTGAGTCCATTCAAATTGTACATTGTTTCTCGACAACCTAGTTATATGTCGTGATAATTCGGCAAAACCCGGTATGAACCGTCGATAATAGTTACAAAAAGCTACGAAGCGTTCAGCTTCATCACCATTTTTTGGTGTAGGATATTTATCAATTATAGAAAATTTACTATCGTCAGGTAAAATACCTTTGTCAGTGCACTTGTGACCAAGGAACGTCACTTCACGTCAAAAGAATAAGTATTTATCAGGATGCAATTTAAGATTATATTTTCTACTCAAACTGAATACGTCTTTGTGATTACGTAACATGTGTTCTGTGGAGCAACCAATCACAACCAAGTCGTCCATGTATACAAAAGCTTGTGTTGGTGATAATCCGGCAAAAGCCAATGGCATCATTCGTTGAAATGAGTTTGGGGAAATTTTTATCCCATATGGTTCTGTTAAAAGGGAAGGATCCTTTTTTGTAGAAAAGGAGGTAGTATCTCTAGAATATTTAACTAGGGGTAGATTTTGGTTCTGCGATAACGTGAAATGAGAACATTTCTCTCGTTTACATTTTGCTTCTGATTCCCGTTCTATGAAAAAATTAACACAAATTAAAATCTTTTCACAATGAGAGAAACAAATGGAATAAAAAAATTTTTTTCTCAGTTTCACAGCAAAACTGATTCTCGTTTTATGTAACTGCGAAAAAAAATATCAAAACCGTTTCATATGAAACGTTTTTTATCACTTCAAATTTATCACCGAAAATGAAAAAAGCAGCAAAAGGCATGCACACAAGCGAAAATTAAAAAAGAATTTTTATTAATATTTTAGAACAAAATGTCGATATTGCAAATAATAAGTAAGTATGTACATATGCATATACATATGTACATATATGTGCGTCCATTCATTCCTACATATGTATGTACATATGTATGTTTGTATGCAGTTCAAAAATAAAAAAAAATTTAATAATTTATTTATACATATGTACATACATACATACATATGTACATATGTACTTACATGTCTGTACAAACATACATATATATGTGTATGTAACATATGTAACATATGTATCTCTGTATTTACAGATTTTGTACTACATACATACATAGATATGTACATTAAAACAAATAATGAAGACATTTTCAACTTTTAAAAGTATGTATGTATGTATGTATATTGTTCGCATGTACAATGTAATTTATTTTTGTTGTTTGACATTTGTACAGAACCAAGTAGAGAGATAGTTATTGCCGGATTAAAAAAAATTAGAGGCGGCCTAAGCTTATTTTGTAGCCGGCTGCTTAAAAAATACATAAGGCGATAGAAAATCGAAAAGTAAGAAAAAGTTAGTATGCAGTAGGCTTTTGCAAAAGTACAAAAAACAAATACAGTCAAATCCCGATAATTCGTAATGGCAAGGGACCGGCCATTTCTTACGAATTAGGGGGGTTTTCGATTTAGCGGGATTTCGATTTAACGGGGTTAAATTAAAATAAATACGAATTAACGGGGTTTTACTAACACGATAAAAAAACATAAAAACAATTGTTTATGAAGGATTGAAGTAAGAGTGGATGGAGCATTTTCAAATCGCTCAGCAACGTCTATTTTTTTCTCTCCATTGTCAGTGGCTGCATAAATTTGTTGTTTTTGTAACACCGACAGAGTTTTATGCGCTTTGACATTTTTCTTTATTATTCATGTAACAAACTGATCTTAAGAGAATAAACACATACACAAGCAAAAGCAAAAACCCTCGCAAAAAAATCATTCTTTCCATGTTTGTGTAGTTTTTATTACGAATTATAAGTGGTAGTTAGCACACAATTACGATTTTTAAGAGGTAAAGAAGATTTTATTTAAAAAAAAATTACGAATTACCGAGGGGACCAAAACGTATGGAAATTTTACGCATTAAAGAGGTTTTTTCAAGGGACCGACAGTTTATTACGAATTATCGGGAATTACGATTTATCGGGGTACGAATTATCGGGATTTGACTGTACTTAATTACATTCTCTTTTTTTCGTGTATTTGTTTTATTATACCCTCTCTTTACTATACCTTCTTCTGTTCTGTATTATAAGAAACAAACACAATAAATACTGTTTCTGTACGAAATAAATACAGCAAGTATTAAAGCATGTAAGAACTAAGCATAATAAGAACCAAGCACATTAAGTAAAGACAAGCTCTACTTAAACTATTTACTAAAATAGTCGAGTATTTTTGTAAGTTTTATTTGGTTTGTATGAAATTTCGCTTTTATTTAATTTGATGTTAAGATCAAATTATCAACATATCAATAGTTGTATATACTTAGATAGGTATGTACATATGTATATTCCATTAAATTAACTGCTAAATTAATGCTAAAAATATAAACCAAGAAAATGCTTACTTTACTCTACTTATAGTGAATAAGGATGAGTAAATACAAATACTCTTAGCGTATAAAAAGAATAAAGGTTTTGTTTGTTTTTTTTCGTTTTGTATTTACTTGCTTTGATCCCCTTTTGTACTTGGATTTACTCTGAGAATTTTTAAAAAAGCAAATGTTTTTGAATTTAAATGTACTTAGTGCAAAAGCCTTGTATGCAGTATATGTCTCGGAAACGCATAAAATTGAATATCCAACACATCTGAATAAACTCGGTCCAAAAGAAGAAAGCAATTACCATACATATGTTATGGAAAATGTATCAATAAAAAGAAATAATAAAAAAAAATTCTACTTAGTGCTGGGATGCGATATTTGCGACTTTACTATCGATTGAATATTTGTACTTAAGGAAGAAAATTTTAACTCTTCATGTAATTTGTTATAACTTTATTTAAATTACTACCTGCAACCGCGGCGTCGGCCGCCCGGCATTAAGTTTTGATTTACTACTAATAAATTGCCCTGGAGACGAGCAAAGAAACACGTCAATCAGTGCATATGTGTGAGTATCGTGTTTTTGTCGTTCAAAGGGAGACACAAATAAAATCGTCAATCATCATTTTTATTGTGACTTCGCTGCGTCTTGTGCAATTTTGTCAAAAAAAAAAAAAAAAATACATGCGTTTGACAATGTTTATACACAAAAATACCAGAGCAAGAAATTATTAAATATGCCTGTGCTGCCATCTTTCTACTAATTACACTTCGATACAAAACAAATAACATTGGCGTATATTCAGAAATCATAACCAAAGTCGGAACTAATAAAACAGTAACTAAAAATAGTTAATAGATAGTTATAGATCTTATTCACAACTCATAACTAGCGTAGCAACTGCTCTCAAATGGTAAAAGAAATGCAACCCTGCACATTTGCAAATAGAGAAAACATAACATCGATAATATTTTGAACGATTACAGTAAATTATTAATTAAAAAGATTATAAAGCTATTTAAAAAAATTTTTGTTCTTTGACTCATATTTAGAGTTTTAACCATCTGAAATTATAGTACAAAAGTGTGATTATCATTTTTTATTATATTTTTTTTGTCAATAAAACATTAAATAATATCTCTGATTATATTTACAAATATATATATTTGTTCCTTATTCAACTTGAAGGATTAACTCCATATCTGTAATTATACTCTATTAATAAAATTGCCTACTTATGAAGCTGCCTACGGCCGGGTTCATACAATTTCTTCACCACGGCTAATTTGTTTATTTAATATTTTCTAATTTTTTCAATTTTCTATAACATAAGCTATGTATATTAGATATGTAATATATGTGGAAAAATCAACTTCAAAATTTCATTGAAGAATAGCATGTTGTAAAAGCCGCAAAAGCATATAAAATATATTTATGTACATGCGGCATTGCACCGCATCGAAGTTGTTCCACTTCGTTCTCTGTGTATGAAATTTCAAGTTGAATAACATGGATATAAAGTTACACTGCAACAGATGGAATGAAACACTTTTTCATATTATAAACGGGAATCGCATTTTGTGCAATTGCGTAAAGGTATTGTGTAAAGTAGTAATGAAAACGCAAATGAAACATTTTTTTACATTTCACATTATCGCAGAACCAGAATCTACCCCCTGATTCTATTTGATGAAAACCAGACATTAAGTCAAGCCAAGAGAAAAATTTAGCTCTACCCAATTGGTCGAGTATATCATATATACGTGGTAACAGAAATTTATCAGCTACTATGTTTTTGTTTACTCCCCTATAGTCAACTAATAGTCTCCATCTCTTTTGATTTGTACCTAGCAGAGTTTTTTTAGGTACTAAAAGAATAGGAATATTGTATTCAGACACTGATGGTTCTATTATATCATCTTTTATCAATTTATCAACATGTTTGTTTTCTTCCTCTTTATGTGAATGAGGTATTCTGTAATTTTATATATAAACCGGTTGTTTATTATGGAGTCCAAGCTTTTGCTTATAAAAATTATTGACCGATATTTTTTCGGTTTCTAATGCAAAAACGTCTATGAGGTGACATGACACAGTGTTTTTAATTTTTTATTAACAAATTCTGGAAAGTTTTTTGATAAAAGTTCCAGTTTTTCTTTATTTTTCTATGAGTCATGGTTTTGCTTTACGATTTCATAGTCATTTAGACTTTCTCTTAATATTTGGACATTATTAATTATCAAATCATTTTCAGTTGTATTGATAATTCTTACTAAAGGTTTTGATTTTGATGTTATGGTGTTGGCAATGTATACTCCATCATGAAGTATTCGTTGCGGTACAAGTACATCTGTTTCAGTAGAATCAAATCTAATCAGTCTGATCACTTCAGATCTAGCTGGAACTGATATGGATTTAATGTTAGGAGCACTCATAAGTGGAATAGATATATCATATGGAACATCATTTGTTCTCAAAGTGATAATATCTTCATTGTCTTCAAATTCAGATACACATCTGTATATTCCAATGAAGTCCATTCCTATTATTCCATTAACTTGAATAGGAAATTCATTTCCGACAACATGAAATTCATGTGTTATAAGAAATCAATCTATTTTTAAATCAGTTCTCACTTTACTCACATTTATTGGTTCGTTTAGAACCTGATTATGTTTGATAACTGATACATCTGCGCCAGTGTCTATTAAAAATGTTGACTTATTGTCATTTAAAGTAGTTCGGTATATTAAATAGATGTATAGGTTTAATTGTATCCTATGAATTTTTTCATCTAAGAAGTATTCATTCAGTTTCAACTCTTGCAGTGTACAGACGCGTTTTTATAATCGTCGCAACTGAATATTAAAAATTTATTAAAAGAAAGTTCACACAAAAAAAAAAACATATACAAAAACAAAACATTTATTAAACAGTTATCTTACTGGTTTTATTTTATTTTTTTCTTGTGTGTAAATACATAAATATTTGTATACACCAACTCATAAGTGAACACAAAAAAGAGAACTCTGAATGAGTTCACCTTCTAACAACAACAATAAACCTACAAGCAGTAGGAATGTACAATATATAACTTTGGTTGCTAACGACGACAAAAAAAATGAAGTAAACACAAACCTGAATACTACACAAAACACAAATACTCGTGCGCGATCATTATCTTTGAACATGTTAAATATCGATCAAGAAGCAACAACAATTGCACCTATTAGCAAACTTGTCAGCTTAGCTGTACAATCAAACAAACAAACAATAAATACCCAGGTGACCAACGTGCACAAAATTGTAAACGCAGTGAGTGAAAATAGTGATAATAAAATCCAAACTGGTATGGACAGATACATAACCGTGCTAAAAAGGGGAAGAAGTCCCAAATCAGCTGAAAGAGCGTCAACGGCAAAAATGCCCAAAGATGGGAAAAATAATATTAAACATTCTGAAAATCGTTTTGCGATTTTGAATGAACAAGTCGATGAGGACACAAGTACAACAAGGTCCACTAAACCACCGCCGATATATTTAAGAGAACAGAACTCTAACCTTTTGGTAAAAAGCCTTATCTCATTAATTGGAGAAAATGAGTTCTATGTAACTCCAATTAAGCGCGGCAAAATCAACGAAACTAAAATTCAGGTAACACAAGAAAATAATTATAGAAAAATTGTCTCAGATTTTGAGACTAAAAACAAAAACTTTTATACATATCAACTGAAGAGTGCTAAAGGCCTAACAGTAGTTATAAAAGGAATAGATTCAAGCGTGGATCCGGAAGAGGTAAAGTCTGGCCTTGAAAATAGTGGCTTCAAAGTCAAAAATGTTTCAAACATTAAGAACAGGGAAAAAATCCCCCAACCTATTTTTAGAGTCGAGCTACAGCCAGGCGACTTGAAAATTAAAAAAAATGAATCGCACCCAATCTATAGCTTAAAATACTTGTTGCATCGAAGAGATACCGTTGAGATGCCACATAAAAAAACTGGACCTATCCAATGCATGAACTGCCAAGAATTTGGCCATACCAAAACTTATTGCAAGTTGCCTACCGTTTGCGTTGTATGTGGCGAGTTACACAGTACCGCTAACTGTGACAAAATAAAAGGTGATACCAAAGCAAAAAAATGTAGTAATTGCGGCGGAAACCACACTGCCAACTATAGGGGCTGCCCTCTTTATTCTCTTTTTAAAAATTCGTCGAACAGAAAAACAAATGCTACTCCCGCTCAGCCCAACACTCATTTAAACTACCCACAGTTACCTCAACCGTCGTCTAGCCATAATCAATACTCAAATGTTTTAAAGTCTAACACGACTCTTACTCAACAAAAACCTAATAGTCAATCTTCATACGCTAATATTTTAAAGAGTAACCAGATTCCGGCGCAAAAAACTGTACCAGTAAATGAAGAATCAGGGCATAAATTTAGTCGTATTGAAGCCTCGATAGAGATCCTAATACAAACAGTAAATACATTTACTCTCAACATGTCCTGTATGATGCAGGAAATGTTGAAAATGCAGTCTACCTTGTTGCAGGCAATAACAATAACAATATTTTTTGTGCAGACATAGAAAGGCTATTGACTGAAAAACGGAGAGCTCAACGAGAATGGCAACGTTACAGATCGCCTCAGCTAAAATTACGGCTTAAGGAGTGTACCAAACAGCTAAGAAAAGTTTTACAATCACAAAAAACAGCTTCGCTGCAAAAATTTCTGCAAGAACTCGATGCAACACCATCAACAGATTATTCGCTGTGGCGTGCAGCCAGAGGACTTAAAAGGCCAGTGATTTGCAAACCTCCATTACGAGCCTCTAATGGTGACTGGACAAGAACTGATGCTGAAAAAGGTGATATATTTGTTAAGCACCTAGAAAAAGTATTTACCCCGAATATTTCTGCTGATATTGTTGAACTGCCACCAGTCGTCTCTTTACCAGAAATACCGATGAGATTTAACATGACTGAGATTGAAAATACTATTACTAGTCTTAAAACCAGAAAAGCCCCAGGTGTTGACAAAATAAGCAACAAAATGCTTCAACAACTGCCTTATATTGCAAAAAGTGTTATACTCTTCATTTTTAATAGTATTCTACGGCTGCAATACTATCCTGCAGAATGGAAGGTTTCGATGATTATTATGATACCAAAGCCCGGCAAGGATCATACGAAGGTTGAATCCTATCGGCCTATTAGCTTACTGCCCAACATTTCAAAACTATTTGAAAAGCTGTATATGAGCAAGCTGATGCCTATACTGACTAGAAGTGGATGCATTCCAGATCATCAATTCGGTTTTCGCAGACAACATAGCACAATTGAACAAACTCACAGACTTGTGAACGTAGTTAGAGACACCTTTGAAAAAAAGAAATATTGCTCTGCGCTCTTTATAGATGTTTCTCAAGCTTTTGATAAAGTATGGCACGAAGGTCTTATCCACAAATTAACACGAAATCTCCCCGCAAACATCGTCAAGCTTTTAAAAAGCTATCTAGAGGAACGAAAATTTGTTGTTAAAGAAGGCAATTTTTTAAACCCTTCGCGGTCGATCGAAGCCGGAGTTCCCCAAGGCAGCATCTTCGGTCCCTTACTTTATTTAATTTATGCCTCTGACTTACCGTTAAGCAATAACATTCATACATCAACATTTGCCGATGATACAGCTTTTTTAAGCGTCCATGAAAATGCAGTAGAAGCCTCCATCAACTTACAAGGGTATATATCCAAATTGGAAAAATGGCTCAAACAATGGCGTATAAAAGTTAACGAGCAGAAATGTGTACACGTCACTTTTACGTTGCGAAGGGAAACATGCCCGCCTATAAAAATCAATACCGAGACTATTCCGCAACACACTGTAGTCAAATATCTAGGCGTTCACCTTGACCGCCGTTTAACATGGAAATCGCATATAGACGCAAAGTTGATGCAAATGAAATTAAAAGCAGCCCAAATGAATTGGCTTATGGGTAGAAATTCAATACTGAGCCTAGACTGTAAACTTCTACTATACAACGCGATCCTGAAACCAATATGGTGCTATGGAATCCAGCTATGGGGCACTGCCTCAGCATCGAATGTAGAAAAAATTCAGAGGCGACAAAATAAAATTCTACGTACAATAACTGCAGCCCCCTGGTATGTCAGAAACCATAGAATTCATAAAGATCTAGACGTTCCGTTGGTAAAGACAGTATTTTCAAAACACGCGAAAAAATACATTAAAAAACTTGAGTTGCACCCAAACCCACTTGCACGCAATATTCTAGAGTATAGAGGCCACACAAGGCTTAGGAGGAGGGACACTCTTTCTATCAGCCGTACACGAGAGACGTAAAACAACAAAAATCAACCGTTGTAACTAAAAATTATGTTTAGCATTGGCTAAACTTATATTTATTATTTTTTTTTTAGATTTAAGATTTGAAAAACTTATTGATGTTTCAATCTAGTATTGAAGATTCAATAAATAATATACATATAAAAAAAAAAAAAAATCTAAGAAGTATGCTAGGGTGGCTATACGTTTCCCGAATTATTTTCTTCGGTAATACATCGTACATTATTGTTATTTCTTGAATTGTATCCATTGTTATTGTAATAGTTACTGTTATTATTCGCAAAATTATTTCTTCCTCTGTTAGGATTTCTATCATTAAAATTCCCATAGTTAGTACGATGTATCGTGTTTGGTAGTTTATTAAGAAGTGTTTTATTCTTGTTTCTTTTTATATTTACATTTGCTTAACCACTAGTTTGACAGTTTATAATTAAGATATAACTATAAAGATGCTGAGGGTGTTATTATGCACCTCACACATAGAGGGCATTATACCACAACTCCCATCTCAAGTTTTAAAATACTCCAATGAAATTAAAATTAATAAGAAAATTCATTACTTTAATCTAGTTTTATGTATACAGTATCTACAAAGTTTAACTACTTTTAGATTCCAAAAAGTTTATACCTGTGGTAATTAATTCAAGAGTCTCATTTTGCAAGGAATACAATTAGAAACTAATTTTTCTACGTCGTGGTCTATTTTAGGCCACCACATATACGATCGCGCTAACGCCTTGGCACAGGTAACCAGATATGAAGAAAACAAAAAAAAATGGACTTGGATCATATTTTATTTGTCATAACGAAACACCGTGAAAAAGAGACAACATTAGCGTGTTTGTTATGAAGATAAACAAAACGAAAAGCAAAAAAAAAGTTCAGTTTTTAGTGGAAAATGCTACATGAAAGCACGCTTAAATTTAATAAAATGTAATAATATTAAGTATTTACGGCATATAATTCGAAAATAAAGTGATAAAACAATTTAATGTGTTCTTATATACTCAGTATATTAAATTTATATACATACGTACATATATGCTGGAAATTTGCCAAATGGTGGTGGTTTTTAACTTACATACACACATGCACACATACATACTTGATAAATTCTGATATTTTGCAGATATTATAGTGATAAAATACAAGCGATTAGTGAAAACCAACTTAAATTAATTAATTAATAATATTTTTAATGTGAATTAGAGAAATATATGGATATTTAATTAGTTTTGCGATTTATAATTTTTATTTGGATAGAAATAAAGCACAAAGAAAAAAACGAAAACTTGGAGTCATACAAACTAGTATGCAAAATCTTCCGTCTCGAGTCACTTCTGTGTATTCTGTGGCCTTGGTTTTGACTATTCCAAAATGTGAATAGTGCAACTGTGTCAAAACTCTTGACCGTAATATTTTGGAATCACCACTCTATAGCCCCATAAGATACATTCGTATTCTAAAGAAAGCTCGCCTTTACGATTAATGAAAGGAACGAATTCGTAACCTTTCAACGATTCTATTCTTCCCGTTTGAATTGCTTCTTTGACTCTTGCTAATATGGGATCGCACCTAGTTCCCTTTGTCTTTGAAATTTAAATTCAGCTTGTTATCTTTACTCATATAATTAATAAAACCGAAATCTTCATTATCTTCGACTATTTTACAATGAGGAAAACGAGACAAATGGTCCGCCGAGTTCTCAGTTCCCGTAACATAACGCATCGTATAATTGAAACCAGATAAAATAAAAGCCCATCTTTGGATCCGAGCTGCTGCCATGACTGGCAACCCTTTACTTTCACCAAAAATGGCTAAAAGTGGTTTGTGGTCTGATTCCAGAGTAAAATGAATACCCAGCAAGTACTGCTTAAGTTTCGTTACGCTAAATACGATAACTAACGTTTCCTTTTGTATAGTATTATAGTTCCTTTCAGTTTGCGTAAGCGCACGTGAAACAAAAGCTATGGGCTTCTTCGAACCATCGGCTCACATGGGACAATATGCCCGCTACGGCGTTATTTGACGCATCTGCAGAAAGTAGTATGGGCAGTTTAAGGTTAAAATGAACCAAAATTTTGTCCGATGTTTAATGTATCAAAAGCGTTTTGACACAACTTTGAACATATAAATTTTATATCCTTTCTTAATAGTTCGTAAAGAGGCGCAATTTTATGAGCGAAGTTATGAATAAATTTAGAATAATAATTTAGCATCCCTACAAATGCTCTAACCTCTGAGACATTTTGCGGTTCCGGTGCTTCTAAAACCGAAGAAATACGATCCTTATTCATACTCAACCCATTTCGATCAATGTTGAACCCTAAATACGATACCTTATTCTTGAAAAATTCACACTTATTGCTATTAAGTTGCAATCCGACTGTTTCTAACGTCGTTAATACCAACTCAATGGTTTTGACATGGTCACTAAGATTACGCCCTGTGATGATAATATCATCCAAATAATTAACTTCATTCGGAATACCACGCAGTATATTTTCAATTGTTTTTTGAAATATTGCTGTCGCGGGTTTAACGCCGAATGGTAACCGGTTCATCGTAAAAATTCCCATGTGTGTACTCCACGCGCATAATATTTGTGAACTTTCATCCAGTAATAACTGGTTATAAGCATTTGACAGATCCAATTTTGTAAACAGATCCCCCATAAGTGATGCAAATAATTCATCAAATAAGGGCAGAGGGTACTTAACGTCTTCCAAATACTTGTTAATGGTAGTTTTATAATCTCCGCAAATGCTGATCTGACCATTTGGTTTTACAATGGGGACCAAGGGCGTCCCCCATTCCGTGTTATCTACGTGTACTAACACCCCCTTATCAACTAAATCCGTTAACAGAGTCTCAATTTTTGATCTCAATGCCAATGGCACAGGCCTTGGTTTACTAAAAACTGGCTTTACATTTTCCATCAAGGATAGTGTCACCGTACTCCAGGTATATAAACCAAACTCCTCTTTAAAAAAGTTGGCGAAACGTTTTTTAATGCCTACCACGCACTCATTTATGTTTATTATCGAATTAACATTAGAAAGGCCAATACCGAACATCACCATAAAATCCCTACCTAAAATAGGAGGGCTGATGGTATTTTTAATTACAAATCGTATATTTTTAACTATGTCCCGAAATCTTACCATTGCTGTAAACTCACCCATAACCTCTATTCCATCGCCCCCATATGCACACAGCTTCGCACTGCAAGGTTTTAAACCCGCGTCCTTAAAATAATCATCCAACGTTTCCCTTGACATCAACGAACAAGCAGCACCCGTATCCAACACAAAATCAATTACCTTTTTATTTACTTCTACTTTTAATATGAATGGGGCAGCAGACCGTTCCCCGGTTACACTATAAACAGAAAAATTATCCTCATAACAATCATTTATTGTTTCAGAATAAATATTATTAGATACATTCCTATTTGACACCTGAACCACATTTACTTGATCATTGTGTTTGTTGCATACGCTAGCCAAATGCCCCACTTTATGACATTTATGACAAACACTGTTTTTGTATTTACACTTTTCACTTCCATGATTTTTCCAACCACAATGAGCACATTTGTTGTTTCTCTTCTTACTGCTGCTATTTCTATTTGCATTAAATTGTTGTTGGGTTCTGCCGTTATTTGCTACATCCTCTTTGTTGCTTTTGACGTCCTTCTTACAGCCACGTGCATATTTCTTCGATACACAAAATTCACATTACCATTTGTTCCTTGTTGTACATATAACTTCGCCTCCATGGCTAATGCCTTTTTAATGCGGCTTCTAACGTTAAATTTTCATCTTCTTCACAAAATCTTTCAAAAATTTTGCCTTCAAAGCCCGTAACAAACTAATTCAGCACAAATTTTTGCAATTGTTGTCCAAATTTACACTCCATAGCCAGCTTTTTAAGACGCGCATACCACGTTGACACAGACTCCTCATCTTTTTTCCCGAAAAATTATGACTGGCGTTGAATAGTGTTGATTTAGCACACAACTCCTTATATTTTTTTTAGCTGGTAAATCATGGAAACACAACTCCCGCAACAGTCCATATGCTTCCAGACCAACAGCTTTTAATAATGCTGAGGTTTTTCAACGATCTTCCTCCACTGCAGCCTCCACAAAATGGGAATCTAACACTTCTTGCCAATCACGCCATTTACCTATATTAGGCCGGAATTCCCTTATGCTCGTTGCCATAGACGTTGCAAAAATACTCTCATTGTGAGCTGTAGTTGTTGCTGTATCACCTGGGGCCATTGTAATATTATTACTAATTCACTCTACCAAAATTCACACGAAAAACTTTGAAGAAAATCTGCTTGTACTATATAATATTTATTTTTATTTATTTATATTTTAACACAAAATGTGTTGCTCACAAAAAAAAAAAAAAATATATATATAACTGTTTTTTTTTTTTATTTAAGCACGCTGTCGATGATTTCTTTCTCCTCGTCGCCACTACGATGTATCGTGTTTGGTAGTTTATTAAGAAGTGTTTTATTCTTGTTTCTTTTTATATTTACATTTGCTTAACCACTAGTTTGACAGTTTATAATTAAGATATAACTATAAAGATGCTGAGGGTGTTATTATGCACCTCACACATAGAGGGCATTATACCACAGTTAGAATTGTTTTATAATTATTATTTCTAAATTTAAAATTTCTTGAATTTAAACCGTTATATTATCTATAATTTGAATTATTAAAATCTCTAGGATTTGAATTGTTACAATTTCTAGAATTGGAATTATTAAAATTTCTAGAATTTCGACTATGAGAAGGATTGTTATTACTACTGTTTTTTGAGCCGTAGGCTAGGATTGAATTTGGTTGACCGTATACATCGGTACAACTAGTGATAAATTTTGATATGTCGTCATTCATATGGTTAAGGGTGCCTGATTCCATGATCAGTTTTACTCTGTCATTTGACGCATTTTTTAACATAGCTGTTACTGCTGAGCTTGTTGCATATTTAATTGCTGTTTCATTGGACAAACAATCTGAAATATATGCTGTTTCTAATTTCTTTGTGAGGTCTTCTATCACTAAGTTTGACAAAATAAATTTGTGTTGTATTGTTTTTATTTTATTCATTTATTTATTTTATTTATACAAATTATGTGTCGTGAAGTCCAGTTTTGATATATTTAAATATGAATAAATAAAATAACAGCGAAAATTAAAAACAACAAAGATTTATTAACCTAATAAAAATACCCCTGAAGAAGTTTGAAACAAACAAACGAAATGTTGGGTGCTTGAAATCAAATGAATTAGTTTTGTTTTATTTAATTTTTAGAATGACCATTACTAGCCCGAAGGTAACACCTATCAATAAACATTAATCTAATTTTTACTTTATAAAGGTGCATAAAATGTAAGAATTGACAATTAAATACCAGAAAAATGAATATGGTTTTGAATATTAGTACAATAACTGTAAATTATTACGACTGAGCAGGAGAAATGAACATGGTGCCATGAATTAAGGATTATAGGAATTGTTATATAAATAAAACTTCTTTTTCTTTGTTGTGTTATTATTACATTCTATTATTATTGTCTTATCCCGTTTCATATGAAACGTTTTTTATCATTTCAAATTTATCAGCGAAAATGGAAAAAGCAGCAAAAGGCATGCACGCACACAAGCGAAAATTAAAAATAATTTTTATTAATATTTTAGAACAAAATGTCGATATTGCAAATAATAAATAAGTATGTACATATGCATATACATACATATATGTGTGTCCATTCATTCCTACATATGTATGTACATATGTATGTTTGTATGCAGTTCAAAAATAAAAAAAAAATTTAATAATTTATTTATACATATGTACATACATACATATGTACATACTTACATGTCTGTACAAAGATACATATATATGTATGTGTATGTAACATATGTATCTCTGTATTTACAGATTTTGTATTACATACATACATACATATGTACATTAAAACAAATAATGAAGACATTTTCAACTTTTAAAAGTATGTACATATGTATGTATGTATATTGTTCGCATGTACAATGTAATTTATTTTTGTTGTTTGACATTTGTACAGAACCAGGTAGAGAGATAGTTATTGCCGGATTAAAAAAAATTAGAGGCGGCCTAAGCTTATTTTGTAGCCGGCTGCTTAAAAAATACATAAGGCGATAGAAAATCGAAAAGTAAGAAAAAGTTAGTATGCAGTAGGCTTTTGCAAAAGTACAAAAAACAAATACTTAATTACATTCTCTTTTTTGGTGTATTTGTTTTATTATACCCTCTCTTTACTATACCTTCTTCTGTTCTGTATTATAAGAAACAAACACAATAAATACTGTTTCTGTACGAAATAAATACAGCAAGTATTAAAGCATGTAAGAACTAAGCATAATAAGAACCAAGCACAATAGGTAAAGACAAGCTCTACTTAAACTATTTACTAAAATAGTCGAGTATTTTTGTAAGTTTTATTTGGTTTGTATGAAATTTCGCTTTTATTTAATTTGATGTTAAGATCAAATTATCAACATATCAATAGTTGTATATACTTAGATAGGTATGTACATATGTATATTCCATTAAATTAACAGCTAAATTAATGCTAAAAATAAAAACCAAGAAAATGCTTACTTTACTCTACTTATAGTGAATAAGGATGAGTAAATACAAATACTCTTAGCGTATAAAAAGAATAAAGGTTTTGTTTGTTTTTTTTCGTTTTGTATTTACTTGCTTTGATCCCCTTTTGTACTTGGATTTACTCTGAGAATTTTTAAAAAAGCAAATGTTTTTGAATTTAAATGTACTTAGTGCAAAAGCCTTGTATGCAGTATATGTCTCGGAAACGCATAAAATTGAATATCCAACACATCTGAATAAACTCGGTCCAAAAGAAGAAAGCAATTACCATACATATGTTATGGAAAATGTATCAATAAAAAGAAATAATAAAAAAAAATTCTACTTAGTGCTGGGATGCGATATTTGCGACTTTACTATCGATTGAATATTTGTACTTAAGGAAGAAAATTTTAACTCTTCATGTAATTTGTTATAACTTTATTTGAATTACTACCTGCAACCGCGGCGTCGGCCGCCCGGCATTAAGTTTTGATTTACTACTAATAAATTGCCCTGGAGACGAGCAAAGAAACAAAGAAATCGTCAATCATCATTTTTATTGTGACTTCGCTGCGTCTTGTGCAATTTTGTCAAAAAAAAAAAAAAAAAAAAAATACATGCGTTTGACACTGTTTATACACAAAAATACCAGAGCAAGAAATTATTAAATATGCCTGTGCTGCCATCTTTCTACTAATTACATTTCGATACAAAACAAATAACATTGGCGTATATTCAGAAATCATAACCAAAGTCGGAACTAATAAAACAGTAACTAAAAATAGTTAAAAGATAGTTATAGATCTTATTCACAACTCATAACTAGCGTAGCAACTGCTCTCAAATGGTAAAAGAAATGCAATCCTGCACATTTGCAAATAGAGAAAACATAACATCGATAATATTTTGAAGGATTACAGTAAATTATTAATTAAAAAGATTATAAAGCTATTTAAAAAAATTTTTGTTCTTTGACTCATATTTAGAGTTTTAACCATCTGAAATTATAGTACAAAAGTGTGATTATCATTTTTTATTATATTTTTTTTTGTCAATAAAACATTAAATAATATCTCTGATTATATATACAAATATATATATTTGTTCCTTATTCAACTTGAAGGATTAACTCCATATCTGTAATTATACTCTATTAATAAAATTGCCTACTTATGAAGCTGCCTACGGCCGGGTTCATACAATTTCTTCACCACGGCTAATTTGTTTATTTAATATTTTCTAATTTTTTCAATTTTCTATAACATAAGCTATGTATACTAGATATGTAATATATGTTGAAAAATCAACTTCAAAATTTCATTGAAGAATAGCATGTTGTAAAAGCCGCAAAAGCATGTAAAATATATTTATGTACATGCGGCATTGCACCGCATCGAAGTTGTTCCACTTCGTTCTCTGTGTATGAAATTTCAAGTTGAATAACATGGATATAAAGTTACACTGCAACAGATGGAATGAAACACTTTTTCATATTATAAACGGGAATCGCATTTTGTGCAATTGCGTAAAGATATTGTGTAAAGTAGTAATGAAAACGCAAATTTTTTTTTTTTTTTTTTTTTGATAATTTTATTATTTATTGAATCTTTAATTATTTATATTAAATTATCAATAAGTTTTTCAAATCTTAAATCTAAAAAATATTAAATGTAAGTTTAGCCAATGCTAAACAAAATTTTTAATTTCAACGGTTAATTTTGGTTGTTTTACATCTCTCGTGAACGGCTGAGAAAAAGAGTATCCCTTCTTTTCAGCCGGGTGTGGCCTCTATAATGAAGAATATTGCGCGCGAGTGGATTTGGGTGCAACTCAAGTTTTTTTATATATTTTTTCGCGTGTTTTGAAAATACTGTCTTCACCAACGGAACGTCTAGGTCTTTATGAATTCGATGGTTTCTGACATACCAGGGGGCTGCTGTTATTGTACGTAGAATTTTATTCTGTCGCCTTTGAATTCTTTCGACATTCGATGCTGAGGCAGTGCCCCATAACTGGATTCCATAGGACCATATTGGTTTCAGGATCGCGTTGTATAGTAGAAGTTTACAGTCTAGGCTCAGTATAGAATTTCTTCCCATAAGCCAATTAATTTGGGCAGTTTTTAATTTCATTTGCATCAACTTTGCGTCTATATGCGATTTCCATGTTAAACGGCGATCAAGGTGAACGCCTAGATATTTGACTACAGTATGCTGCGGAATAGTCTCAGTGTTGATTTGTATAGGCGGGCATGTTTCCCTTCGCAACGTAAAAGTGACGTGTACACATTTCTGTTCGTTAACTTTTATACGCCATTGTTTAAGCCATTTTTCCAATTTGGATATATACCCTTGTAAGTTGATGGAAGCTTCTACTGGATTTTCATGGACGCTTAAAAAAGCTGTATCATCAGCAAATGTTGATGTATGAATGTTATTGCTTAACGGTAAGTCAGAGGCATAAATTAAATAAAGTAAGGGACCGAAGATGCTGCCTTGGGGAACTCCGGCTTCGATCGACTGCGGAGGGCTTAAAAAATTACC
Organism: Lypha dubia; assembly: GCA_947311025.1. Classification (NCBI taxonomy): domain Eukaryota; kingdom Metazoa; phylum Arthropoda; class Insecta; order Diptera; family Tachinidae; genus Lypha; species Lypha dubia. The sequence goes on along the minus strand of OX371261.1, from coordinate 65,440,989 downwards.
TTCCCTAACTACAAATTTTCGTTCCTCTAAATAGCTTTTTAAAAGCTTGACTATGTTTGCGGGGAGATTGCGTGTTAATTTGTGGATAAGACCTTCGTGCCATACTTTATCGAAAGCTTGAGAAACATCTATAAAGAGCGCAGAGCAAAATTTCTTTTTTTCAAAGGTGTCTCTAACTACGTTCACAAGTCTGTGAGTTTGTTCAATAGTGCTATGTTGTCTGCGAAAACCGAATTGATGATCTGGAATGCATCCACTTCTAGTCACTATAGGCATCAGCTTGCTCATATACAGCTTTTCAAATAGTTTTGAAATGTTGGGCAATAAACTAATAGGCCGATAGGATTCAACCTTCGTATGATCCTTGCCGGGCTTTGGTATCATAATAATCATCGAAACCTTCCATTCTGCAGGATAGTATTGCAGCCGTAGAATACTGTTAAAAATGAAGAGTATAACTCTTTTTGCAATATAAGGCAGTTGTTGAAGCATTTTGTTGCTTATTTTGTCGACACCTGGGGCTTTTCTGGTGTTAAGACTAGTAATAGTATTTTCAATCTCCGTCATGTTAAATCTCATCGGTATTTCTGGTAAAGAGACGACTGGTGGCAGTTCAACAATATCAGCAGAAATATTCGGGGTAAATACTTTTTCTAGGTGCTTAACAAATAGATCACCTTTTTCAGCATCAGTTCTTGCCCAGTCACCATTTGATGCTCGTAATGGTGGTTTACAAATCACTGGCCTTTTAAGTCCTCTGGCTGCACGCCACAGCGAATAATCTGTTGACGGTGTTGCATCGAGTTCTTGCAGAAATTTTTGCAGCGAAGCTGTTTTTTGTGATTGTAAAACTTTTCTTAGCTGTTTGGTACACTCCTTAAGCCTTAATTTTAGCTGAGGCGATCTGTAACGTTGCCATTCTCGTCGAGCTCTCCGTTTTTCAGTCAATAGCCTTTCTACATCTGCACAAAAAATATTGTTAAACCTCGCTTGTTGATTTGGTTGAATTGAAGAAGCATTAAGAGCAGCTTGTTTAGCATGTGCTTCAAACAACCTAATAGAATTTTCTATGTCAGCAGGTGTTCTCAATGGCATATTTTCCGTGCAATGAGCACTCAAATATTTTTTGTATTTCAGCCAGTTAATACGTGCAGGTGTCAGCGGTAAATCACATGTTGGTGTTGTAGTTGTGTGTGAGTAAATAGTGATAATAGTAGGCGAGTGATCTGAAGACAAATCCAGAGATGCTTCTACTTCAATCATTTCGCTGGGCACGCCTTTCATAATCCCAAAGTCGATAACATCAGGAATTTTTTGACGATCCGTTGGCCAGTATGTTGGCTGACCACTTGAAACTACATTCAAGCCCATTTTTGAAATTGTGTCAAACAAAACACGACCCTTGGGACTGATTAAACGTGAGCCCCAAAAAGTGTGTTTAGCATTGTAGTCGCCAGCTGCTAGAAAACGGGACCCCAGTGTTGTATAAAATGCGGTATATTGACTCTCTGAAATTGAAAACCTGGGAGGAGAGTAATCAGATGATATCACAAGCTTTTGATAAAAATTTTCAATGCAGATGTTCGTTGCTTGAAGATATTCTTCACGAAGGTCGTTTAGTAGGTAGTGTTTTATTCGAGTTTTTATTAGGATTCCAGAGCCACCACAAGCTCTACCTTGAGGATCCTTGGTGTCGTAGAAATTATATCCACTAATTCGAAAATAGCTTCGGGACGTCAAGTGAGTTTCTGAGATAAGCATAACATCGATTTGTTTATCCAGAAGAAAATATTCAATTTCATTTTTGTGTTGGCAGATGCCGTTTGCGTTCCAAAAACAGATTCTTAAGTTCATGGTTTGTTCAATACAGCCTGCAACAAGGTAGACTGCATTTTCAACATTTCCTGCATCATACAGGACATGTTGAGAGTGAATGTATTTACTGTTTGTATAAGGATCTCTATTGAGGCTTCAATACGACTAAAATTGTGCCCTGATTCTTCATTTACTGGTACAGTTTTTTGCGCCGGAATCTGGTTACTCTTTAAAATATTAGCGTATGAAGATTGACTATTAGGTTTTTGTTGAGTAAGAGTCGTGTTAGACTTTAAAACATTTGAGTATTGATTATGGCTGGACGACGGTTGAGGTAACTGTGGGTAGTTTAAATGAGTGTTGGGCTGAGCGGGAGTAGTATTGGTTTTTCTGTTCGACGAATTTTTAAAAAGAGAATAAAGAGGGCTGCCCCTATAGTTGGCAGTGTGGTTTCCGCCGCAATTACTACATTTTTTTGCTTTGGTATCACCTTTTATTTTGTCACAGTTAGCGGTACTGTGTAACTCGCCACATACAACGCAAACGGTAGGCAACTTGCAATAAGTTTTTGTATGGCCAAATTCTTGACAGTTCATGCATTGGATAGGTCCAGTTTTTTTATGTGGCATCTCAACGGTAACTCTTCGATGCAACAAGTATTTTAAGCTATAGATTGGGTGCGATTCATTTTTTTTAATTTTCAAGTCGCCTGGCTGTAGCTCGACTCTAAAAATAGGTTGGGGGATTTTTTCCCTGTTTTTAATGTTTGAAACATTTTTGACTTTGAAGCCACTATATTCAAGGCCAGACTTTACCTCTTCCGGATCCACGCTTGAATCTATTCCTTTTATAACTACTGTTAGGCCTTTAGCACTCTTCAGTTGATATGTATAAAAGTTTTTGTTTTTAGTCTCAAAATCTGAGACAATTTTTCTATAATTATTTTCTTGTGTTACCTGAATTTTAGTTTCGTTGATTTTGCCGCGCTTAATTGGAGTTACATAGAACTCATTTTCTCCAATTAATGAGATAAGGCTTTTTACCAAAAGGTTGGAGTTCTGTTCTCTTAAATATATCGGCGGTGGTTTAGTGGACCTTGTTGTACTTGTGTCTTCATCGACTTGTTCATTCAAAATCGCAAAACGATTTTCAGAATGTTTAATATTATTTTTCCCATCTTTGGGCATTTTCGCCGTTGACGCTATTTCAGCTGATTTGGGACTTCTTCCCCTTTTTAGCACGGTTATGTATCTGTCCATACCAGTTTGGATTTTATTATCACTATTTTCACTCACTGCATTTACAATTTTGTGCACGTTGGTCACCTGGGTATTTATTGTTTGTTTGTTTGATTGTACAGCTAAGCTGACAAGTTTGCTAATAGGTGCAATTGTTGTTGCTTCTTGATCGATATTTAACATGTTCAAAGATAATGATCGCACACGAGTATTTGTGTTTTCTGTTAAATTCAGGTTTTTGTTTAATTCATTTTTTTTGTTGTCGTCATCAGCAACTAAAGTTATATATTGCACATTCCTACTGCTTGTAGGATTATTGTTGTTGTTAGAAGGTGAACTCATTTAGAGTTCTCTTTTTTTTGTTCTCTTATGAGTTGGTGTATGCAAATATTTATGTGTATTGCACACAAGCAAAAAATAAAATAAAACCAGTAAAATAACTGTTCAATAAATGTTTTGTTTTTTTTTTATATTTTTTGTGACTTGAAATTTTTTTTTTTTTTCTTTTATATATTTTTTTATATTCAGTTGCGACGATTATAAAAACGCGTCTGTTCACTACGAGAGTTGAAACTGGTGTGAAAACGCAAATGAAACATTTTTTTACATTTCACATTATCGCAGAACCAGAATCTACCCCCTGATTCTATTTGATGAAAACCTGACATTAAGTCAAGCCAAGAGAAAAATTTAGCTCTACCCAATTGGTCGAGTATATCATATATACGTGGTAACAGAAATTTATCAGCTACTATGTTTTTGTTTACTCCCCTATAGTCAACTAATAGTCTCCATCTCTTTTGATTTGTACCTAGCAGAGTTTTTTTAGGTACTAAAAGAATAGGAATATTGTATTCAGACACTGATGGTTCTATTATATCATCTTTTATCAATTTATCAACATGTTTGTTTTCTTCCTCTTTATGTGAATGAGGTATTCTGTAATTTTATATATAAACCGGTTGTTTATTATGGAGTCCAAGCTTTTGCTTATAAAAATTATTGACCGATATTTTTTCGGTTTCTAATGCAAAAACGTCTATGAAGTGACATGACACAGTGTTTTTAATTTTTTATTAACAAATTCTGGAAAGTTTTTTGATAAAAGTTCCAGTTTTTCTTTATTTTTCTGTGAGTCATGGTTTTGCTTTACGATTTCATAGTCATTTAGACTTTCTCTTAATATTTGGACATTATTAATTATCAAATCATTTTCAGTTGTATTGATAATTCTTACTAAAGGTTTTGATTTTGATGTTATGGTGTTGGCAATGTATACTCCATCATGAAGTATTCGTTGCGGTACAAGTACATCTGTTTCAGTAGAATCAAATCTAATCAGTCTGATCACTTCAGATCTAGCTGGAACTGATATGGATTTAATGTTAGGAGCACTCATAAGTGGAATAGATATATCATATGGAACATCATTTGTTCTCAAAGTGATAATATCTTCATTGTCTTCAAATTCAGATACACATCTGTATATTCCAATGAAGTCCATTCCTATTATTCCATTAACTTGAATAGGAAATTCATTTCCGACAACATGAAATTAATGTGTTATAAGAAATCTCTCTATTTTTAAATCAGTTCTCACTTTACCTAATGTAGTTATGAGACCTTGTCCAATACCGTTTATATTACTTCTTTTTGTTACATTTATTGGTTCGTTTAGAACCTGATTATGTTTGATAACTGATACATCTGCGCCAGTGTCTATTAAAAATGTTGACTTATTGTCATTTAAAGTAGTTCGGTATATTAAATAGATGTATAGGTTTAATTGTATCCTATGAATTTTTTCATCTAAGAAGTATGCTAGGGTGGATGTACGTTTCCCGAATTATTTTCTTCGGTAATACATCGTACATTATTGTTATTTCTTGAATTGTATCCATTGTTATTGTAATGGTTACTGTTATTATTCGCATAATTATTTCTTCCTCTGTTAGGATTTCTATCATTAAAATTCCCATAGTTAGTACGATGTATCGTGTTTGGTAGTTTATTAAGAAGTGTTTTATTCTTGTTTCTTTTTATATTTACATTTGCTTAACCACTAGTTTGACAGTTTATAATTAAGATATAACTATAAAGATGCTGAGGGTGTTATTATGCACCTCACACATAGAGGGCATTATACCACAACTCCCATCTCAAGTTTTAAAATACTCCAATGAAATTAAAATTAATAAGAAAATTCATTACTTTAATCTAGTTTTATGTATACAGTATCTACAAAGTTTAACTACTTTTAGATTCCAAAAAGTTTATACCTGTGGTAATTAATTCAAGAGTCTCATTTTGCAAGGAATACAATTAGAAACTAATTTTTCTACGTCGTGGTCTATTTTAGGCCACCACATATACGATCGCGCTAACGCCTTGGCACAGGTAACCAGATATGAAGAAAACAAAAAAAAATGGACTTGGATCATATTTTATTTGTCATAACGAAACACCGTGAAAAAGAGACAACATTAGCGTGTTTGTTATGAAGATAAACAAAACGAAAAGCAAAAAAAAAGTTCAGTTTTTAGTGGAAAATGCTACATGAAAGCACGCTTAAATTTAATAAAATGTAATAATATTAAGTATTTACGGCATATAATTCGAAAATAAAGTGATAAAACAATTTAATGTGTTCTTATATACTCAGTATATTAAATTTATATACATACGTACATATATGCTGGAAATTTGCCAAATGGTGGTGGTTTTTAACTTACATACACACATGCACACATACATACTTGATAAATTCTGATATTTTGCAGATATTATAGTGATAAAATACAAGCGATTAGTGAAAACCAACTTAAATTAATTAATTAATAATATTTTTAATGTGAATTAGAGAAATATATGGATATTTAATTAGTTTTGCGATTTATAATTTTTATTTGGATAGAAATAAAGCACAAAGAAAAAAACGAAAACTTGGAGTCATACAAACTAGTATGCAAAATCTTCCGTCTCGAGTCACTTCTGTGTATTCTGTGGCCTTGGTTTTGACTATTCCAAAATGTGAATAGTGCAACTGTGTCAAAACTCTTGACCGTAATATTTTGGAATCACCACTCTATAGCCCCATAAGATACATTCGTATTCTAAAGAAAGCTCGCCTTTACGATTAATGAAAGGAACGAATTCGTAACCTTTCAACGATTCTATTCTTCCCGTTTGAATTGCTTCTTTGACTCTTGCTAATATGGGATCGCACCTAGTTCCCTTTGTCTTTGAAATTTAAATTCAGCTTGTTATCTTTACTCATATAATTAATAAAACCGAAATCTTCATTATCTTCGACTATTTTACTATGAGGAAAACGAGACAAATGGTCCGCCGAGTTCTCAGTTCCCGTAACATAACGCATCGTATAATTGAAACCAGATAAAATAAAAGCCCATCTTTGGATCCGAGCTGCTGCCATGACTGGCAACCCTTTACTTTCACCAAAAATGGCTAAAAGTGGTTTGTGGTCTGATTCCAGCGTAAAATGAATACCCAGCAAGTACTGCTTAAGTTTCGTTACGCTAAATACGATAACTAACGTTTCCTTTTGTATAGTATTATAGTTCCTTTCAGTTTGCGTAAGCGCACGTGAAACAAAAGCTATGTACTAACACCCCCTTATCAACTAAATCCGTTAACAGTGTCTCAATTTGTGATCTCAATGCCAATGGCACAGGCCTAGGTTTACTAAAAACTGGCTTTACATTTTCCATCAAGGATAGTGTCACCGTACTCCCGGTATATAAACCAAACTCCTCTTTAAAAATGTTGGCGAAACGTTTTTTAATGCCTACCACGCACTCATTTATGTTTATTATCGAATTAACATTAGAAAGGCCAATACCGAACATCACCATAAAATCCCTACCTAAAATAGGAGGGCTGATGGTATTTTTAATTACAAATCGTATATTTTTAACTATGTCCCGAAATCTTACCATTGCTGTAAACTCACCCATAACCTCTATTCCATCGCCCCCATATGCACACAGCTTCGCACTGCAAGGTTTTAAGCCCGCGTCCTTAAAATAATCTTCCAACGTTACCCTCGACATCAACGAACAAGCATCACCCGTATCCAACACAAAATCAATTACCTATTTATTTACTTCAACTTTTAATATGAATGGGGCAGCAGACCGTTCCCCGGTTACACTATAAACAGAAAAATTATCCTCATAACAATCATTTATTGTTTCAAAATAAAAATTATTATATACATTCCTATTTGACATCTGAACCACATTTACTTGATCATTGTGTTTGTTGCATACGCTAGCCAAATGCCCCACTTTATGACATTTATGACAAACACTGTTTTTGTATTTACACTTTTCACTTCCATGATTTTTCCAACCACAATGAGCACATTTGTTTTTTCTCTTCTTACTGCTGCTATTTCTATTTGCATTAAATTGTTGTTGGGTTCTGCCGTTATTTGCTACATCCTCTTTGTTGCTTTTGACGTACTTCTTACAGCTACGTGCATATTTCTTCGATACAAAATTCACATTACCATTTGTTCCTTGTTGTACATACAACTTCGCCTCCATGGCTAATGCCTTTTTAATGCGGCTTCTAACGTTAAATTTTCATCTTCTTCACAAAATCTTTCAAAAATTTTGCCTTCAAAGCCCGTAACAAACTAATTCAGCACAAATTTTTCCAATTGTTGTCCAAATTTACACTCCATAGCCAGCTTTTTAAGACGCGCATACCACGTTGACACAGACTCCTCATCTTTTTTCTTTGCGTCAAAAAAATTTCTTCGTTCCCGAAAAATTATGACTGGCGTTGAATAGTGTTGATTTAGCATGTCACACAACTCCTTATATTTTTTTTAGCTGGTAAATCATGGAAACACAACTCCCGCAACAGTCCATATGCTTCCAGACCAACAGCTTTTAATAATGCTGAGGTTTTTCAACGATCTTCCTCCACTGCAGCCTCCACAAAATGGGAATCTAACACTTCTTGCCAATCACGCCATTTACCTATATTAGGCCGGAATTCCCTTATGCTCGTTGCCATAGACGTTGCAAAAATACTCTCATTGTGAGCTGTAGTTGTTGCTGTATCACCTGGGGCCATTGTAATATTATTACTAATTCACTCTACCAAAATTCACACGAAAAACTTTGAAGAAAATCTGCTTGTACTATATAATATTTATTTTTATTTATTTATATTTTAACACAAAATGTGTTGCTCACAAAAAAAAAAAAAATATATATATAACTGTTTTTTTTTTTTATTTAAGCACGCTGTCGATGATTTCTTTCTCCTCGTCGCCACTACGATGTATCGTGTTTGGTAGTTTATTAAGAAGTGTTTTATTCTTGTTTCTTTTTATATTTACATTTGCTTAACCACTAGTTTGACAGTTTATAATTAAGATATAACTATAAAGATGCTGAGGGTGTTATTATGCACCTCACACATAGAGGGCATTATACCACAGTTAGAATTGTTTTATAATTATTATTTCTAAATTTAAAATTTCTTGAATTTAAACCGTTATATTATCTATAATTTGAATTATTAAAATCTCTAGGATTTGAATTGTTACAATTTCTAGAATTGGAATTATTAAAATTTCTAGAATTTCGACTATGAGAAGGATTGTTATTACTACTGTTTTTTGAGCCGTAGGCTAGGATTGAATTTGGTTGACCGTATACATCGGTACAACTAGTGATAAATTTTGATATGTCGTCATTCATATGGTTAAGGGTGCCTGATTCCATGATCAGTTTTACTCTGTCATTTGACGCATTTTTTAACATAGCTGTTACTGCTGAGCTTGTTGCATATTTAATTGCTGTTTCATTGGACAAACAATCTGAAATATATGCTGTTTCTAATTTCTTTGTGAGGTCTTCTATCACTAAGTTTGACAAAATAAATTTGTGTTGTATTGTTTTTATTTTATTCATTTATTTATTTTATTTATACAAATTATGTGTCGTGAAGTCCAGTTTTGATATATTTAAATATGAATAAATAAAATAACAGCGAAAATTAAAAACAACAAAGATTTATTAACCTAATAAAAATACCCCTGAAGAAGTTTGAAACAAACAAACGAAATGTTGGGTGCTTGAAATCAAATGAATTAGTTTTGTTTTATTTAATTTTTAGAATGACCATTACTAGCCCGAAGGTAACACCTATCAATAAACATTAATCTAATTTTTACTTTATAGAGTTGCATAAAATGTAAGAATTGACAATTAAATACCAGAAAAATGAATATGGTTTTGAATATTAGTACAATAACTGTAAATTATTACGACTGAGCAGGAGAAATGAACATGGTGCCATGAATTAAGGATTATAGGAATTGTTATATAAATAAAACTTCTTTTTCTTTGTTGTGTTCTTATTACATTCTATTATTATTGTCGAACAGCAGCTTGTGCGACTGTTCGCTTTACTGTATTTTTATTGAATGATATTTCTCTTATCAGTTTTTAGTCTAGCTTAAACATTCTATATCTTAATACTAACACATACACAAAGTATGTGTGGGAATATGCATGATCAGCATAATACATTATGTACATTCTGATCATGCGGTCATAGCTTGGACAAATATTTAAACAATAACAAAAGTGTTATGTTTCACTTGCTGCATGCAGACGGCATGCAGTAGGGGTTAGTCAAACACACTACACCTCCCTTTTTCAGAAAGAATAATCAATACTAAGTTAATACTAAAAAATGTAAAATTAAAAATATGGGGATTTAAAATTGTAAGATTAAAATTAAAGAGACTTAAGATTAAAATTATAGGGATTTAATATTAAAATTATATGGATATCCTTCCCTTCCCTTTTTTTAAATTACGTTATTAATAAACTATTTCATAATTCTGATTTATGACTATTTGTATATAATGTTTCAATATTTTGATTATTCTTGATTACATTAAAGATAAATTGAATTGTATTAAAATGCTTTACAACAAAATCACATTTTAACCAATGTATAAAAAAAAATTTTAGTTCAATCTTTTGATTCTATTTTTTGGACTTTAAAGCTTTTTTTTTTCGTCCATTAGTTCAACATTGTTATTTTCATCAAGGCCTATTACCTTGTATGGACCTTTATATACTGTTTCTAATTTGTGTCCAGCTTCATTGCGGATTAAAAATAGATCATTTATGGCCGTTATAATTGATTTGGCCTTCTCACTGGAGATTTTTTGTCTTTCAAGCTTTGCATTTTCAATCATAGATGCTGCTCGGTGTTGAGCTAATTGCAATCTAAATTTAATTTCTTTTTCATAAGCGTCAATATTATAGACTGGATCTTTAGTGCTTGTGAATTCTAAAGTAGGTGGCATTTTTCCGAAAACTAGCTCAAACGTGCAATATCCGTGAGCTGTGGATGGAGTTGTATTATAACAATAGATGAAAAATTTTAGCCAATTATCCCAATCAGATTTGTCTGATGATACATAAGATCTTAAAAACTCGCTGAATGTTCTGTGAGATCGCTCAACAGTACCGAGTGTCTCATGATGATAGGGAGTAGAGTTTAATTTCTCTATCTTCATTAATTCACATAAATCTTTCAGAACCTGATTCATATATTCAGCACCCATATCGGTAGTTATTTTATTCATTAGACCGTATATTAAAATAAAACCTTGCATAATTGCTTTTGCAACTTCTCTGGATGAGTAATTTCGTATGGGAATTGCTACTAAATATGTAGTCAAGTCACACATCATTGTCACAGCGTATTCATTCGTGAATCTGACCTTGGAGGTGGTCTAATAGTTTCTATTACGACTGTTTCAAACGCTTTCTAAAGTGTTGGTGTTAAAATTAAGGATTCTTTGCCTTTAAACGTTGTCTTATTTATTTGACATTCGTTGCATCGCTTGACATATTTGGCGATGTCTCTGGTCATACCTCTCCAATGGTATTGTAGTTTATTTTCTTTGCCATGCGTGTTATTCCTGCATGTCCTCAAGTTATTAGGTTATTATGAAATTTTCGCATGATCATTATTTCTTCGAATCGATGGTGACTTTAATTAATTTTGGTTTGAGCACAATAGTTAAATTAGAATCTTGCAAGGTTTTATTACCTTTCTTTTTGAAGGCTTCTATATTTGTTCGTAGGAAATAAAGCGTACTATCATCTAGTGTAAGTCGCAATGTTGTTAGACTCATATTATCAGCTACTTTTTCAAGCTTTAGAAAGAGGTGTCCTAAGTCTACATTTCTATGTATAACTGTTTCATTCAACTTAAATTCGGAAAGTACTCGCTTTCCTTTTTTTATTACTACTTTATCATTAGTCAAATACGATCTTAGTATTTTACGGTGCTCTTGGGGATTTATCGCCTCCTCGTATACTTTTAAACCAACCGCTGTTTTACAATTTGAGGTTATTTTAACCTCATTGTTACAACTATTTGTAGACTGAAGTCTTTTTGTTACCTTCAGTATTTTATTGATCTCTGTATTTTTTATGTCTTCAAAATCTATTCATAGCAGCGCGTCTGCCATTATTGTTGTCACCCATAACATACTCGATAACAAAATCATACTCTTCTAAATCCATTCTTATCCGCATTAGCTTTGATGAAGGATTTTTTAATGAAAATAGGTATGTGAGCGGTTTGTGGTCACTTTTGATCACAAACTTTCTTCCATAAACATATTGCCTATAGAATTTTACACCCCAATGTATTGCAGTTAGTTCCTGCTCTATTGTTGACTTATTGCTTTCAGCCTTAGTGAAAGATCTGGATGCATATGAAACAGGTAGTTGAATACCTTGTTTTTCCTGACTGAGAACAGCTCCGCAAGCATGCTTACTTGCGTCTGTAATGATACAAAATTCTTTAGAAAAATCTGGATATTGAAGTATTGTACGACTCAATAAATCTGATTTGAGGCTTTGGAAAGAATGTAGACATTCCTGAGTCCATTCAAATTGTACATTGTTTCTCGACAACCTAGTTATATGTCGTGATAATTCGGCAAAACCCGGTATGAACCGTCGATAATAGTTACAAAAAGCTACGAAGCGTTCAGCTTCATCACCATTTTTTGGTGTAGGATATTTAGAAAATTTACTATCGTCAGGTAAAATACCTTTGTCAGTGCACTTGTGACCAAGGAACGTCACTTCACGTCAAAAGAATAAGTATTTATCAGGATGCAATTTAAGATTATATTTTCTACACAAACTGAATACGTCTTTGAGATTACGTAACATGTGTTCTGTGGAGCAACCAATCACAACCAAGTCGTCCATACAAAAGCTTGTGTTGGTGATAATCCGGCAAAAGCCAATGGCATCATTCGTTGAAATGAGTTTGGGGAAATTTTTATCCCATATGGTTCTGTTAAAACGGAAGGATCCTTTTTTGTAGAAAAGGAGGTAATATCTCTAGAATATTTATCTAGGGGTAGATTCTGGTTCTGCGATAACGTGAAATGAGAACATTTCTCTCGTTTACATTTTGCTTCTGATTCCCGTTCTATGAAAAAATTAACACAAATTAAAATCTTTTCACAATGAGAGAAACAAATGGAATAAAACAATTTTTTTCTCAGTTTCACAGCAAAACTGATTCTCGTTTTATGTAACTGCGAAAACAAATGTCAAAACCGTTTCATATGAAACGTTTTTTATCACTTCAAATTTATCAGCGAAAATGGAAAAAGCAGCAAAAGGCATGCACACAAGCGAAAATTAAAAAGAATTATTATTAATATTTTAGAACAATATGTCGATATTGCAAATAATAAGTAAGTATGTACATATGCATATACATACATATATGTGTGTCCATTCATTCCTACATATGTATGTACATATGTATGTTTGTATGCAGTTCAAAAATAAAAAAAAATTTAAGAATTTATTTATACATATGTACATACATACATACATACATATGTACATACTTACATGTCTGTACAAACATACATATATATGTGTATGTAACATATGTATCTCTGTATTTACAGATTTTGTACTACATACATATGTACATTAAAACAAATAATGAAGACATTTTCAACTTTTAAAAGTATGTATGTATGTATGTATATTGTTCGCATGTACAATGTAATTTATTTTTGTTGTTTGACATTTGTACAGAACCAAGTACATAGAGAGATAGTTATTGCCGGATTAAAAAAAATTAGAGGCGGCCTAAGCTTATTTTGTAGCCGGCTGCTTAAAAAATACATAAGGCGATAGAAAATCAAAAAGTAAGAAAAAGTTAGTATGCAGTAGGCTTTTGCAAAAGTACAAAAAACAAATACTTAATTACATTCTCTTTTTTTCGTGTATTTGTTTTATTATACCCTCTCTTTACTATACCTTCTTCTGTTCTGCATTATAAGAAACAAACACAATAAATACTGTTTCTGTACGAAATAAATACAGCAAGTATTAAAGCATGTAAGAACTAAGCATAATAAGAACCAAGCACATTAAGTAAAGACAAGCTCTACTAAAATAGTCGAGTATTTTTGTAAGTTTTATTTGGTTTGTATGAAATTTCGCTTTTATTTAATTTGATGTTAAGATCAAATTATCAACATATCAATAGTTGTATATACTTAGATAGGTATGTACATATGTATATTCCATTAAATTAACTGCTAAATTAATGCTAAAAATAAAAACCAAGAAAATGCTTAAAATACCCACATGGTAAAATAAGAACCTTGCAAAATACTTACAGAATATTAACAAAAAAAATATTTACTTTACTCTACTTATAGTGAATAAGGATGAGTAAATACAAATACTCTTAGCGTATAAAAAGAATAAAGGTTTTGTTTGTTTTTTTTTCGTTTTGTATTTAATTGCTTTGATCCCCTTTTGTACTTGGATTTACTCTGAGAATTTTTAAAAAAGCAAATGTTTTTGAATTTAAATGTACTTAGGGCCAATAATTCAGTGCTGATTTATATGTCATTTAAATTTAAATGTTATTTATATACAAAATTGATTTTTTCACTGCAAAATTAAGTCAACATTAAATAGCCAACATTGTGCATTTAAATACTACATAAGTTTTACGAATTTCCATGTGTTTTTGACTCCTTGTTCTTTTTATTTAAAACAAAGCTAATAAAAAAATTTGTGGCTGTGACAAGTTGCATCCAACTTTCGCTTGTTTTGTCGTTATTATCCTTTTAATCGTTCTGGAGTTTGCTTTTATTCTCTTAAAACAATTCAGCAGTTCTTAATTATTCCTAATTTTAGCTAAAATAAAAATATACATATGTATATGTTTTGGATTTTACTTTATTTGTTCTAGTCAGCTGTTCTGAAGGGAAATTTGTGGGAAATTTTTTTATTACGTTGTGCTACCAAGTTCTCAATACAATTAAATAAGAACAATTAAATACGACTGAAAAACAGAAGTAGCACTTAAATGCAACATAAATTTAAATGAAAATTAGCTGAATGAATATTTAAATACGAAGTCAATTATTGGACCTTAGTGCAAAAGCCTAGTATGCAGTATATGTCTCGGAAACGCATAAAATTGAATATCCAACACATCTGAATAAACTCGGTCCAAAAGAAGAAAGCAATTACCATACATATGTTATGGAAAATGTATCAATAAAAAGAAATAATTAAAAAAAAATTCTATTCGACTTAGTGCTGGGATGCTATTGATTTTTTTCTGCTATCGATATTTGCGACTTTACTATCGATTGAATATTTGTACTTAAGGAAGAAAATTGTAACTCTTCATGTAATTTGTTATAACTTTATTTAAATTACTACCTGCAACCGCGGCGTCGCACAGTGTGAGATTTAGTCAATCTAGCATCTCAAAATTAATTTTTATATGAAGTTTTAGAGATGATTCGCGAAATTGGCATCGGAAAACCTGGTGGCCAAGAACCCTGTGCCATCGACGCTAACATCTTAAATAATCAATTCTTAAATATTCCGAATGTGTCACCAAATACTGATTACTATAATTTCGATAATAATCTCTCACATACCAGTTTCAATTTTACCAACGTACGGCAATGTGATGTCTTATCCAGTCTGCTATATATAAAATCAAATGCAGTTGGTGTGGATGGAATTGATCCCAGGTTTCTGAAGATCCTAATTCCAAAACTTCTTCCCCTTATAACTTTTGTTTTTAACAAGATCTTTACCACCAACCAGTATCCAAAAATTTGGAAACTGGCTAAAGTAATTCCTATTCCAAAATCCAATTCTGATTACAGGCCCATAGCAATCTTGCCATTTTTATCCAAAGTCTTTGAAAGATTAATCCACAATCAAGTTACACAATATCTTGAAACTAATAATATGCTGACTAATCGGCAATCTGGCTTCCGTAAAAATCATAGTTGCATAACGGCTCTTTTAGATGTTAGTGAAGACATAAGACAGCAAGTAGAGTGCGGCAATGTTACTTTTTTAGTTCTCTTGGATCACTCCAGAGCGTTCGATACGGTTGACCATTGCATTTTGTGTCTTAAACTTAGACATATGTTTGGATTCGCATCAACTGCCACAGGTCTAATTTATTCATACTTAGTCGATAGATACCAATATGTTGAAACGCCCACCTCAGTTTCAACATCTTTGCCATTAACTCGAGGTGTTCCGCAAGGCTCCATCTTAGGTCCTCTCCTTTTTTCACTATACGTGAATGATCTTCAGGACAAACTGGAACACTGCAGAATTAGATTGTATGCGGACGATATTCAGCTTTATATTAGCTGCTGCAACACCGCCGTTGATGAATGTGTGAGAACGCTAAATCAGGAGTTAGGTCGTGTCTACGAGTGGGCCACCGCTAATGGTCTAGCTATTAATCCAACTAAGTCCAAGTGCCTGATTATCAAAAAGAGGTTATCAAATTTTGATTGCAATCCGATTTTAACATTAAACAACCAGTCCATAGATATTGTAAATTCTGCTAAGAATCTTGGTATATATTTTAACAGCACTTTCACTTGGTCTAATCACGTTAATTTTGCGTGCGGTCGAACGTTTTCAATGTTAAGAAATCTCTGGCAAACGCAGTATTGTACTCCAATTAAAATTAGAATAATCCTTGCCAAATCGTATTTAATACCGATTTTATTGTACGGCTGTGAACTTTTTGCCAGCTGCGATAGCGTAAGTAAAAGAAAACTTAACGTGATCTTTAATAATATTATTCGGTACGTATATGGTCTCAGAAGATATGACCATATTTCCCCCTACGTAACCTTGCTTTATGGCATTACTTTTGATGATTATGTAAGAGTGCGCACTTTACTGTTCATGCATAAAATTATATATACACATCAACCTGAACATCTCTTCGAACGTTTAAGCTTTTCAACGCTTGCCAGAGGTAAAAGACTTCTAGCGTTTGGTCATCGATCTCTGGTTTCTAAATACCACTTCTTTATTAATGCTGTCAGTCTCTGGAACGAAATTCCCTATAGAATCCAGACCATTAGTAACGCACATCAATTCAGGAAAAGTATTTTTTGTCATTTCTCACGTTGAATATATCTTTGTACATACATATATATATTGTTTTTTGATAAAGTCTGATAGTTTAACACTGTAGGTTTTCATTCAATTATATTATATTAGATTTAAGACTTCATTTTATATTTTAAAAGCGCAAACTTAAATACATGTCAATTTTGTTTTTGTTTTCTGATTTATTGTATTTACACATGCTCAGTTCCATACTGTAATATAAGACTTAAGTCTTGTGTATGGGACATCGAAAATAAATAAATAAATAAATAAATAAAATAAATAAATATCAACTTGAAATTTGGCACGATCGTTAAGGAGATTATAAGCTTCAATATTCTGAAAGATAACTAGTTCCAACTAGTGTCAAAGGGGACTAGTTCCGAACTATCCTCAAAAACACTAGTTGGGGAAAATTTTTTTTACACATTGATATTCAAAATTTCTTCTTTTTTTCTCTTCTAACTAAAACTTGTCGATATATTGATATAAGTACCCTCATACAACCATTTCTATAAAATGCTTCAAGTTTCGAACTTTAGATTTCGCTGATTCTTTGCAAATGAGAAAAATAAAAAGTTAATGTTGTTTCAATGTTAAATATTGATATCTAAAACATAATAAAGAGGAAAAACTAAAAAAATCAACGAATGTTCTTAAAAAAATGGAAAATATTCAAAATAAGATATTAATCAAAAACCAAAATAAAGAAATTATATACAAATTATACAAAAGTAAAAAGCGAAAAGTAGAAATAAAAAAAAAAAAATAAAAAATTTATACAAAAATAAAAATTCCAGAGAGCTGCAAGGAAAGTTTTTTATGCTAAATCATCAAATTCATCATTTAGTTAGGTGTCAGACAAATGTGCAATGACCTCAGAAGGTAAAGTAGAACGCTTGGTTTTTGGGGGCAAACGTAAACTTGCAATCATAGGATCTGACGTGATAATCAACCTATGGAATAAATCTATGTTGGTGTCAACTCGGGACGTTTTTCTTGTGAAGAGTTCGCGATACTGTCTCGACTTTTTATTGCGTGCTTCTTGCGCTTCTTCAGAAAAGTTTCCTATGGGAAGAAGGCATGAAGAAATGATAGCTCCTCCATGAAACAATATTTTGTGGACAGTTACTGGCATATAGTACCATGGATATAAACTCAAATAAAGCTCTCTAGTTCCTGACGTAAAATTTTGGAACACATCTATATTGATAAAAAAGCCGCTGTTTATGCAAATAAGTATTACTCGAAACCGCTTGATCAGATCGAGATTTATGCCTGTAATATCCGATGTCTTTTCTGCTTCTTTGAAAAATCTTCTGGCCGTATTGCCATCATTTGTGTTTCCTGTTTCGGCATATCCACAAGAAGACCCATTTCTTTCCTAAACCTGTCTTGTATTTTTTCTTCTTTCTTGCAACGCTCTCCTTATTTTCATCGCCTGATACGTACAATTTTTCTATTTCCAATCTGTAAGAAATGTGCAACAAGCACTCCATAAACCTTATGTAGGTTTGCGCTGTGATAAGGCATTCATGTCGTTCATAGTTTTTGGAGTTGAACCACATAAATAGCACGATTGCGATGACGTGTAATTTGAAAGAGCGGTGCAGACTTTGCCGTCAATCATACATAGAATTAAATTGGCTTTAACCGTGAAACTATAACCGTGAAGCTCAAAGTTAGTTGGTTTCAAAACAGAAATTTGCTGCCGAAAATGCTCCACTTCCGCTTTAATGACCTCACGCGTCTCTTTCGTGAAAATAAATTTGATCGGTCTGCAATATCTTGTCGAAGACGCAGCTGGATTTTGCCAAAAAATATGTTTCCTTCCTTCAGCTTCAGAGTTAAGTTGAAGAGGCACCATCGAAAGAGAAAACATGCTTTCGTCTGACATGTTGTCATCCGAAAATTTTTGTTCTGTTTAGCTCCATCGCATCCCCATTTTATTATTATGCTTAATTCATCCTGAATGGCAGGGAACGACTTAAAAACCTCATATTGTGCATCTATTAATCTTTTCACCGTGTGGTCTATTAAGGATTGCAAATTGATTTCGGCATATGTTTCAGTAACAGTAACAAGGCTTGGGTAGCACAATAATTTTGATTGCTTAACAAGGTCATAACATGGATACAATTTCGGACTGTATGGTGTCGTATGCAATCGTATTCCACGGTATTGCTCAGTTGATAAATTTTCGTCTACCATCATGGCCAGTGCTTGATCTGGTGTAAGACTTTTCTTTTCAGTAATGCTTACCCTTGCTCTTTTTATAGCTGTACCTCTCGAAGGGGATGCAGCTGACAACTCTTTGACAATGTTTGCTGAGTCTCTTTTTCCACAGGATCTCAGATGCATTGCGGTAGCCATAGTTAATTGTTCCGAAGCTACATTTGATATTAACTCTTTGCATTTCCGTTTTTGTGTACTCGAAGCACTTTCAGCAAACTCTTTTTCTCGCCTTCCACGTTGCGGTATTTGTTTTGAAGTTGATGGTGCGTGATCAAGAGCAAAATCAACAGCAGAAATTTTTGAACTTAGCCAAATAGCATTGTCATGCATAAATTGAAATTGGAAGCAAAGCTTTTTTATACGATCTTTAATTTTGGTATCGTCAACATCTTTTCCAAAAATTGATATAACGTGCTTTTCGAACGCTTCTGTTTTTTCGCTTTTCACCTTGCTCAGCCAAATCCAAAATAGCTCCTCACGCAATATTTCACTCATACTAAAAAAAGGCAAAAAATGGGCAGGATTTTATTTTTAAAATTTGTTTTGGGCACATTAACAAAGATTCTGCTGGCATTCCCATCACGGAACTCCGTGGGACTTGGAAGTTCTAGTCTATCAAATATTTGAAAGCTTTAAAATTTGTCTTACCTTTTAGCTGGTTATAAAACAATTTTTTCAAAATACTTGAGTGCAAAAATAAATATTAATAAAAAATTTTAAGTTTAAGTAATAACCTTCAATACAAAAAATATTTTAGGCCAAAAAAAACCCACTCACAACTTCGACCTGATCCCTCAAACTCTTGTGATCAATGCAAGCTTGCAAATCAATTTTTGCATGCTATGCAATTGCACGTGTTTGATAGCTGTTATCACGCCAATAACTTTTTTTTATTCTCTTTTGTGTTTGTTTTCGTAACAATTGGTGTCTCTTCTCACGTAAAAAAAAAATATGAGCGAGTTACTAAAACATTTTTTTTTTTAATTTCGATATGCCAGATTGATTAAATCTCACACTGTGCGTCGGCCGCCCGGCATTAAGTTTTGATTTACTACTTATAAATTGCCCTGAAGACGAGCAAACAAACACGTCAATCAGTGCATATGTGTGAGTATCGGGTTTTCGTCGTTCAAAGGGAGACACAAATAAAATCGTCAATCATCATTTTAATTGTGACTTCGCTGCGTCTTGTGCAATTTTGTCAAAAAAAAAAAAAAATACATGCGTTTGACACTGTTTATACACAAAAATACCAGAGCAAGAAATTATTAAATATGCCTGTGGTGCCATCTTTCTACTAATTACACTTCGATACAAAACAAATAACATTGGCGTATATTCAGAAATCATAAGCAAAGTCGGAACTAATAAAACAGTAACTAAAAATAGTTAATAGATAGTTATAGATCTTATTCACAACTCATAACTAGCGTAGCAACTGCTCTCAAATGGTAAAAGAAATGCAACCCTGCACATTTGCAAATAGAGAAAACATAGCATCGATAATATTTTGAACGATTACAGTAAATTATTAATTAAAAAGATTATAAAGCTATTTAAAAAAATTTTTGTTCTTTAAAAAATTCGTATTATTTCTAAAAAAGTAAATTTTTGTTTAAAGCTTGTATATAAATCAATTAAAATAACAGCGTGTAAAAATAAAATTATTCAACAGAATTTTGTTGACCAAAAACACATCTCTAGTTTATTTTATTTTTTGTGTTGATGTTTTTTAGACGCAATAAAAATGAACGCAATCAGCAATCATCAGCTGTTCTTTGACTGTATTAGTTAGTTGGCATTTAGTGACAGCTGTACCCATAATTAAGTGGAAACTTCTCTTGCTAATAGTAACCAACT
This sequence comes from Lypha dubia, assembly GCA_947311025.1. Classification (NCBI taxonomy): domain Eukaryota; kingdom Metazoa; phylum Arthropoda; class Insecta; order Diptera; family Tachinidae; genus Lypha; species Lypha dubia. The sequence continues at coordinate 65,420,321 of OX371261.1, read as the reverse complement.
GTGAATAACTTAAATTTACACTTAAAAACGTTACTTCTTAATGATAATTTAAGAATATGTGCCATTTTCTTTGTACATCGCAATTGGAGACTATAAAAATAATTACACGTCAAAATTAGATATCAAAAGTTTTTGATTTTCATCAATCAGAGCCGACAACGTATACGTGTGCCCGAAAAAGTACGACTGCACGCACACAATTAGAACTTTGATGTGTTTTTTATCCTTTCCAGTGCACTTAAGAGAAAAGTTAAATAAAACATTTTTAAAACAACTAGAATTAATCCCGTTGAAAACATATCATTTTATTAAAAAAAAAAAATAAGAAGTAAATAAATAGAATTAAACTAAAGGACCGGTTCAAAACTGTATTTTAAATAATATCGATACCGATATTTATTCCTATCTATATTTTTGATATTTTTAAACTATCGACTCATATTTAGAGTTTTAACCATCTGAAATTATAGTACAAAAGTGTGATTATCATTTTTTATTATATATTTTTTTTGTCAATAAAACATTAAATAATATCTCTGATTATATATACAAATATATATATTTGTTCCTTATTCAACTTGAAGGATTAACTCCATATCTGTAATTATACTCTATTATTAAAATTGCCTACTTATGAAGCTGCCTACGGCCGGGTTCATACAATTTCTTCACCACGGCTGATTTGTTTATTTAATATTTTCTAATTTTTTCAATTTTCTATAACATAAGCTATGTATATTAGATATGTAATATATGTTGAAAAATCAACTTCAAAATTTCATTGAAGAATAGCATGTTGTAAAAGCCGCAAAAGCAAGTAAAATATATTTATGTACATGCGGCATTGCACCGCATCGAAGTTGTTCAACTTCGTTCTCTGTGTATGAAATTTCAAGTTGAATAACATGGATATAAAGTTACACTGCAACAGATGGAATGAAACACTTTTTCATATTATAAACGGGAATCGCATTTTGTGCAATTGCGTAAAGATATTGTGTAAAGTAGTAATGAAAACGCAAATGAAACATTTTTTTACATTTCACGTTATCGCAGAACCAGAATCTACCCCCTGATTCTTTGATGAAAACCTGACATTAAGTCAAGCCAAGAGAAAAATTTAGCTCTACCCAATTGGTCGAGTATATCATATATACGTGGTAACAGAAATTTATCAGCTACTATGTTTTTGTTTACTCCCCTATAGTCAACTACTAGTCTCCATCTTTTTTGATTTGTACCTAGCAGAGGTTTTTTAGGTACTAAAAGAATAGGAATATTGTATTTAGACACTGATGGTTCTATTATATCATCTTTTATCAATTTATCAACATGTTTGTTTACTTCCTCTTTATGTGAATGAGGTATTCTGTAATTTTATATATAACAGCCATACCTAAACAAGAGCGGCAAGCGTTTTTTAGCTGTCAAAAGTTCTCATGCCCATACAATTTGTATGGAGCATCCCGAAATAACGCGGCGGTAACGCGGCGGCAAAATTTTGCAATTGGAAAATCCGATTTTGACAGCGCGTTTAATAGTGAAGTTAGCTGCAAAAGACAAGCACTCATGATACAATGACTATAAGGTAGTCTTACAAGCCCAGCTGACAATTCTTGTAAATTACTTGTTTTTTATTTCAAGTGTTAAATTTTGATTTGTATTTATTTTTTCGTATTTGCATGAATAATTTTTATTTATATTTTTGTCACAGGTTGAAACATATACACATACACATTTATACTTTTGACTTCTGAGGAATTTTTTTGTTGTGTTTGTTGTAGAGATGCATGTATTATTAGGTTATGAGTATACTATTATTATCAGGGTTGTTATATATTTTGTAATAACCCTGTTTTTATGACAAAGCGTTGACGCTCTTGTTTAGGTATGGTATTTCAGCGTTAACGCTAGGCGGTAGAAAACGTTCCGCTTTCCGCTCTTGTTTAGGTATGGCTGTAAACCGGTTGTTTATTATGGAGTCCAAGCTTTTGCTTATAAAAATTATTGACCGATATTTTTTCGGTTTCTAATGCAAAAACGTCTATGAACACAGTGTTTTTAAATCTTTATTAACAAATTCTGGAAAGTTTTTTGATAAAAGTTCCAGTTTTTCTTTATTTTTCTGTGAGTCATGGTTTTGCTTTACGATTTCATAGTCATTTAGACTTTCTCTTAATATTTGTACATTATTAATTATCAAATCATTTTCAGTTGTATTGATAATTCTTACTAAAGGTTTTGATTTTGATGTTATGGTGTTGGCAATGTATACTCCATCATGAAGTATTCGTTGCATTACTAGATCATCTGTTTCAGTAGAATCAAATCTAATCAGTCTGATCACTTCAGATCTAGCTGGAACTGATATGGATTTAATGTTAGGAGCACTCATAAGTGGAATAGATATATCATATGGAACATCATTTGTTCTCAAAGTGATAATATCTTCATTGTCTTAAAAATCTGATACACATCTGTATTTTCTAATGAAGTCCATTCCTATTATTCCATTAACTTGAATAGGAAATTCATTTCCGACAACATGAAATTCATGTGTTATAAGAAATCTATCTATTTTTAAATCAGTTCTCACTTTACCTAATGTAGTTATGATACCTTGTCCAATACCGTTTATATTAGTTCTTTTTGTTACATTTATTGGTTCATTTAGAACCTGATTATGTTTGATAACTGATACATCTGCGCCAGTGTCTATTAAAAATGTTGACTTATTGTCATTTAAAGTAGTTCGGTATATTAAATAGCTGTATATTTTTAATTGTATCCTATGAATTTTTTCATCTAAGAAGTATGGGTGTAGGGTGGCTGTACGTTTCCCGAATTATTTTCTTCGGTAATACATCGTTTATTATTGTTATTTCTTGAATTGTATCCATTGTTATTGTAATGGTTACTGTTATTATTCGCATAATTATTTCTTCCTCTGTTAGGATTTCTATCATTAAAATTCCCATAGTTAGTACGATGTATCATGTTTGGTAGTTTATTAAGAAGTGTTTTATTCTTGTTTCTTTTTATATTTACATTTGCTTAACCACTAGTTTGACAGTTTATAATTAAGATATAACTATAAAGATGCTGAGGGTGTTATTATGCACCTCACACATAGAGGGCATTATACCACAACTCCCATCTCAAGTTTTAAAATACTCCAATGAAATTAAAATTAATAAGAAAATTCATTACTTTAATCTAGTTTTATGTATACAGTATCTACAAAGTTTAACTACTTTTAGATTCCAAAAAGTTTATACCTGTGGTAATTAATTCAAGAGTCTCATTTTGCAAGGAATACAATTAGAAAGTAATTTTTCTACGTCGTGGTCTATTTTAGGCCACCACATATACGATCGCGCTAGCGCCTTGGTTTTGACTATTCCAAAATGTGAATAGTGCAACTGTGTCAAAACTCTTGACCGTAATTTTGTGGAATCACCACTCTATAGCCCCGTAAGATACATTCGTATTCTACCGAAAGCTCGCCTTTACGATTAATGAAAGGAACGAATTCGTAACCTTTGTTTTTGAAATTTAAATTCAGCTTGTTATCTTTACTCATATAATTAATAAAATCGAAATCTTCATTATCTTCGACTATTTTACGATGATGAAAACGAGACAAATGGTCCGCCGAGTTCTCAGTTCCCTTAACATAACGCATCGTATAATTGAAACCAGATAAAATTAAAGCCCATCTTTGGATCCGAGCTGCTGCCATGACTGGCAACCCTTTACTTTCACCAAAAATGGCTAAAAGTGGTTTGTGGTCTGATTCCAGACTAAAATGAATACCCAGCAAGTACTGCTTAAGTTTCGTTACGCTAAATACGATAGCTAACGTTTCCTTTTGTATAGTATTATAGTTTCTTTCAGTTTGCGTAAGCGCACGTGAAACAAAAGCTATGGGCTTCTTCGAACCATCGGCTCACATGGGACAATATGCCCGCTACGGCGCTATTTTACGCATCTGTAGAAAGTAGTATGGGCAGTTTAGGGTTAAAATGAACCAAAATTTTGTCCGATGTTTAATGTATCAAAAGCGTTTTGACACAACTTTTAAATTTTATATCCTTTCTTAATAGTTCGTAAAGAGGCGCCATTTTATGAGCGAAGTTATGAATAAATTTAGATTAATAATTTAGCATCCCTTCAAATGCTCTATACTCTGAGACATTTTGCGGTTCCGGTGCTTCTAAAACCGAAGAAATACGATCCTTATTCATACTCAACCCATTTCGATCAATGTTGAACCCTAAATACGATACCTTATTCTTGAAAAATTCACACTTATTGCTATTAAGTTGCAATCCGACTGTTTCTAACTTCGTTAATACCTACTCAATGGTTTTGACATGGTTACTAAGATTACGCCCTGTGATGATAATATCATCCAAATAATTAACTACGTTCGGAATACCACGCAGTATATTTTCAATTGTTTTTTGAAATATTGCTGCCGCGGGTTTAACCCCGAATGGTAACCGGGTCATCTTAAAAATTCCCATGTGTGTACTCCACGCGCATAATAGTTGTGAACTTTCATCCAGTAACAACTGGTTATAAGCATTTGACAGATCCAATTTTGTAAACAGATCCCCCCTAAGTGATGCAAATAATTCATCAATTAAGGGTAGAGGGTACTTAACGTCTTCCAAATACTTTTTAATGGTAGTTTTATAATCTCCGCAAATGCTGATCTGACCATTTGGTTTTACAATGGGACCAAGGGCGTCCCCCATTCCGAGTTATCTATGTGTACTAACACCCCCTTATCAACTAAATCCGTTAACTGTGTCTCAATTTTTGATCTCCATGCCAATGGCACAGGCCTTGGTTTACTAAAAACTGGCTTTACATTTTCCATCAAGGATAGTGTCACCGTACTCCCGGTATATAAACCAAACTCCTCTTTAAAAATGTTGGCGAAACGTTTTTTAATGCCTACCACGCACTCATTTATGTTTATTATCGAATTAACATTAGAAAGGCCAATACCGAACATCACCATAAAATCCCTACCTAAAATAGGAGGGCTGCGAGTATTTGTAATTACAAATCGTATATTTTTAACTAGGTCCCGAAATCTTACCATTGCTGTAAACTCACCCATAACCTCTATTCCATCGCCCCCATATGCACACAACTTCGCACTGCAAGGTTTTAAACCCGCGTCCTTAAAATAATCATCAAACGTTTCCCTCGACATCAACGAACAAGCAGCACCCGTATCCAACACAAAAAAATTACCGTTTTGTTTACTTCAACTTTTCATTTATTGTTTCAGAATAAAAATTATTAGATACATTCCTATTTGACACCTGAACCACATTTACTTGATCATTGTTTTTGTTGCATACGCTAGCCAAATGCCCCACTTTATGACATTTATGACAAACACTGTTTTTGTATTTACACTTTTCACTTCCATGATTTTTCCAACCACAATGAGCACATTTGTTTTTTCTCTTCTTACTGCTGCTATTTCTATTTGCATTAAATTGTTGTTGGGTTCTGCCGTTATTTGCTACATCCTCTTTGTTGCTTTTGACGTACATCTTACAGCCACGTGCATATTTCTTTGATACAAAATTCACATTACCATTCGTTCCTTGTTGTACATACAACTTCGCCTCCATGGCTAATGCCTTTTTAATGCGGCTTCTAACGTTAAAGTTTCATCTTCTTCACAAAATCTTTCAAAAATTTTGCCTTCAAAGCCCGTAACAAACTAATTCAGTACAAATTTTTCCAATTGTTGTCCAAATTTACACTCCATAGCCAGCTTTTTATGACGCTGATACAGACTCCTCATCTTTTTTCTTTGCGTCTAAAAAATTTCTTCGTTCCCGAAAAATTATGACTGGCGTTGAATAGTGTTGATTTAGCATGTCACACAACTCCTTATACTTTTTTTAGCTGGTAAATCATGGAAACACAACTCCCGCAACAGTCCATACGCTTCCAGACCAACAGCTTTTAATAATGCTGAGGTTTTTCAACGATCTTCCTCCACTGCAGCCTCCACAAAATGGGAATCTAACACTTCTTGCCAATCACGCCATTTACCTATATTAGGCCGGAATTCCCTTATGCCCGTTGCCATGGACGTTGCAAAAATACTCTCATTGTGAGCAGTAGTTGTTGCTTATTACTAATTCACTCTACCAAAATTCACACGAGAAACTTTGCAGAAAATCTGCTTGTACTATATATTATTTATTTTTATTTATTTATATTTTAACCCAAAATGTGTTGCTTACAAAAAAAAAAAATATATATATATAACTGTTTTTTTTTTATTTAAGCACGCTGTCGATGATTTTTTTTCTCCTCGTCGCCACTACGATGTATCGTGTTTGGTAGTTTATTAAGAAGTGTTTTATTCTTGTTTCTTTGTATATTTACATTTGCTTAACAACTAGTTTGACAGTTTATAATTAAGATATAACTATAAAGATGCTGAGGGTGTTATTATGCACCTCACACATAGAGGGCATTATACCACAGTTAGAATTGTTTTATAATTATTATTTCTAGATTTAAAATTTCTTGAATTTAAACCGTTATATTTTCTATAATTTTAATTATTAAAATCTCTAGGATTTGAATTGTTACAATTTCTAGAATTGGAATTATTAAAATTTCTAGAATTTCGACTAGGAGAAGGATTGTTATTACGACTGTTTTTTGAGCCGTAGGCTAGGATTGAATTTGGTTGACCGTATACATCGGTACAACTAGTGATAAATTTTGATATTACGTCATTCATATGGTTAAAGGTGCCTGTTTCCATGATCAGTTTTACTCTGTCATTTGAGGCATTTTTTAACATAGCTGTTACTGCTGAGCTTGTTGCATATTTAATTGCTGTTTCATTGGACAAACAATATGAAATATGTTTCTAATTTCTTTGTGAGGTCTTCTATCACTAAGTTTGACAAAATAAATTTGTGTTGTATTGTTTTTATTTTATTCATTTATTTATTTTATTTATACAAATTATGTGTCGTGAAGTCCAGTTTTGATATATTTAAATACGAATAAATAAAACAACAGCGAAAATTAAAAACAACAAAGATTTATTAAGCTAATAAAAATACCCCTGAAGAAGTTTGAAACAAACAAACGAAATGTTGGGTGCTTGAAATCAAATGAATTAGTTTTGTTTTATTTAATTTTTAGAATGACCATTACTAGCCCGAAGGTAACACCTATCAATAAACATTAATCTAATTTTTACTTTATAGAGTTGCATAAAATGTAAGAATTGACAATTAAATACCAGAAAAATGAATATGGTTTTGAATATTAGTACAATAACTGTAAATTATTACGACTGAGCAGGAGAAATGAACATGGTGCCATGAATTAAGGATTATAGGAATTGTTATATAAATAAAACTTCTTTTTCTTTGTTGTGTTCTTATTACATTCTATTATTATTGTCGAACAGCAGCTTGTGCGACTGTTCGCTTTACTGTATTTTTATTGAATGATATTTCTCTTATCAGTTTTTAGTCTAGCTTAAACATTCTATATCTTAATACTAACACATACACAAAGTATGTGTGGGAATATGCATGATCAGCATAATACATTATGTACATTCTGATCGTGCGGTCATAGCTTGGACAAATATTTAAACAATAACAAAAGTGTTATGTTTCACTTGCTGCATGCAGACGGCATGCAGTAGGGGTTAGTCAAACACACTACACCTCCCTTTTTCAGAAAGAATAATCAATACTAAGTTAATACTAAAAAATGTAAAATTAAAAATATGGGGATTTAAAATTGTAAGATTAAAATTAAAGAGATTTAAAATTAAAATTATAGAGATTTAATATTAAAATTATAGGGATATCCTTCCCTTCCCTTCCCTTTTTTTTAAATTACGTTATTAATAAACTATTTCATAATTCTGATTTATGACTATTTGTATATAATGTTTCAATATTTTTATTATTCTTGATTACATTAAAGATAAATTGAATTGTATTAAAATGTTTTTTTTTTTTTAATCGTTTATTTCAGCAAAATGTTTCTTATAATTATACTTAGAAATAACAAAAGTATAGTTTCAATAACATATTTTTATACACTGTCCCTTAAACGAGCTCTCTAGTATAGACAAATATAAGTACAATTATACATTAAATATATTTTTTAAATCCAATTATAATTTATCTACAGATGAAAACATGTAATATTATCTGTGATAGTAACAAAAATGAGATGTAAAGAAAAACTATTGAAAAAACATTACATTTTTATTTGATTAAGATAAATATAGTCCAGTATTTAAAAGAAAAAAATTTTAGTGTTTAACTAATCCACCATTATTTATTAGGTTTTAAGTTCGGAAGAATATTTTTATCTCCACGATAAATGTTGGTATCGAATCTTCTATTTTCGATTGTCATTTGGTTGCTTGAGACAGCTTTTATATTGGCCCTTCTACAATTATGAAACAATATAGGGACTCCAGTTGTTTCGTCTTGAATAAACCCATTTTTATCTAGATAAACAAAGGCTTCTGGAGGTACATAGCCATTTTATAATGCTTGATATATATATTCATCACTGACATAGTAAGGGGCCATAATTAAGTTATTTTCATAACAGTTACAACAATCTCTTATATGATTTCTAGTTAGGTGTATGATAAAATTATCAATTCTACTAATTTTAGCTGCAACATAAAGTTTTTGATTGCTTATATATTTTGTGAAATTGCTATTTGCAGATCTTTATAACGAACAACATGATCTTAGACATTTTCTTTCGAATTTTCGCAGCTTTTCCATATAAGATGGTGAAATATTAAACCAAATTTGGCAACCATATGTTAGAATTGGTCTTATTAAAATTTGATATAGTAAAAGCTTGATCTCTGGTTTAATATGTTTGGAGAAAAAGAGATTTTTATACATAAAGTAAGCTTTTCTGGCTTTTTCAATTTGTATGTTTATATGTTCATTAAAGTGTAAAAATTTGTCTAAGTTGATTCCAAGATATTTAACAATTTGTTTATTTGGGATATTCACATTTTCACTTGATTGAATGCCAAAAGATTTCCAGTTTTGTCTTATATTACTATTGCATTTTGCTACAGGGGGACGGAATAGTACTGTTTCGCATTTATCTGTGTTTATTTTCATTTTCCAATCAGTTGCATATTTTTCTATTATATTGAAATTATTTTGTAAATTTTCTTTGATTTTCTCTTTTTTTTTGTCAGCGTGATATACGATAATATCATCGGCGAAACCAATAATATTATTGACACTATGTAAAAGGTCATGAAAAAACAAATTAAAAAGAATTGGTGAATTTACTGTGTCCATTAACTATAACAAACCTTCTTTGACTTTCTTCATTACCATTACAGACAACAAACGTTTTATTTGAAAGCATGTTTTGAATTAGATATACCAATTGAAGAGGAAATTTGTATTTTAAAAGTTTGTATATTAGACCAGGTATCCAAATATTATCAAAAGCTTTTTCGAAGTCAACAAGACATGCTCCTGTACAAAATGATTTATTCAAATTCCAATTAATATCGGATATAAGTAAATGAGCACCATGTATTGTAGAATGTTTATATTTAAATCCGAATTGTTTGTCATTTATTAGATTATATTTTGTGCAAAAATTATTTATACAAATTTTTATACATATTTCAAAGATTTTACTTATGTTCGGTAGTAAACTTATAGCTCTTAAATTTTTCGGATTGGTGGTGTTTTTATCTTATTTGGGTAGAAAAACAACTTTTGCCAATTTCCATGCACGAGGGAAATAGGAGTTGTTGAGCATATTGTTAAATAAAGTGCAATATTCACTTATAAACTCATCCGGTATATTTTTCAAAACAATATTGGGAATATTGTCGACTTCCGATGATAATTTATTTCTAATGTGTTTGAAAATATAACAAGTTTGTTCCTTCGTAATAAAATAATTTTCAGACTGTGAATCATTTAATTGATTTGCCCTTTTGTTTATATTAAAGTTTGTATAAGCTGACTGATTGCATTCGTAAGCAGATTTACTTTGTAGAAATCTGTTGAAACAATTGTCAACTTCAACATGGATTTCGTTGTCGAGATCAATTTCTTTATAAGCATGTGTTTTTTAAAGGAAGCTCCTATTAATTATAAAATTTGCTGCTTCTCCCTTTTTATGAAGCTCTCGTTGTCTTTTTCAGTGTTTAGAGGGTCGATACCAACATATCTAAGTAAGTATTCTTCATCGTGTCTTAATGTTATCGTATCTATATCCAATGCCGGTTTAGTTTTAAATAATTTTTTGACTTCGCTAAACATTCTTGATGAATTTCTTTTATCAAAATTTATTAACATATTTTTATAATATTTATTAACAGATACTCTAAGATTATCAATGATTAATTTTTTTATTAGTTTCAATTTAGATTTACAATGGTTTATTACCTGAGGGTACATATAATTTCGAATCTATTATGTTTCTTTATTGTAGTTAAAAGCTTATTTTTTTCCGTTTGTAGTTTTTTTATAGTAGGATTTATAAAATTGTTTATCGGATCATTACTTTTAAATTTTGGCACTACATTATTTACAGTATCTATAATGATATCGTTCAATTTCTTTAAGTAATAATCAATTTCAGAATTAGAAATGTTTTTATTATTAGGAATAGGATCAGTATTTCTATACGCATTTAATATATACTTTTTGAATTTATTCCAATTGGTTTTTTTATAGTTAAATTTCTGATCGGGACATTTTACAAAAAAGGAAAACAGATGGTCATTTGTGTCATTGAGAAGTACAATTAATAATGCATTGTGATCGCTAACATAATCAAGACATTCAAGAGAGTTAACAGTATTATTTTTTCTTAGAATAGGCAAACGGGAATCTACTAAACACAAATCTAAATATGAACCACATCTTGGATAAGAAGGGGTGGTGGAAGCATAAAGGCTACATTTAAATCTGATCTCATTATTCTCTAACCATTCCTTCAAGGAATTACCATTAGTATTATTTGTTGAGTTACCCCAATTGGAATGTTTACAATTTAAGTCACCCGCCAATATGTAATATATGTCCGGATTTTGTAAATTGAAATATTTGAAAATAGTATTTAAATCGGGTATTAAAGAACTGTGGTTATTTCCGGAGGGGTAGTATGCGGATAGTATATATAAGGTTCTCTTTGACAACAATGGTATTTTTATAGTGCAAACTTCCAAACTTTTAAGTGAATTGCTGATTAAATTTGTACAATTTTTGAATTTTATATTCTTTTTTATTAAAATAGCAGTACCACCACCTCTCGTAGAATTTGGTCTATCTCTTCTTATTATTTCATAGTTTTCAAAATAAAGTTTGTTTTTCGCATTTAGTTTTGTTTCATTTAACAAAACTATGTCCGGATTATGTAAGTTTAAGAAATTTATTAAATCGTATCTTCTATTGAGTTTAATCAAAGAATTAACATTAATTTCAATAATCTTAAGATTTTTACGTTTGATATATCCATCTTACTCTAACATAGAAAAGATAGTATCTATTCTATTTCCTTGTAGTTGTAGTTGTTTATGTAAGTTAGTTAGTTGGTTCTATAAGTTCTGTATGGTATTGTTCAGCTGCTCTAACGTTTGGTGGATAGGATTTGCACTATTTGTGATTTGCGTATCATTCTTCAAAACGTTTGCAAAAGTCATAGAAGGTTGGAAATTCAGAGATTGCTTTGGTAATCTTCTTTCAGATAATATTTGTTTTTTAGCACGAATTCTTTGCTGCATTTCTTTGTATTTTTCACAACCACGGTGGGATGGCGGGTGTCCATATTTTTGGCAAAGAACACAAAATAATTTATCTCTTTCATTTTCTGGAACTTTTTGAAGTTCACATTCTCCGGTGTTGTGAATTTTATTACATTTAACACACCTTGGTTTTAAAAAGCAATTTGAAGCGCTGTGAAAAAAGCTTTGACATTTCATACATTGAGGAATGTCCGATTTTTTTTATCGGTTCCCATCGTATACAGCGATGAAAAAGTCCTTTTATTGATTTAAATTCATTTATGTTGCTTTCAAAGCTAACTTGAACTAAGTATATTGGAAGGTTTTGTCCATTTGTAGTTGACTTTTTAGTTTTAAATTGGTTGACTTTTAAAACTTTTAAATGATCGCTGTTATGTTTACTGAGTTCCTTACAAATTTCCTCAGTGTTCATATTAGCACCAAGGCCTTTTAAAAGTAGAGTTTTTGTTTTTAAACTTTTAGGAGTGAAAGTAAAAAATTCCGTTTTGGTTTTTTCAAGGTAAGCTTTTACCCGTATATAATCATCAATAGATGACAAATACAATGCTGTCTTTTTGTTACTTGCTTCTTTAATTTTGAAATTATTAATTTCTAAACCTTTTTTTATAAATTCTATTAGTTCATTAGGTTCCACATTAAATATATTGAGAGGTGGAATTTTTTTATTTTTGTTTTGACTTGAAGTTTTAACACTTTCTTTTGTAATATTTTTTCTGAGTGCTGAGAGGCAGTTTGAGATGTTGATGCACATTGTTCATTAATATGCTCTTCGAATTTTTTTAGATATTCTTTATTGCAATGTTTATCATTGTCTAAAATTGCATAGTAATTATTTTTGAGTTGTTTACTCATTGTGTTAATTGGTATTTCTTTTTTTCTTTTTCTATCATTCGAAGAATAATCATTTATATTTTTGTTAGTTAAATTTAATATGTGTTTTCTGTCATTATTTATTTCTGTGCTTCGAACATTAAGTTCGCTCATTACTTAAGACTTTTATTACTGTTCTTTTTTGTTTTTTTGTTTTAAGAGTCTCTGTCTCTAAAGTTTTAATTGTTGTAATTTAAATAAAAATTTTTACAAAATTGTACGCACTACAAAAATACATAACTTGAAAAATATATTGAAGAATGCCAAATATTTTTTTTTTCCGCTATACGTCCGTTTATCATGACAATCACGATACGACTCCTCATTGTATTAAAATGCTTTACAACAAAATCACATTTTAACCAATGTATAAAAACAAAATTTAGTTGAATCTTTTGATTCTATTTTTGTGGACTTTAAAGCTTTTTTTGTTTTCGTCCATTAGTTCAACATTGTTATTTTCATCAAGGCCTATTACCTTGTATGGACCTTTATATACTGTTTCTAATTTGTGCCAAGCTTCATTGCGGACTAAAACAAGATCATTTATGGCCGTTAGAATTGATTTGGCCTTCTCACTAGAGATTTTTTGTCTTTAAAGCTTTGCATTTTCAATCATAGATGGTGCTCGGTGTTGAGCTACTTGCAATCTAAATTTAATTTCTTTTTCATAAGCGTCAATATTATAGACTGGATCTATAGTGCTTGTGAATTCTAAAGTAGGTGGCATTTTTCCGAAAACTAGCTCAAACGGGCAATATCCGTGAGCTGTGGATGGAGTTGTATTATAACAATAGATGAAAAATTTTAGCCAATTATCCCAATCAGATTTGTCTGATGATACATAAGATCTTAAAAACTCGTTGAATGTTCTGTGAGATCGCTCAACAGTACCGAGTGTCTCATGATGATAGGGAGTAGAGTTTAATTTCTCTATCTTCATTAATTCACATAATTCTTTCAGAACCTGATTCATATATTCAGCACCCATATCGGTAATTATTTTATTCATTGGACCGTATATTAAAATAAAACCTTCCATAATTGCTTTTGCAACTTCTCTGGATGATTAATTTCGTATGGGGATTGCTACTAAATATTTAGTCAAGTCACACATCATTGTCACAGCGTATTCAATCGTGAGTCTGACCTTGGAGGTGGTCTAATAGTGTCTATTACGACTGTTTCAAACGCTTTCTAAAGTGTTGGTGTTAAAATTAAGGATTCTTTGCCTTTAAACGTTGTCTTATTTATTTGACATTCGTTGCATTGCTTGACATATTTGGCGATGACTCTGGTCATACCTCTCCAATGGTATTGTAGTTGTATTTTCTTTACCATGCGTGTTATTCCTGCATGTCCTCAAGTTATTAGGTTATTATGAAATTTTCGCATGATCTTTAGTTTCTTCGAATCGGTGGTGACTTTAATTAATTTTGGTTTGAGCACAAAGTTAAATTAGAATCTTGCAAGGTTTTATTACCTTTCTTTTTGAAGGCTTCTATATTTGTTCGTAGAAAATAAAGCGTACTATCATCTAGTGAAAGTAGCAATGTTGTTAGACTCATATTATCAGCTACTTTTTCAAGCTTTAGAAAGAGGTGTCCTAAGTCTACATTTCTATGTATAACTATTTCATTCAACTTAAATTCCGAAAGTACTCGCTTTCCTTTTTTTATTACTACTTTATCATTAGTCAAATACGATCTTAGTATTTTACGGTGCTCTTGGGGATTTATCGCCTCCTCGTATACTTTTAAACCAACCGCTGTTTTACAATTTGAGGTTATTTTAACCTCATTGTTACAACTATTTGTAGACTGAAGTCTTTTTGTTACCTTCAGTATTTTATTGATCTCTGTATTTTTTATGTCTTCAAAATCTATTCATGGCAGCGCGTCTGCCACTGTATTGTCTTCACCCATAACATACTCGATTACAAAATCATACTCTTCTAAATCCATTCTTATCCGCATTAGCTTTGATGAAGGATTTTTTAATGAAAATAGGTATGTGAGCGGTTTGTGGTCACTTTTGATCACAAACTTTCTTCCATAAACATATAGCATTTTACACCTCAATGTATTGCAGTTAGTTCCTGCTCTATTGTTGACTTATTGCTTTCAGCCTTAGTGAAAGATCTGGATGCATATGAAACAGGTAGTTGAATACCTTGTTTTTCCTGACTGAGAACAGCTCCGCAAGCATGCTTACTTGCGTCTGTAATGATACAGAATTCTTTAGAAAAATCTGGATATTGAAGTATTGTACGACTCAATAAATCTGATTGGAGGCTTTGGAAAGAATGTTGACATTCCTGAGTCCATTTAAATTGTACATTTTTTCTCGACAACCTAGTTATATGTCGTGATAATTCGGCAAAACCCGGTATGAACCGTCGATAATAGTTACAAAAAGCTACGAAGCGTTCAGCTTCATCACCATTTTTTGGTGTAGGATATTTATCAATAATAGAAAATTTACTATCGTCAGGTAAAATACCTTTGTCAGTGCACTTGTGACCAAGGAACGTCACTTCACGTCAAAAGAATAAGTATTTATCAGGATGCAATTTAAGATTATATTTTCTACACAAACTGAATCCGTCTTTGAGTTTACGTAACATGTGTTTTTTGAAGCAACCAATCACAACCAAGTCGTTCATGTATACGAAAGCTTGTGTTAGTGATAATCCGGCAAAAGCCAATGGCATCATTCGTTGAAATGAGTTTGGGGAAATTTTTATCCCATATGGTTCTGTTAAAACGGAAGGATCCTTTTTTGTAGAAAAGGAGGTAATATCTCTAGAACATTTATCCGCTTCTATTTGATGAAAACCTGACATTAAGTCAAGCCAAGAGAAAAATTTAGCTCTACCCAATTGGTCGAGTATATCATGTATACGTGGTAACAGAAATTTATCAGCTACTATGTTTTTCCATCTATGTTGCATCTCTTTTGATTTGTACCTAGCAGAGGTTTTTTAGGTACTAAAAGAATAGGAATATTGTATTCAGACAATGATGGTTCTATTATATCATCTTTTATCAATTTATCAACATTTTTGTTTACTTCCTCTTTATGCGAATGAGGTATTCTGTAATTTTATATATAAACCGGTTGTTTATTATGGAGTCCAAACTTTTGCTTATAAAAATTATTGACCGATATTTTTTCGGTTTCTAATGCAAAAACTTCTATGAACTGACATGACACAGTGTTTTTAATTCTTTATTAACAAATTCTGGAAAGTTTATTGATAAAAGTTCCAGTTTTTCTTAATTTTTCTGTGGGTCATGGTTTTGCTTTACGATTTTATAGTCATTTAGACTTTCTGATAATATTTGGACATTATTAATGATCAAATAATTTTCAGTTGTATTGATAATTCTTACCTTTGGCTTTGATTTTGATTTAATTGTGGTAGCAATGTATACACCATCTTGAAGCATTTGTTGGTTTACCAATACCTCTGTTTCAGTAGAATCAAATCTGATCGGTCTGATTACTTCAGATCTAGCTGGAACTGATATGGAATTAAAATTAGGAGCACTCATAAGCGGGATTGATATATCATATGGAACATCACTTGTTCTCAAAGTGATAAAATCTTCATTGTCTTGAAAATCTAATACTCATCTGTATTTTCTAATGAAGTCAATTCCTATTATTCCATCAACTTGAACAGGGAATTCATTTCCGACAACATGAAATTCATGTGCTATAAGAAATCTATCTATTTTTAAATCAGTTTTCACTTTACCCAATGTAGTTATGAGACCTTGTCCAATACCGTTTATATTAGTTCTTTTTGTTACATTTATTGGTTTGTTTAGAATTGTTAACCTATTGTCATTTAAAGTAGTTCGTGATATCAAATAGCTATATAAGTTTAATTGTATGCTATGAATTTTTTCATCTAAGAAGTATGTTGGGGTGGCTGTACGTTTCCCGAATTATTTTCATCGGTAATACATCGTGCATTGTTGTTATTTCTTGAATTGTATCCATTATTATTGTAATGGTTACTGTTATTATTTGCATAGTTATTTCTTCCTCTGTTATGATTTCTATTAAAATTCTCGTAGTTAGGATTATTATAGTTCCTTGAGTTGGAATTATTATTTCTAGGATTATAGTTTATTGAACTGTTATAGTTTCTAGGATTTGAATCATTAAAATCTCTAGGTTTAGAGTTATTAAAGTTTCTAGGATTTGAATTGTTAAAATTTCTAGAATTGGAATTATTAAAATTTCTAGAATTTCGACCATTGGAAGGATTGTTATTACGACTGTGTTGTGAGCCGTAAGCTAGGATAGAATTTGGTTGACCGTATACATCGGTACAATTAGTGGTAAACTTTGATTTTACATCATTCATATTGTTAAAGGTGCCTGATTCCATGATCAGTTTTACTCTATCATTTGAGGCATTCTTTACTATAGCTGTAACTGCAGAGCGAGTTGCATATTTATTTGCGGTTATATTAGACAGACCATCTGATATATATGCTGTTTCTAATTTCTTTGTGAGGTTTTCCACCTCCTTGGCATAAGCATTAGCATTCTTACCAGATTGCCTAATGTTCATAATTTTAGCAGTAATAATGTCTACTGATTCTCCTTTAACTGAGGATCTAAGTTTCAATATTATATCTTGCACAGTTGTTTCAGCCGACAATAAATTTCTGGCTGTACCCTTTAGCTTAGTCTTTACTAGATTCACGGCGACTGATTCATGACTCTCTTTTATTGAGTCCACTAAATTCAGCGCGTCAATAAAACTTTGTAAGTTTTCAGGGGTGCCATCATAATCAGGAAGTAGCCTGGATGCGGTCTCTAAAAACTCTACTATAGTTTGAGGCATTATTAAATTCTTTTTCAATTCAGGTATAAAAATCTGTTCATGTAAGGAAATAGGGATTACGATATCTATTCCCTTTTTAGTTGCCACTGACAGAAGTTTTTCTCTAACGTCTGCAAAGAAAGCGTCCGCCGCTGCCTTATGACCTGTTGTTACACAAAAATAGTTTACATTAAGAAGTATCCTAATGTTTTCCAATTGCTTCAGTAAATTTTTTGTCTCTCTGTCTTTATTAAGACATATGTAAGATTTCAGGAATTCTTCTTTAAGTATTCTTGCCTTTCTCACAATATGAGAAGCCAAACAGAGATAACTTTAAGGATCACTTGAGAGCAATGAAAGAATGAGTAAAGCAATTTCAGCTTTACCAAGGATATGATAGTTTGATAGTAGGAAAATATATTCTATTGCAAGGATTTATTTCTAGAAACAAGAGGTCATAAAGTGCACTCTAATGAATTTGTTGAAGTCCATCCAACAAGAAAACAAAAGCAAAATATTGCAAAAATCTGACCGACAATAAGGAAATCCGTCAATCAAAACATTTTTCTTCACAAATGCAAGAAACAATAAATTTGATCAAATGAGGATTACAATGATTAACATTCAAAACCGAATTTGAATTACTGTATTTCAGGATAGTACTGAGTACTTAAACAATATTGTGTCATTAATTAAGGATTATAAGAATTGTATGACGTTCTCCTTGAACGCATAACAAGGATAATAAAATTGTTTTTCAATGGAAATTGTATACATCTATATAATGTTTCATTCGAATGAAGAAAGAGGAGAAAAAAAACTGTTTTCTTTGATCGATTATCAAAGGATAACAATTTTTGACAATAACTGTATATATTTATACAATGTACTGTTCGATCGTGTAATAAAAACTCTATAACATTTATAAGGATTTATTCCCAATTTGTTTCACCATTCGTCTCACTAGACTTTGTCGAGTCCGGAAATGGTACTGAAGTTCTTCACATATTTGTTTTTTAAAGATCTTTTGTGAAGTTGGTATAAAGTTGTTAGGAATTGCAGTAAAAGTATTGCAATAATTATTGCTAGGTACACTACTGGATATTCAGCTTTGACCATTACTTTATTTACAACATTTGCGTTGGGATTTTCTATTTTTGATTCTTTGCCTCCCATTATGAAGGAAAGATATTGGGACAATATATTATGGATCAATCTAAAAACAACTATTAAGTTTACGCAGTCAATAAAAAAATGAACAAAATTTCTCCTGAAATTCTGATACAAAATGTGAAATTCTTTGCTTATAGACCTATTTGTTTCAGCTCTGAATTATTTCACCGTTTAAAAAAAGGATTATGAGGATTTGAATTGACTTAAATCAAAAGAAAAAATCTGTTGTTAAGAATTCTAATCAAGGAAGTGTTACATTTTCACGAAATTATTTCATGATATCATCTTAAAATTTGAACAATCATAAATCAAAATTCAATTCAAGATAAAATAAATCAATCAATATTTTAAATCTCTTTAACCGTTCGCGTTAGTCTTTCATACAGTTGTTCACATAGGCAAAATCAAGTTTACAATAGTTCTACTTATATTTAAGTTTACACAACTGCATGAATATTAATATGTTCCTTTCTTTCTTATAAGAATTGTATGACGTTCTCCTTGAACGCATAACAAGGATAATAAAATTGTTTTTCAATGGAAATTGTATACATCTATATAATGTTTCATTCGAATGAATAAAGAGGAGAAAAAAAACTGTTTTCTTTGATCGATTATCAAAGGATAACAATTTTTGACAATAACTGTATATATTTATACAATGTACTGTTCGATCGTGTAATAAAAACTCTAAAACATTTATAAGGATTTATTCCCAATTTGTTTCACCATTCGTCTCACTAGACTTTGTCGAGTCCGGAAATGGTACTGAAGTTCATCACATATTTGTTTTTTAAAGATCTTTTGTGAAGTTGGTATAAAGTTGTTAGGAATTGCAGTAAAAGTATTGCAATAATTATTGCTAGGTACACTACTGGATATTCAACTTTGACCATTACTTTATTAACAACATTTGCGTTGGGATTTTCTATTTTTGGTTCTTTGCCTCCCATTATGAAGGAAAGATATTGGGACAATATATTATGGATCAATCTAAAAGCAACTATTAAGCTTACGCAGTCAATAAAAAAATGAACAAAATTTCTCCTGAAATTCTGATACAAAATGTGAAATTCTTTGCTTATAGACCTATTTGTTTCAGCTCTGAATTATTTCACCGTTTAAAAAAAGGATTATGAGGATTTGAATTGACTTAAATCAAAAGAAAAAATCTGTTGTTAAGAATTCTAATCAAGGAAGTGTTACATTTTCACGAAATTATTTCATGATATCATCTTAAAATTTGAACAATCATAAATCAAAATTCAATTCAAGATAAAATAAATCAATTTTTAAATCTCTTTAACCGTTCGCGTTAGTCTTTCATACAGTTGTTCACATAGGCAAAATCAAGTTTACAATAGTTCTACTTATATTTAAGTTTACACAACTGCATGAATATTAATATGTTCCTTTCTTTCTTATAAGAATTGTATGACGTTCTCCTTGAACGTATAACAAGGATAATAAAATTGTTTTTCAATGGAAATTGTATACATCTATATAATGTTTCATTCGAATGAATAAAGAGGAGAAAAAAAACTGTTTTCTTTGATCGATTATCAAAGGATAACAATTTTTGACAATAACTGTTTATATTTATACAATGTACTGTTCGATCGTGTAATAAAAACTCTAAAACATTTATAAGGATTTATTCCCAATTTGTTTCACCATTCGTCTCACTAGACTTTGTCGAGTCCGGAAATGGTACTGAAGTTCTTCGTATATTTCTTTTTTAAAGATCTTTTGTGAAGTTGGTATAAAGTTGTTAGGAATTGCAGTAAAAGTATTGCAATAATTATTGCTAGGTACACTACTGGATATTCAGCTTTGACCATTACTTTATTAACAACATTTGCGTTGGGATTTTCTAGTTTTGATTCTTTGCCTCCCATTATGAAGGAAAGATATTGGGACAATATATTATGGATCAATCTAAAAGCAACTATTAAGTTTACGCAGTCAATAAAAAAATGAACAAAATTTTTCCTGAAATTCTGATACAAAATGTGAAATTCTTTGCTTATAGACCTATTTGTTTCAGCTCTGAATTATTTCACCGTTTAAAAAAAGGATTATGAGGATTTGAATTGACTTAAATCAAAAGAAAAAATCTGTTGTTAAGAATTCTAATCAAGGAAGTGATATCATCTTAAAATTTGAACAATTATAAATCAAAGTTCAATTCAAGATAAAATAAATCAATCAATATTTTAAATCTCTTTAACCGTTCGCGTTAGTCTTTCATACAGTTGTTCACATAGGCAAAATCAAGTTTACAATAGTTCTACTTATATTTAAGTTTACACAACTGCATGAATATTAATATGTTCCTTTCTTTCTTATAAGAATTGTATGACGTTCTCCTTGAACGCATAACAAGGATAATAAAATTGTTTTTCAATGGAAATTGTATACATCTATATAATGTTTCATTCGAATGAATAAAGAGGAGAAAAAAAAACTGTTTTCTTTGATCGATTATCAAAGGATAACAATTTTTGACAATAACTGTATATATTTATACAATGTACTGTTCGATCGTGTAATAAAAACTCTAAAACATTTATAAGGATTTATTCCCAATTTCTTTCACCATTCGTCTCACTAGACTTTGTCGAGTCCGGAAATGGTACTGAAGTTCATCACATATTTGTTTTTTAAAGATCTTTTGTGAAGTTGGTATAAAGTTGTTAGGAATTGCAGTAAAAGTATTGCAATAATTATTGCTAGGTACACTACTGGATATTCAGCTTTGACCATTACTTTATTAACAACATTTGCGTTGGGATTTTCTAGTTTTGATTCTTTGCCTCCCATTATGAAGGAAAGATATTGGGACAATATATTATGGATCAATCTAAAAGCAACTATTAAGTTTACGCAGTCAATAAAAAAATGAACAAAATTTTTCCTGAAATTCTGATACAAAATGTGAAATTCTTTGCTTATAGACCTATTTGTTTCAGCTCTGAATTATTTCACCGTTTAAAAAAAGGATTATGAGGATTTGAATTGACTTAAATCAAAAGAAAAAATCTGTTGTTAAGAATTCTAATCAAGGAAGTGATATCATCTTAAAATTTGAACAATCATAAATCAAAGTTCAATTCAAGATAAAATAAATCAATCAATATTTTAAATCTCTTTAACCGTTCGCGTTAGTCTTTCATACAGTTGTTCACATAGGCAAAATCAAGTTTACAATAGTTCTACTAATATTTAAGTTTACACAACTGCATGAATATTAATATGTTCCTTTCTTATGTCATTGGTCGTATTAGTAAAAAAATTTGGTACATATGCCTAAGTTTCAGCACTCTGTATACCGAGGACCGGTCATCAGACATATATCGATCAGAACCAATTACTGTGTAGCATGTGGCCAACAAAGTGTGGTATGCATTGCGATTCAATAGTACCGCAACATGCAAGCATTGAGAAACTGCAAGCAAGATATTTTGTATGTGTCGGTAATTTGACACTTGTACAGTTAATTAAGTGCAGCAGCACAATGCACTTAAATGAATCACATTTATTAACTGTATTTGTTTGATTGTAGATATAAGCTACACAAAGTATCTGTTGCTTTTAAGTATGCACTCGTTGAACTTTAAAACTGTTGAACACATGCCATACATAAATAGTTGGAAGCTAAATATGCTTACCCAACAATAATATATATTTCTATTCTTTTACTCTTATGTTAAGGTACCCCTAAGAATTATTCTCATAATTAGTATATAAGCCAATGTCAATTAGTTTAAGGAATCAATTAATACTTTGCCTTCAATCGGCATTACTAATTCATACTGGCATTCACCTGCCTTTTACTTTTATTTGCCAGTGGCGTTCTTAAGCGCCGGCACTATTATTTATTTTATTAAACTCTTATCATCATCAAATCAGCCACAATAAATTGAGAGCTCCCTAGAGAGCACCAGAATAACAAAATTATTTTAATCATATTACATGGCGATCCTGCCAGTCCTGGATTACAAAGTGCTTTAAAATTAGCACCAAACGGAACCTGACGGACAGCCAAGTCTCCGTCAGAAGAGTGTTTAAGCCAAAAAAAAAAACACTGAGGTGGAAGCGCCTGGCCAAAAGGCGTCAATATAACAACAACAAATGGAACGCTAACCAAACTCCACCACCATCCTGGGACATTGCATCCGAAATATGGACACAAATCGGCCGACTTGAAGCCGAGATGGAACAACACAAATAGATTTTTTCACTATATTTTTTTACAAATTAAATTTTTTAATATAAATAAATAATGAAATCTTTTTTACACATGTATGCATACATACACTTATAATGAAGTGTTAGTCGTGTTAGTTACTTCACTTATAACTCAAGAACGGCTGAACCGATTTAGGTGAAAATTGGCAGGGAGGTAGTTTAGAGCCAGGAATAGGCTATAGGTTACTTATGGGCGGGATTGGACAAAGGGGCGTGGTACCTCTCATACAAACCACAAATTAAAAATCTATTATTTCTGCTCCTGATAACGGTATTTGAACAAAATTTGGTATGTCTGTTTGGTGTAAATTTCTTAAGTGCTGCTGCAAATATGGGCGGGATTAGACAAAGGGGCGTGGTACCTCTCATACAAACCACAAATTTAAAATCTATTATTTCTGCTCCTGATAACGGTATTTAAACAAACTTTGGTATGTCGGTTTGGTGTAAATTTCTTAAGTTCTGCTGCAAATATGGGCGGGATTGGACAAAGGGGCGTGGTACCTCTCATACAAACCACAAATTAAAAATCTATTATTTCTGCTCCTGATAACGGTATTTGAACAAAATTTGGTACGTCGGTTTGGTGTGCATTTTTTAAGTGCTGCTGCAAATATGGGTGGGATTGGACAAAGGGGCGTGGTACCTCTCATACAAACCACAAATTAAAAATCTATTATTTCTGCTCCTGATAACGGTATTTGAACAAAATTTGGTATGTCGGTTTGGTGTAAATTTCTTAAGTGCTGCTGCAAATATGGGCGGGATTGGACAAAGGGGCGTGGTACCTCTCATACAAACCACAAATTAAAAATCTATTATTTCTGCTCCTGATAACGGTATTTAAACAAAATTTGGTATGTCGGTTTGGTGTAAATTTCTTAAGTGCTGCTGCAAATATGGGCGGGATTGGACAAAGGGGCGTGGTACCTCTTATACAAACCACAAATTAAAAATCTATTATTTCTGCTCCTGATAACGGTATTTGAACAAAATTTGGTACGTCGGTTTGGTGTGCATTTTTTTAGTGCTGCTGCAAATATGGGCGGGATTGGACAAAGAGGCGTGGCACCACCCATATAACCCAAAAATTTAAATCGCCATATTTTGGGCATTTTTTGACCTACGTCGATGATATTTGGTACATATGGTATTGCCATAATTTGGAATACGTACCGGGAGAAAAGTGGATGGGACCACGCTCCTTTTTAGTAAAATTAAAGATCGTAATATAGTCTTAACTACTGGACCGATCGTCGAAATAGGATATATAAATACTTTTAATTTTATTTTATAACGAGGGGGGTTGCGAAGTACACCGGGATCAGCTAGTATCTATATATATAAAAGAAAGTCATGTTAGTTACTTCACTTATAACTCAAGAACGGCTGAACCGATTTAGCTGAAAATTGGCAAGGAGGTAGTTTAGAGCCAGGAGAAGGACATAGGATACTTATGGGCGGGATTGGACAAAGGGGCGTGGTACCTCTCATACAAACCACAAATTAAAAATCTATTATTTCTGCTCCTGATAACGGTATTTAAACAAAATTTGGTATGTCGGTTTGGTGTAAATTTCTTAAGTGCTGCTGCAAATATGGGCGGGATTGGACAAAGGGGCGTGGTACCTCTCATACAAACCAAAAATTAAAAATCTATTATTTCTGCTCCTGATAACGGTATTTGAACAAAATTTGGTACGTCGGTTTGGTGTGCATTTTTTAAGTGCTGCTGCAAATATGGGTGGGATTGGACAAAGGGGCGTGGTACCTCTCATACAAACCACAAATTAAAAATCTATTATTTCTGCTCCTGATAACGGTATTTGAACAAAATTTGGTACGTCGGTTTGGTGTGCATTTTTTAAGTGCTGCTGCAAATATGGGTGGGATTGGACAAAGGGGAGTGGTACCTCTCATACAAACCACAAATTAAAAATCTATTATTTCTGCTCCTGAAAACGGTATTTGAACAACATTTGGTACGTCGGTTTGGTGTGCATTTTTTAAGTGCTGCTGCAAATATGGGTGGGATTGGACAAAGGGGCGTGGTACCTCTCATACAAACCACAAATTAAAAATTAATTATTTCTGCTCCTGATAACGGTATTTGAACAAAATTTGGTATGTCGGTTTGGTGTAAATTTCTTAAGTGCTGCTGAAAATATGGGCGGGATTGGACAAAGGGGCGTGGTACCTCTCATACAAACCACAAATTAAAAATCTATTATTTCTGCTCCTGATAACGGTATTTGAACAAAATTTGGTACGTCGGTTTGGTGTCCATTTTTTAAGTGGTGCTGCAAATATGGGTGGGATTGGACAAAGGGGCGTGGTACCTCTCATACAAACCACAAATTAAAAATCTATTATTTCTGCTCCTGATAACGGTATTTGAACAAAATCTGGTACGTCGGTTTGGTGTGCATTTTTTTAGTGCTGCTGCAAATATGGGCGGGATTGGACGAAGAGGCGTGGTACCTCTCATACAAACCACAAATTAAAAATCTATTATTTCTGCTCCTGATAACGGTATTTGAACAAAATTTGGTACGTCGGTTTGGTGTGCATTTTTTAAGTGCTGCTGCAAATATGAACGGGATTGGACAAAGGGGTGTGGTACCTCTCATACAAACCACAAATTAAAAATCTATTATTTCTGGTCCTGATAACGGTATTTGAACAAAATTTGGTACGTCGGTTTGGTGTGCATTTTTTTAGTGCTGCTGCAAATATGGGCGGGATTGGACAAAGAGGCGTCGTACCTCTCATACAAACCACAAATTAAAAATCTATTATTTCTGCTCCAAATATTATTTCTGCTGCTGCAAATATGGGAGGGATTTGACAAAGGGGCGTGGTACCTCTCATACAAACCACAAATTAAAAATCTATTATTTCTGCTCCTGATAACGGTATTTGAACAAAATTTGGTACGTCGGTTTGGTGTACATTTTTTAAGTGCTGCTGCAAATATGAACGGGATTGGACAAAGGGGTGTGGTACCTCTCATACAAACCACAAATTAAAAATCTATTATTTCTGCTCCTGATAACGGTATTTGAACAAAATTTGGTACGTCGGTTTGGTGTGCATTTTTTAAGTGCTGCTGCAAATATGGGCGGGATTGGGCAAAGGGGCGTGGTACCTCTCATACAAACCACAAATTAAAAATCTATTATTTCTGCTCCTGATAACGGTATTTGAACAAAATTTAATAAGTCGGTTTGGTATGCATTTTTTAAGTGGTGCTGCAAATATGGGTGGGATTGGACAAAGGGGCGTGGTACCTTTCATACAAACCACAAATTAAAAATCTATTATTTCTGGTCCTGATAACGGTATTTGAACAAAATTTGGTACGTCGGTTTGGTGTGCATTTTTTTAGTGCTGCTGCAAATATGGGCGGGATTGGACAAAGAGGCGTCGTACCTCTCATACAAACCACAAATTAAAAATCTATTATTTCTGCTCCAAATATTATTTCTGCTGCTGCAAATATGGGAGGGATTTGACAAAGGGGCGTGGTACCTCTCATACAAACCACAAATTAAAAATCTATTATTTCTGCTCCTGATAACGGTATTTGAAATAAAATTTGGTACGTCGGTTTGGTGTACATTTTTTAAGTGCTGCTGCAAATATGAACGGGATTGGACAAAGGGGTGTGGTACCTCTCATACAAACCACAAATTAAAAATCTATTATTTCTGCTCCTGATAACGGTATTTAAACAAAATTTGGTATCTCGGTTTGGTGTAAATTTCTTAAGTACTGCTGCAAATATGGGCGGGATTAGACAAAGGGGCGTGGTACCTCTCATACAAACCACAAATTAAAAATCTATTATTTCTGCTCCTGATAACGGTATTTGAACAAAATTTGGTACGTCGGTTTGGTGTACATTTTTTTAGTGCTGCTGCAAATATGGGCGGGATTGGACAAAGAGGCGTCGTACCTCTCATACAAACCACAAATTAAAAATCTATTATTTCTGCTCCAAATATTATTTCTGCTGCTGCAAATATGGGAGGGATTTGACAAAGGGGCGTGGTACCTCTCATACAAACCACAAATTAAAAATCTATTATTTCTGCTCCTGATAACGGTATTTGAACAAAATTTGGTACGTCGGTTTGGTGTACATTTTTTAAGTGCTGCTGCAAATATGAACGGGATTGGACAAAGGGGTGTGGTACCTCTCATACAAACCACAAATTAAAAATCTATTATTTCTGGTCCTGATAACGGTATTTGAACAAAATTTGGTACGTCGGTTTGGTGTGCATTTTTTTAGTGTTGCTGCAAATATGGGCGGGATTGGACAAAGAGGCGTCGTACCTCTCATACAAACCACAAATTAAAAATCTATTATTTCTGCTCCAAATATTATTTCTGCTGCTGCAAATATGGGAGGGATTTGACAAAGGGGCGTGGTACCTCTCATACAAACCACAAATTAAAAATCTATTATTTCTGCTCCTGATAACGGTATTTGAACAAAATTTGGTACGTCGGTTTGGTGTACATTTTTTAAGTGCTGCTGCAAATATGAACGGGATTGGACAAAGGGGTGTGGTACCTCTCATACAAACCACAAATTAAAAATCTATTATTTCTGCTCCTGATAACGGTATTTGAACAAAATTTGGTACGTCGGTTTGGTGTGCATTTTTTAAGTGCTGCTGCAAATATGGGCGGGATTGGGCAAAGGGGCGTGGTACCTCTCATACAAACCACAAATTAAAAATCTATTATTTCTGCTCCTGATAACGGTATTTGAACAAAATTTGGTACGTCGGTTTGGTGTGCATTTTTTAAGTGCTGCTGCAAATATGGGTGGGATTGGACAAAGGGGCGTGGTACCTCTCATACAAACCACAAATTAAAAATCTATTATTTCCGCTCCTGATAACGGTATTTGAACAAAATTTGGTACGTCGGTTTGGTGTGCATTTTTTAAGTGCTGCTGCAAATATGGGTGGGATTGGACAAAGGGGCGTGGTACCTCTCATACAAACCACAAATTAAAAATCTATTATTTCCGCTCCTGATAACGGTATTTGACCAAAATTTAATAAGTCGGTTGGGTATGCATTTTTTTAGAGCTGCTGCAAATATGGGCGGGATTGGACAAAGGGGCGTGGTACCTCTCATACAAACCACAAATTAAAAATCTATTATTTCTGCTCCTGATAACGGTATTTGAACAAAATTTGGTACGTCGGTTTGGTGTGCATTTTTTAAGTGGTGCTGCAAATATGGGTGGGATTGGACAAAGGGGCGTGGTACCTCTCATACAAACCACAAATTAAAAATCTATTATTTCTGCTCCTGATAACGGTATTTGAACAAAATTTGGTACGTCGGTTTGGTGTGCATTTTTTAAGTTCTGCTGCAAATATGGGTGGGATTGGGCAAAGGGGCGTGGTACCTCTCATACAAACCACAAATTAAAAATCTATTATTTCTGCTCCTGATAACGGTATGTGAACAAAATTAAATAAGTCGGTTTGGTATGCATTTTTTTAGTGCTGCTGCAAATATGGGCGGGATTGGACAAAGGGGCGTGGTACCTTTCATACAAACCACAAATTAAAAATCTATTATTTCTGCTCCTGATAACGGTATTTGAACAAAATTTGGTACGTCGGTTTGGTGTGCATTTTTTAAATGGTGCTGCAAATATGGGTGGGATTGGACAAAGGGGCGTGGTACCTCTCATACAAACCACAAATTAAAAATCTATTATTTCTGCTCCTGATAACGGTATTTGGTACGTCGGTTTGGTGTGCATTTTTTAAGTGCTGCTGCAAATATGAACGGGATTGGACAAAGGGGTGTGGTACCTCTCATACAAACCACAAATTAAAAATCTATTATTTCTGGTCCTGATAACGGTATTTGAACAAAATTTGGTACGTCGGTTTGGTGTGCATTTTTTTAGTGCTGCTGCAAATATGGGCGGGATTGGACAAAGAGGCGTCGTACCTCTCATACAAACCACAAATTAAAAATCTATTATTTCTGCTCCAAATATTATTTCTGCTGCTGCAAATATGGGAGGGATTTGACAAAGGGGCGTGGTACCTCTCATACAAACCACAAATTAAAAATCTATTATTTCTGCTCCTGATAACGGTATTTGAACAAAATTTGGTACGTCGGTTTGGTGTACATTTTTTAAGTGCTGCTGCAAATATGAACGGGATTGGACAAAGGGGTGTGGTACCTCTCATACAAACCACAAATTAAAAATCTATTATTTCTGCTCCTGATAACGGTATTTGAACAAAATTTGGTACGTCGGTTTGGTGTGCATTTTTTAAGTGCTGCTACAAATATGGGCGGGATTGGGCAAAGGGGCGTGGTACCTCTCATACAAACCACAAATTAAAAATCTATTATTTCTGCTCCTGATAACGGTATTTGAACAAAATTTAATAAGTCGGTTTGGTATGCATTTTTTAGTGCTGCTGCAAATATGGGCGGGATGGGACAAAGGGGTGTGGTACCTCTCATACAAACCACAAATTAAAAATCTATTATTTCTGCTCCTGATAACGGTATTTGAACAAAATTTGTACGTCGGTTTGGTGTGCATTTTTTAAGTGGTGCTGCAAATATGGGTGGGATTGGACAAAGGGGCGTGGTACCTCTCATACAAACCACAAATTAAAAATCTATTATTTCTGCTCCTGATAACGGTATTTGAACAAAATTTGGTACGTCGGTTTGGTGTGCATTTTTTAAGTGCTGCTGCAAATATGGGTGGGATTGGACAAAGGGGCGTGGTACCTCTCATACAAACCACAAATTAAAAATCTATTATTTCTGCTCCTGATAACGGTATTTGAACAAAATTTGGTACGTCGGTTTGGTGTGCATTTTTTAAGTGCTGCTGCAAATATGGGTGGGATTGGACAAAGGGGCGTGGTACCTCTCATACAAACCACAAATTAAAAATCTATTATTTCTGCTCCTGATAACGGTATTTGAACAAAATTTGTACGTCGGTTTGGTGTGCATTTTTTAAGTGGTGCTGCAAATATGGGTGGGATTGGACAAAGGGGCGTGGTACCTCTCATACAAACCACAAATTAAAAATCTATTATTTCTGCTCCTGATAACGGTATTTGAACAAAATTTGGTAAGTCGGTTTGGTATGCATTTTTTTAGTGCTGCTGCAAATATGGGAGGGATTTGACAAAGGGGCGTGGTACCTCTCATACAAACCACAAATTAAAAATCTATTATTTCTGCTCCTGATAACGGTATTTGAACAAAATTTGATACGTCGGTTTGGTGTGCATTTTTTAAGTGCTGCTGCAAATATGAACGGGATTGGACAAAGGGGTATGGTACCTCTCATACAAACCACAAATTAAAAATCTATTATTTCTGCTCCTGATAACGGTATTTGAACAAAATTTGGTACGTCGGTTTGGTGTGCATTTTTTTAGTGCTGCTGCAAATATGGGCGGGATTGGACAAAGAGGCGTGGTACCTCTCATACAAACCACAAATTAAAAATCTATTATTTCTGCTCCAAATATTATTTCTGCTGCTGCAAATATGGGAGGGATTTGACAAAGGGGCGTGGCACCTCTCATACAAACAACAAATTAAAAATCTATTATTTCTGCTGATAACGGTATTTAAACAAAATTTGGTATCTCGGTTTGGTGTAAATTTCTTAAGTACTGCTGTAAATATGGGCGGGATTGGACAAAGGGGCGTGGTACCTCTCATACAAACCACAAATTAAAAATCTATTATTTCTGCTCCTGATAACGGTATTTGAACAAAATTTGGTACGTCGGTTTGGTGTGCATTTTTTAAATGGTGCTGCAAATATGGGTGGGATTGGACAAAGGGGCGTGGTACCTCTCATACAAACCACAAATTAAAAATCTATTATTTCTGCTCCTGATAACGGTATTTGAACAAAATTTGGTATGTCGGTTTGGTGTAAATTTCTTAAGTGCTGCTGCAAATATGGGAGGGATTTGACAAAGGGGCGTGGTACCTCTCATACAAACCACAAATTAAAAATCTATTATTTCTGCTCCTGATAACGGTATTTGAACAAAATTTGGTACGTCGGTTTGGTGTGCATTTTTTAAGTGCTGCTGCAAATATGGGTGGGATTGGACAAAGGGGCGTGGTACCTCTCATACAAACCACAAATTAAAAATCTATTATTTCTGCTCCTGATAACGGTATTTGAACAAAATTTGGTAAGTCGGTTTGGTATGCATTTTTTTAGTGCTGCTGCAAATATGGGTGGGATTGGACAAAGGGGCGTGGTACCTCTCATACAAACCACAAATTAAAAATCTATTATTTCTGCTCCTGATAACGGTATTTAAACAAAATTTGGTATGTCGGTTTGGTGTAAATTTCTTAAGTGCTGCTGCAAATATGGGCGGGATTTGACAAAGGGGCGTGGTACCTCTCATACAAACCACAAATTAAAAATCTATTATTTCTGCTCCTGATAACGGTATTTGAACAAAATTTGGTACGTCGGTTTGGTGTGCATTTTTTTAGTGCTGCTGCAAATATGGGCGGGATTGGACAAAGAGGCGTGGTACCTCTCATACAAACCACAAATTAAAAATCTATTATTTCTGCTCCAAATATTATTTCTGCTGCTGCAAATATGGGAGGGATTTGACAAAGGGGCGTGGCACCTCTCATACAAACAACAAATTAAAAATCTATTATTTCTGCTCCTGATAACGGTATTTGAACAAAATTTGGTACGTCGGTTTGGTGTGCATTTTTTAAGTGCTGCTGCAAATATGGGTGGGATTGGACAAAGGGGCGTGGTACCTCTCATACAAACCACAAATTAAAAATCTATTATTTCTGCTCCTGATAACGGTATTTAAACAAAATTTAGTATGTCGGTTTGGTGTAAATTTCTTAAGTGCTGCTGCAAATATGGGCGGGATTTGACAAAGGGGCGTGGTACCTCTCATACAAACCACAAATTAAAAATCTATTATTTCTGCTCCTGATAACGGTATTTGAACAAAATTTGGTACGTCGGTTTGGTGTGCATTTTTTTAGTGCTGCTGCAAATATGGGCGGGATTTGACAAAGGGGCGTGGTACCTCTCATACAAACCACAAATTAAAAATCTATTATTTCTGCTCCTGATAACGGTATTTGAACAAAATTTGGTACGTCGGTTTGGTGTGCATTTTTTTAGTGCTGCTGCAAATATGGGCGGGATTGGACAAAGAGGCGTCGTACCTCTCATACAAACCACAAATTAAAAATCTATTATTTCTGCTCCAAATATTATTTCTGCTGCTGCAAATATGGGAGGGATTTGACAAAGGGGCGTGGTACCTCTCATACAAACCACAAATTAAAAATCTTTTATTTCTGCTCCTGATAATGGTATTTGAACAAAATTTGGTACGTCGGTTTGGTGTGCATTTTTTAAGTGCTGCTGCAAATATGAACGGGATTGGACAAAGGGGTGTGGTACCTCTCATACAAACCACAAATTAAAAATCTATTATTTCTGTTCCTGATAACGGTATTTGAACAAAATTTGGTACGTCGGTTTGGTGTGCATTTTTTAAGTGCTGCTGCAAATATGGGCGGGATTGGACAAAGGGGCGTGGTACCTCTCATACAAACCACAAATTAAAAATCTATTATTTCTGCTCCTGATAACGGTATTTGAACAAAATTTAATAAGTCGGTTTGGTATGCATTTTTTTAGTGCTGCTGCAAATATGGGCGGGATTGGACAAAGGGGCGTGGTACCTCTCATACAAACCACAAATTAAAAATCTATTATTTCTGCTCCTGATAACGGTATTTGAACAAAATTTGGTACGTCGGTTTGGTGTGCATTTTTTAAGTGGTGCTGCAATTATGGGTGGGATTGGACAAAGGGGCGTGGTACCTCTCATACAAACCACAAATTAAAAATCTATTATTTCTGCTCCTGATAACGGTATTTGAACAAAATTTGGTACGTCGGTTTGGTGTGCATTTTTTAAGTGCTGCTGCAAATATGGGTGGGATTGGACAAAGGGGCGTGGTACCTCTCATACAAACCACAAATTAAAAATCTATTATTTCCGCTCCTGATAACGGTATTTGAACAAAATTTGGTACGTCGGTTTGGTGTGCATTTTTTAAGTGCTGCTGCAAATATGGGTGGGATTGGACAAAGGGGCGTGGTACCTCTCATACAAACCACAAATTAAAAATCTATTATTTCTGCTCCTGATAACGGTATTTGAACAAAATTTGGTACGTCGGTTTGGTGTGCATTTTTTAAGTGCTGCTGCAAATATGGGCGGGATTGGACAAAGGGGCGTGGTACCTCTCATACAAACCACAAATTAAAAATCTATTATTTCTGCTCCTGATAACGGTATTTGAACAAAATTTGGTACGTCGGTTTGGTGTGCATTTTTTTAGTGCTGCTGCAAATATGGGCGGGATTGGACAAAGAGGCGTGGTACCTCTCATACAAACCACAAATTAAAAATCTATTATTTCTGCTCCAAATATTATTTCTGCTGCTGCAAATATGGGAGGGATTTGACAAAGGGGCGTGGCACCTCTCATACAAACAACAAATTAAAAATCTATTATTTCTGCTGATAACGGTATTTAAACAAAATTTGGTATCTCGGTTTGGTGTAAATTTCTTAAGTACTGCTGTAAATATGGGCGGGATTGGACAAAGGGGCGTGGTACCTCTCATACAAACCACAAATTAAAAATCTATTATTTCTGCTCCTGATAACGGTATTTGAACAAAATTTGGTACGTCGGTTTGGTGTGCATTTTTTAAGTGCTGCTGCAAATATGGGCGGGATTGGACAAAGGGGCGTGCTACCTTTCATACAAACCACAAATTAAAAATCTATTATTTCTGCTCCTGATAACGGTATTTGAACAAAATTTGGTACGTCGGTTTGGTGTGCATTTTTTAAATGGTGCTGCAAATATGGGTGGGATTGGACAAAGGGGCGTGGTACCTCTCCTACAAACCACAAATTAAAAATCTATTATTTCTGCTCCTGATAACGGTATTTGAACAAAATTTGGTATGTCGGTTTGGTGTAAATTTCTTAAGTGCTGCTGCAAATATGGGCGGGATTAGAGAAAGGGGCGTGGTACCTCTCATACAAACCACAAATTAAAAATCTATTATTTCTGCTCCTGATAACGGTATTTGAACAAAATTTGGTACGTCGGTTTGGTGTGCATTTTTTAAGTGCTGCTGCAAATATGGGTGGGATTGGACAAAGGGGCGTGGTACCTCTCATACAAACCACAAATTAAAAATCTATTATTTCTGCTCCTGATAACGGTATTTGAACAAAATTTGGTAAGTCGGTTTGGTATGCATTTTTTTAGTGCTGCTGCAAATATGGGAGGGATTTGACAAAGGGGCGTGGTACCTCTCATACAAACCACAAATTAAAAATCTATTATTTCTGCTCCTGATAACGGTATTTGAACAAAATTTGGTACGTCGGTTTGGTGTGCATTTTTTAAGTGCTGCTGCAAATATGAACGGGATTGGACAAAGGGGTATGGTACCTCTCATACAAACCACAAATTAAAAATCTATTATTTCTGCTCCTGATAACGGTATTTGAACAAAATTTGGTACGTCGGTTTGGTGTGCATTTTTTAAGTGCTGCTGCAAATATGGGTAGGATTGGACAAAGGGGCGTGGTACCTCTCATACAAACCACAAATTAAAAATCTATTATTTCTGCTCCTGATAACGGTATTTAAACAAAATTTGGTATGTCGGTTTGGTGTAAATTTCTTAAGTGCTGCTGCAAATATGGGCGGGATTTGACAAAGGGGCGTGGTACCTCTCATACAAACCACAAATTAAAAATCTATTATTTCTGCTCCTGATAACGGTATTTGAACAAAATTTGGTACGTCGGTTTGGTGTGCATTTTTTTAGTGCTGCTGCAAATATGGGCGGGATTTGACAAAGGGGCGTGGTACCTCTCATACAAACCACAAATTAAAAATCTATTATTTCTGCTCCTGATAACGGTATTTGAACAAAATTTGGTACGTCGGTTTGGTGTGCATTTTTTAAGTGCTGCTGCAAATATGGGCGGGATTGGACAAAGAGGTGTGGTACCTCTCATACAAACCACAAATTAAAAATCTATTATTTCTGCTCCAAATATTATTTCTGCTGCTGCAAATATGGGAGGGATTTGACAAAGGGGCGTGGCACCTCTCATACAAACAACAAATTAAAAATCTATTATTTCTGCTCCTGATAACGGTATTTGAACAAAATTTGGTACGTCGGTTTGGTGTGCATTTTTTAAGTGCTGCTGCAAATATGGGTGGGATTGGACAAAGGGGCGTGGTACCTCTCATACAAACCACAAATTAAAAATCTATTATTTCTGCTCCTGATAACGGTATTTAAACAAAATTTGGTATGTCGGTTTGGTGTAAATTTCTTAAGTGCTGCTGCAAATATGGGCGGGATTTGACAAAGGGGCGTGGTACCTCTCATACAAACCACAAATTAAAAATCTATTATTTCTGCTCCTGATAACGGTATTTGAACAAAATTTGGTACGTCGGTTTGGTGTGCATTTTTTTAGTGCTGCTGCAAATATGGGCGGGATTTGACAAAGGGGCGTGGTACCTCTCATACAAACCACAAATTAAAAATCTATTATTTCTGCTCCTGATAACGGTATTTGAACAAAATTTGGTACGTCGGTTTGGTGTGCATTTTTTTAGTGCTGCTGCAAATATGGGCGGGATTGGACAAAGAGGCGTCGTACCTCTCATACAAACCACAAATTAAAAATCTATTATTTCTGCTCCAAATATTATTTCTGCTGCTGCAAATATGGGAGGGATTTGACAAAGGGGCGTGGTACCTCTCATACAAACCACAAATTAAAAATCTATTATTTCTGCTCCTGATAATGGTATTTGAACAAAATTTGGTACGTCGGTTTGGTGTGCATTTTTTAAGTGCTGCTGCAAATATGAACGGGATTGGACAAAGGGGTGTGGTACCTCTCATACAAACCAAAAATTAAAAATCTATTATTTCTGCTCCTGATAACGGTATTTGAACAAAATTTGGTACGTCGGTTTGGTGTGCATTTTTTAAGTGCTGCTGCAAATATGAACGGGATTGGACAAAGGGGTGTGGTACCTCTCATACAAACCACAAATTAAAAATCTATTATTTCTGTTCCTGATAACGGTATTTGAACAAAATTTGGTACGTCGGTTTGGTGTGCATTTTTTAAGTGCTGCTGCAAATATGGGCGGGATTGGACAAAGGGGCGTGGTACCTCTCATACAAACCACAAATTAAAAATCTATTATTTCTGCTCCTGATAACGGTATTTGAACAAAATTTAATAAGTCGGTTTGGTATGCATTTTTTTAGTGCTGCTGCAAATATGGGCGGTATTGGACAAAGGGGCGTGGTACCTCTCATACAAACCACAAATTAAAAATCTATTATTTCTGCTCCTGATAACGGTATTTGAACAAAATTTGGTACGTCGGTTTGGTGTGCATTTTTTAAGTGCTGCTGCAAATATGAACGGGATTGGACAAAGGGGTGTGGTACCTCTCATACAAACCACAAATTAAAAATCTATTATTTCTGTTCCTGATAACGGTATTTGAACAAAATTTGGTACGTCGGTTTGGTGTGCATTTTTTAAGTGCTGCTGCAAATATGGGCGGGATTGGACAAAGGGGCGTGGTACCTCTCATACAAACCACAAATTAAAAATCTATTATTTCTGCTCCTGATAACGGTATTTGAACAAAATTTGGTACGTCGGTTTGGTGTGCATTTTTTAAGTGCTGCTGCAAATATGGGCGGGATTGGACAAAGGGGCGTGGTACCTCTCATACAAACCACAAATTAAAAATCTATTATTTCTGCTCCTGATAACGGTATTTGAACAAAATTTAATAAGTCGGTTTGGTATGCATTTTTTTAGTGCTGCTGCAAATATGGGCGGGATTGGACAAAGGGGCGTGGTACCTCTCATACAAACCACAAATTAAAAATCTATTATTTCTGCTCCTGATAACGGTATTTGAACAAAATTTGGTACGTCGGTTTGGTGTGCATTTTTTAAGTGGTGCTGCAATTATGCGTGGGATTGGACAAAGGGGCGTGGTACCTCTCATACAAACCACAAATTAAAAATCTATTATTTCTGCTCCTGATAACGGTATTTGAACAAAATTTGGTACGTCGGTTTGGTGTGCATTTTTTAAGTGCTGCTGCAAATATGGGTGGGATTGGACAAAGGGGCGTGGTACCTCTCATACAAACCACAAATTAAAAATCTATTATTTCCGCTCCTGATAACGGTATTTGAACAAAATTTGGTACGTCGGTTTGGTGTGCATTTTTTAAGTGCTGCTGCAAATATGGGTGGGATTGGACAAAGGGGCGTGGTACCTCTCACACAAACCACAAATTAAAAATCTATTATATCTGCTCCTGATAACGGTATTTGAACAAAATTTGGTACGTCGGTTTGGTGTGCATTTTTTAAGTGCTGCTGCAAATATGGGCGGGATTGGACAAAGGGGCGTGGTACCTCTCATACAAACCACAAATTTAAAATCTATTATTTCTGCTCCTGATAACGGTATTTGAACAAAATTTAATAAGTCGGTTTGGTATGCATTTTTTTAGTGCTGCTGCAAATATGGGCGGGATTGGACAAAGGGGCGTGGTACCTCTCATACAAACCACAAATTAAAAATCTATTATTTCTGCTCCTGATAACGGTATTTGAACAAAATTTGGTACGTCGGTTTGGTGTGCATTTTTTTAGTGCTGCTGCAAATATGGGCGGGATTGGACAAAGAGGCGTGGTACCTCTCATACAAACCACAAATTAAAAATCTATTATATCTGCTCCTGATAACGGTATTTGAACAAAATTTGGTACGTCGGTTTGGTGTGCATTTTTTAAGTGGTGCTGCAAATATGGGTGGGATTTGACAAAGGGGCTTGGTACCTCTCATACAAACCACAAATTAAAAATCTATTATTTCCGCTCCTGATAACGGTATTTGAACAAAATTTGGTATGTCGGTTTGGTGTAAATTTCTTAAGTGCTGCTGCAAATATGGGAGGGATTTGACAAAGGGGCGTGGTACCTCTCATACAAACCACAAATTAAAAATCTATTATTTCTGCTCCTGATAACGGTATTTGAACAAAATTTGGTACGTCGGTTTGGTGTGCATTTTTTTAGTGCTGCTGCAAATATGGGCGGGATTGGACAAAGAGGCGTGGTACCTCTCATACAAACCACAAATTAAAAATCTATTATTTCTGCTCCTGATAACGGTATTTGAACAAAATTTGGTACGTCGGTTTGGTGTGCATTTTTTAAGTGCTGCTGCAAATATGAACGGGATTGGACAAAGGGGTGTGGTACCTCTTATACAAACCACAAATTAAAAATCTATTATTTCTGCTCCTGATAACGGTATTTGAACAAAATTTGGTACGTCGGTTTGGTGTGCATTTTTTAAGTGGTGCTGCAAATATGGGTGGGATTGGACAAAGGGGCGTGGTACCTCTCATACAAACCACAAATTAAAAATCTATTATTTCTGCTCCTGATAACGGTATTTGAACAAAATTTGGTACGTCGGTTTGGTGTGCATTTTTTAAGTGCTGCTGCAAATATGGGTGGGATTGGACAAAGGGGCTTGGTACCTCTCATACAAACCACAAATTAAAAATCTATTATTTCCGCTCCTGATAACGGTATTTGAACAAAATTTGGTATGTCGGTTTGGTGTAAATTTCTTAAGTGCTGCTGCAAATATGGGCGGGATTTGACAAAGGGGCGTGGTACCTCTCATACAAACCACAAATTAAAAATCTATTATTTCTGCTCCTGATAACGGTATTTGAACAAAATTTGGTACGTCGGTTTGGTGTGCATTTTTTTAGTGCTGCTGCAAATATGGGCGGGATTGGACAAAGAGGCGTGGTACCTCTCATACAAACCACAAATTAAAAATCTATTATTTCTGCTCCTGATAACGGTATTTGAACAAAATTTGGTACGTCGGTTTGGTGTGCATTTTTTAAGTGCTGCTGCAAATATGACCGGGATTGGACAAAGGGGCGTGGTACCTCTCATACAAACCACAAATTAAAAATCTATTATTTCTGCTCCTGATAACGGTATTTGAACAAAATTTGGTACGTCGGTTTGGTGTGCATTTTTTTAGTGCTGCTGCAAATATGGGCGGGATTGGACAAAGAGGCGTCGTACCTCTCATACAAACCACAAATTAAAAATCTATTATTTAATAAGTCGGTTTGGTGTGCATTTTTTAAGTGCTGCTGAAAATTTGGGTGGGATTGGACAAAGGGGCGTGGTACCTCTCATACAAACCACAAATTAAAAATCTATTATTTCTGCTCCTGATAACCGTATTTGAACAAAATTTGGTATGTCGGTTTGGTGTAAATTTCTTAAGTGCTGCTGCAAATATGAACGGGAATTGACAAAGGGGCGTGGTACCTCTCATACAAACCACAAATTAAAAATCTATTATTTCTGCTCCTGATAACGGTATTTTAACAAAATTTGGTACGTCGGTTTGGTGTGCATTTTTTTAGTGCTGCTGCAAATATGGACGGGATTGGACAAAGAGGCGTGGTACCTCTCATACAAACCACAAATTAAAAATCTATTATTTCTGCTCCTGATAACGGTATTTGAACAAAATTTGGTACGTCGGTTTGGTGTGCATTTTTTAATTGCTGCTGCAAATATGAACGGGATTGGGCAAAGGGGTGTGGTACCTCTCATACAAACCACAAATTAAAAATCTTTTATTTCTGCTCCTGATAACGGTATTTGAACAAAATTTGGTACGTCGGTTTCGTGTGCATTTTTTTAGTGCTGCTGCAAATATGGGCGGGATTGGACAAAGAGGCGTCGTACCTCTCATACAAACCACAAATTAAAAATCTATTATTTCTGCTCCAAATATTATTTCTGCTGCTGCAAATATGGGAGGGATTTGACAAAGGGGCGTGGTACCTCTCATACAAACCACAAATTAAAAATCTATTATTTCTGCTCCTGATAACGGTATTTGAACAAAATTTGGTACGTCGGTTTGGTGTGCATTTTTTAAGTGCTGCTGCAAATATGAACGGGATTGGACAAAGGGGTGTGGTACCTCTCATACAAACCACAAATTAAAAATCTATTATTTCTGCTCCTGATAACGGTATTTGAACAAAATTTGGTACGTCGGTTTGGTGTGCATTTTTTAAGTGCTGCTGCAAATATGAACGGGATTGGACAAAGGGGTGTGGTACCTCTCATACAAACCACAAATTAAAAATCTATTATTTCTGCTCCTGATAACGGTATTTGAACAAAATTTGGTACGTCGTGTAGTGTGTTTGACTAACCACTACTGCATGCCGTCTGCATGCAGCAAGTGAAACATAACACTCTTGTTATTGTTTAAATAATTGTCCACGCTATAACCGCATGATCAGAATATACAGAATGTATTATGCTGATCATGCACATTCCCACACATACTTTGTGTATGTGTTAGTTTAAGAAGTAGAATGTTTAAGTTAGATTTAAGATATAGAATAAAAATATGTACAGTTAAGAAATGTAAATCAAAGTGAACAGTCGCACAAGCGGCTGTTCAATCAATTAATAAATAAATAATAAACTATTGGAAATCAAATAATTCAACTAAAGACTTCAACAATTATTACATTGAATATATTAATGAACCTTGAAATAGGATAATACAATAATAAAACCATTTATATAACATGGCGATCCTGCCACAATTATAATTATAATTATTAACGGCAATGAATACAGCAATCAAAAAGAAATCAACTAAAATCTATATGACTACATGATTTGGTGTTACATCGTTGGATTTGTGTTCGTGTAATGTTTGAAAAGATTGTCCAAAGGACTGAAGGTGCATTTTATCCCGATGTTTCCATCGAAAAGAAATCAACTAAAATCTATATGACTACATGATTTGGTGTTGCATCGTTGGATTTGTGTTCGTATGGTGTTTGAGAAGATTGTCCAAACGACTGAAGGTGCATTTTATCCCAATGTTTGTAAGTGACGAATGTATTTTAAAGCAGCATACACAAATGAAATGTAAGCATGAATTGAATTTGAAAAGTTTTGAAGAAATTAAATTTTTTTAATGAAATAAAAGGTTGTAAATTGAAATTCTTTTTAGTAAAATGAAATAATTGAAATTTTTTTTATGAAATGAAATAATTGAAGATTAAATTTTTTTAATGAAATAAAAGGTTGTAAATTGAAATTCTTTTTGGTGAAATGAAATAATTGAAATATCTTTATGAAATGAAATAATTGAAGATTGAATTTTTTCTTTAATGAAATAAAATAATTGTAAATTGAAATTTTTTTAATACAATGAAATAATTATAAATTGAAATTTTTTTAGTAAAATTAAGTAATTGAAAATTGAAATTTTTTTGATAAAATAAATAATTGAAAATTGAAAAAAAAAATATAAACAGAAATTTTTATAAGAAAATTCACTGAGAAACTCACGAGTCCCTCCAGTTGATGATGTACAAATAATACTTTCAATAGCATATACATGTGTATATCACTGAGAAACTCACGAGTCCCTCCAGTTGATGTATATATACTATTGCATAAGGGTAACCGTTTCGATCAGTAATTGGTACTGATCGATATATGTCTGATGACCGGTCCTCGGTATACAGAGTATACAGAGTGCTGAAACTTAGACATATGTACCAATTTTTTTTTTTTAAACTAATATGACCCATGACATAGAAAAGAAGGACATACTAACACTCATGCAGTTGCGTAAACTTAACTATAAGTAAAACAATTGTAAACTTGATTTTGTGTATGTAAGCAACTGTGTGAAGGACAAACTCGACTGGTTAAAGAGATTTGAAATATTAATTTGTTTATTTCGAGTTGAATTAAGTTCTGATTTATGATTGCTCTAGAAATATAAAGCTTCCTTGATTAGAAGTTCTAAAACCAGATTTTTTCTTTTGATTTGAGTCATATCAAATCCTCACAATTTTTTTTTATGGGAATTTCAAGAGAGGTTTTCTTCATTTCTTATTGATTGCATGGGCTTAATAATAGCTTTTAAATTGATCCATAATATATCGTTCGAATATCTTTCCTTCATAATGGGAGGCAAAGAATCAAAAATAGAGAATCCTAACGCAAACGTTATCAATGAAGTCACGGTTAAGGTTGAATATCCGGTAGTGTATCTAGCAATAATTATTGCAATACTTTTGCTGCAATTCCTAACAACCTTATACCAACTTCACAAAAGATCCTTGAAAAACAAATACGTAAAGAACTTCAGTACCATTTCCGGACTCGACAAAGTCTAGTGAAACGAATGGTGAAATAAATTAGAAATAAATCCTTGCAAATTTTGGAATTTTCATAACACTATCGAATAATACATTATATAAATGTATAAATCCTAACAAGTTTTAGAGTTTTCATTACTCTGACGAATAATACATGGTATAGATATATATGTTTAGTTCCAGGAATTGTTATCCTTTGATAAACAATCAAAGAAAACAGTTTCTTTTCTCCTTATTGCACATTCATTGTTGTAACATTGTAAGGATAATGAAGGTCATTTAATTTATATGTTTGAATTATGTTTGTTTAATGTTGTTGAACGTTTGTTTATTGTTTTGTGTTCTGGACAATATTATTGTTTCCTGCATTTGTGAAGAAAAATGTTTTGATCTTTGCAGTGTTTCTCTTTTGTTTTCTTCAACAAATTCATTAGAGTGCACATTGTGACCTCTGACTTCCAGAAATAAATCCTTGCAGTGGAATATATTTGCCTACAGTCAAACTATCATATCCTTGGTAAGACTGAGTTTGTTTGCATTGCTATCAAGTGATCCTTAAAGTTGTCTTTGTTTGGCATCTCCTTTGTGTTGTTACACTTCATTTTATTCTTATACTTTTTCTTTTTATTCAAAAAGAAAAATTCTATTTTCATTCCTATTTTTTTCTCCTTTGTGTTGTTGCTGTTTGGCTTCCCTTCTACTCAATCCAGTTATTGCATATTGATACATCATTGATTGTAAATGGAATGGGAGAGTATTGTGAGAAAGTCAAGAATACTTAAGGAAGAATTCTTGAAATCATACAAATGTCTTAGTATAGATAGGGATACCAAGCCAGAAACAGTAGACAAGCACATAGGGATTCTGCTGAAACAGTTGGAGAACATTAGAATACTCCTTAATGTAAATTACTTTCGTCTAACAGTAAGTCATAAAGCGGCAGCGGACGCTTTCTATGCGGACGTTAGAGAAAAACTTTTATCGGTAGCAATTAAAAAGGGAATGAATCTTGAAATCCCCTCTTCATTGCATGAGCAAATTTTAATATCTGAAACAGAGAAAATATTGATAATGCCTCAAACTGTTGTAGAATTTTTAGGGACCGCATCCAGGCTACTTCCTGATTATGATGGCACCCCTGAAAATTTGCAAAGTTTTATTGACGCGCTGAATTTAGTGGACTCAATAAAAGAGAGTCATGAATCAGTTGCAGTAAATCTAGTAAAGACCAAGCTAAAGGGTACAGCCAGAAATTTGTTGTCGGCTGAGACAACTTTACAGGATATAATATTGAAACTGAGATCTTCAGTTAAGGGAGAATCAGTAGACGTTATTACTGCTAAAATTATGAACATTAGACAGTCTGGTAAGAATGCTAATGCTTATGCCAAAGAGGTGGAAGACCTCACAAAAAAATTAGAAACAGCATATATATCAGATGGTCTGTCTAATGAAACCGCAAATAAATATGCAACTCGCTCAGCGGTTACAGCTATAGTAAAGAATGCCTCAAATGATAGAGTGAAACTGATCATGGAATCGGGCACCTTTAATAATATGAATGACGTAATGTCGAAATTTATCACTAGTTGTACCGATGTATACGGTCAACCAAATTCTATCCTGGCTTACGACTCACAGAACAGTCGTAATAACAATCCTTCTAATAGTCGAAATTCTAGAAATTTTAATAATTTCAATCCTAGAAATTTTAATAATTCTAATCGTAGAGATTTTAATAATTCAAATCCTAGAAACCTAAATAGTTCAAGAAACTATGGCCCTAGAAATAATAATTCCAACTCAAGGAATTATAATAATCCCAACTACGAGAATTTTAATAGAAATCCTAACAGAGGAAGAAATAACTATACAAATAATAACAGTAACCATTCAAATAGTAATGGATACAATTCAAGAAATAACAATAATGTACGATGCATTACCGATGAAAATAATTCGGGAAACGTACAGCCACCCCAACATACTTCTTAGATGAAAAAATTCATAACATACAACTAAACTTGTATAGCTATTTGATATCCCGAACTACTTTAAATGACAATAGGTCA
The DNA here is from genome assembly GCA_947311025.1 of Lypha dubia. Lineage (NCBI taxonomy): Eukaryota > Metazoa > Arthropoda > Insecta > Diptera > Tachinidae > Lypha > Lypha dubia. The sequence continues at coordinate 65,375,799 of OX371261.1, read as the reverse complement.
ACATTTTTAATAGACACTGGCGCAGACATATCAGTTATCAAGCATAATCAGGTTCTGAACGAACCAATAAATGTAACAAAAAGAACTAATATAAACGGTATTGGACAGGGTCTCATAACTACGCTGGGAAAAGTGAGAACTGATTTAAAAATAGATAGATTTCTTATAGCACATGAATTTCATGTTGTCGGAAATGAATTCCCTATTCAAGTTGATGGAATAATAGGAATGGACTTCATTAGAAAATACAGATGTGTATTAGATTTTCAAGATAATGAAGATATTATCACTTTAAGAACAAATGATGTTCCATATGATATATCTATCCCACTTATGAGTGCTCCTAACATTAATTCCATATCAGTTCCAGCAAGATCTGAGGTGATAAGACCAATTAAATTTGATTCTACTGAAACAGAGGTATTGGTACCACAACAAATGCTTCAAGATGGTGTATATATTGCTAACACAATTACATCGAAATCAAAGCCTTTGGTAAGAATTATCAATACAACTGAGAATGATTTGATCATTAATAATGTCCAAGTATCAACAGAAAGTCTGAATGACTATAAAATCGTAAAGCAGAACCATGACCCACAGAAAAATAAAGAAAAAATTGAAAGGTTATCAAAAAACTTTCCAGAATTCGTTGATAAAGAATTGAAAACACTGTGTCATGAATTTATAGATGTATTTGCTTTAGAAACCGAAAAAATAACGGTTAATAATTTCTATAAGCAAAAGCTTAAACTCCACAATAAACAACCGGTTTATATAAAAAATTACAGAATACCTCACTCACATAAAGAGGAAGTAAATAAGCATGTTGATAAATTGATAAAAGACGATATAATAGAGCCATCAGTGTCTGAATATAATAGTCCCATTCTTTTAGTACCTAAAAAACCTCTTCCAGGTACAAATCAAAAAAGATGGAGACTGGTAGTAGATTATAGGGGAGTGAATAAAAACTTAGTAGCTGATAAGTTTCCGTTACCACGTATAGATGATATACTCGACCAATTGGGCCGAGCTAAATTTTTCTCTTGCCTTGACTTAATGTCAGGTTTTCATCAAATAGAACTAGACAAAAACTCTAGAGATATTACATCCTTTTCTACAGAAAAAGGATCCTTCCGTTTTAACAGATTGCCATATGGTATAAAAATAGCTCCAAACTCATTTCAACGAATGATGTCCTTGGCTTTTGCCGGATTATCACCAACACAAGCTTTCGTATATATGGACGATTTAGTTGTGATTGGTTGTTCTACAGAACACATGTTACGTAATCTCAAAGACGTATTCAGCCTATGTAGAAAATATAATCTTAAATTGCATCCTGATAAATGTTCGTTCTTTTGTCGCGAAGTGACGTTCCTTGGTCACAAATGTACTGACAAAGGTATTTTACCTGACGACAGTAAATTTTCTATAATTGATAAATATCCTACACCAAAAAATGGTGATGAAGCTAAACGCTTCGTAGCTTTTTGTAACTATTATCGACGGTTCATACCCGGTTTTGCTGAATTATCACGACACATAACTAGGTTGTCGAGAAAAAATATACAATTCGAATGGACTCAAGAATGTGAACATTCCTTCCAAACTCTCAAATCACATTTACTGAGTCCTACAATACTTCAATATCCAGATTTTTCTAAGGAATTTTGTATCACTACAGACGCAAGTAAACACGCTTGCGGAGCTGTTCTCAGTCAAGAAAAACAAGGTATTCAACTACCCGTTTCTTATGCATCCAGATCTTTCACTAAGGGTGAAAGTAATAAATCAACAATAGAGCAGGAATTAACTGCAATACACTGGGCTGTAAAATACTATAGGCCATATATCTATGGAAGAAAGTTTGTGATCAAAAGTGACCACAAACCACTAACTTATCTATTTTCATTAAAAAATCCTTCATCAAAGCTAATGCGGATGAGATTGGATTTAGAAGAGTATGATTTTGTAATCGAGTATGTTAGGGGTGAAGACAATACAGTGGCAGATGCGCTGTCACGAATAGATTTTGAAGACATAAAAAATACAGAGATCAATAAAATACTGAAGGTAACAACAAGACTTCAGTCTAAAAATAGTTGTAACAATGAGGTTAAAACAAACCCTAATTGTAAAACATCGGTTGGTTTAAAAGTATATGAGGCGATAAATGCCCAAGAGCACCGTAAAATACCAAGATTGTATTTTACTAAAAATGAAATAATAATAAAAAAAGGAAAGCGAGTACTTTCCGAATTTAAGTTGAACGACACAGTTATAAATAGAAATGTAGACTTAGGTCACCTCTTTCTAAAGCTTGAAAAAGTAGCTGATAATATGGGTCTGACAACACTGCGACTTTCACTAGATGATAGTACGCTTTATAACCTAGGAACAAATATGGAAACCTTCAAAGAGAAAGGTAATGAAATCTTGCAAGATTCTAATTTAACTATTGTGCTCACACCAAAATTAATTAAAGTCACCACCGATTCAAAGAAATTAAATATCATGCGAAAATTTCATGATAATCCAATAACTGGAGGACATCCAGGAGTAACACGTATGATAAGGAAAATACAACTACAATACCATTGGAAAGGTATGACAAGAGACATCACAAAGTATGTCAAGCAATGCAAAGAATGTCAAATAAATAAGACAACGTTTAAGGGCAAAGAACCCTTTATTTTAACACCAACTCCTCAAAAAGCGTTTGGAACAGTCATAATAGACACCATTGGACCACTTCCAAGGTCAGATTCACAGAATGAATACGCTGTGACAATGATGTGTGACTTGACTAAATATTTAGTAGCAATTCCCATACCAAATAAATCATCCAGAGAAGTTGCAAAAGCAATTATGGAAGGTTTTATTTTGATATACGGTCCTATGAATAAGATAATTACCGATATGGGTACTGAATATATGAATCAGGTTTTGAGAGATTTATGTGAATTAATGAAGATAGAGAAATTAAACTCTACTCCCTATCATCATGAGACACTCGGTACTGTTGAGAGATCTCACAGAACATTCAACGAGTATTTAAGATCTTATGTATCATCAGATAAATCTGATTGGGATAATTGGCTAAAATTTTTCATCTATTGTTATAATACAACTCCATCCACAGCTCACGGATATTGCCCGTTTGAGCTAGTTTTCGGAAAAATGCCACCTACCTTAGAATTCACAAACACTATAGATCCAGTCTATAATATTGACGCTTATGAAAAAGAAATTAAATTTAGATTGCAAGTAGCTCAACACCGAGCAGCATCTATGATTGAAAATGCAAAGCTTGAAAGACAACAAACCTCCAATGAAAAGGCCAAATCAATTAACGCGGCCATAAATGATCTTGTTTTAGTCCGCAATGAAGCTGGACACAAATTGGAAAATGTATATAAAGGTCCATACAAGGTAGTAGGCCTTGATAAAAATAACAATGTTGAACTAATGGACGAAAACAAAAAAAGGTTTACAGTCCATAAAAATAGAATCAAAGGATTCAATTAAGATTTTTTAGTATATTGGTTAAAATGTAATTTTATGGTGAAGCATTTTAATACAATTCAATTCATCCTTTATCTTTTATAATTAAGATTTTTTAGTATATTGGTTAAAATGTAATTTTATGGTGAAGCATTTTAATACAATTCAATTCATCCTTTATCTTTTATAATTAAGATTTTTTAGTATATTGGTTAAAATGTAATTTTATGGTGAAGCATTTTAATACAATTCAATTCATCTTTTATCTTTAATATAAGAAGATTTTTTTTTTTTTCTTCTCTTTAGTGTAATCATGAAATCGAGATTATGAAATGATTTTGTAATGACGTAATTTTTTTAAAAAAAGGGAAGGGAAGAATGTCCCTATAATTTTAATATTGAATCTCTTTAATTTTTAATCTAACAATTTTAAACCCCCATATTTTTAATTTTTACATTTTGATTACCAGTAAGAATAATCAACCCAGTATTGATTATTCTTTCTGAAAAAGGGAGGTGTAGTGTGTTTGACTAACCACTACTGCATGCCGTCTGCATGCAGCAAGTGAAACATAACACTCTTGTTATTGTTTAAATAATTGTCCACGCTATAACCGCATGATCAGAATATACAGAATGTATTATGCTGATCATGCACATTCCCACACATACTTTGTGTATGTGTTAGTTTAAGAAGTAGAATGTTTAAGTTAGATTTAAGATATAGAATAAAAATATGTACAGTTAAGAAATGTAAATCAAAGTGAACAGTCGCACAAGCGGCTGTTCAATCAATTAATAAATAAATAATAAACTATTGGAAATCAAATAATTCAACTAAAGACTTCAACAATTATTACATTGAATATATTAATGAACCTTGAAATAGGATAATACAATAATAAAACCATTTATATAACAGTCGGTTTGGTGTGCATTTTTTAAGTGCTGCTGCAAATATGGGCGGGATTGGACAAAGGGGCGTGGTACCTCTCATACAAACCACAAATTAAAAATCTATTATTTCTGCTCCTGATAACGGTATTTGAACAAAATTTAATAAGTCGGTTTGGTATGCATTTTTTTAGTGCTGCTGCAAATATGGGCAGGATTGGACAAAGGGGCGTGGTACCTCTCATACAAACCACAAATTAAAAATCTATTATTTCTGCTCCTGATAACGGTATTTGAACAAAATTTGGTACGTCGGTTTGGTGTGCATTTTTTAAGTGGTGCTGCAAATATGGGTGGGATTGGACAAAGGGGCGTGGTACCTCTCATACAAACTACAAATTAAAAATCTATTATTTCTGCTCCTGATAACGGTATTTGAACAAAATTTGGTACGTCGGTTTGGTGTGCATTTTTTAAGTGCTGCTTCAAATATGGGTGGGATTGGATAAAGGGGCGTGGTACCTCTCATACAAACCACAAATTAAAAATCTATTATTTCTGCTCCTGATAACGGTATTTGAACAAAATTTGGTACGTCGGTTTGGTGTGCATTTTTTAAGTGCTGCTGCAAATATGGGTGGGATTGGACAAAGGGGCGTGGTACCTCTCATACAAACCACAAATTAAAAATCTATTATTTCTGCTCCTGATAACGGTATTTGAACAAAATTTGGTACGTCGGTTTGGTGTGCATTTTTTTAGTGCTGCTGCAAATATGGGCGGGATTGGACAAAGAGGCGTCGTACCTCTCATACAAACCACAAATTAAAAATCTATTATTTAATAAGTCGGTTTGGTGTGCATTTTTTAAGTGCTGCTGAAAATTTGGGTGGGATTGGACAAAGGGGCGTGGTACCTCTCATACAAACCACAAATTAAAAATCTATTATTTCTGCTCCTGATAACGGTATTTGAACAAAATTTGGTACGTCGGTTTGGTGTGCATTTTTTAAGTGCTGCTGCAAATATGAACGGGAATTGACAAAGGGGCGTGGTACCTCTCATACAAACCACAAATTAAAAATCTATTATTTCTGCTCCTGATAACGGTATTTGAACAAAATTTGGTACGTCGGTTTGGTGTGCATTTTTTTAGTGCTGCTGCAAATATGGGCGGGATTGGACAAAGAGGCGTGGTACCTCTCATACAAACCACAAATTAAAAATCTATTATTTCTGCTCCTGATAACGGTATTTGAACAAAATTTGGTACGTCGGTTTGGTGTGCATTTTTTAATTGCTGCTGCAAATATGAACGGGATTGGGCAAAGGGGTGTGGTACCTCTCATACAAACCACAAATTAAAAATCTTTTATTTCTGCTCCTGATAACGGTATTTGAACAAAATTTGGTACGTCGGTTTCGTGTGCATTTTTTTAGTGCTGCTGCAAATATGGGCGGGATTGGACAAAGAGGCGTCGTACCTCTCATACAAACCACAAATTAAAAATCTATTATTTCTGCTCCAAATATTATTTCTGCTGCTGCAAATATGGGAGGGATTTGACAAAGGGGCGTGGTACCTCTCATACAAACCACAAATTAAAAATCTATTATTTCTGCTCCTGATAACGGTATTTGAACAAAATTTGGTACGTCGGTTTGGTGTGCATTTTTTAAGTGCTGCTGCAAATATGAACGGGATTGGACAAAGGGGTGTGGTACCTCTCATACAAACCACAAATTAAAAATCTATTATTTCTGCTCCTGATAACGGTATTTGAACAAAATTTGGTACGTCGGTTTGGTGTGCATTTTTTAAGTGCTGCTGCAAATATGAACGGGATTGGACAAAGGGGTGTGGTACCTCTCATACAAACCACAAATTAAAAATCTATTATTTCTGCTCCTGATAACGGTATTTGAACAAAATTTGGTACGTCGGTTTGGTGTGCATTTTTTAAGTGCTGCTGCAAATATGGGCGGGATTGGACAAAGGGGCGTGGTACCTCTCATACAAACCACAAATTAAAAATCTATTATTTCTGCTCCTGATAACGGTATTTGAACAAAATTTAATAAGTCGGTTTGGTATGCATTTTTTTAGTGCTGCTGCAAATATGGGCGGGATTGGACAAAGGGGCGTGGTACCTCTCATACAAACCACAAATTAAAAATCTATTATTTCTGCTCCTGATAACGGTATTTGAACAAAATTTGGTACGTCGGTTTGGTGTGCATTTTTTAAGTGGTGCTGCAAATATGGGTGGGATTGGACAAAGGGGCGTGGTACCTCTCATACAAACCACAAATTAAAAATCTATTATTTCTGCTCCTGATAACGGTATTTGAACAAAATTAAATAAGTCGGTTTGGTATGCATTTTTTTAGTGCTGCTGCAAATATGGGCGGGATTGGACAAAGGGGCGTGGTACCTTTCATACAAACCACAAATTAAAAATCTATTATTTCTGCTCCTGATAACGGTATTTGAACAAAATTTGGTACGTCGGTTTGGTGTGCATTTTTTAAATGGTGCTGCAAATATGGGTGGGATTGGACAAAGGGGCGTGGTACCTCTCATACAAACCACAAATTAAAAATCTATTATTTCTGCTCCTGATAACGGTATTTGAACAAAATTAAATAAGTCGGTTTGGTATGCATTTTTTTAGTGCTGCTGCAAATATGGGCGGGATTGGACAAAGGGGCGTGGTACCTTTCATACAAACCACAAATTAAAAATCTATTATTTCTGCTCCTGATAACGGTATTTGAACAAAATTTGGTACGTCGGTTTGGTGTGCATTTTTTAAATGGTGCTGCAAATATGGGTGGGATTGGACAAAGGGGCGTGGTACCTCTCATACAAACCACAAATTAAAAATCTATTATTTCTGCTCCTGATAACGGTATTTGAACAAAATTTGGTACGTCGGTTTGGTGTGCATTTTTTAAGTGCTGCTGCAAATATGGGTGGGATTGGACAAAGGGGCGTGGTACCTCTCATACAAACCACAAATTAAAAATCTATTATTTCTGCTCCTGATAACGGTATTTGAACAAAATTTGGTATGTCGGTTTGGTGTAAATTTTTTAAGTGCTGCTGCAAATATGGGCGGGATTAGAGAAAGGGGCGTGGTACCTCTCATACAAACCACAAATTAAAAATCTATTATTTCTGCTCCTGATAACGGTATTTGAACAAAATTTGGTACGTCGGTTTGGTGTGCATTTTTTAAGTGCTGCTGCAAATATGGGTGGGAAATTTGGTACGTCGGTTTGGTGTGCATTTTTTAAGTGCTGCTGCAAATATGGGTGGGATTGGACAAAGGGGCGTGGTACCTCTCATACAAACCACAAATTAAAAATCTCTTATTTCTGCTCCTGATAACGGTATTTGAACAAAATTTGGTAAGTCGGTTTGGTATGCATTTTTTTAGTGCTGCTGCAAATATGGGAGGGATTTGACAAAGGGGCGTGGTACCTCTCATACAAACCACAAATTAAAAATCTATTATTTCTGCTCCTGATAACGGTATTTGAACAAAATTTGGTACGTCGGTTTGGTGTGCATTTTTTAAGTGCTGCTGCAAATATGAACGGGATTGGACAAAGGGGTATGGTACCTCTCATACAAACCACAAATTAAAAATCTATTATTTCTGCTCCTGATAACGGTATTTGAACAAAATTTGGTACGTCGGTTTGGTGTGCATTTTTTTAGTGCTGCTGCAAATATGGGCGGGATTGGACAAAGAGGCGTGGTACCTCTCATACAAACCACAAATTAAAAATCTATTATTTCTGCTCCAAATATTATTTCTGCTGCTGCAAATATGGGAGGGATTTGACAAAGGGGCGTGGTACCTCTCATACAAACAACAAATTAAAAATCTATTATTTCTGCTCCTGATAACGGTATTTAAACAAAATTTGGTATCTCGGTTTGGTGTAAATTTCTTAAGTACTGCTGCAAATATGGGCGGGATTGGACAAAGGGGCGTGGTACCTCTCATACAAACCACAAATTAAAAATCTATTATTTCTGCTCCTAATAACGGTATTTGAACAAAATTTGGTACGTCGGTTTGGTGTGCATTTTTTAAAATCTATTATTTCTGCTCCTGATAACGGTATTTAAACAAAATTTGGTATGTCGGTTTGGTGTAAATTTCTTAAGTGCTGCTGCAAATATGGGCGGGATTTGACAAAGGGGCGTGGTACCTGTCATACAAACCACAAATTAAAAATCTATTATTTCTGCTCCTGATAACGGTATTTGAACAAAATTTGCTACGTCGGTTTGGTGTGCATTTTTTTAGTGCTGCTGCAAATATGGGCGGGATTGGACAAAGAGGCGTGGTACCTCTCATACAAACCACAAATTAAAAATCTATTATTTCTGCTCCTGATAACGGTATTTGAACAAAATTTGGTACGTCGGTTTGGTGTGCATTTTTTAAGTGCTGCTGCAAATATGAACGGGATTGGACAAAGGGGTGTGGTACCTCTCATACAAACCACAAATTAAAAATCTATTATTTCTGCTCCTGATAACGGTATTTGAACAAAATTTGGTACGTCGGTTTGGTGTGCATTTTTTTAGTGCTGCTGCAAATATGGGCGGGATTGGACAAAGAGGCGTCGTACCTCTCATACAAACCACAAATTAAAAATCTATTATTTCTGCTCCAAATATTATTTCTGCTGCTGCAAATATGGAAGGGATTTGACAAAGGGGCGTGGTACCTCTCATACAAACCACAAATTAAAAATCTATTATTTCTGCTCCTGATAACGGTATTTGAACAAAATTTGGTACGTCGGTTTGGTGTGCATTTTTTAAGTGCTGCTGCAAATATGAACGGGATTGGACAAAGGGGTGTGGTACCTCTCATACAAACCACAAATTAAAAATCTATTATTTCTGCTCCTGATAACGGTATTTGAACAAAATTTGGTACGTCGGTTTGGTGTGCATTTTTTTAGTGCTGCTGCAAATATGGGCGGGATTGGACAAAGAGGCGTGGCACCACCCATATAACCCAAAAATTTAAATCGCCATATTTTGGGCATTTTTTGACCTACGTCGATGATATTTGGTACATATGGTATTGCCATAATTTGGAATACGTACCGGGAGAAAAGTGGATGGGACCACGCTCCTTTTTATTAAAATTAAAAATCGTAATATAGTCTTAACTACTGGACCGATCGTCACAATAGGATATATAAATACTTTTTTTATTTTATTTTATAACGAGGGGGGTAGCGAAGTACACCGGGATCAGCTAGTTCAATATAAAAATAAAAAAAAAATAAAAAAAAAAATCACAAAACACTAACTATTACCGTGCTAATTAAATAAATTACAATTATGAAATAGAATTTCACAATAAAAAAAAATGTCAAAAAATTTAAGAGTTACCACATTGAAGTGAACAAATGAAACACTATATATATATATAAGTTAAAAAATATGAAAAGTAAGAAAATAAATAAGAGTTGCCATAGTGGATCAAACCAGAAAAAAAAAAAAAAAAAAAAAAAAACTAACTAACTAACTAACTAACTAACTTTTATAACCTTCATAATAAGTAAAAATAAAATTAAACTTAATCAAAAATAATTAAATTCAAAAATAAATTTTAAATAAAGCAAATTGATATTCCATACAAATAATTCAATGTAAACGGTCACTTATATTGTCAAAATACGTAGAAATAAGAATAAAATGGGAAAACCGCAATCCAAAATAGAAAAACCAAACGCTAACGTAGTAAATAATTTAGAAATTATTGACCATACAGAACACATAGGCTCGTTATGGACACTACTATTAATATTGGTGGTAATAAACACAGTTAGTCTTCTATTAAAAATTTACTTGTTACATAAAATATCCCTAAGGAAGCAATATCTAAGCAGAGCAACTGATCTAGACAAAGTATAAAATTTTCACATGGACTGGTTAGACATCCTAGAACACTACAGAAAAATCAAAATTGAATTTGAAAAAAGTTACAAATGCCTCAATATAGACAGACCATTATCTTATTTATTTTCTATGAAAAACCCAAGTTCAAAATTAACAAGAATGAGATTGGATTTGGAAGAATACAATTTTACTATAGAATACCTTAGGGGAAAAGATAATTACGTTGCGGACGCGTTATCAAGAATAACGATTAATGACTTAAAAGACATAAATATAAAAACTAATACAATATTAAAATTACAACAAGATCTATGGCATATAAAAAGAAACAACAAAGTAATACCGAAAATATTCAGCATAAAATTAAAAATAATGATAAAGAGCCCAATATATATGTACCACTAAAGAACACTGACGTCAGAAAGTACTATAAATTGAAGATTACTCCCGTAAAATGTTACATCAAACGAGGAAAATCTGTTATTACATACATATATAAATATAAATGATTTGTTTACTAATGGGAATATTGACCTAGGACAATTTTTCCCAAGGCTTGAGAAAGTGGCCGGTAAAATTAGTGTAGAGACACTACAAATGGCACCCAGTGAGAAAATTTTCGAATTTATCTCCATAAATGAATTTAAAAATATGGGCAATAAATATTTAAATAAATTAAAAGTAGCGCTACTTAATGAGGTGACCAATATAAATGATAAGAATGCTAAGGCAATTCTTGATATAATGCTGAAATACCACGATGATCCGATAGAGGGAGGACATTGTGGAATATATAGAACATTAGAAAAAATAAAGAGGTATTACTATTGGAAAAATATGATAAAAGATGTAACAAAATATGTGAAATTATGTAAAAAATGCCAGAAATCAAAAATAATAAGCCATAATAAAAGTCCTATGACTATAACAGAAACACCAGAAAAAGCATTCGACACGGTGTATGTAGATACAATAGGGCCATGTCCAAAATCAATTTGGAAATGAGTATGCAATTACTTTAATATGTGATCTTACTAAATATTTGGTGACAATACCAACACCAGATAAATCTGCAAGAACAATCGCAAAAGCGATATTTGAAAATTTTGTATTAACCTATGGTCCAATGAAAACGTTCATTTCGGACATGGGAACAGAGTACAAAAATTCTATACTGACGGAACTATGCACACTACTAAAAATTGAAAATATAACTTCCACGGCACATCACCATCAAACACTAGGAACAATAGAAAGAAGTCATAGAACTTTTAAGGAATATGTTCGTTCTTATATATCTGTGGACAAAACTGACTGGGACGAATGGTTAAAGTATTTCAGATACTGGTTTAATACAACACCGTCAACGGTGCATAACTACTGTCCTTAAGAGTTAGTATTTTCAAAATTACCAAACAATTTTAGGCAATTTGCTAAAATAGATAGTGTGACGCCACTATATAATGTGGATAACTATGCCAAAGAGGCAAAATATAGGTTAGAACTAGCTCATAAACGCGCGCAGTTATTTTTAGATAGAAATAAAATAAAACAAAAATTAAATTACGATAACAATATTTTACAACATAATTTTAAAATAGGAGATTTAGTTTTACTTAGGAATAATTCAGGGCATAAATTGGAAAATCAATATAAGGGTCCGTATAAAATAAAAAAAATAGATTTAAGAAATAATGTTACCATAGAAGATAATAAAACAAATAAACAACAAATAGTTCATAAAAATAGACTTAAGATGTTTAATAATAACTAACATTTAATAGTATTGTTTGGCCGAACTAATATAAAATTAGAATATATGTACATCTAAATATTATATTTTTTTTTTCTTTTCTTTAAAAACAAAATAAATATTATATTACACTTATACTTAGGCTAATTAAAAACTAATTGTAAAAGAATGTCCATAAAACTAACGTTATATAAACATTCTTGTAAAGGATGGAGGTGTAGCATGTGGCCAACAGTGTGTGGTATGCATTGCGATTCAATAGTACCGCAACATGCAAGCATTGACAAACTGCAAGCAAGATATTTTGTGAGTGTCGGTAATTTGACACTTGTACAGTTAATTAAGTGCAGCAGCACAATGCACTTAAATGAATCACATTTATTAACTGTATTTGTTTGATTGTAGATATAAGCTACACAAAGTATCTGTTGCTTTTAAGTATGCACTCGTTGAACTTTAAATTGTTGTACACATGCCATACATAAATAGTTGGAAGCTAAATATGCTTACCCAACAATAATATATATTTCTATTCTTTTACTCTTATGTTAAGGTACCCCTAAGAATTATTCTCATAATTAGTATATAAGCCAATGTCAATTAGTTTAAGGAATCATTTAATACTTTGCCTTCAATCGGCATTACTAATTCATACTGGCATTCACCTGCCTTTTACTTTTATTTGCCAGTGGCGTTCTTAAGCGCCGGCACTATTATTTATTTTATTAAACTCTTATCATCATCAAATCCTCCACAATAAATTGAGAGCTCCCTAGAGAGCACCAGAATAACTAAATTATTTAAATCATATTACATGGCGATTCTGCCAGTCCTGGATTACAAAGTGCTTTAAAATTAGAACCAAACGGAACCTGACGAACAGCCAAGTCTCCGTCAGAAGAGTGTTTAAGCCAAAAAAAAAAAACACTGAGGTGGAAGCGCCTGGCCAAAAGGCGTCAATATAACAACAACAAATGGAACGCTAACCAAACTCCACCACCATCCTGGGACATTGCATCCGAAATATGGACACAAATATAAATAAATAATGAAATCTTTTTTACACATGTATGCATACATACACTTATAATGAAGTGTTAGTCGTGTTAGTTACTTCACTTATAACTCAAGAACGGCTGAACCGATTTGGGTGAAAATTGGCAGGAAGGTAGTTTAGAGCCAGGAATAGGCTATAAGTTACTTATGGGCGGGATTGGACAAAGGGGCGTGGTACCTCTCATACAAACCACAAATTAAAAATCTATTATTTCTGCTCCTGATAACGGTATTTGAACAAAATTTGGTATGTCTGTTTGGTGTAAATTTCTTAAGTGCTGCTGCAAATATGGGCGGGATTGGGACAAAGGGGCGTGGTACCTCTCATACAAACCACAAATTTAAAATCTATATTTCTGCTCCTGATAACGGTATTTAAACAAAATTTGGTATGTCGGTTTGGTGTAAACTTCTTAAGTTTCTGCTGCAAATATGGGCGGGATTGACAAAGGGGCGTGGTACCTCTCATACAAACCACAAATTTAAAAATCTATTATTTCTGCTCCTGATAACGGTATTTGAACAAATTTGGTACGTCGGTTTGGTGTGCATTTTTTAAGTGTTGCTGCAAGTATGGGTGGGATTGGACAAAGGGGCGTGGTACCTCTCATACAAACCACAAATTAAAAATCTATTATTTTCTGCTCCTGATAACGGTATTTGAACAAAATTTGGTATGTCGGTTTGGTGTAAATTTCTTAAGTGCTGCTGCAAATATGGGCGGGATTGGACAAGGGGCGTGGTACCTCTCATACAAACCTCAAATTAAAAATCTATTATTTCTGCTCCTGATAACGGTATTTGAACAAAATTAAATAAGTCGGTTTGTATGCATTTTTTTAGTGCTGCTGCAAATATGGGCGGGATTGGACAAAGGGGCGTGGTACCTTTCTTACAAACCACAAATTAAAAATCTATTATTTCTGCTCCTGATAACGGTATTTGAACAAAATTTGGTACGTCGGTTTTGGTATGCATTTTTTTAGTGCTGCTGCAAATATGGGAGGGATTTGACAAAGGGGCGTGGTACCTCTCATACAAACCACAAATTAAAAATCTATTATTTCTGCTCCTGATAACGGTATTTGAACAAAATTTGGTACGTCGGTTTGGTGTGCATTTTTTAAGTGCTGCTGCAAATATGAACGGGATTGGACAAAGGGGTATGGTACCTCTCATACAAACCACAAATTAAAAATCTATTATTTCTGCTCCTGATAACGGTATTTGAACAAAATTTGGTACGTCGGTTTGGTGTGCATTTTTTTAGTGCTGCTGCAAATATGGGCGGGATTGGACAAAGAGGCGTGGTACCTCTCATACAAACCACAAATTAAAAATCTATTATTTCTGCTCCAAATATTATTTCTGCTGCTGCAAATATGGGAGGGATTTGACAAAGGGGCGTGGTACCTCTCATACAAACAACAAATTAAAAATCTATTATTTCTGCTTCTGATAACGGTATTTAAACAAAATTTGATATCTCGGTTTGGTGTAAATTTCTTAAATACTGCTGCAAATATGGGCGGGATTAGACAAAGGGGCGTGGTACCTCTCATACAAACCCCAAATTAAAAATCTATTATTTCTGCTCCTGATAACGGTATTTGAACAATATTTGGTACGTCGGTTTAGTGTGCATTTTTTAAGTGCTGCTGCAAATATAGATGGGATTGGACAAAGGGGCGTGGTACCTCTCATACAAACCACAAATTAAAAATCTATTATTTCTGCTCCTGATAACGGTATTTAAACAAAATTTGGTATGTCGGTTTGGTGTAAATTTCTTAAGTGCTGCTGCAAATATGGGCGGGATTTGACAAAGGGGCGTGGTACCTCTCATACAAACCACAAATTAAAAATCTATTATTTCTGCTCCTGATAACGGTATTTGAACAAAATTTGGTACGTCGGTTTGGTGTGCATTTTTTTAGTGCTGCTGCAAATATGGGCGGGATTGGACAAAGAGGCGTGGTACCTCTCATACAAACCACAAATTAAAAATCTATTATTTCTGCTCCTGATAACGGTATTTGAACAAAATTTGGTACGTCGGTTTGGTGTGCATTTTTTAAGTGCTGCTGCAAATATGAACGGGATTGGACAAAGGGGTGTGGTACCTCTCATACAAACCACAAATTAAAAATCTATTATTTCTGCTCCTGATAACGGTATTTGAACAAAATTTGGTACGTCGGTTTGGTGTGCATTTTTTTAGTGCTGCTGCAAATATGGGCGGGATTGGACAAAGAGGCGTCGTACCTCTCATACAAACCACAAATTAAAAATCTATTATTTCTGCTCCAAATATTATTTCTGCTGCTGCAAATATGGGAGGGATTTGACAAAGGGGCGTGGTACCTCTCATACAAACCACAAATTAAAAATCTATTATTTCTGCTCCTGATAACGGTATTTGAACAAAATTTGGTACGTCGGTTTGGTGTGCATTTTTTAAGTGCTGCTGCAAATATGAACGGGATTGGACAAAGGGGTGTGGTACCTCTCATACAAACCACAAATTAAAAATCTATTATTTCTGCTCCTGATAACGGTATTTGAACAAAATTTGGTACGTCGGTTTGGTGTGCATTTTTTTAGTGCTGCTGCAAATATGGGCGGGATTGGACAAAGAGGCGTGGCACCACCCATATAACCCAAAAATTTAAATCGCCATATTTTGGGCATTTTTTGACCTACGTCGATGATATTTGGTACATATGGTATTGCCATAATTTGGAATACGTACCGGGAGAAAAGTGGATGGGACCACGCTCCTTTTTATTAAAATTAAAAATCGTAATATAGTCTTAACTACTGGACCGATCGTCACAATAGGATATATAAATACTTTTAATTTTATTTTATAACGAGGGGGGTAGCGAAGTACACCGGGATCAGCTAGTTCAATATAAAAATAAAAAAAAATAAAAAAAAAAATCACAAAACACTAACTATTACCGTGCTAATTAAATAAATTACAATTATGAAATAGAATTTCACAATAAAAAAAAATGTCAAAAAATTTAAGAGTTACCACATTGAAGTGAACAAATGAAACACTATATATATATAAGTTAAAACATATGAAAAGTAAGAAAATAAATAGGAGTTGCCATAGTGGATCAAACCAGAAAAAAAAAAAAAAAAATTTAACTAACTAACTAACTTTTATAACCTTCATAATAAGTAAAAATAAAATTAAACTTAATCAAAAATAATTAAATTCAAAAATAAATTTTAAATAAAGCAAATTGATATTCCATACAAATAATTCAATGTAAACGGTCACTTATATTGTCAAAATACGTAGAAATAAGAATAAAATGGGAAAACCGCAATCCAAAATAGAAAAACCAAACGCTAACGTAGTAAATAATTTAGAAATTATTGACCATACAGAACACATAGGCTCGTTATGGACACTACTATTAATATTGGTGGTAATAAACACAGTTAGTCTTCTATTAAAAATTTACTTGTTACATAAAATATCCCTAAGGAAGCAATATCTAAGCAGAGCAACTGATCTAGACAAAGTATAAAATTTTCACATGGACTGGTTAGACATCCTAGAACACTACAGAAAAATCAAAATTGAATATGAAAAAAGTTACAAATGCCTCAATATAGACAGACCATTATCTTATTTATTTTCTATGAAAAACCCAAGTTCAAAATTAACAAGAATGAGATTGGATTTGGAAGAATACAATTTTACTATAGAATACCTTAGGGGAAAAGATAATTACGTTGCGGACGCGTTATTAAGAATAACGATTAATGACTTAAAAGACATAAATATAAAAACTAATACAATATTGAAAATTACAAAAAGATCTATGGCATATAAAAAGAAACAACAAAGTAATACCGAAAATATTCAGCATAAAATTAAAAATAATGATAAAGAGCCCAATATATATGTACCACTAAAAAACACTGACGTCAGAAAGTACTATAAATTTAAGATTACTCCCGTAAAATGTTACATCAAACGAGGAAAATCTGTTATTACATATATAAATATAAATGATTTGTTTACTAATGGGAATATTGACCTAGGACAATTTTTCCCAAGGCTTGAGAAAGTGGCCGGTAAAATTAGTGTAGAGACACTACAAATGGCACCCAGTGAGAAAATTTTCGAATTTATCTCCATAAATGAATTTAAAAATATGGGCAATAAATATTTAAATAAATTAAAAGTAGCGCTACTTAATGAGGTAACCAATATAAATGATAAGAATGCTAAGGCAATTCTTGATATAATGCTGAAATACCACGATGATCCGATAGAGGGAGGACATTGTGGAATATATAGAACATTAGAAAAAATAAAGAGGTATTACTATTGGAAAAATATGATAAAAGAAGTAACAAAATATGTGAAATTATGTAAAAAATGCCAGAAATCAAAAATAATAAGCCATAATAAAAGTCCTATGACTATAACAGAAACACCAGAAAAAGCATTCGACACGGTGTATGTAGATACAATAGGGCCATTTACAAAATCAATTTGGAAATGAGTATGCAATTACTTTAATATGTGATCTTACTAAATATTTGGTGACAATACCAACACCAGATAAATCTGCAAGAACAATCGCAAAAGCGATATTTGAAAATTTTGTATTAAAATATGGTCCAATGAAAACGTTCATTTCGGACATAGGAACAGAGTACAAAAATTCTATACTGACGGAACTATGCACACTACTAAAAATTGAAAATATAACTTCCACGGCACATCACCATCAAACACTAGGAACAATAGAAAGAAGTCATAGAACTTTTAACGAATATGTTCGTTCTTATATATCTGTGGACAAAACTGACTGGGACGAATGGTTAACGTATTTCACATACTGTTTTAATACAACACCGTCAACGGTGCATAACTACTGTCCTTATGAGTTAGTATTTTCAAAATTACCAAACAATTTTAGGCAATAGATATTGTGCAATAGATAGTGTGACGCCACTATATAATGTGGATAACTATGC
The DNA here is from genome assembly GCA_947311025.1 of Lypha dubia. Taxonomy (NCBI): domain Eukaryota; kingdom Metazoa; phylum Arthropoda; class Insecta; order Diptera; family Tachinidae; genus Lypha; species Lypha dubia. The sequence continues at coordinate 65,357,632 of OX371261.1, read as the reverse complement.
CAAAGAGGCAAAATATAGGTTAGAACTAGCTCATAAACGCGCGCAGTTATTTTTAGATAGAAATAAAATAAAACAAAAATTAAATTACGATAACAATATTTTAGAACATAATTTTAAAATAGGAGATTTAGTTTTACTTAGGAATAATTCAGGGTATAAATTGGAAAATCAATATAAGGGTCCGTATAAAATAAAAAAATAGATTTAAGAAATAATGTTACCATAGAAGATAAGAAAACAAATAAACAACAAATAGTTCATAAAAATAGACTTAAGATGTTTAATAATAACTAACATTTAATAGTATTGTTTGGCCGAACTAATATAAAATTAGAATATATGTACATCTAAATATTATATTTTTTTTTTCTTTTCTTTAAAAACAAAATAAATATTATATTACACTTATACTTAGGCTAATTAAAAACTAATTGTAAAAGAATGTCCATAAAACTAACGTTATATAAACATTCTTGTAAATGATGGAGGTGTAGCATGTGGCCAACAGTGTGTGGTATGCATTGCGATTCAATAGTACCGCAACATGCAAGCATTGACAAACTGCAAGCAAGATATTTTGTGTGTGTCGGTAATTTGACACTTGTACAGTTAATTAAGTGCAGCAGCACAATGCACTTAAATGAATCACATTTATTAACTGTATTTGTTTGATTGTAGATATAAGCTACACAAAGTATCTGTTGCTTTTAAGTATGCACTCGTTGAACTTTAAAACTGTTGTACACATGCCATACATAAATAGTTGGAAGCTAAATATGCTTACCCAACAATAATAATTTTTTCTATTCTTTTACTCTTATGTTAAGGTACCCCTAAGAATTATTCTCATAATTAGTATATAAGCCAATGTCAATTAGTTTAAGGAATCAATTAATACTTTGCCTTCAATCGGCATTACTAATTCATACTGGCATTCACCTGCCTTTTACTTTTATTTGCCAGTGGCGTTCTTAAGCGCCGGCACTATTATTTATTTTATTAAACTCTTATCATCATCAAATCCTCCACAATAAATTGAGAGCTCCCTAGAGAGCACCAGAATAACTAAATTATTTAAATCATATTACAACTGATCGAAACGGTTACCCTTATATAGTAGAATACATCAACTAGAGGGACTCGTGAGTTTCTCAGTGATATATATTAGTGACAATTTTATTTAATTTATTCTTGATATGATGGAGGAATTCGTAAGTATCTCAGCGATAAATCTTTGTTTATATATATTTTCCTTTTCTTTTTTTCAAATACAATAGAATTCCATTAAATATTTAGTTAAAACATCAACTACACATTTGAAATTTAGGATCTTACAAAATATTTATTTCCATTAATAATTAAAGCTATAAATTTTAAAACAATATTATGAATATGAATCGAGTGATTCAATGTTGCTTTCTGCAAGTGCTTCTTTTATTTAAATAAATTTTTCAATTGCAGAGTTAAAATATTTCAATCAATTTCGTTATGTTGTTAATATTTTATTTCTTTTATATATTTTTTTATATTAATTAATTAAAATTTTAGTATCTTATATAAACGTTTTCAAACAAAAACATATTAATACATTACTTGATGGTAATATTCTGGTGCGTTTCCCATTATCTTGTTGTAGTTGCTGTAGTTGTTGTAGTTTACAGTTGTGGTGACCAACATTTTCTGTTACTTGCTACTCCATGAGTTTATAAATCGGGCTGAGGTGTACTCTATCAGCCCAATTATGAATATTCCCTAGGAATTTCTCTCCCACGGAAAATATTTTTCTCGAGAAAAAATTTCCCCAATTATAAATTTTTATATGTAAATAAAAGGGAAAAGTGAAAAATCTCATGCGGAATTTATATACATAATAGGAGGAATGGGAAAAGAGAAAAAATTCCCACGGAATTATTATTCGTAATTGGGCTGTATATGTTAGAATTCTTCCATGTTATCTTGTCGAAATATTAAATCTGCGGAACCTGCACCACACTTCCATATTTTCTGAGGGTATCTTTAGAAGATGTTATTGTACGCTGACAGGACCATGATTAATTTACTGCTCTCATTTTAATGTCGTTTAAAATTTTATTGTTGTTATATATGTGTTGTTTAAAGTTGATAATATATTATTATATATTTTTTTTTATTGTTTCTTCAACATTACTAAAGTGTCCTTTTTTTTTAATTTCATTTTTAAATGTCATTATTAAATCATTTTTAAATTTCCTTATTAAATCATTTTTAAATTTCCTTATTAAATCATTTTTAAATTTCCTTATTAAATCATTGGCAGGATCGCCATGTTATATCAATAAAACTTCTTTTTCTTTGTTGTGTTATTAGTACATTTTATTATTATTGCTTTACTGTATTTATATTGAATGATATTTCTCTTATCAGCTATGTTTAGTCTAGCTTAATCATTCTATATCTTAATACTAACACATACACAAAGTATGTGTGGGAATAATCATGATCAGCATAATACATTCTGTATATTCTGATCATGCGGTCATAGCTTGGACAAATATTTAAACAATAACAAAAGTGTTATGTTTCACTTGCTGCATGCAGACGGCATGCAGTAGTGGTTAGTCAAACACACTACAGAATTGTAAGACGTTCTCCTTGAACGCATAACCAGGATAATTTGTTTCCAATGGAAATTGTATACACTTATACAATGATTCATTCGATCGCGTAACGTAAAAAAATTGTACACATTTATACAACATCTTCTTTGATCGCATATTAAAGGATAATAATTTTCGACAATAATTGTATATACATACTTATACAATGTTTTACTCGATCGGGAAATAAAAATTCTAAACTATTTAAAAGGATTTATTCCCAACTGCAGAAATTTGCTCCATTATCCGTCTCACTACACTTTGTCGAGTCCGGAAATAGTCTTCACATATTTGTAATTTAAAGATCTTTTGTGAAGCTGGTATAAAGTTGTTAAGAATTGTAGTAAAAGTATTGCAATAATCATTGTTAGATACACTACTGGATATTCAACTTTGACCGTTACTTCATTAACAACATTCGCGTTAGGATTTTCTATTTTTGACTCTTTGCCTCCCATTATGAAGGAAAGATATTAAGAAAATATATTACAGCCTAATCTAAAAGTAACTATTAAGCCTACGCAATCAATAAAGGAATGAACAAAATTTCTCCTGAAATTCTGATACAAAATGTGAAATTCTCCGCTTTTACACCTATGCGTTTTAGCTTCAAATTATATCACCGTTTAAGAAAGGATTATGAGGATTTGAACTGATTTAAATCAAAAGAAAAAATCTGTTATTAAAATTTCTAATTAAGAAAATTTTATATTTTTATGGAATTATTTTACCATATTACTTTAGGAAAATTCGAAGAATAATCATAAATTAAAATTTAATTTAATTAAAAAAAAAGCAAATTATTCCATATCTCAAATTATTTAATCTGTTCGCGTTAGTCTTTCATACAGTTGTTCACACGGGCAAAATCAAGTTTACAAAAGTTTTACCTAAATCTAAGTTTACCCAACTGCATGAATATTAATATGTCTTTTTCTTTTCCTATGTCATGTGTCGTGTTAGTCGAAAAAAATTTTTTTGACACATATGTCTAAGTTTCAGCATTCTGTATACCGACGGCCGGTCACTAGATATTAGAGTTGTCAACCGATTAAGAATAATTCGATTAATCGATCAAACAAAGCTAAATTCTTGTTCGAATAATTTTAAAATGCCGAATTTCGAATAACGAATAAATCGATTAATTTATGTCAATTAATCGAACATATTTTTGCATACGAAAAATATGTGTTAAATTTGCTTGTATGATTTGAAACAAAGCGAGTACTTTATATCAACCAATACATGTTATTTTGGATGTTTGTAGTTGTTGTCGAACTGGCCATACCTAGTAGTCGTGCTATGTTTTAAATGAAACGTTAAACAATTTTCAAGAATGGGTTTTTTTTACTGTCAGGTGAATAAGTTAGAAATACACTAAAAGCTAAAAAAGAAACAATTGCTTTATAAAAATCTTATCATATAAGTAGAAAATGTTGGTATTGTATTCTATTTTTTTTTAATTATATAATTATCTTTCAGAATGAGCGCGGTTTGGAAGTATTTTACCGAGAACAAAAATGAAAAAAAAAAACAAAGTTACATGTAAAAAGTGTCCTAAAGTATACAAAATTGTTGGATCAACAACAAAAAAAAATTAATAATTATTTTAATTTACTAAAACGCATTAAAATAAGAATAAATAAAAGACGTATAAAACTTTAAAATACGTTAATAATATTTTTTAAATTCTGGAAATTTTCCGTGCAATGAAAGTTTTTCAAATATTCTTCAAAAATTAAAGTAATTAATTATACTCTAGATTATTTTATGTTGAAAGTAACCATAATAATATAATAATAAAGTAATGATATAGAAGAAGTTATTATTAATGAAAATAACAATATTTTATGCGAATTAAATAATTCTATTCAAAGTATTAAAATTCAGATAATAACAAAGAATTCAGCGATATATTAGACGATATAGTATATTTGGAAAAATCTAAAAAAAGAGCAGAAACATTAGATATTTAAACTATTTTATGCTTTTGTCACTATATCACCTACCTCGACAATTAGCGAGAGTTTTTTCAAAATCTAGTTTAATAAAAACAAAAACCAAAAATCGTTTGAAAGCAAAAAAATTGTTTTTAAAAGATTATTTCTCAAGAACATCCTAAATTGTCTAATTTAACAAAAAAAAATCATTTGAGATATTTTGACTGAATAAAACATGTGTGTTTAAAGTTTTAAAATCGAAGTAATCTCAGTTATTACGTTTTTAAGTTTTTTTTATGTATTATTAATTTTATATATATTTTTTTTTGTTGATCAAAATAAAATTTGACATTTATTTGAGCATGTACTCAAGTATTTATGTTTTAAATTTTATTTATTTGTTGCGGGTTAGCAATATCTAAATATATATTTCGTTGGTAGCCATACCAACTCATCAGTCGATGTTTTACCCTTTATTTAAAAAAAATGTTAAAGCTTTGTAAGCTTTGTGAGTTTTCGTATAAATGGATTAGCTTTAAAATTTTTTAAACATAAAGGGTAAAACAACTACTGATGAGTTGGTATGGCTACCAACGAAATATATATTTAGATATTGCTAACCCGCAACAAATAAATAAAAGTTGATAAAAATATTAACTATTTAATTTATTTTGATTATATACTTATGCATTTTTGTGTTAGTGACAACCATTTATTTTTTTTTCAATAAATTATTTTTAAGAATTTTTTTATTCGTTGTTCTTATCGATTAATCGAATAAATTTTTAGCTTTATTCGTTTGATCGAACGAACAAAAACTATTATTTGAATTATTCGAACAAAGTTGAAAGTTGAATAATTGACAACTCTACTAGATATATATATATGTATATTTTTTTTTTTTCAATTTTATTATTTATTGAATCTTCTATTAAAAATTTAACCATCAATAAGTTGTTCATATGTATATTAAATCTTAATAAAAAAATGTTAAATATATGTTTATCCAATACTAAACAAAATTTTTAATTGCAACGGTTGATTTTTGTTGGCCTACATCTCTCGCGTACGGCTGAGAACGAGTGTCCTTCCTCCTCAGCCGGGTGTGACCTCTACACTGTAGAATATTGCGCTCAAGTGGATTTGGGTGCCACTCAAGTTTTTTTACATATTTTTTTCGCGTGTTTTGAAAATACTGTCTTCACCAACGGAACATTAAGATCTTTATGAATTCGATCATTTCTGACATACCAGGCTGATGTAATTGCAGTTTCAGGATCGCGTTGTATAATAGAAGCTTACAGTCTAGGCTTAGTATAGAATTCCTTCCAATAAGCCAATTCATTTGGGCTGTTTTTAATTTCATTTGTGTCAACTTTGCGTCTAAATGCGGTTTCCACGTCAAACTACGATCAATATGTACGCCTAGATATTAAGAGTACGGAGCAAAAAATTTTTTTTTTTCAAAAGTGTCTCTAACAACATTCACAAGTCTGTGTGTTTGTTCAATAGTGCTATGTTGTCTGCAAAAACTGAATTGATGATCTGGAATGCAACCATTACTAGTCACTATAGGCATCAATCAGCTTGCTTGTATACAGCTTTTCAAATAGTTTTGAAATGTTGGGCAATAAACTAATAGGCCGATAGGATTCAACCTTCATATGATCCTTGCCGGGCTTTGGTATCATAATAATCATTGAAACCTTCCATTCTGCAGGATAGTCTTGCAGCCGTAAAATACCATTAAAAATGAATAGTATTATTCTTTTTGCATTATATGGTAATTCTTGAAGCATTTTGTTGCTTATTTTGTCAACACCTGTGGCTTTTTTAGTGTTAAGACTAGTAATGGCCTTTTCAATCTCCACAATGTAGAATTTCAGTGATATTTCTGGTAAATTGACGACTGGTGGCAGTTCAACAATATCAGCAGAAATATTCGGAGTGAATACTTTTTCTAAGTGTTTAGCAAAAAGAGCACTTTTCTTCAGCTTCAGTTCTTGCCCAGTCACCATTACAGGCTCGTAATGGAGGTTTGCATATCATCGGCCTTTTAAGACCTCTGGCTGCACGCCACAGCGAATAATCTGTTTGAGGCAGGGACCGTAACTGTTATGACTTTTATCGAAAAAGTCAAGAAAAAAAAGTTATTTTTTAACTTTAATTTTTTAAGGTAGAAATAACAGTTATTTCTTAACTTTTATTTTTTAAGGCAAAAATTAAAAGTTATTTTTGACTTTTATTATTTTACTCAAAAAATAAAAGTTATTTTTTAACTTTTAATATTTTAAGGCAAAAATAAAAGTCATGAATAAAGTATTGCATTGTAATACGCTAGTTTTATTGCCTCCAATTTATAGGTATGTATATAAAAATTATTGTTATTATATTATATTTGTTCAGCTGTTTAATTTTACCATCAAAATTGATTCTAAGTTTTCTTCAGATAAATTATATCTCAAATCCCCCAATATCAATTTGAGTGCTCTTGAAATTGTGATAACGGATGTTTTATCATTTATAGCATTGAAAGCAATAAAAATTGCGTGTAGATATGCAATATTTAATTCATGACTTTTATTTTTGCCTTAAAATATTAAAAGTTAAAAAATAACTTTTATTTTTTGAGTAAAATAATAAAAGTCAAAAATAACTTTTAATTTTTGCCTTAAAAAATAAAAGTCTAAATTTAAAGTTATTTTTTGACTTGTATTAAAAAAGGCACAAATTTAAAAGTCATACAAAAATTTGCATGTACATCACCTATGTATCATAATGGTAAAAACCAAAATTTTCTACGACAATTTTTTTTTATGTGTGCTTTTTTGATGTAAAATTTTAAATATTTCTTCTAATTTCTTCGATCTTTTATTAAATTTATTTTCAGTCTGATTTTCCCGAGTTAAAGATCCACTTTTTTGTTTTTTTATAAAAAATAACAATAACAATCTTTATTTTTAAAAAACCAATATTTCGCTACCAAACAATGGGTAGCTTCTTCAGGGTTATATTACGTTAATATTTATATGAAAAAATGTTTTGTTTGTTTACAAATTTTTGATAGGAAATTGAAAAAATTATTTCAAAACACATTTTTTGGCGCCAAATCAAAAATTTAATTTTTGTATGAACGAATTAACAAAATTATTTTAAAGCATATCTTAAGGATTATAGACAACATTAATATATAAAAACAAAACAACATATTTTACAAAAAGTTAGCTTAAATTTCTACTTCTATTAACTAAATATCTATAATTCTGAGCTATATTTGCTGTATCTATTTTGTAATTAATCCGTTGTGTATTGTGAACTTTACTGATCTGTAACATTTCTAGCATTAATCTACGCTTATAATTATTTTCTTTGTTTAAAATTAATGTATTTTTAAAATCAGGACAATGATTTGAGTTAGCGCAATGTAATGACAAAGCTGTCTTTTGTGTTAATGTTCTTTCGTAAATTCTCCTTCATATGAACTTTGTAAGTATATTACTAATATTCTTCGAAAAATTACAGAGAACTCAAAATATAATATAAAAGATTCTTTACAATTTAAAGAGAAAATAACAAATTTGAGCATAGAAAATGATGAGAAGTTAGTTTCTTTTGATGTCGTATCTTTATTTCCCAGCAGTTTTTGTTGTTGTTGGCAGAAGGTGAACTCCTTTTTTTTTTTGTTTTCACTTAAAGACTTTGTGTATGCAGATATTTATCTATATTACACACAAGCAAAAAATAAAATAAAACCAGTAAAATAACTGTTTAAAAAAATGTTTGGTTTTTGTATATATTTTGTGACTTGTAATTTTTGATAATTTTTAATATTCAGTTGCGACGATTATAAAAACGCGTCTGTACACTACGATAGTTGAAACTGAATCGATTAGGCAAATATCGATCAGAACCAATCACTGATCAAAACGGTTACCCTTATACAATAGAATACATCAACTGGATTATTGAAAGTATTATTTTTGATATTATCAACTGGAGGGACTCTTGAGTTTCTCAGTGATTAATCAAAATATTCCTTAAAAAAAATTATTTGGAAAATAAAATGTTATTTCTTTTTTTTTTATAAAATAGTTTAAGTTTTTAACTACTAATTTTTTTTTTTTTATAAAATACGAGAAATTTTACAATTTGATAGTTTTTAATGTTTTCGTCTTAAATCTATAATCATTTCTTTTACATTGTTTTCATTGCTGCTTCTTTAGTTAAGGAGAAAATATTATAATCCAAAAACAATTTTTAGGAAAACAAAAATATTAATGACAATTCGGTTTATTAAAAATTGAAAATTAATTGAAAAAAAAAAAATTTAAAACTTTTTGAAAACTATAAAAATGAAATTAAGAAAGTACAGGGAAAAAATTTTGTTCCTTTCTTTTTTGTTTTAAATTCAAGAGTTTAATTTTTATTATTTGTCTTACTTAAAACAGCTTGCTCCCTTTTCCTTTCCAGTCCAGTTAAGTCCATGTTGTTCTGGTTGATAATTCATTATTCTTGTTGTTAGTTTTAGTTCCAAAACCATAGAGGGTTCATGATGATTATGATTGATTTATGATGATTATGATTGATTTCGTTGTTTTTGTTGTTGTTGTATTTGCTGCTTTGGAGGTATGTATTTTCAAAAGAAGAATAAAGCTGAGCACAAAAGCAAGGCAATCCAAAAATTCTGCACCAATTTCATCATACAATAATTTCAATAGGCTTATTATTTTAAATTTCATTCAGTTGCCCTTGCACAAGCAGATTTATGTCGCATTGCTTTTTGATATTTCTCTTTAATTTGTTTTACGCTTGTGCGACTGTTCACTTTTCTTTACATTCTTAAACTGTCCAATAATCTTTTCATGATTTCTTAATCTAGGTTAGTTAGGTTAATCTAGCTTAAATATACAAATACTTAAACTAACACATACACAAAGTATGTGTGGGAATATGCATGATCAGCAGAATGGATTCTGATCATGCGGTCATAGCGTCGACAAATATTTCAACAATAACAAAACTGTTATGTTTCACTTGCTACATGCAGACTGCGGCATGCAGTAGTTATTAGTCAAACAATACGGAAAAATTTAAAAAAAGAGCACTTGTTTTTTGTTATTTTTTTTTTATTTTCATGTTATGTTATATTTTCCCTTCACAAATTTTATTTATTTGGACAAAAATAATTCCTGCTCGGGCGCCACTGTAACGACACGTTCCCGCTTTTGCTGGGATATGCTCAGCGGAGCCCAGGGTCGTTAAAGAATTTGAAGGGAAAATAAAATAAAATGCGACAGCCCGTCTCTTTAAATTATATTTGCCTTTATTGGTACTTCACTTAACAATTTACACTACGGTGGTTTGGTGATACTGGTCAATGTTTTCCGACAACAACTAAGAGTGAAAATGTTGTCCGACACTAGGCACCGGTAGTCAAGCAACAAGAAAATCCACAGAAGTGGGATTGCCTTGTTGTCTGTTGACGAACAGCAATTGGAGACCAGGGTTCACTCTATTGAGAAAACGGATGGTTGGCGACGGCACGACGTTCGGCGGCAACAATCAAGACTAAGGGTGCAAAGAATGTCCAACACTATGCACCAGTAGTCAAGCAACAAGAAAATTCGCAGGAGCGACAACCTTGTTGTCTATTGACAACCACTACTTTGGCCAGGAGCTCTCTATGGAGCAAAACGGATAGCTGGATCTAAGACCAAAACAAAATAATGTTGGAGTGCAGGTAGTCCGTCACTACTCTCCAGGAGTTTTTTTTTGAGTCCAAACAGTCGAAAGGAGAATTCAAAATTATTATTGGTGCGCAGGTAGTCAGACTCTCCTCTACACAACTATTCTCATTGTCTGCTGACAACCAACTCAAATTTTTTCTGTGATGTCTCGCCTTTTATACTGTTTTCGTTGTGCACAAATAATACACAACCAACCAAACCTATACATCTCATTTCAATATACTCGTATACATATGTACAAACATTGGTTGTGTTGTGAGTCGCTGTAGCTTATATCGTATTTAGTCTTACAATATTAAGAATCAAACAAAGAAGTAGGTTACTAATTAGTTAGCATAAAAATATTAATAAGTAAATTTTTATTGTTTCGCAATAATTGCACAATGTCGATATTGCACAATTGGGTCAACAAGTTATATATACTAAGCGAGCATTATTGTTAATTATAATTAAGGGTAAGTAAGCTAGGCTTAAAAAACTCAGAAAGCAGTTCATAAATAGAAATGTAATAATGAAATTGTAAATGAAACCAAAGTGTTTGCTATTTATAAACATAACAGTTTTCTCATCATCATTTCTATGTTTATGTTTTTTTGGCACAAATACAATAGTAATGTACACTTATGCTGAATTTACAACAATTTGTATCGTCTATCTTGTATGAAATACACTTTTGTTTATATGTTTGTGAACACCTAGTGTATATTATATCGTCTTGAATCTTGTATTGATGGACAAAAGAAGAACAAGCACGATACAAATACTCTCTGAGAGTATATACATATACTCCCTGAGTATTGTATGAAATACGATTTTTGCAAAACATATGAAATAAAAGTGTAATGGTGTATTTCCTTTTTATATGAAAATTACCAACAACAAATTTTACACTATTGTATATGATACTATTGCTGAATTCACAACAATTTGTATCGTCTATCTTGTATGAAATACAAGTTTGTTTATATGTTTGTGAACACCTAGTGTATATTGTTTCGGCTTGAATCTTATATTGATGGATAAAAGAAGAACAAGAACCATACTAATACTCTCTGAGAATATATACATATACTCTCTGAGTATTGTATGAAATACGATTTTTGCAAAACATATGAAATAAAAGTGTAATGGTGTATTTCCTTTTTATATGAAAATTACCAACAACAAATTTTACACTATTGTATATGATACTATAATACACTCGATACAATGATACAAGAGGTTTTGTGAATTCAGCAATAGTGTTCTTAAGCTAACAGTACACGGCATGTCAAAAGCCACATTCACATGTGGCTCTGACGAAACGAGAATTTGCAGCATTTTGTTTACATTTACTAAATTAAAATTTTGGTAGTACATGAAATGTTGTTTTGTCCCAAAATTTATATGTGACAAATGTAGCCGAAGTGTACACATTTGCAATGGCAGCATATGTGTGAACTTTTGATTGGCTACATATGTATTGTCAGTACACCGCATGTAACATATGTACACATTTTTCATATTAACATGTACAACAGACACAGTGTTATACACTTTTTTGAGAAGTCTTTACGCAGCACTTAAAAAATCCCTATTTTTCCCTACGCGCTCTAAAAATTGTCTTTACAAAAATCCCTACAACTTTTAAATTATAATATATCAAACAATGCAAATAAAATCTTTGTGTTTAATACATAAACGTTTTATTTAAACTTGTTATACATTATGAGTTATTAAATCAGTCTTTTTTTATAAATTAAAAACTAAATAAACAAAAATTGAAAAACATAAAAACTGTTATGTTTGTATTAAAACATTATTTTTATTATTTATTTAATATTATTTTTATTTATTAACCACAGACTATTCTAAAACATTATTTAGCCTTCACAGGGACCCGCTTTTTAAGGCTGGTGTTTGATCAGGTTTTGACTTATAAAATATATATATAAATATATACTACTTTAAAATATTCTTTAGCCTTTACAGGGACCCGCTTTTTAAAGCTGGTGTTTGATCAGGTTTTTGTTACGTGTTAAAAAGTATTCCCGAACTGCTTTCTGTCAAGACTCTACGGACTAGAACTAGACTAGACTATCCATACCAAATCACCATCCGCTTTTATACCCAATTTCGCTGTCTGATAGAACGATGCTGCTGACGTTCGCTGCCGCCGGCGTGGTCATTCCCGCGATATTGCTAAGTGTGTTAGTATGCAAATTCAGCATATTCATACCCGTGGAACTTCCAGCCGATTGCGGTTCTCACGATATTGCAATGTCAGCATATATCTGTAGGAAATTTACTGGTATATATATGTATGCAGCTGTATTGCAACGTTGGCATATGTCTGTAGGAAAATTACTGGTAATAACGTCAGTAATGCATGCAGCGGTATTTTGCTGCCGTTGGTATTCTTGTTGGTTGAGGGAAAATAACTCAACGTCAGTATGTGTATGCAGCGTATGTTCTGCTGTCGCTGATACTTTTGTTGGTTAGGGGAAAATGACTCATAATAAAACAAGTGATATACATAAATTCATTTAAAATCACAATTAGTTCATTGGTCAAAAAAGCGATATATAAAAAATATGTATTTTGCACTTTTGAAATTTGCTAGGATACTAAAAAAAATTGTTTGCCCGTGTTAGTTTTGACTGGTGATTTCCTGACATGTCGTAAGGATACCATTTTTTATAAATGAGTTTCGGTACATTGGAAGGTATAACAATTTTTGCATTCATCTTGTTAAAATGAGTGGACAATGCAAATTGAAATTAAAATTTTATGACTTAGCTTATTTCTTTTATTAGTGCGAACATCAGTGATGATGGAAAAAATTCTTTCCCTGTCTGTATTGGCATGTGGCAGTGATAAAGCAAAGGCAGCTAATTTCGACAAAAGGTGGTAAATGAAATTCTCATTAAAATTTTTCATATTGGTAACTGTACTCCAAAACTTTTCGATGTCCATATTTAACAAATCACCTATTTCTTGCTCTGAAAAAATAAATTCAAAGGATCTCCACTCCTGTAGAAGAGAATTAGCATCCACTTTTATAATTTTCGAAGTATTTTTAAATGAAAATTCATTTTTATTTCCTTTTTTTTTCAATATAATTACAAGGTTTAAGAACACCATTTCTCTGAATATTTGTGTTTTGAGGGGTAATATTTGCTGTATTTCTTCCAAGGCTAAATTGAAGGTTGCCAAATTAATATATTTTTGCCATATTATATAAAAGTCCCTACATTTTAATGATTTCAACAAATCTGTCATTTTTTCCCTACGGTCATTTTTTTGGAAGAAAATCCCTACGAGTAACTGTAACTGTAACTGTACTCCAAAACTTTTCGATGTCCATATTTAACAAATCACCTATTTCTTGCTCTGAAAAAATAAATTCAAAGGATCTCCACTCTTGTAGAAGAGAATTAGCGTCCACTTTTATAATTTTCGAAGTATTTTTAAATGAAAATTCATTTTTGTTTCCTTTTTTTTTCAATATAATTACAAGGTTTAAGAACACCATTTCTCTGAATATTTCTGTTTTGAGGGGTAATATTTGCTGTATTTCTTCCAAGGCTAAATTGAAGGTTGCCAAATTAATATATTTTTGCCATATTATATAAAAGTCCCTACATTTTAATGATTTCAACAAATCTGTCATTTTTTCCCTACGGTCATTTTTTTGGAAGAAAATCCCTACGAGTAGGGATTTTCCCTACATATAACATCACTGAACAGACATCTGTTTATGCCGATTGTTTAATTTTTAAAATTTTGTGTGAAGTCAAATTTATAAAATGTCGAAGAGAAAGAAGAAATAAAACAACATCAGATAAAAAGTAATATAAATTCACTTTTATCATGAAATAATTCCATTGAACAATAAAATGGTGAAAAAATTAAATAATACTGCACTGATATAAAAACAACGCAACAATTGGCGATCATAATTTTGGGGAATGGAAACACATTTCACGTAAACTTTTATTCCCGATAAGGGTGATTATTTTTCTACATTGAAGGAAAGTTTTATTTAAAAAATGTTTTCTACATACATATATATATATATATTGTTCTTATTTTATTGGCATAATTTTTTTATTCTATCAACTGCTTCGGTGTCAATACATAGTTTATATAACAACAGTTGTTTATTAATTATTGAATAAATTTACTATTTATACATGAATTTTTTCATCTTAGCTTTGAAAGAGTCTTTGACATGGTTTAGAACAAGAACGAGAAATAATAACAAAAACCCAAACTAATTAAGCTGTTAATTAAGATATTAATTAATAATAACAAAAACCCCAATGCAAAGAGAAATACAAATAAATGCATGGAAAAGAGAAAATATGATTATTTTTCTACCCTTCTTTTATCTCTACCCCGCTCGTCAACCAAAAAAATTATTGTGAATTTTAGTCATCGTGTGATTAATAATAATAAAAATTTTTCATCATTAAATTCCTACCACATTTTGTTGGAGAAAATCAACATTGGCTACAGTGCCATTGGCTACATACTACTGAAAAATGTTGTGTCAAAAATGTTTGCTGCCACATGTTTGGGACTGCTACATGCGCATTTAAAAATATTACAAATGTCAAAATTCAAATGTACCAAGCTAGTACACGACATGTTTAAAATACGCATGTTTGCATGTCTCTACAAAGGAACATGTGGCACACATATCAATGTGTGCTGCATGTGAGTGTCACAAAAAGTGGAAGTACACGAAATGTTGCCAATTTAGCTTCATGGTGACGACAAAATTAAGTCAGAGCCACATGCGAATGTGGCTTTTGACATGCCGTGTACTGTAAGCTTTAGATTTTTTTTTTTTTTTTTTGTGATAATTTTTAGCTTCATGGTGACGACAAAATTAAGTCAGAGCCACATGCGAATGTGGCTTTTGACATGCCGTGTACTGTAAGCTTTAGATTTTTTTTTTTTTTTTTGTGATAATTTTAATTATTTATTGAATCTTTAATTATTTAAATTGAATTATCAATAAGTTTTTCAAATCTTAAATCTAAAAAAATATTAAATATAAGTTTAGCCAATGCTAAACAAAATTTTTAATTTCAAGCTTTAGATACCATGACTTTAACCACGTAGATAAAATACTTTGTGGCTTTGCCATTGTTCTTGTTGTTGAATGAGTATTATAGAAAGCCAGTTTCTACCGTTACATTCTGTCGCAATATAATAATTTAGTAGCAGAAGTCATTTTACATTTTCTTATTCTTGTTTGTACAAAATAAACTGGTTGGTACCGTTTGTATTACGATGTGATAGTATTTAAACCGATATTCATACATGACCAACGTGAACAATTTCAAGGGCACATAATATGAGAAGATATGTAAATATGTATAGTTCCATACAGCAACAAAACATAATGATATTCAAGTAGGCATAACTCATATACATACATATGTTAATAAATTAATAAATATAATTCAGTTTAGTAAATTCATATAACATACATATGTATATATACATATATGTACATATATCTACAAAAAAAATTAAGTTGGTGTAATTCATATAAAATAAATCAAATTATATTCTCATTCAAATAATTCAGAGGCCAAGCCTGGTAATAATTATAACAATTATGTAACGCGACATGACGAAAGAGACCTTATCTTGCCAGGGGTCAAAATCGAGTTTTTGATACCAATGGATAAAGGACAAAATTCTGAACAAAATGACACAAAAATCGTGCAAAAATCTAAAAAATTTACGAAGTTACAGCATTTTGAAGTTTTTACTTCAAAAAAGGTAGTTTCGATATAATTGAGGTTAAAGTTTGACTATGTTTTGGAACGTGTTTTTTGGATTTTGACTGCCCTATGATGTGCCTACATATGTATTTATTTTGATTTCGTTTAGAAATTTTACCCACACCTGCCATTTTTGAACTCCCCCTATAATATAATATTTTTATTAATAATTTTTAAGTATACATGTAACATCAAAAAGCTTGTAAAACTACAATATAGGCAAGTACCAAGTAAACATATTTTTGAAAAAATAGAAAAATTAAAAAAAAAATGGATGTTAGGTAGAAAATATTTTCCTTCTACTTTGCATTGAAAAGCTTCCTTCTATTTCGCAAGATTATTTTTAGTCGCTTTGCAGCATGGGCGCTGTCTTCTTCGCAATCGAGATGTTCATCTTCACTTTCGGACTGGTGCTCAGCAAGAGCTGTGGGAGGCTTAGGGCATAGTAAATCTTTATGCTCGTCCCTAGGTTAGGTTAGGTTAGGTTTTGAGGGCCGCCACATCTGAGACGTGACGCACTTGGGTCCGTTAAATCGGTCCCTTTGTGATACCCTACAGCAGACAGGGCTCAGTCAATTGGTTATTCAATTGCCTGTAGTTGCCCTGTCGCCGAATCAAACCATCCTGATTGTTGCAAGAAGGAGGATATGTTGGTTAGCCCCATGTTCGCCAGACTGTCGAGGTCTTGCAGAGTGTTGGAGCCTATGGTAATCGCCCTAATGCTGTTAAGTGCGGGGCATTGACATAGAAGATGAAGAACTGTTTCTTCTTCCTCCTCATCGTTACAGCTTCTGCAGTAGTCATTGTAACTTAGGCCCATCCTTTTGGCATGAGTACCGAAACACCAGTGCCCCGTTAGCACTGTTACTAGTCGTCTTGTGTGACATTTACCAAGCCTGAGCAGATCGCGAGTTCTGTGCAGGCTGTAGCGGGGCCAAGTGGACCTGGCGACTCGACAGGTGTGCTCTTGTTCCCACCTTTCTTGAGCAAGATTGTATGATTCCTGCTGGATCAATCGCTTGCAGTGAGATAGAGGAATGCCAACGAAGTGACATATCATCGAGTTGCTCAATGATGTTCCCTTTTTGGCAGTTTCGGCCGCAATATCGTTTCCAGTGCACTCTGAGTGCCCTGGAATCCAGACTAGTGTTACTCTTGAATGTCTCGCTATCTCGTTTAGAGACTTCCGGCATTCGTTTACCACCGTCGATGTAGTGTATACACCATTGATAGCAGCAATGGCCGCTTTGCTGTCGGTAAAAATATGGATGTCTTCCGATATCCTATAATACCTAAGCCATCTTGCCGCCCTTGCAATGGCCGAGACTTCGGCTTGCAGGACGCTACAGCCATCCCGAAGTCTGAATGGAACCTTGACGTTTAAGTTTTCCACATAGAAGCCTCCCCCAGTGTTTACGCCTCTTTTGGAGCCATCAGTGAAAACTCTGATGGCCCCTTCGGTGGCAGGGGGTAGGGAGTGATATTCCCTATTGGGAACAATGGATTGAAAAAGCCCGCCAAAATAAGGTTCCGGTGGGCAGTAGTCGGTGAAGTCATGGAGCGCTTGGTGCTGCCTGAGAACCCTTGAGTGACCAAGATCGGTTCTCGTCCATGAACATATAGCGTTCAGTCTGATCGCCGCAGTCAAAGCTAGCTGTTTGGCCAGAACATCCACCGGAAGCCAGTTCAGCATAGCGAACAATGCCTTCGTTGGAGTAGACCTGAGCGCTCCCGTTATCAGGATCGCCGCTAGCCGAAAAATTTTCTCTATAGTTCGTCGGTGGGAGTCTTTTTCTACCGCTTCCCACCAGACTATAACCCCATAGAAAATTATGGGCTTAATTACCGTCTCAAAGATCCAGTTGGTCCCTCGGGGTTCGATGCCCCAGCTGCGACCAATTGCACTTTTGCAGGTGTAATTAGCCACGAGGGCCTTGTTTGCTCTATACTGGGTGTTTAGGTTCCAAGATAGTTTGATATCTAGGATTACGCCCAGGTACTTAGCGTTGTCCGAGACTTTCAGTGTGGTCCCGTTTAGTTTTGGGGGCGCAAAGTCTCCGATTTTGTGCCTCCTGGTGAATAGCACCAATTCGGTTTTCGCCGGATTGACGCCAGCCCACAGCTGACACTCCATTTGCTGAGGAGTGTCAGAGCAGATTCCATACACTGAGATATTGTGCTCAGGTATTTGCCAGAGATAGCTATTGCCACGTCGTCAGCGTAAGCTACGGTTTTAACCAGCTTCCGCTCTAGGCTTAGCAGTAGAGAGTTGATGGTCAAATTCCACAAGAGCGGTGACAAGACACCCCCTTGTGGGGTGCCCCGATTCACTGCTCTGTATTCAGTGGCAGATCCAAAAGATGCACTTATGACCCTTCTAGTTAGCAGATTTTGTACGAACCTGCAGATATTGATGTCAATCCCCAACTCTAACATGCTGTTGATGATTGAGTCCGGTTTGACAAAATTGAAGGGACCCTCTATGTCCAGGAAAGCCACCATAGTGAATTCCTTCTGTACGAGAGATTTCTCTATGTGACTGACCAGGGAGTGGAGAGCAGTTTCGACAGACTTGCCCTTTGTGTAGGCATGCTGTGAGGGGGATAGAAGTTCCTTTGGTATGGACATTCTAAGATGTATATCTATAGCTCTTTCCATTGTTTTGAGCAGAAAGGACGTCAGGCTGATAGGCCTAAAGTCTTTAGGTTTAGTGTGAGACGTCTTGCACCCCTTGGGGATGAAGACCACCTTACACAGGTTCCAGCAAGCCGGAATGTATGCCCTTTTCAGACATTTTGTAAGGATTTCAGAGAGCCAGGGCACGACTAGTTCCATATTTCTCTGTAGGTCCGCCGGAATAATTCCGTCTGGTCCAGGAGATTTGAATGGATCGAAGGTACTGATCGCCCATCTGATTCTGTCATTGTCCAGCGGTACAATAACTGGCTCAGGCGAAGTAGTTGTATCACCGGTAGCGGTAACTGTAGTAGAAACCGGGGCGTTACCGGGAAAGTGAGTGTCAAGAAGTACGCTGAGCGTTTCATGACTGCTTAGAGTCCAGCTACCACATGGTTTTTGTATGTAGCTGGGTACCACCGGTGAGGTAGCTAATATCTTGCGCAATCGGTTGGTTTCGGAGGAGCTCTCTACGCCACTGCAGAAATTCCTCCAAGACTTCCTTTTTGCGCTTCTAACAAGGTTTTTGAACCTGTTTAGCGAGGACTTATATCGCAACCAGTCACCTGTTTGCTTAGCCTCGTCCCTACAAACGGTCTTATTTTTTCATACAAATATTTTTTTCTCTGAATTGATAAACCAGCTGGAATGATTGGGTCTGGAAAATCTGAAATATCATTCATCACGTTGACGTCGGTTGTAACTATATGTCGTATGGGAATGACATCTAAAGTTGTTCTGGTGAGAACAGCTCATTTATCAATAGAAGAAAAATTAAAATGACTATTTTTTGAAATATTTGTGATTGTTTTCCACTTTTTCTTGTTGAAATAACTCTGCCAGTCGTACACTGGGGCTAACACATTTCCTTCCTCGGTCCCTGTTGTTACAGGTTTGTTTAGGCCACTGGTGGGAGTTGATGAATGTGCAATATCCTCCACTTGTTTCAGGGAACCTGCCTTGCTTACCCCAAATTTTTTCATAAAAAAGCCAAATGCAAGATCGCATGAGAATTTTGTGTGGCCAAATAGTAGAAAAGAAAGGGAAATGCTATGATTGAGGTTTTTTAAAATTCGCCACATCAGATATCCCATCACAATATTGTTTTTGTTTTGAGCAACGCAATTATCTGCATGCAGATGCAATTTTGTTTCACCAATACCATGATTCTCAAAGTAAAAATGAAGGTAACTGACTATGGCGTTAGCTCCCTCAAAACTTGAACGGACTCAGGTATGAAAAAGTTATGCTGTATTTTATTTGTATTATTCATGATGCCAAATATTCCGATTTTGTACGGAGTTAAAAAATAAATCAGCAGGGGGTTGTTGTGAGTCGTGTGGGATATGAATTTGCTGAGCAAAATCAAAGCTATAATGTATGCTGCCTTCATATGAATTTTGAATGACTTTGCCGTTTTCAGCATACTTTATAAGATCTTGCTTGAAATTTTTAGTAGTGTCTTGAACAGTTTTTTGTAATATCCCCGTTCTTTATAAACGTGGTCAATATGTTCTTGGCATTTTTTAAAAAAATCTTCTTTGTCTTCTTCAGAAGACCCTCTTAAATTACTGTGCGCCTCGGTACTTTTTTGGCAGATAGCGCACAAATCAGTTCGTGGGCGCATAATGACTACGTCTGAACAAAAATGGTTCCAAACATTTTTAAAACTACTTAAACCCAAAGCCCGTTTATTTGAGTCCTCAGCAGCCTGTTTGTACTTCAAAAATAGATTTTGTTTTGTATCGGACGATGGCAGAAGTTTGACAATATTTCGTTGAGTAGCTAGACGCCCTGGCATAAAAAGTGCAGCATCTTCTGCATAATTTTGAATGAAAAAAATTACATGTTCCGCATCCTCCCATATATTTAAGGGAACAGAATTCCAATTTGTTGGTTAAAAGCCTCATCTCAGTAATTGGAGAAAATGAGAAACTGAAAATACCGAAAAATTTCAGCATGACATAGCCTTCGAACAGACAAACGTTTAGTAACAACGAACTTTATTGGACGAGCAAAAATAGTTAGTTATAAGGAAAATTCGTAATGAGCGAAGTTACGCTCATAATAAAAACATATTTTAACTACATAAGTATTTATGCACATTTCTTTCCGACATTTTTTCATGTGCCAGCTGATTAAATGTGTTGTTATCTTTACTAAAAATGCGTGCAGGTTTAACAATTTGCTTAAAAAGAGAAAAAACTTCATGAAATTTACTTCTTAGGATTATATGATTCATTTCAAACAAGGAATAATTGTAAACATTTTTGCTATAACAAAAGCTTTCTGTACAAAAATGGCAACCAAAACATCTGTTCTTTGGAATTAGTTCGTTACAACCGAGAAATCATTATTATATAATATATATTTTTATAAACGAGTTTTACTGTATAGCTAGATATAGATTACTACAAATTAAAAAAAATATAAGGGGTATGCCACGTTTTCTACGTTGTATTCTAACGTTTTTGTTATTTTTACTCCATATTAGGGAAATTCACATATTACTATGACCCTTGTTATTAGGGTATTTATAGCTCGTGCCCAAGCCTGTTTCAAGGTAGAATAAAAAATGAATTAAAAATTAATTCTCATATTCTATTTCTCTTGAAAACTGGTTAAATAGTTGATATTCTTCTCAATTAGTATCCACTTTACGAAAATTGTAAAGATGGACAATTGAACGCTGATGAGAGGTGTAGCGGCCTTGAAATCAGTACTGATACGTTCTGCTAAAAAAACTGATTGGATATAAATAATAATATTTTCCAACATGAAAAAACTCTTAGTAATTTTAAATTTTCATTAATTCAATAAAACTGAACTTGAGCCTGATAATATTACTTTTCATATATACATCAATATAAGTTCAAATAATAATTACGTTTATTCGTAATAATAATAATAATAATAATATAAAAATATTAACTCCGCTTGGGCACGGGCTATAAATACCCTAATAACGAGGGTCACAGCAATATGTGAATTTCCCTAATAAAGAGTAAAAATAACAAAAACGTTAGAATACAACGTAGAAAACGTGGCATACCCCTTATATTTTTTTTAATTTGTAGTAATCTATATCTAGCTATACAGTAAAACTCGTTTATAAAAATATATATTATATAATAATGATTTCTCGGTTGTAACGAACTAATTCCAAAGAACAGATGTTTTGGTTGCCATTTTTCTACAGAAAGCTTTTGTTATAGCAAAAATGTTTACAATTATTCCTTGTTTGAAATGAATCATATAATCCTAAGAAGTAAATTTCATGAAGTTTTTTCTCTTTTTAAGCAAATTGTTAAACCTGCACGCATTTTTAGTAAAGATAACAACACATTTAATCAGCTGGCACATGAAAAAATGTCGGAAAGAAATGTGCATAAATACTTATGTAGTTAAAATATGTTTTTATTATGAGCGTAACTTCGCTCATTACGAATTTTCCTTATAACTAACTATTTTTGCTCGTCCAATAAAGTTCGTTGTTACTAAACGTTTGTCTGTTCGAAGGCTATGTCATGCTGAAATTTTTCGGTATTTTCAGTTTCTCATTTTCTCCAATTACTGAGATGAGGCTTTTAACCAACAAATTGGAATTCTGTTCCCTTAAATATATGGGAGGATGCGGAACATGTAATTTTTTTCATTCAAAATTATGCAGAAGATGCTGCACTTTTTATGCCAGGGCGTCTAGCTACTCAACGAAATATTGTCAAACTTCTGCCATCGTCCGATACAAAACAAAATCTATTTTTGAAGTACAAACAGGCTGCTGAGGACTCAAATAAACGGGCTTTGGGTTTAAGTAGTTTTAAAAATGTTTGGAACCATTTTTGTTCAGACGTAGTCATTATGCGCCCACGAACTGATTTGTGCGCTATCTGCCAAAAAAGTACCGAGGCGCACAGTAATGGCAGATCCAAAAGATGCACTTATGACCCTTCTAGTTAGCAGATTTTGTACGAACCTGCAGATATTGATGTCAATCCCCAACTCTAACATGCTGTTGATGATTGAGTCCGGTTTGACAAAATTGAAGGGACCCTCTATGTCCAGGAAAGCCACCATAGTGAATTCCTTCTGTACGAGAGATTTCTCTATGTGACTGACCAGGGAGTGGAGAGCAGTTTCGACAGACGCCCTTTGTGTAGGCATGCTGTGAGGGGGATAGAAGTTCCTTTGGTATGGACATTCTAAGATGTATATCTATAGCTCTTTCCATTGTTTTGAGCAGAAAGGACGTCAGGCTGATAGGCCTAAAGTCTTTAGGTTTAGTGTGAGACGTCTTGCACCCCTTGGGGATGAAGACCACCTTACACAGGTTCCAGCAAGCCGGAATGTATGCCCTTTTCAGACATTTTGTAAGGATTTCAGAGAGCCAGGGCACGACTAGTTCCATATTTCTCTGTAGGTCCGCCGGAATAATTCCGTCTGGTCCAGGAGATTTGAATGGATCGAAGGTACTGATCGCCCATCTGATTCTGTCATTGTCCAGCGGTACAATAACTGGCTCAGGCGAAGTAGTTGTATCACCGGTAGCGGTAACTGTAGTAGAAACCGGGGCGTTACCGGGAAAGTGAGTGTCAAGAAGTACGCTGAGCGTTTCATGACTGCTTAGAGTCCAGCTACCACATGGTTTTTGTATGTAGCTGGGTACCACCGGTGAGGTAGCTAATATCTTGCGCAATCGGTTGGTTTCGGAGGAGCTCTCTACGCCACTGCAGAAATTCCTCCAAGACTTCCTTTTTGCGCTTCTAACAAGGTTTTTGAACCTGTTTAGCGAGGACTTATATCGCAACCAGTCACCTGTTTGCTTAGCCTCGTCCCTACAAACGGTCTTATTTTTTCATACAAATATTTTTTTCTCTGAATTGATAAACCAGCTGGAATGATTGGGTCTGGAAAATCTGAAATATCATTCATCACGTTGACGTCGGTTGTAACTATATGTCGTATGGGAATGACATCTAAAGTTGTTCTGGTGAGAACAGCTCATTTATCAATAGAAGAAAAATTAAAATGACTATTTTTTGAAATATTTGTGATTGTTTTCCACTTTTTCTTGTTGAAATAACTCTGCCAGTCGTACACTGGGGCTAACACATTTCCTTCCTCGGTCCCTGTTGTTACAGGTTTGTTTAGGCCACTGGTGGGAGTTGATGAATGTGCAATATCCTCCACTTGTTTCAGGGAACCTGCCTTGCTTACCCCAAATTTTTTCATAAAAAAGCCAAATGCAAGATCGCATGAGAATTTTGTGTGGCCAAATAGTAGAAAAGAAAGGGAAATGCTATGATTGAGGTTTTTTAAAATTCGCCACATCAGATATCCCATCACAATATTGTTTTTGTTTTGAGCAACGCAATTATCTGCATGCAGATGCAATTTTGTTTCACCAATACTATGATTCTCAAAGTAAAAATGAAGGTAACTGACTATGGCGTTAGCTCCCTCAAAACTTGAACGGACTCAGGTATGAAAAAGTTATGCTGTATTTTATTTGTATTATTCATGATGCCAAATATTCCGATTTTGTACGGAGTTAAAAAATAAATCAGCAGGGGGTTGTTGTGAGTCGTGTGGGATATGAATTTGCTGAGCAAAATCAAAGCTATAATGTATGCTGCCTTCATATGAATTTTGAATGACTTTGCCGTTTTCAGCATACTTTATAAGATCTTGCTTGAAATTTTTAGTAGTGTCTTGAACAGTTTTTTGTAATATCCCCGTTCTTTATAAACGTGGTCAATATGTTCTTGGCATTTTTTAAAAAAATCTTCTTTGTCTTCTTCAGAAGACCCTCTTAAATTACTGTGCGCCTCGGTACTTTTTTGGCAGATAGCGCACAAATCAGTTCGTGGGCGCATAATGACTACGTCTGAACAAAAATGGTTCCAAACATTTTTAAAACTACTTAAACCCATTTTTACTATGACCCTTGTTATTAGGGTATTTATAGCTCGTGCCCAAGCCTGTTTCAAGGTAGAATAAAAAATGAATTAAAAATTAATTCTCATATTCTATTTCTCTTGAAAACTGGTTAAATAGTTGATATTCTTCTCAATTAGTATCCACTTTACGAAAATTGTAAAGATGGACAATTGAACGCTGATGAGAGGTGTAGCGGCCTTGAAATCAGTACTGATACGTTCTGCTAAAAAAACTGATTGGATATAAATAATAATATTTTCCAACATGAAAAAACTCTTAGTAATTTTAAATTTTCATTAATTCAATAAAACTGAACTTGAGCCTGATAATATTACTTTTCATATATACATCAATATAAGTTCAAATAATAATTACGTTTATTCGTAATAATAATAATAATAATAATATAAAAATATTAACTCCGCTTGGGCACGGGCTATAAATACCCTAATAACGAGGGTCACAGCAATATGTGAATTTCCCTAATAAAGAGTAAAAATAACAAAAACGTTAGAATACAAAGTAGAATACTTTGATGATAACGGACTATCAGTTTGTGTTGATTATTAGTACCTCCCAAACAGTAATGAGGGAATTTCGTACTAACCAGCACTGTTTCAAGGTAGAATAAAAGATGAATTAAAAATTAATTCTCATATTCTATTTCTCTTGAAAACTGGTTAAATAGTTGATATTCTTTCAATTAGTATCCACTTTACGAAAATTGTAAAGATGGACAATTGAACGCTGATGAGAGGTGTAGCGGCCTTGAAATCAGTACTGATACGTTCTGCTAAAAAACTGATTGGATATAAATAATAATATTTTCCAACATAAAAAAACTCATAGTAGTTTTGAATTTTCATTAATTCAATAAAACTGAACTTGAGCCTGATAATATTACTTTTCATATATACATCAATATAAGTTCAAATAATAATTACGTTTATTCGTAATAATAATAATATAAAAATACTAAGAGTTTTTATGTTGAAAAATATTAGTATAGCCAATCAGTTTATCAGAACGTTTCAAAATACCGCTTTCAAGGCCGCTACACCTCTCATCAGCGTTCATTTGTCCATTTTGACAATTTTCGTAAACATAAATTTTCGTATATATTAAATAAAAAGACCTATTGCTTAAACAAACATTCTAATAAATATAAAGAAAAGGTCAAATAAAATAGAATAGAATAAAAAAAAAAAAAAAAAAATAAAAAATTTTCGTAAACTGAATACTAATTAGGAAAGAATATCAACTATTTAACCAAGTTAAGTTTCCAAATGAAATAGATTACGAGAATTAAATTAATTCATTTTTATACCATTTTTACATGTTGAAACAAATTGGTTAGTAGGAAATTCACCATCACTGGTTGAAAATTATTAATAATCAACACTATGTGTGTATATTTTAATATGTAATATACACACATAGATACATAAAATAAAAGTCGAATGAAACACAATATATCAGACTTAAAGAGGTATTAAAAACTTTAAAGAAAAGTCTACGAAGGACATATAAAGAAAAGACAATTCAATGCAAATTAGAGATGATAGATAATATAAGAAAAGTTTTTCAGTCAAATACACTCGAAGGAAAGGATGCAAAAAAATTATATGCTTTAAAACTAGAATTTAATAATATCTATAGAACAATTAAAGAATATTTATTGGAAATCCCAAAAGAAATGTTTTTTTTTTTTTTTTTTTTGATAATTTTATTATTTATTGAATCTTTAATTATTTAAATTGAATTATCAATAAGTTTTTCAAATCTTAAATCTAAAAAATATTAAATATAAGTTTAGCCAATGCTAAACAAAATTTTTAATTTCAACGGTTAATTTTTGTTGTTTTACATCTCTCGTGAGCGGCTGAGAAAAAGAGTATCCCTTCTTTTCAGCCGGGTGTGGCCTCTATAATGAAGAATATTGCGCACAAGTGGATTTGGGTGCAACTCAAGTTTTTTTATATATTTTTTCGCGTGTTTTGAAAATACTGTCTTCACCAACGGAACGTCTAGGTCTTTATGAATTCGATGGTTTCTGACATACCAGGGGGCTGCTGTTATTGTACGTAGGATTTTATTCTGTCGCCTTTGAATTCTTTCGACATTCGATGCTGAGGCAGTGCCCCATAACTGGATTCCATAGGACCATATTGGTTTCAGGATCGCGTTGTATAAGAGAAGCTTACAGTCAAGGCTTAGTATAGAATTTCTTCCCATAAGCCAATTCATTTGGGCTGCTTTTAATTTCATTTGTGTTAACTTTGCGTCTATATGCTATTTCCATGTTAAACGACGATCAAGATGAACGCCTAGATATTTGACTACAGTGTGTTGTGGTATAGTCTCGGTGTCAAAGAAATGGAAATTAAAAACGCAAACATGGCAGCGTTCAATCTTGACACAGCTTCAAAAGGATTGCCAATAATGATTCACTGGTATTTATATAGAATTCGAAAGTTTCCTAATAACAGCAGAACTAATCAATAAAACTCTATCAGGAACAGCAAAAATAGATTTTCTTCAATATATTTATCATGCCAAACTAACATCTAATGTTAGAACAGCAATAGGAAGTTATAGCAAACCATAATATTTTGAAACTGTAAAAAATGTGTTAGAACAAATGTACAAAAGCACTAAAACAATACCAGAATTACAAAACAAGTTAAATACATTGTTCCAAGGAAAGATTTCAGTTACTGTATTTAAACAAAAAATATTATACATAATAGATAGTCTGAACAAATTAGGGATAGAAGAATTAGGAGACACTACGTTAGTACCAGAAAAGAACGTAATAATTAGATTAAATAATAAACTACCGTTGGACACTTTCAAGAAAGGTTTAACTGAATGCTTTAAATCGACCATATATGCTGCTCGAACAACTTCAGATCTTGCAATTGAACTTGAAAATGAAAAGAAAGCGACATATAACGAAATTTTACATATCAGATGAGAGAAACCACGGTATCAATCACAAAATTACACTAGAAATAACAACACATTCTCCAACTACAACAATAACAGGCCACACAATAGCCACAACTCTAACACAAACAATTACAATAGAAAAAAGAATTATGACAACAATAATAATTCACCAAGAAACACAAATTTCTCTAGAAATACTAATCATAGGAATGAAAACTTCAACACTAACAGATTTAATTTCAACAACAGCTACCAAAATAACAGACCCAACAACACGAGAAACTTCAACGACAGTTACAATAACAGCAACAGAAATAATGACAGACATATCCACACTATCCAAGATTCGGTAAACGCAACAGGCACGGAATACATGACTATTCCGGACGGCCAAGAATAAAAATATACAAAGTATCCAAAAATAACACAAACTTCATAATCACAAAATACAAAAATAAACAACTAACATTTCTTGTAGACACAGGTGCAGACATATCACTATGTCGCATGTGTACTGAATTCGAAGGTAAACAATGTAATCCAGAAGAAAAATGTAAACTTACGGGAATAACTACAGAAGAAATAAATTGTTAAGGCACAATCGATTTAGAACTAACATTAGCAGACGAAAAATGCAAACATTCCTTTCAGTTAGTAAAATCAAATTTTTCAATAGAAACAGACGGGATAATAGGTAGAGACTTTTTAGGGAAATATCTCTGTATAATAGATTATGAAACATTTACAATGCCTTTATTCGTAAATAATACTACCATAACCCTTCCAATGCATACAAAAGCATTTACGTCACTACAAATAAGAATACCTCCAAGAACAGAAATAGTACAAGCAATAAAACTAAACTTAACAGAAGATTGCGCAATTTTTATTAACGAAATAAAAAAAGGAGTAATTTTAAGCAGAGTTCGGATTTGCGCACTCCTTTTGCTCTTTACGCTTTGTGCATTTCTTAAAAGCGTATTAAAAATGCGCACAAGCGCAAAGAGCGGAGCGAACAAAAAAGGAGCAATTGGTATGCGCAGTGCATGCGCATTCGATTTATTAGCGCCGCTCTTTGCGCAATGCGCATTTAAATTTTTTGCCTGGCGCTGCGCATTGCGCATATTGAGCGGCGCATTACGCATGCTCTTTTTTATGATAACAGTGGTTCGTTTGAGTTTATTCATTGCTGCCACGAAAAAAAGTCTTTGCAGCCAAAATCTTTAAAAAATGTAACTAAATAAGAAAAAAAGTAACCAGAATATTTTTTTAATGTTTATTAAAATTGGTGTTTTATTTTTGAGTAAAATATCAATCATATTTGGCCTTTAAGGATTTATTCTTAATTCGTATATTATATGTATAAAAATGATCTGATTGCATGATTCAATGACTATAAAGTAGTCTTAGAAGCCCAGCAGACAATTCTTGCAAACCACTTGTTTTTAATTTCAGGGGTCGAATTTTTATTTGTATTTATTTATTAAATTTAAATTAAAAAATTTTTATTTAAAAAGAAAATTGTAAAATTTCTTAAAATGAGTACGAAATAAATATGAGTTTGTATTTGAGCAAAATAGATGTGATATGTACAAAAGATTAGAGCTATTGGAAATGAACCTTTTTTAAAGCTCCCAAAAATCAAATCAAACTAAAATCGTGGAAAGACGTCTTCACAAAAAATTTCATATGTGAAGCGCAAAATAGAAAGGGACCTAAGGGTAAAAACCGGTTTAGTTCAGGAGAGCCATTTTAAAGATTTAAATACGTGTATTTAATACGTGACTTCACTTTCATAAACAGCGCATATCTCTGGGAGGGAACACTTTTAGGGCATGGGATCGGTCTCATTCGATGCTCAGATGTTGGTCACATAAAAAAAAAAGTGAAAATTGATTTTTTACCCTTAGGTCCCTTTCTCTATGCGCTGTCACATATGCAATTTTTTTTTAGAAATTTCAGTTTAAATAAGAAATATCCACAACAAATACATTTAGGTATGTTTTGTATGTAACTCTTCTCATGTACGTTTATAACAAGAAGGCGAAGAAAATTCTAAAAATAGACGCACTTGAATATTTTCCTGAGTAATTTTTTTAATATTTTGTTGTATGTACATATGTATGTTCCTAGAAGACAAGCCCGAAAACACTGTAGTGAACCTGATGATGACATTTACATCATCTGTAGGTATGAATGAATGTACATTCACAAAAAATATTTAAAAATATTTGGCCTGCTTACCCTTTCTGTGGTTTCGCAAGCAAATATTTTTATGACGTTTTTCAATTTTTGAGCAGTTTGGGTTTTTCCAACATTTAATGTGTATGTTTCTTACAAGTAACGAAATGTGTATAAAACCCATCATTAACAAGATTTTTTGAAATCCAAGAGAAGATTTTTTTAAATAACTTTGAGAGACATACAATGTGAGTATGTATAATTGTATAAGGGGCAGATTTTTTAACCTAAAACGTTTTTTTCGTTTTGAAATTGTATGGAAAAATTTTGTTTTGAAATGAATTTTTGTTATTTTTCATACAAATTTAAAACGTTTAGAAACGATTTTTTTTTACAAAATCTGCATATAAGTAAAAAACCAATTATCAAGGTATTTATGAACATGTATAGATATGTATATATTGTCCTTGATAATGTGGTGTTGTATTTTTTAAAGATGATTATTCTTGATGTAAAAATCTATTATTTCCTTTACTAACATTTTTTACCACTGTAAATGCGCTATGCGCATTTCTTGCTCTTTTGGCTCTTTTTGCGCGTTGCGCTAAAAAAAGCGCAAATAAAATTGCTCTTTTTTGCGCTTGCTCTTTTTATGCGCAGCGCAAAAATAAATGCGCGGACCAAGCGCAATAATAAATTGGCTCCGCTCTTTGCGTAAAGAGCAAAAAGAGCGGCGCTGCACTGCGTTTTTTCGTACTCTGATTTTAAGTAATTCAATAGCTCCAAAAAGCGGCATAGTACATTTAAAAACTTTAAACACAACGAACGAAGAAATTACTCTACAGGGCATTAAACTCCAAAGTGAACCACTTAAAAACTATGTCATATTAAATATAAACAACGACGAACGATTTAATAAAATACTGAATGAGTTGCAATTAGACCATAATGGCGAATATGCAAAAACACAATTAAAAGAAATAGTAAAGAAATATCAAAACGAAAAATTAAGCGTCAACAATTTTTACAACCCCTGTTTACATACTGACATAATAAATTAACAAGTACAGAAAATGCTTGATGACTGCTCCCGTATCTACAAGTAAGACCAATTTTCCCTCCCTAGCTCCTTGGCAGGGTAGCGCAATAAAAACTGTGTCCACATTGCTCGGTGATTCAGTACTATTATTTATATTTGGCATTATCTCTTCACTTTGTTTCTCTTCATATTTATGTTTTAATCCTTTGTCTTTTTCTGTTTTTACTTCCAAAGTTTGCCCGTTTTCTTGATTTGCCTGTTTATGCACAACCACGGTTTTATCTCTTGATATGATATTAACCGGCACTTTAGTAACTGCTCCCGTGTCTACAAGTAAGACCAATTTTCGCTCCCTAGCTCCTTGGCAGGGTAGCGTAATAAAAGCTGTGTCCACATTGCCCGGTGATTCAGTACTATCTTCTATATTTCGTACCATCTCTTCACTTTTTTCCTCCTTTTTTTTGTTTAATTTATTATTTTTCGCAGTATTTTTTTCTATAGTGTACCCGTTCTCCTTATTTACCGAGTGTACAACTGCCTCGATTACTATCCTGGTTGGCTGCTCTGTTTCTGAGACAGTCTCCGTATCATCTTTATTTACCCGACTCTCACTTTTTGTTTCTTTATTATAATTGTAGTTGTTCTCTTCTTTATGCCAATCTGATTTTCTGTTAATTTGCGGGACCCCAGTTATTGGCGATAACTGGGCCGAATTTCGTTTCCCTGAGCATTTGTCCGATTAGTATTGCTGTGGGCCTCTACGGCATTGTTAGCTAGGTCCCTGCTGTTGTTGCTATTTCGTGCCCGTTAGTAGATCCCTGCACCCGTTGCTTCAGTCTGTCCAACATTAGTTCTGCAGTCCCGTGCAAAATGTCCTTGTTGCTAACATTTAAAACAGGTTGGGAGTGTACCATTGTTTCTGTTTGCCCCTCTGTTCATATTTCGTCCCGTCGCTATTTGTGGGCTTCCACGGAATTCTGTGTTTGTTATCCTCCTATTTCTTTCTGCCGTCCGTCTATCCGATTGATTTTGGGTGGGTAGGTTTCTTCTTGGCTCACAGAAAAGGGTTTTCTTGTGACCGTTTATCCTACACAATCGGCAGTATAAGGAGCCTAATCTCTTTCTGCAGTTTCCACAGAACGTACAGCTCACGATATTCCTGCACAGTGGCCCCATTTCATGGCCGTATTTTCCATAGCTCATACAGTATGGTGTGTTTAGCCGCTTTTTGCAGCTATTCCATTCCTGTTGCAAAAACTACAGGGGACTTCTGAATCTATTACGTTGATACTGTGCGTTGGTTCACCAAACAATACCTCTGCATTTTCGACTACCTCTATTAAGTTTGTGAGCTCTTCCTCTTCCTGTCCCACAAATCGAGCCTTGAGTGCATGGTCCTTCAAACCCTTGATAAAGCTCCATACCGCTATTCGTTTGAAGTCTTTCAGCATGGTTTCCCGGCTAGGTCCCACCAGCTATTCGTTCTCTATAGTTGTTTTTGCCTCATTCAATAGGTTATCCAGGCGTTCTCCAAATTTGCATGCTGACTCTCTGATGCTCTGTTTGCAACCCAATATTAGTTCCCTTATTTTATCTAAGCTCTTGCTTTTTAGATAATATTTCTTGAGCGCATTACATAACGCGTCCACGGAACTGAAATTCATCTGGGAAATTCTTGAGTAGACGCCCCCTAGGAGTCTCAATTTCAGGCATTGTATTACATCTTGTGTTAGAACGTTATTTGCACCTGTGAGTACTTCTCTTTCTACCATCTTGCATCCTTGTATGTACCTGAATACTTCTGATGATAAGTCTGGCCCATCGGTCCCGAAGAATGATGGGACTGTGTTGTTAACTATCTTAATAATCTCGGATAGCGAAGTCATTCTGATCGTTTCGATTTCTGCTCTCTCAATAGTATGGTTTTGCCGGGGTGATGGTGATCGTCTTTCCAAAATTTCTTGGGCCACTGGGATCAGTCTATTAAATTCCTCCGTTATTCTGCTGTCAACTCCTTCGGTTTCTTCCAATTCACCGAATCTCAGCGTGTATTCGCTTAACTCCTTTAATT
Source organism: Lypha dubia (assembly GCA_947311025.1). Lineage (NCBI taxonomy): Eukaryota > Metazoa > Arthropoda > Insecta > Diptera > Tachinidae > Lypha > Lypha dubia. The sequence continues at coordinate 65,324,667 of OX371261.1, read as the reverse complement.
TCCTGGCTTTTGTTTCCGCGGAGTACCCCCTGCTACCCGCTTTCCTTGCGTTGTTTATTACGGTTTTTACTTTTTCCAACAGCGTCAAGACAGGTGTTTTTTTATCGTGTGATATGACTATTGTTGGTAGTCCTGCTTCGTTTAGTTCTTCGTGCAGTGAAGGATTTGGTGAACTATCTCTGTAAATTGTGTCCAACTCTCTTCTTGCGTTTTCCAATGCTGTTTGTAGCCTTTGGATAGTGTCGTCTTGTGTCTCTATCAACTGCTGTTGTTTCAATTGTGTTTTAAAGTTTTCCTCACTAAGTCCTTTCCCTTTCAATTGTTTCTCTAATTCCGTATTTTCCTTTACTACGTCCTCTAATAAATTGTCTGTATATTCTATTTGTCCTCTTAGCTTTTTGGAATGGCCCTTTAGAAATGTTTTTGTTTCTTCTAGTTCTTCGATCTTCTTTATAAACTCCTGTGATCTATCTTTACTTAACTCATTTATTAATTGTAGGACATAGCTTACTTCTTTTAATTTTGTCAGTCTTTGGTATCTGAATCTTTCCCTATGGTTGTCCAGGAATGTTTTGTCTGCTTCTAAACCCTTAATTTCTGTCCACGCAAAAACTTGTAGACTGTCCACTGAATAATTACACTTGTCGATCCGTTGTATCAATTCGTCTGTCTTTGTCTGTGGATTGGCCATTAAAGCTGTCTGCTACTTACCCATGTTCCGCTGGTTATTATCTTCTTAGTGGTCTGTGGTTTAGGCTTATTTTCACTTTATATTATTTTTTTATTTTATTTTTGTTCGCAACAGCGCAGAATTTTTACGATCAAAGTAATTCTCCTTTTTGTCCTGATCCGCTTTAGCGATTAGTCCTGCAATGACAATATGAGGGTAGCTAGAGTTTAGACTTTATTCAATTTTCCTGTGCAGTTCTACACCGTCGAATGTAGGATGCAACAATACAAGGTACTAGAGTTTAGACTTTTATGTATTGTTGGTTTTGCTACACCAGACAGTTTTTTCTTGAGCAAGATCAACACAAGGATTATTATATTTCTTTGATGTTATTATTTACGCGGCTACTGGCTGCGCCAAAATGTTATGTTTGAATTAAAACATTATTTTTATTATTTAGTTATTATTATTTTTATTTATTAACCACATGTTATGTTTAAAATACTACTTAGCCTTCACAGGGACCCGCTTTTTAAGGCTGGTGTTTGATCAGGTTTTGATTTATAAAATATATTAAGCCTTCACAGAGACCCGCTTTTTAAGGCTGGTGTTTGATCAGGTTTTTGTTACGTGTTAAAGAATATTCCCGAACTGCTTTCTGTCAAGACTCTACAGACTAGAACTATCCACACCAAATTACCATCCGCTTTTATACCCAATTTCGCTATCCATACAGTGGTAAAGAAAAGAAGAAGAAGACATTGGTTGACGATTGGAGGGTAACTTGTGATGAAATTTGTTACACCAGGTCTAGCCCTCCCTCCATGGGCTGATAACTAAATTTTATTCTATCAGCATGGAGGGAGGGCTAGACCTGGTGTAACAAATTCCATCACAAGTTACCCTCCAATCGTCAACCAATGTCTTCTTCTTCTTTTCTTTACCACTGTATGAATTATATTTATTTTCTTAGCAACGATGCTGCTGACGTTCGCTGCCGCCGGCGTGGTCATTCCCGCGATATTGCTAAGTGTGTTAGTATGCAAATTCAGCATATTCATGCCCGTGGAACTTCCAGCCGATTGCGGTTCTCACGATATTGCAATGTCAGCATATATCTGTAGGAAATTTACTGGCATATATATGTATGCAGCTGTATCGCAACGTCAGCATATGTCTGTAGGAAAATTACTGGTAATAACGTCAGTAATGCATGCAGCGGTATTTTGCTGCCGTTGGTGTTTTTGCTAGTTGAGGGAAAATAACTCATGACAACGTCAGTATGTGTATGCAGCGTGTGTTTCGCTGCTGATATTTCTGTTGGTTGGGGGAAACGACTCATAACAGAATAATAGAACCCTCAGTTAGCCCATATAATGCTCCACTCCTTTTGGTAACAAAGAAAAACATAGATCACAAAAAGAAATGGAGACTTTTTGCAGATTTTAGAAAACTTAATGATAAATTTCCTCTAATTAGATTAGAGGATATTTTAGACAAATTAGGTAGAGCAAAATGGTTTTCTACATTCGATATGACTAGCTCTTTTCATCAAATTGACCTGGATAAAGACTCCAGACCATTAACAGCTTTTTCCACACTGCACGGACATTTTCAATTTAACCGTTAATCGAGCTTTGTATCAAAAATGATACATTTTGTTTTTTGAATTATCATAAATTTCTTCTAAAGAAAAGTACATAAACCATTCTTTGTGAATTTGTTTATTTTGTTATTCCCGTTATTTTTCGGCATATTTTGAAAATGTCTTGCAAGTAGGCCATGAGAAATTCAAAAACTTCATTATTCTAGCTATGTATCATTTTTGATACATATGGCATTTCAAGTGTTTCTGTGTTGCGGTGCGTATCATTCGAGACGTGTGTTTTTATATTGTGAATGTTTTTTACTTCTTTTTACAAAACGGATTGCTTTGGTTTGAATATATCGGTCTCAAAATAATTGTGCGTATTCAAAATAATGTCGTAGCCACGGTATTTGAACTTAGAAGAACTACTGAATGAAGTAATGGATGAAAGTGAAGAAGACGAAGACGCTTCCGATCCAGAAACTGAAGGAGAAAACAGTTCGCCTGAAAGCTATTTATCTGAAACTGATGACAGTATTGGCAGCAACTCAGATACTGATTGATTGTATATTGCGAAAGATGGCACTACTTGGCGCAGCGAGCCTTATGCCACTGGTCGGCTAGGTAGAGAAAACATCATAAATTTGCGACCAGGTTCCTAATAATTGTGTATTGAGGTGTTGTAGAAATAAAATTATTGTTTTTAGGTGTAACAAGATTTGCATCAAGCCAGGTAAACAACATTCTTTTTTACTACTTTTTCCACCGTCACTATTAAAAATCATAATTGATAACTCTAAGAATTACGGAAAGCATTTACATGGTGCCAGTCATATCGAAATTGATGAGGAATTATTTCATGCCTACTATTTAGCAATATTACTACTGGCCGGTGTGTATAAGTAAGTATAGCTGATAAGTCTTTGCGGAAGTATATGTACTTATGTATATATATTTTCTTCAGATCAAAAAACGAAACTTTGCATGATTTGTTCGCTGAAAACTATGGGCGACCAATATTTCGGTCCATCATGTTTGAAAAAACATTTTTATATGTTCACAAAATCATTCGCTTTGATGATGTGCTCACCCGACGTACCCAAAAAAGTGATGACAAGTTCGCGCCTATTAGAAACCTTTGGGAAAAGTGGGCTGAACGGCTTCCGACATTCTACAATCCTAATGATTCTGTTACTGTAGATAACCAATTATTGGGATTTCATGGTCGCTGTAAATTTCGCCAGTACATCCCTTCGAAACCGGAGAGATACGGTTTGAAATTCTGGCTTCTTGTTGATTCCCGCTCGTGCTATGTATGGAAAATACAGCCATACTTGGGAAGAGGCGTCTCAGGAAATCCTGAGCGGAATCAAGGAGAACGAGTAGTTCTTGATTTAGTTGACGGATTAAAAGGACATAATGTCACCATGGACAACTTTTTTTCATCACACAGCCTCGGCCAAAAACTCTTACAAAAGAATATGACAATGGTTACGTTGCTTTCGAAACTGTCAACACACAATATTGTCGATCCTGATGACAATGTGCCTGGTCCATCAAAGAAACAGAAAGTTGATAAGTCACCAAAAAAGAGCCACGCAAGGTGTCAATAATGCTACTATTCTGGATAAAAACAAAAAAAAAAAAAAAAAAATAAGTGGACCTCAATATTTTGTTTCGTATGTAAAATACCCTACTGCAATGACAAGCATGCCAAAAATATCTGCATAGATTGTATAAAGAACACTTGAACATGTGAACATGTAAAAAATATTTGCATAAAATGCCTGAATAAAACTTAAATATATCACAAGCTTTAATCAAAATGTCGTAATAAATCAATTATTTCTATGAACCCCAGTATGTATCAAATATGATACATAGCTAGAATTATGAAGTTTTTTTAAAGCTCGATCTACGGTTAAAAGACTTTCATTCGGACTAAAAATTTATTCTAACAGTTTTCAAAGGATGCTTACAATGGCATTATCCGGACTAGAATCTGAAGCATTTCTCTATGTAGATAATATAATCGTATACGGTTGTAGTTTAAATCGCCACAACCAAAATTTAGTAAGAGTTCTCGATAGATTACAACAATACCTACAATCTAAAACTAAATTCAAAGAAATGTTGTTTTCTAAGACCAGAAGTAGTTTACCCATCCAAATACGTAATAAAAAAATTACCCAACACCTAAAAACACCGACGAAGTAAGACCTTTCGTTGCATTCTGCCACTATTATAGAAAATTTATACCAAATTTCGCGGACATTGTCAAAGACTTGAACTCACTATTGAAGAAATCAATAACATTCGTATGGACAGAAAATTGCCAAAATGCTTTTGAGGAGTTAAAAGCAAAATTATTGAATCCACAGCTATTACAATATCCTAATTTCGATAAACCTTTTATTCTAACAACAGACGCTTCAAACTATGCGTTAGGTGCGGTGTTATCGCAAGGAGAAATGGGACAAGATTTACCCATATCATATGCTAGTAAGAACGCTGATGAGAGGTTTAGCAGCCTTGAAATCGGTATGATGATACGTTCTGCTAAACTGACTGGATAAACTAATGTTTTTCAACATAAAATCTGTTAGTAATTTGAATTTTCATTAATTTAATAAAACAGAACTTGAGCCTGATAATATTAATTTGCATATGTACATCAATATAATATAAAATAATACCAAAGTATTTTAGTTTTATACTCGTAGGTGTGGAAAATTTTTAAATCTACAGTTTTTACATTTTAGCCTTTATTTCTCATAATTGTACGGTTAAATATTTTGCAATTACAAAAAATTATCTAAATTAAAAATGTAAAACTAAAATATTACAGAGAATTTATTTTACGTTGTTTGCAATTAAAAACTTTACTATGAAAGTAGTTTTATGAATGTCTTTCATGGGATGTGTATATGTATTTCTGTAGTTGTCATTGAAAATTATTATCATTGGCCGTAATTCGTCGGGTGGTTACTGGTATGCCGCATGGAACATTTCTAAAATAAATTAGTTCTAGTTCTATTCTATATAATTAATGTGCGCTATTTTTAAATCCTTAATCCATTTTACGATACCTCGAATATATTAAGATATATTACGATAGATCGAATATATTAAGATATATTGAGCCCTGACATTAATTATAATCAGAATATTTTTAATTTAAATATTTATTGCCCAGTCCATATGATTTAATTTTTCAGGGATTACACTGTTGTTTTTGTTTTGTGCTTGCCTAATCAAATACATTACTTTGACCTACTTGTGGTAAAAGGGGCACACAATAGGTTTGTTTTACTTTAATTAGATTTGAATAACTTTTCATATTTTGTACAAAATCTTACAACGTTTTTAAGTTTCAATAAAAAACATATGTCGCAAACCACGTTATTATTAGCAAAAAATTTATTAAAAATTAATGCAGACATTAATCATTTTTCACAAAAAAACATTTGTGTTGCGTCCAGCAAACCAGTAACCACCCTATAAATTGTTAGTAAATATATTAGTTTATATAAACGCTTTAATAGGGTAGACAGACGACGGCCTTATTTTACATTAAAAGTCTTAATTCAAATTAACTTGTTAATTATTTCCATTCAAATGTGCATTATATAAATGCACAAAATGAAACTGTATTTGTACTGAATATATGGCAATATGGCAATAACGTCAACAACCTACCCCATCTATTGGAAAACTACTTATTATTGTAAAATAATCACATGCATGTACAATTATTAAATTTTCGAGCAGTTTAAAAAAAAATTGTTTCAGATTTTTTTAAATAAATATTGTTTTTTTACTAACAGCATAGCTGCTAATTGTACCTTATTTCGTCTTTCCATTTGATCTCCATATATATTGAAAAAATATTTTTGACGAACAAAATGTTGCTTTCAAATAAACAACTGTTTACTAAATTCACAAAATGTCGTCTGTCAGGATAAAATTTTAATTCACATTAGTGAACTTTTAATGCAAATTAACTATGTCATCTGTCTACGCTATAATGCATATTTATGTATGTAAAAATTTGATCACATAATTATACTTAAGGAGATACGCATGTATATAAAGATATTAAAAACTCACTTTAATTGCTTATTGCATTCGTTGCATCGAAAACAGTGCTTATGGTAAATGTGCTTCTCGGCTTTGACTTCTTCCATTTTATAAACGTTTTTATCACATAAACGACAGTTTTGTTGTACTTCGCCCTGTGGAGACTATTAAATTTTTTCATTAATAATTACTAAGTCATTGATTAAGAACTTAAAAAAACATGATTTATTCCTGCGACGATGTTTTATGTCAAATAAGATTACCTGGATACTATATATGTATGTACTAGGGATGGCAATCCCGAAATCCCGGTCCCGAAAATCCCAGGATCCCGAGATTTTAAATCCGCGATTTTCGGGATCAGTCAATCCCGAATTTAATTTTTTTTTTTTGATAATTTTATTATTTATTGAATCTTCAATTATAGATTAAAACATCAATAAATTTTTCAAATCTTAAATCTAAAAATTTTAAATATAAAAAAATATAAAATATAAGGATCGCGTTGTATAATAGGAGTTTACAGTCTAGGCTTAGCATAGAGTTTTTTCCAAGAAGCCAATTCATTTCGGCTGCTTTTAATGTGCGATTTCCATGTTAAACGACAATCAAGATTAACGCCAATATATTTAACTTTAGTGTGTTGCGGTATAGTCTCGGTGTTGATTTGTATAGGCGGGCATGTTTCCCTGCGAAACATTAATGTGACGTGTACACGCCATTGCTTTAGCCTTTTTATCAATTTGGATATATACACCCCTGTAAGTTACGGAATGCTTCTACTGGATTTTCGTTAACGCTTAGGAAAGCTGTATCATCAGCAAATGTGTATGTATGAATGGTATTGCTTAACGGTAAGTCAGAGGCATATATTAACTACAGTAAGGGATCGAAGATGTTGCTTTGGGAACTCCGGCTTCGATCGACTGCGGAGAGCATAAAAAATTGCCTTATCGAACTACAAATTTACGTTCCTTTAAATAGTTTTTTAAAATCCTGATGATGTTGGGGTGTAGATTTGAGGTTAATTTGTGTATAAGACCTTCGTTCCATACTTTATCGAAAGCTTGAGAAACATCTATAAAGAGCGCAGAGCAATGTTTCTTTTTTTCAAATGTGTCTCTAACTACGTTCACAAGTCAGTGAGTTTGTTCAATATTGCTATGTTGTCTGCGAAAACAAATTGATGATCTGGTCACTATAGGCATCAGCTTGCTCATATACAAAATATTTTTGAAATGTTGGGCAATAAACTAATAGGCCGATATGATTCAACCTTTGTATGATCCTTGCCGGGCTTTGGTATCATAGTAATTAGCGAAACCTTCCATTCTTTAGGATAGTGATCTAAGCGTAGAATACTGTTAAAATTTTTTTTTTTGATAATTTTATTATTTATTGAATCTTTAATTATTTAAATTGAATTATCAATAAGTTTTTCAAATCTTAAATCTAAAAAATATTAAATACAAGTTTAGCCAATGCTAAACAAAATTTTTAATTTCAACGGTTAATTTTTGTTGTTTTACATCTCTCGTGAACGGCTGAGAAAAAGAGTTTCTTCCAATAAGCCAATTCATTTGGGCTGCTTTTAGTTTCATTTGTGTTAACTTTGCGTCTATATGCCATTTCCATGTTAAACGACGATCAAGATGAACGCATAGATATTTGACTACAGTGTGTTGTGGTATAGTCTCGGTGTTAATTTTTATAGGCGGGCATGTTTCCCTGCGCAACGTAAAAGTGACGTGTGCTCATTTCTGTTCGTTAACTTTTATACGCCATTGTTTGAGCCATTTTTCCAGTTTGGATATATATTCTTGTAAGTTGCGGGAAGCTTCTACAGGATTTTCGTGAACGCTTAGAAAGGCTGTATCATCCGCAAATGTTGATGTATGAATGTTACTGCTTAACGGTAAGTCAGAGGCATATATTAAATAAAGTAAGGGTCCGAAGATACTGCCTTGAGGGACTCCGGCTTCAATCGACTGCGGAGGGCTTAAAAAATTCCCTTCCCTAACTACAAATTTACGTTCCATTAAATAGCTTTTTAAAAGCTTTACGATGTTTGCTAGTAGATTTTGTGTTAATTTGTTGAAAAGACCTTCGAGCCATACTTTATCGAAAGCTTGTGAGACATCAATAAAGAGCGCAGAGCAGTATTTCTTTTTTTCAAAAGTGTCTCTAACGACATTCACAAGTCTGTGAGTTTGTTCAATTGTGTTATGTTATCTGCGAAAACCGAATTGATGATCTGGAATACATCCATTACTAGTCACTATAGGCATCAGCTTGCTCATATACAGCTTTTCAAATAGTTTTGAGATGTTAGACAGTAAACTAATAGGCCGATAGGATTCAACCTTTGTATGATCCTTGCCGGGCTTTGGTATCATAGTAACTAGCGAAACCTTCCATTCTTTAGGATAGTGTTCTAGGCGTAGAATACTGTAAAAAATGAATAGAATAATATTCTTTTTGCAGTGTAAGGCAATTCTTGAAGCATTTTGTTGCTTATTTTGTCGACACATGGGGCTTTTCTGGTGTTAAGACTAGTAATAGTATTTTCAATCTCCGTCATGTTAAATCTCATCGGTATTTCTGGTAAATAGTCCGACAACAATTAATACAATGTCTCACAAATGTACATTAGAGAAATTAATGATGTTGATTGTCTTGCTCTGGCTAGGGTTTGAACCCAGGCCCCAAGTCATTGTTTGCTTAGTAGTCAACGCGCTAACCACTTCAGCCAACACCACACCTCGGGCTTTTTTGGTGTTAAGGCTAGTAATGGCCTTATCAATCTCCACAATGTTAAATCTTAGCGGTATTTCGAGTTCTTGAAGAAATTTTTGCATCGAAGCTGTTTTTTGTGTTTGTAAAACTTTTCTAAGCTGCTTGGTACTTTCCTTCAGCCTTAACTTTAACTGAGGGGATCTCGTCGAGCTCTCCGTTTTTCAGTCAATAGCCTTTATATATCTATAGAAAAAATATTGTTGAATCTTACTTTTTGGTTTGTTTGATTTGAAGACGCATTAAGAGCAGCTTGTTTAACATGTGCTTCAAGCAACCTAATAGAATTATCTATGTCAGAAGGTGTTATTAACGCCATATTTTCCGAGCAATGGGGGCTCAAATATTTTTTGTATTGCAACCAGTTAATACGTGCAGATATCATCGGTAAATCACTTGTAGGTGTTGAAGTTTTGTGTGAGAATATAGTGACAATAGTAGGCGAGTGATCACTATTTAACATGTACGGAGAGCATGATCGCGTACGAGTAGTTGTGTTTTGTGTAGAATTCAGGTTTGTGTTTAATTCATTTTTTTTATTGTCGTCATTAGCAACCAAAGTTAAATAAACATTCCTACTGCTTATAGGTTTATTGTTTTTGTTGTTGCCAGAAGATGAGCTCATTTAGAGTTCTCTTTTTTTGAAGTAAAAACTTCTTTTAGCGCGGTACACAGATTTTAGATGAGACTAAATGTCTGAACTCGCGACACCGTAACGCTTTTTTGACACTTGTAGCATCTCTTTTGTGCCAATTAGGAATAGCAATCCCTATATATATATTTTATATATTTTGATTCATATCTACTTATATATAATTAAAACAAATTCATCATAACTTTCCTCTATAAGCACATAAGCAAGTCCTTTTCGATGCCATTGCTCTTGCGAGAGTCAAATGAAAATATAATAGCCTTTTCCTAATCCAGCAACAAAATACACAGTTTTGCTGTGGATTATCACCGTGTGGCCACAATATTGTTTTTATTTTATATATTTTTTTCACCCTGTTAAAACTGTCAATGAAACTAAAGGAAATAAATTTAACTTTATTATTCTTTTTAAGCACGTTTAGCAATTATAAAAAAAGTTTTGATTAAAAGTTTAAGAAAAAATAAACTTGGAAAGAATATGGCTTTTGAAATGCATAAAACTAAAAGCAAAACCAAAAGTTCCATGTGGTTTTATTTTTTTGATTGATTCCACTGGTGCATCAAATGCAAAATGCAAACATTGCAATAAAATTTTAAAAGCTAATGGAGGTTCAACTAAAGGTTTGATAACGCATCTTAAAGTAACTGTCTACTTCTGTCCTGCTAAAGACTTCGTTCATTCGTACAAAGACATTTAAAACCAACAAAAATTTTAGAATTTGTTTTTATTTCAAATGTATTTGTACGAATCAACGAATTCTTTCGCAGGACAGAAATAGGCCGTTAAATACTTCTATTTAAATAATTTTATTTTGTTACTTTGCTTTTTAATGAATACTTTCTAATTTTGTTTTATCTTGGAATAATTTAAAAAACGCATGTAATTTATTTAACAATGCAATATAAAATGAATTATAAAATGTATGTAATATTTTATTCGAATAAATGTACTCAAGAAAATCTGTTTGGAAAATTTGTATATACTTGTTGTGGTTAACTAACATTTATTTCGGGATCGTGAATTTTTGAAATCTAGAATCCCGATTGGTATCCCTAGTGCCAATGCATACTAACAAATTACAGGCGTAGTAACGCCCGGACATTTGACAGTTGGAAACGCAAACAAAACAAAGAAACATAACCAACAGCCTACGTCCATCTATATATATATAAAACCGAATGTGTGTCTGTTTATTTGTTTGTTTGTTCCTTATAGGAGCCCAAACCCTTGGACCGATCTTCCTGAAACTTTTAGAGTATTTAACTGGAACTCTCGGATGAATTATAGGCTACTTTTTTTTCAACCACACCCACTTTTACGACCACTTTTTTAAATTATGTTACTCCTACCACATAGTTTTTAACAGATTTTATAATGTAAAGTGAGCATAACTTCGCCATTTGTGGATCAATTTTCAAAATTCTTTCAGCATATGGAAAAGGTGCATTAAATTTTTTTGTTTTTGAAAATTGTGCGTAGGGTCAGGGTGTCACAAATGGCCCGCCACAATACTTGTTTATCAAATAACTTCGCCATATTTTGGGCATTTTTTGACCTACGTCGATGATATTTGGTACATATGGTATTGGCATAATTTGGAATATGTACCAGGAGAAAAGTGGGTGGGACCACGCCCCTTTTTTAGGAAAACTAAACCCTTGGACCGATCTTCCTGAAATTTTTACAGCATGTTACTGTGACTCTGGAAGAAATAATAGGCTATATGAAGTTTCACTGGACACATAGGCGTGGCACCGCCCACATAATCCAAAAATTTAAATAGCAATATTTTGGGCATTTTTTGACCTACGTCGATGATATTTGGTACGTATGTATTGGCATAATTTGGAATACGTACCAGGAGAAAAGTGGGTGGAACCATGCCCTTTTTAGGAAAACCAAACCCTTGGACCCATCTTCCTGAAATTTTCACAGCATGTTACTGTGACTCTGGAAGGAATAATAGGCTATATGAAGTTTTGATTGGACAAAGAGGCGTTGCACTGCCCATATAACCCAAAAATTTAAATCGCCATATTATGGGCATTTTTTGGCCTACGTCGATGATATTTGGTACAACAGGCATTTTGTTTGTGTGAAAGCCGAATTAATAACCTACGCTATCAAAATTTTTCATGCATAAAAAATTACATAAAAATGGCGTCGGAAAATATATACCAACTATGACAGTGTGGGAAAATAACAAATTCGCGCGAATTCGCCACTGCATCCACCTGGTAATGAATTCGCCTTGATATTTGCTCTAAACTTTTCAAACATCTCTGTTTGTGACAATGCATACTAAACAAATGACTGGTGTAGTAACGCCCAGACATTTGACACTTAATAGATAACTACTGTAGCATGTGGCCAACAGTGTGTAGTATGCATTGCGATTCAATAGTACCGCAATATGTGTCGGTAATTTGACACTTGTACGGTTAATTAAGTGCAGCAGCACAATGCACTTAAATGAATCAAATTTATTAACTGTATTTGTTTGATTGTAGATATAAGCTACACAAAGTATCTGTTGCTTTTAAGGGGGTACCTTAACCCCTAAGAATTATTCTCATAAAAAAATTTTTTTTAAGAAAACCTTTTATAACATGAAGAGATCGTTAAGAAAATCTCATAAGTAAAAATTTTTTTACTATGCCGTCAGTGGGACCAAAACCACTCACCATAGAAGAGTATAAGAAGAGACATTTAAAAAAGAAAGAAGAAGTAGCCACAGCAATAGGCAAGATAAAAAAGCCAAAACGTAGATGTGGCTACTCAAATAAATTAAAACGTGATAGGGCGATCTTATTAAGAGAAGTAAATAATGAACACCCACCAAGCTGGGAAAGAGCCACAAAAATATGGGAGCAAATTTCCCATATTGAAACATTACTAGAAACTTTAAGAAATAAATATTAAACCAAAACTAACGTTTTAAAGATTTTTTTATAAAATATCATAATTTTAATAAGAATAAAGTAAATTAAAAGAAAACTTAATAAAATTATTATGAAAAGTAATATTATCAGGCTCAAGTTCAGTTTTATTGAATTAATGAAAATTCAAAATTACGTTGTGCTAAAAACTGATTGGATATAAATAATAATATTTTCCAACACAAAAAAACTCTTAGTAATTTTGAATTTTCATTAATTCAATAAAACTGAACTTGAGCCTGGTAATATTACTTTTCATATGTAAATCAATATAAGTTCAAATAATAATTACGTTTATTCGTAATAATAATAATATAAAAATAAAATTATTATACATAAATTTTTACACGGTCCTTTATAATGAATAGAAAACAGAAAAAGAGGGCAGGAAAATAAAAATAGAAAAACTAATTAAAGACATTAAATTAAATTATACTTATGGAATGGCATGAAATACTTAACAAAGCCAGATTAATAAAGGAAGATTTTGACCGTTCTTATAAATGCCTAAACATTGACAGACCTACAAAAGAAGAAACAATAAAAATACATTTCGATAAACTTTTAGGTTGCTTAGAAAGAATAAGAACTTTATTTAATGTGCACTACAATAGACTTACAATTTCACACAAAACAGCAGCAGGTGCATTCTTTGCAGATTTAAAAGAAAAAATTTTCAAATTGGCAGCTAAGAAAGGGGTAGAACTTGACCTACCAACATCCATCCACGAAAATTCACCTCACAAATTCAGAACTAAACCAATAAATACTACAATGGGCCAAAAAATAGTGGAATTTTTAAATACAGCCTCAAAGCTAATTCCAGACTTTGATGGCAGAGCAGAAAATTTACGCTCTTTCATAGATTCATTATCGTTACTAAACTCAATAAAAGGAGAACACGAATCTACAGCAGTATCCCTCATAAAAACAAAATTAAAGGGTACTGCAAGAAATCTTATCAACGATGAAGCAACAATAATAAACATTATAAATAAGTTGCAACAAACCGTTAAAGGTGAATCAGTAGAAGTAATATCTGCGAAAATAATGAACATTAAGCAAAGCAGTAAAACGGCGAATGCCTACTGCAATGAAATTGAAAGTTTAGCAAAATCATTAGAAAGTGCATATATAACAGATGGATTACCATCAGAATTAGCAACCAAATATTCAACACAAGTCGCTGTAAAAGCACTTACCAAAAACTGCAACATTGATAAAGTTAAGCTTATCATGGAGGCACGCCAATTCAATAGCATGAATGATGCTATAAGTAAATTTGTCAATAGCTGTACCGAAGCCACAGGCCAACAGAATGCCATACTATATTATGGGCAAAAATATAGACCCAATAACAAGTATCGCGGCAATAATACACGGTTGCGTGGAAGAAATAATTTTCCACGTAACAATAATAGCAATAACAGCTATAACAACAATAATGACAATTATAACAGAAACCGACAAAGATATAACAATAACAACAATAGTGACAATTACCGCCAAAGATACACCAATAACCGTAGGAACAACAACTACGTAAGAGCAACAGAATCTAATCAAAATGATTCGGAAAACTCCGAATTTCCCCTAAGACCAATTCAATAAATATCTATCATCTATACCTCAACTTAAGTTTCTTTATAAATGTTCAACTAAATAATACCGACACTACACTCACACTTTTGGTAGACACTGGTGCTGATATTTTTCTAATAAAATCAAAATTTTTCAGATTAAACAAAATAAATACTAATGACACTACAGTTTTTAGCGGAATAGGACAGGGCAATATAAAATCAATGGGAAGTATATTTTTTGATCTAAAATTCGAAAAATTTTTAATACCACATAAATTCCAAGTGGTATACAATAACTTTCCAATACCATGCGATGGAATCATTGGAATGGATTTTATGAAAAAGTATAATTGCATGTTGGATTTTACCAAAAACAATGATTGCCTTATCCTACGACCATTTAATATGCCACACACAATCAATATACCAATTACAAATAACAATAGCGAAATAACTTTACCACCAAGATGTGAAATAATACATCAAATAAATTTTAAAAATTTAAACAGTGAAATTCTAATTCCTAATCAAGAAATTGCACCAGGCGTCTTCATTCCAAACACAATAGTTAACACTAATGAAGCATACGTTCGTTTTTTAAACACTAATAACACTAATACCAAAATCAAAAAAAGTAATATTAAAACCGAAAACATCTCTGATTATGATATAATAAAATAAAATTTTAGCAAAAATATATCAAGAAAATCAAAAATACTAAAAATTTTGAGGGAAAATTTCCCGGAACAATTTAAAAATACATTAACAGAGTTATGCTCAACATACAGTGATATTTTCGGTTTAGAATCGGAGAAAATAACAATAAATAATTTTTATGAACAAAAGTTGAGGGTAAAAGATAAAGAACCGGTTACATTAAAAATTATCGTGTACCACATACACATAAAGAAGAAATAGATAAACTGGTAAAAAAGCTAATAGATGATCAAATTGTAGAGCCTCCGTACTCTGAGTACAACAGTCCAATATTACTCGTACCAAAGAAATCACTGCCCAATTTTTCCTCTATATATACTAGTGAATTATTAGCAATAAAAACATGTCTAGAAAATCTTGAAAACGTTTTTAAAAAAACACTTATAATATCTGACAGTAAAAGTGCCCTAGAAGGACTACAAGATCCTTTTAACAATAACATGATTATACAACAAATACGAATATTAATAACTTCCCTACATAATCATAAAATTACCCTTCTATGGGTTCCTAGTCACCTAAATATAGGTGGAAACGAGAAAGTTGACCAGCTCGCCAAAAAGTCTTTAAAAAATGACATATCTACTGAATATAAATTTCAATACTCAGACTATAGGCAATACATTGGAAAATACATTTTTGACATCTGGAATGATTTATGGAAAGATAATAACGAAACTAAATTATTTAAAATTCAAAAAAACATATCGCACAAATTTAGTATACCTAATATATCAAAAACTGACTTTATTAAGTTAAATAGACTTAAAATAGGTCATTGTTTATTCTCACATAAATATATTATTGAAAAGACACAACCCCCTGGTTGTGAATGCGGGCAAATACTAACCATCTCTCACATATTTAATGAATGCAATCTTCTACAGGACAAACGTTTAAAATATAAAATAAATAATATTAATATTATGTATGTATATATATAAAATAATGTAAAAATGTATATATTAAATAAAATATAAGTTTGTATGTAAAATTAGTAGGCCTATATAACCTAATTGTGTTGGGGCCTTTATAATAATAATAAAAAAAAAAAAAATTACCTAGAATAGACGATATTCTAGACCAGCTCGGCAGAGCAAAATATTTTTCTTGTTTAGACTTAATGTCAGGTTTTCACCAAATTGGCTTGGAGAACAAATCTAGGGCCTTAACATCATTTTCAACAAACAATGGCTCATACAGATTTACTAGATTACCGTATGGTTTCAAAATAGCTCCAAATTCGTTTCAAAGAATGATGACACTTGCTTTTGCTGGTTTAAAACCAAAACAGGCTTTCCTGTACATGGATGACTTAGTGGTGTTAGGTTGTTCAGAAAAACATATGCTTTCAAATTTAAGAGAGGTATTTGATTTGTGTAGAAAACACAACTTAAAACTTCATCCAGAAAAATTTTCATTTTTCAGGACAGAAGTTACTTATCTTGGACACAAATGTACAGACAAAGGAATATTACCTGATGATAGTAAATACGCAGCTATCCAAAACTATCCAACACCAAGGATGCGGATAGTGCAAAACGATTCGTTGCATTTTGTAATTATTATCGAAGATTCATCAAAAACTTGTCAGAATATTCCAGACATCTAACGAAATTGTCCAGAAAAGGACTAAAGATTGTGACAATGCATTCAAATACCTGAAAAAAGCTCTAATAAAACCCACACTACTACAATACCCTGATTTCACAGAAGAATTTTGTATAACGACGGACGCAAGCAAACAAGCTTGTGGAGCCGTATTAACGCAGGAATATGATGGAAAGCAATTACCAATAGCATACGCATCAAAATCTTTTACCAAAGGTGGAAGCAATAAATCTACAATCGAACAGGAATTGACAGCTATCCATTGGGCAATTACACACTTCAGACCATACATATATGGTAAACATTTTCTTGTTCGTACTGATCACAGACCATTATGATGTTTATTTTCTATGAAAAACCCAAGTTCAAAATTAACAAGAATGAGGTTAGATTTGGAAGAATACAATTTTACTATAGAATATCTTAGGGGAAAAGATAATTATGTTGCAGACGCGTTATCAAGAATAACGATTGATGACTTAAAAGATATAAATATTAAAACTAATACGGTGTTAAAAATTACAACAAGATCTATAAAAAGAAACAACAAAGTAATACCGAAAATATTCAGCATCAAATTAAAAATAATGATAAAAAGCCCAATATATATGTACAACTAAAGAACACTGACGTCAGAAAGTACTATAAATTAAAGATTACTCCTGTAAAATGTTACATCAAACGAGGAAAATCTGTTATTACATATATAAATATAAATGATTTGTTTACTAATGGGAATATTGACCTAGGACAATTTTTCCCAAGGCTTGAGAAAGTGTCCGGTAAAGTTAGTGTAGAGACACTACAAATGGCACCCAGTGAGAAAATATTCGAATTTATCTCCATAAATGAATTTAAAAATATGGGCAATAAATATATAAATAAATTAAAAGTAGCGCTACTTAATGAGGTGAAAAATATAAATGATAAGAATGCTAAGGCAATTCTTGATATAATGCTGAAATACCACGATGATCCGATAGAGGTAGGACATTGTGGAATATATAGAACAATAGAAAAAATAAAGAGGTATTACTATTGGAAAAATATGATAAAAGACATAACGAAATATGTTAAACCATGTCAAAAATGCCAAAAATCAAAAACAGTAAACCATAATAAAAGTCCTATGACTATAACAGAAACACCAGAAAAAGCATTCGACACGGTGTATGTAGATACAATAGGGCCATTTCCGAAATCGATTAATGGAAATGCATATGCAATCACTTTAATATGTGATCTTACTAAATATTTGGTGACAATACCAACACCAGATAAATCTGCAAAAACAATCGCTAAAGCGATATTTGAAAATTTTGTATTGACCTATGGTCCAATGAAAACGTTCATCTCGGACATGGGAACAGAGTACAAAAATTCTATACTGACGGAACTATGCACACTACTAAAAATTGAAAATATAACTTCCACAGCGCATCACCATCAGACACTAGGAACAATAGAAAGAAGTCATAGAACTTTTAACGAATATGTTCGTTCTTATACATCTGTGGACAAAACGGACTGGGACGAATGGTTAAAATATTTCACTTACTGCTTTAATACGACGCCATCAACGGCACATAACTACTGTCCTTATGAGTTAGTATTTTCAAGATTACCAAACAATTTTAGACAATTTGCTAAAGTAGATAGTGTGACACCACTATACAATGTGGATAACTATGCCAAAGAGGCAAAATTTAGGTTAGAAGTAGCACATAAGCGCGCTCAAATACTTTTAGATAGAAATAAAATAAAACAAAAATTAAATTATGATAGGAATATTTTAGAACATAATTTTAAAATAGGAGATTTAGTTCTACTTAGGAATAATTCAGGCCACAAATTGGAAAACCAGTATAAAGGTCCGTATAAAATTAAGAAAATAGATTTAAGAAATAATGTTACCATAGAAGATAATAAAACAAATAAACAACAAATAGCTCATAAAAATAGACTTAAGATATATAATAATAACTAACATTTAATATTATTGTGTGGTCATACGACTACTATAAAATTAGAATATAAGTACATCTAAATATTATATTTTTTTTTTCTTTAAAAACAAAATAAATATTATATTACACTTATACTTAGACTAATTAAAAACTAATTGTAAAAGAATGTCAATAAAACTAACGTTATATGAACATTCTTGTAAAGGGTGGAGGTGTAGCATGTGGCCAACAGTATGTAGTATGCATTGCGATTCAATAGTACCGCAACATGCAAGCATTGACAAACTGCAAGCAAGATATTTTGTGTGTCGGTAATTTGACACTTGTACGGTTAATCAAGTGCAGCAGCACAATGCACTTAAATGAATCACATTTGTTAACTGCATTCGTTTGATTGTAAATATAAGCAACACAAAGTATCTGTCAGTTAGTTTCAACTCTCGTAGTGAACAGACGCGTTTTTATAATCGTCGCAACTGAATATAAAAAAATATAAAAGAAAAAAAAAATTTTCAAGTCACAAAAAATATAAAAAAAAACAAAACATTTATTGAACAGTTATTTTACTGGTTTTATTTTATTTTTTGCTTGTGTGCAATACACATAAATATTTGCATACACAAACTAATATAAGTGAAAATAAAAAAAAGAGAACTCTGATGAGTTCATCTTCTGATAAAAACAACAATAATCCTACAAGCAGTAGGAATGTACAATATATAACTTTAGTTGCTGATGACGACAATAAAAAAAATGAATTAAACAAAAACCTGAATTTAACAGAAAACACAAATACTCGTGCGCGATCATTATCTTTAAACATGTTAAATAGTGATCAAGAAGCAACAACAATTGCACCCATCAGCAAACTTGTAAGCTTAGCTGTACAAACAAACAAACAAACAATAAGTAACAAGGTGACCAACGTGCACAAAATGGTAGATGCGGTGAGTACATTAAATGATAATAAAATTCAAACAGGAATGGACAGATACATAACCGTGTTAAAAAGGGGAAGAAGTCCAAAATCAGCTCAAATAGCTTCAACAGCAAAAGTTCCCAGAGATGGAAAAAACAAAATAAAAAATTCCGAAAATCGTTTCGCGATTTTATCAGAACAAGACAATGAAGACACAACTACAACAAGGACAACACCGCCTAGCCAAAAGGCAAGCAAAGAAGAAGGGAGAACACCTGCCCAAATGATCTGCAAAATTAAATAAAACTACAGTAGGTGCCTACAATCACCAAACAAACAAAAAAAAAAAAAAAAAAAATTACATAATTTTTAGCTTTGAAAGTTAAGAGCTTAAGTCTCACACTTGGGCCAGTAAGCGTTAACCGCTCGTCGCAAAAATTTTTTTATATAATTATGTGTTACAAAATAGCTCGTAGCTAAAATCTTTTAAAATTTTTTTGTTTATTAAAACGCAAACAAAAGCACTTAAAATACTTAACAAAAATTAAACCTTAATAAAATAAGACAAAAACTAACGTTTAAACAATATTTTTAATATTTTTTTTAATTTTTCAAAAAATTTATAATGGATATGCATAAATAAAATGGAACTCAATCAAAAACATTTAAATTGAAAAATTAAATTAAATTTTATAATTAGAATAAAGTAAATTAAAGAAAATTAATAAAACCTTTTACATTTTAATAATTTGAAGACAAATAATTATTATATATTATAATATATATAAAAATATTGTTATAAAATTAAAATAGAGAAAGAACAGCCGAAAGTTGAAAAACCATATGCTAACGTTGTAGTTGTAGAAGATAATCACCCCTATCGTGAATAAGAAGTGATATTTTTGTTCACGTGAAATTTTAATTCCACTCGAAGGGAAAAATGGTATCGTTAATCTCCCGTGATAAATTAATCCCACTAACAGCTCTTAGTGAATGTAAAAAAGGGAAGAAGATTAAGAAAATAAGAAATCATACAACTTTTTGTTCAAAAATATACACGGACATATTTATTTTAAAGAAAACTTCAAAAATCAAAGTTAAATATTCAGTTTTGGAGCTTTAGTTTGGCGGCTCCGTTTGTTTATTGCATTCTAACTTTTATGTGGTAAAATAATGAAAAAATGCCAACAAATTAAAGTTCTGCAGGCAATCGGCCTGTTTTTTGCATTTTGTTGAGGAATACATCAGTTTGTGCCTTATTATCAGAACTTTTCATTAAAATAAACTTTTTAAGCTTTAATATTCGAATTATAAGAAGAAATACATATAATTTCTGTTCTATATTCCCCATCAAAAATAAAGTGAAAATATCAATGTGAGAAGTGAAAAAATTCCCAGGGAAATATTTATTCACGATAAGGGGAATTTTTTTCAGTGAACATTTTTCAAGTTGTTATTCTTGACTGAATAAAATTTTTTCATGCGAGTTGTTCACGATTGCAAATACGTGAAAAGTGGAAAAAACTTCACGTGGAAAATTATTCACGATAGGGGTAAATAGCTCGGGTTCGTTTGAAATCCAAAAATATTTACAGTAAATAATTATAGGTACTTCCTACTTTAGTTATAAAAAAAAAATTTTTATCATGCCTAAATTAAGATATAAGGCATAAATATACAGCCAAGCCATTAATCGCAAAGTAATAAAACTTTTAGTTCATCAAATAATAATATTAGAAATAAAATTGCACCATAAATAAACATAGATACAACCCATTTTATGACTGTGAGATATGTGTTGTAATAAAATAGTTTTTATTTATTTTATTTTTGTCTTAGAGCTTGTATAGTTGGAGCTCCTAAGACTGATGATTTATTAATTGAATTATAAACTAAATGAAATTGGCTTATATACTAATTATGAGAATAATTTGTGACAACCAAAAGTCGGCCCTCGTTTTTGGTTCATCGTACGTGGTTAAAATTGAATTACTATTTTTATTCTTATCTTATTATATACAAATATTATTAAAATTGAATTAATATTTTTATTTCTTATCTTATTATACACAAATATTATTAAAATTGAATTAATATTTTTAATATAATATCTTATTCATACATAATTATACCCCTGATTAATATTATTGTTTCTTATATATTAGTTCTGCATTTCTTTATATACAATGAACTTATACTGTTTCATTTGTTATTATTGTCTGTACATAACTATATATAATGAATTTATACCCCTGATTGTTTATTCTTTTACACATACCTACTGATATTTATTTTAGTGCAACGAATTGAGAATTTGAGAGAAAACATATGTTCGCTGCCTGTGCACACACGGTGAGTAATATGTTTGACACAGCATATGATGGTTTATGCGTGTGTGTATTGTTCGTACAGGCAGTTTTGCTATAAAAGGCTGAACACAGAACATGAAGAGTCAGTTAGTCTGCGGATCGCAAGGTAGAACAACCACTGGTAACTGCGCTTCATTACCCTTTCTTCGTGCGACTCGCAAACGGACTCATATAAAATATTGGTGGCGACGTGCAAACAATATTGTCGTTGTAGTAAGGCTCGAATAAGTATTAGTAGCTGGATACACTGCTATTACTTATTCTCTATAATTTGGAGAGCCAACATTTTCTCGCGAACGGTTTGTAGGCTCGAATAAATATTAGTAGCTGGATGCACTGCTATTACTTATTCTCCTTAATTTGGAGAGCCAACATTTTCTCGCGGACGGTTTGAAGGCTCGAATAAGTATTAGTAGCTGGATGTACTGTTATTACTTATTCTCCTTAATTTGGAGACCCAACATTTTCTCGCGGACGTTTGAAGGCTCGAATAAGTATTAGTAGCTGGATGCACTGCTAGTACTTATTCTCTTTAATTTGGAGAGCCAACATTTTCTCGCGGATGGTTTGAGGGTAAAACAAGTACTAGCAGCTGGATACACTACAAATACTTGTCCCCTCTAGTTGGTAAAGCCAACCCTTTTCTCGCGGTCAGTTTGAGTTCGAACAAGTATTAGTAGCTGGAACCACTACTAAAACTTGTTCTCCCTCTCTCTCTCAAATTTCGGGTTAAACAGGCGTTTGGTTTGTACAGTCGCTACCTCGCACGTAGTTTATATCGTATATATTTCTTTTGACTTTCTATATACTAATATTTAAAAGAAGAATTACATTACAACGGTACCAGAAGAGTACCGTACAATTTACCGTAGAAACTTAAAGACAAATTGTTTAAATAAATTTATTATTAATGAAAAAAGAAAGATTTATAAGAAAATATTTGGGTTTTCATTATTTTTGAAACTTAAAGACAAATTGTTTAAATAAATTTATTATTGATGAAAAAAGAAAAGATTTATAAGAAAATATTTGTGTTTTCATTATTTTTGCAACGACTCTGAGCCCCGCTGAGTTCTACCCCAGCACCCAGCGAAATCGTGTCGGTACATTGGCGCCCGAGCAGGGACTTAAATTGTCCAAAATAAAAAAAAAAAAAAAAAAAACAAAACAAAAAAAAAAGAATTTCTTTTTTAATAATAATATTGAAGAAAAAAAAACAAATTGTTGATTTAGTATTTTATTGAATTTTAAGATATACTAAAACCACTGATACTCACATTTACATACGCTGCTAGTCAACCGCATCCGCATTTGAAAAAAAAAAAACTAAAAGAAATATAAGAGGACTTGGTTCTTACCGTGGTGTGCTATGACCTTGACCGGAAATATGCTGCGATCCTCCTGGGTTTATCTCCTGAAGAAGGAGGAACTAGTAAATTACCTGGGGATGTTTGAACAAACTACCAGTGGAACAGTCGAAGAGCTGAGAAAGCGTTTCGCCAAATTCATTGCCTCTGTGCACGATGACGAACAACTCAAAACCCTGTTGGACATCCAGACAACACAAGACCATCAAGAGTCTGCATCATCCGCGCCAGGCCTCCAAATACCGGGAAAGAGTGCCGAGAGCCAAACAGTATCACCGCCGAAACCTGAAGTCAGAGAAAGGTTTACGACGACAGCCAAAGCATAAGCAGAAACACGAGGCCTCGCCATAGAAACAGTCCGCAAATGGGGTCTGAAGTATGATGGTGGGAAAGACCCCTTGGGTTTCATCGAGAGGGTAGAAGAGTTAAGCGAAATGTACGCCTTAGAACTGAACGATGTGTTGAGGTCGATGACGGAACTGTTCCGAGACAGAGCGCTTATCTGGCTGCGGAATAATCATAAGCAATGGGCACGATGGGATCAGTTCAAGTCAGATTTTTACGATTTTTTTCTTCCTCCCAGATACTTTGAGAAGCTGGATGATGAAATCCGAAAGCGGACCCAGCGACAGCGTGAACCTTTCAAGGACTATGTTTTGGGGCTACAAAATCTGATGCGACACTCGACCCTCGATGCCGACCAGAAGCTCGAAAGAATATTTCGCAACGCCTTGCCCGACTACCAGTGGTATATTCGCCGGAAAGACTTCGAAACGCTTGACGACCTAATTCACCTGGCGGCTGATTTGGAATGTATCCCGACAAACTCCCACCCAGGCCGGGGGGAACAACATCGCATTTTATTACAGGAAGAGCCGACCACAAGCGGATCAAAAACTAATAGTGTCCCGGTGTCTCCCAAGAAATCAAATAATCGCACCCGGTTGTCATGGGACGACAAACTCAGCGCAACAATTTTGGTTGAGAATAAACTATGCAATGCTCTCATTGATACAGGAGCCACCAAGAGTTTCATCTCGCCAAAGATGGTGAAACATTTAGTGCAGTACCCCACTTTCATAAACGTAGACACTGACGTTGTTCTGGCCGACGGCTCCAAAAGTATCATCACAAAGGGAGTAAATCTCGGTATTACCCTGGGGAATATGATGTCCACGTGCCAATTTTTAGTTATGCAACAGGCTACGGTCGATCTGGTCATAGGACTAGACATACTGCACACCTTCAAGGCTACGTTTAGCTGTGCAAACCTTACGGTGACATCGGGCGCATCAGATAGAGAAAAACCTGGACCGCGGGCAAGTACTGAAAAGGTAAGCAAACAAAGACGAAAGACGTTCTAGCAATCTCTATGGCACATCACAGCCAAGCTGACCAACAACGGGCAATCGATGAATTTCTAAAAAGGGAACTACCAAAATTTCAAGAAATTTGCGAACTCTCTACTGTAGCTACACACCGTATTGTCATGAAGGACACCCGTCCCATAAAGATCCGCTACGCCCAGCGTAATCCAGCGATGCAGAAGATCATCGATGAAGAAGTGGACAAGCTGATAGAAAAGGGATGTATCGAGCCATCACGTAGTCCCTACAGCTTCCCGATCACCTTGGTACGTAAGAAAAATGGGTCTTGGCGCACATGCATGGATTTCCGACAGCTAAATGCCGGATCAGTTCCAGATGCGTACCCGCTGCCAAGAATAGATGCAATCTTAAACAGGCTTCGGAATGCTAAGTTCATCAGCAGCCTGGACCTCAAAGACGGGTATTGGCAAATCCCCATGGACAAGCAAAGTAAGCAGTACACCGCTTTTGCAGTCGCAGGTAGAGGGCTGTTTCAATGGAAGGTTATGCCATTTGGTTTGCATTCATCACCGGCCACTTTCCAAAGGGCACTCGATAACGTTATAGGGCCAGAGATGGAATCCCCATGCTTTTGCTTACCTAGACGACATCATCGTCATCGGCACTACGTTCGAAGAACACTTAAAGAATCTGAAGGAAGTTTTCCGTCGGCTCCGCCAGGCAAACCTAAAAATAAATATCGATAAGTGCGAATTTTTTAAGGACGAGTTGAAATACCTAGGCCACGTTGTGACTAAACACGGCATCAAAACTGACCCGGACAAGGTGTCAGCTATAACACAGATGATACCCCCAAGTGTGTAAAGGACGTCCGACGTTTCCTGGGTGTGACTTCATGGTATCGCCGTTTCGTGCCAAACTTCGCGGAACTGTCACAGCCTTTGACTCAACTCCTCAAGAAAGGCAAGCACTGGAAGTGGGGCGAGGAGCAACAAAAACCTTCGAGACACTGCAGAGTAAACTCACACAAGCACCAGTTTTAGCCTGCCCCGATTTTTCTAAACCATTCGTGCTCCAAACCGATGCCAGCGTATTTGGGCTTGGCGCCGTGCTGACTCAAGAGCTACAGGAAGAGGAACACGTTATAGCATACGTGAGCCGTCACCTAAATCCAGCTGAAAAGAACTATTCTACCACCGAAAAGGAGTGTTTAGCCATAGTCTGGGGCATACGTAAACCACGACATTTCCTTGAGGGGTACCCGTTCATGGTAGTTACAGACCACCTAGCGCTAAAATGGCTGAACTCGATCGAGAACCCCACGGGTCGGTTGGCGAGATGGGCGCTGGAATTGCAACAATACCAATTTACCATCTCGTACCGAAAGGGCAAACACAATATCATCGCCGACACGCTATCCAGGCAGCTACCAGAAGAAGTAAATCTAATGCAAACAAATCCTTCCACCACCAACTGCTGGCTATCTAAGCGCATGGCCGAGGTCAGAGAAAATCCCGGTTATTACCCCGACTATGCCATCGTAAACGGACAATTGTACCGCCATTTTCAAAGGGATAATAACGACGAAGAAAGTAACCCGTGGAAACTTTGTGTCTCCACCGAGTAAAAGCAAGGTACTTGAAGAAAATCACGACGAAGTTGCAGGGGGTCATTTCGGGGCGCGAAAAACGTTACACAAGATCGCCAGTCGGTATTATTGGCCGGGCATGTCCCGCGATATCAACCGTTACGTCCACAGCTGTGAAATCTGCCAGCGGTATAAAGTAACTCAACGAATGCCTGCCGGAAAAATGCTCACCCAAATTCCAAATGAACCATGGTCGTGTTTATGTGCCGATTTTGTCGGACCTTTACCTCGAACACGACATGGCAACAGTATGCTGCTAGTTTTCTTCGACAAATTCTCCAAGTGGTGTGAACTGGTAGCCATGCGAAGAGCGATAGCAGAGGGCGTGATCAAAGCACTACGAGAGCGAATCATAGCCCGGTTTGGTGTTCCAAAAGTGTTGTTGACGGACAGCGGTCCACAGTTTACAGCTCGCATCCTACAGAAACGCCTGAAAGAAATGGGTATACGCCAGCAATTTACCGCCCCCTATTCTCCACAAGAGAACCCAACCGAAAGAGTTAATCGCACCGTCAAAACAATCATGGCTCAGTACGCGAGACAGAAACATACTACTTGGGACGACATATTACCAGAAGTCATGTTGGCGGTAAACACCAGCGTATCGGAATCAACCGGCTATTCGCCTGCCTATTTGAATCAAGGGCGTGAGCCAAGATTACCCAGAGCGCTCTACGATGAGGTCACGGTAGGGACCGGGGCTCGGAATGATGAGCCGGATGGGCGAGCGAAAGAACTTCAGGAAATCTTCAAGATTGTTCGAGGCAACTTGGCAAAAGCGTCCCAACGTCAGAAACGTTACTACGACTTACGGCGGCGCGACTGGCAACCTAAAATTGGAGACCATGTGCTCTCGAGCGCGGCAGACAAATTTGCCGCCAAATTGGCACCTAAATATGGGGGACCTTATGTCATTAGGGATTTGTGTCCCCTGTCATTGTAGAAATTAATAAAGTAGACAGTAGCGATGTGCGGACCGCACATATTAGCGAATTAAAAACATATGCCGCATCCGGTGGAGAGGGGAGGTAGATGTGACAACCAAAAGTCGGCCCTCGTTTTTGGTTCATCGTACGTGGTTAAAATTGAATTACTATTTTTATTTCTTATCTTATTATACACAAATATTATTAAAATTGAATTAATATTTTTATATCTTATCTTATTCATACATAATTATACCCCTGATTAATATTATTGTTTCTTATATATTAGTTCTGCATTTCTTTATATACAATGAACTTATACTGTTTCATTTGTTATTATTGTCTGTACATACATAAGTATATATAATGAATTTATACCCCGGTGAGTAATATGTTTGACACAGCATATGATGGTACATGCGTGTGTGTATTGTTCGTAGAGGCAGTTTTGCTATAAAAGGCTGAACACAGAACATGAAGAGTCAGTTAGTCTGCGGATCGCAAGGTAGAACAACCACTGGTAACTGCGCTTCATTACCATTTCTTCGTGCGACTCGCAAACGGACTCATATAAAATATTGGTGGCGACGTGCAAACAATATTGTCGTTGTAGTAAGGCTCGAATAAGTATTAGTAGCCGGATACACTGCTATTACTTATTCTCCTTAATTTGGAGAGCCAACATTTTCTCGCGGACGGTTTGAAGGCTCGAATAAGTATTAGTAGCTGGATGTACTGTTATTACTTATTCTCCTTAATTTGGAGAGCCAACATTTTCTCGCGAACGGTTTGAAGGCTCGAATAAGTATTAGTAGCTGGATGCACTGCTATTACTTATTCTCCTTAATTTGGAGAGCCAACATTTTCTCGCGGACGGTTTGAAGGCTCGAATAAGTATTAGTAGCTGGATGTACTGTTATTACTTATTCTCCTTAATTTGGAGAGCCAACATTTTCTCGCGGACGTTTGAAGGCTCGAATAAGTATTAGTAGCTGGATGCACTGCTAGTACTTATTCTCTTTAATTTGGAGAGCCAACATTTGGTTTGAGGGTAAAAGAAGTACTAGCAGCTGGATACACTACAAATACTTGTCCCCTCTAGTTGGTAAAGCCAACCCTTTTCTCGCGGTCGGTTTGAGTTCGAACAAGTATTAGTAGCTGGAACCACTACTAAAATTTGTTCTCCCTCTCTCTATCAAATTTCGGGTTAAACAAGCGTTTGGTTTGTACAGTCGCTACCTCGCACGTAGTTTATATCGTATATATTTCTTTTGACTTTCTATATACTAATATTTAAAAGAAGAATTACATTACAACGGTACCAGAAGAGTACCGTACAATTTACCGTAGAAACTTAAAGACAAATTGTTTAAATAAATTTATTATTAATGAAAAAAGAAAGATTTATAAGAAAATATTTGGGTTTTCATTATTTTTGAAACTTAAAGACAAATTGTTTAAATAAATTTATTATTGATGAAAAAACTAAAGATTCATAAGAAAATATTTGTGTTTTCATTATTTTTGCAACGACTCTGAGCCCCGCTGAATTCTACCCCAGCACCCAGCGAAATCGTGTCGTTACAAATTCTTAGGGGAACATTAACATAAGAGTAAAAGAATAGAAATATATATTATTGTTGGGTAACCATATTTAGCTTCCAACTATTTATGTATGGCATGTGTTCAACAGTTTTAAAGTTCAACGACGGCATACTTAAAAGCAACAGATACTTTGTGTAGCTTATATCTACAATCAAACAAATACAGTTAATAAATGTGATTCATTTAAGTGCATTGTGCTGCTGCACTTGATTAACCGTACAAGTGTCAAATTACCGACACACACAAAATATCTTGCTTGCAGTTTGTCAATGCTTGCATGTTGCGGTACTATTGAATCGCAATGCATACTACACACTGTCGGCCACATGCTACACCTCCACCTTTTACAAGAATATTCATATAACGTTAGTTTTATAGACATTCTTTTACAATTAGTTTTTAATTAGTCTAAGTATAAGTGTAATATAATATTTATTTTGTTTTTAAAGAAAAGAAAAAAAAATTATAATATTTAGATGTACTTATGTTCTAATTTTATAGTAGTCCGGCCGAACAATAATATTAAATGTTAGTTATTAATATATATCTTAAGTCTATTTTTATGAACTACTTGTTGTTTATTAGTTTTCTTATCAACTATGGTAACATTATTTCTTAAATCTATTTTCTTAATTTTATACGGACCTATGAAACTAAAACCAATATAAGGGTTTTCTGATTAATTTTCTTCTATTATATTTTTATCTTAATTACAATTTAGTTTTTTTCTTTATTTTGGGTCTCTTTCTTTAATAATAAAATTTTAATTAGAAAAATATATGTTATATTCATAAATTTTATGTTGTGAAACTAGTTTGAAAATCAAATAACTTTTCACTCTGTACCTTTGACTAAATTGAACGTCTTCTTTAGACTCTTAGGCAAGAATAAAACAGTTTTAAATGATTCTTACTCAGCAATTGTTGAGTGCACCAAAAATAATCTTTTATTTTTTTATTTTTGGTTTTTATATTGTCAACCTTTAACCCTATTTTGAATTTTATGGCAGCAATAAAATGTGTTTCAATATACTTTTCTAAGTTATTCTGAGAGTTTTCAATGTGTACAATAACTTGAAAAGCTTTAGCATTTTTCTAATCAATTTTGGTTTATTATTTTTGATTTCTGGCATTTTTGACATAATTTAACATATTTCATTATATCTTATATCATATTTTTCCAAAAGTAATACCTCTTTATTTTTTCTATTGTTCGATATATTCCACAATGTCCTCCCTCTATCGGATTATCGTGGTATTTCAGCATTAGATCAAGAATTGCTTGAGCATTCTTATCATTTATATTGGTCAACTCATTAAGTAGTAGCGCTACTTTTTTGCCCTTTTATTTATAAATTATTTAATTGAGATAAATTCTAAAATTTTCTCATTAGGTGCCTATTTGTTCCCCGGCCACTTTCTCAAGCCTTGGGAAAAATTGTCCTAGGTCAATATTCCCATTAATGAACATTATATATAATTTACTGGCCAGTTTTTAAAGCCTAGGGAAAACTTGTCCTAAGTCAAGATTCCCTTTAGTAAATAGTTTTCTTCTGACGTCATATTGGGCTTTTTATAATTATTTTAAATTTGATGCTGAATATTTTCGATATTACTTTGTTGTTTCTTTTTATATGCCATAGATCTTGTGATTTTTAATATTTTATTAGTTTTTGCCACAAAAATGGGTTGTATGTTTATTTATGGTGACATTTTATTTCTAATATTATTATTTGATGAATAACAGATTTTAGCATTGGGCTATTAATACCTTGGCTGTATAATTGTGACTTATATCTTAATTTTGGCACTTTTAAAAAATTTTTTTTTTGGTTAATAGGTCGTCTACACTAACACATTTTTATGTTATGTCAAATTACTTTTTTTATTTTCTAAAGCTACTAGTATATATTTCGCTAATACATGTATTAATTTTTATCCAAATCATTTGCTCTACTAACATATTTCTTCCATAGAGCTCTTTTATGCAACAAATATATCTTAAGTAATAGATTTATTGCTGATATTATCACCAATATCAGCATTAGTAGCCATAATGAATTTATTTCTGACTTATGGTCTATGATTTCCAAATTGGTAACCACGTTTGCACTGGGCTTTTCTAATTTTGATTCTGTTTTGCCCATCTTTTAATTTTATAATATTATTTTTATGTATATTATTTTGTCTTAAAACATTAAAAAGTTAAATTAACTTTAATTATTTTATTCTAATTGTTAAAATTTAATTTAATTTTATTATCTTTAATCCATTATAAAGTTATAATTTTCTTGAAAAATTTAAAAATATTCTTTAAGTGTTACTTTTTGTCTTATTTAATTTTTATTTAAGTAACATATTAATTATTTTAATATTTTAAGTGCCTTTGTTGGCGTTTTTGTAAAAAATGTTTTTTTTTTAGACTTTAGCTACCAGCTATTTAGTAATCAAAAAAAATGTTTGCCACGAGCGGTTTACGCTTACTGGCCCTAGTGTGCGAATTTAGCGCACCACTTTTAAAGTAAAAGTTATAAATACATATAAAAAAAAATTGTTTTATGTTGTTTTTGTTGCGCTCCTTTTGTCAGATCATTTGGGCTGGCGTTCTTCCCCCTTTTATTTTTGGTGCCTCTTGGCCAGGCGGACCTTTATTATTTTCCAAAGTCCCATGTTGGGGTGCCTTTTGGCTAGGCGGACCCTCTCCTTCTTCTGCTCATTCCAAGTCGCTTAGTATTTTACAGCACTCTTGGAACTGGCTTGCTTCTTCAGGGTGCAGTTTAGTAGCACTCGCTGAAGAAGACTGGCAGGATCGCCATGTAATAAAATAGTTTTTATTTATTTTATTTTTGTCTTAGAGCTTGTATAGTTGGAGCTCCTAAGACTGTTGATTTATTAATTGAATTAAAAACTAAATGACATTGGCTTATATACTAATTATGAGAATAATTCTTAGGGGTACCTTAACATAAGAGTAAAAGAATAGAAATATATATTATTGTTGGGTAAGCATATTTAGCTTCCAACTATTTATGTATGACATGTGTTCAACAGTTTTAAAGTTCAACGAGTGCATACATAAAAGCAACAGATACTTTGTGTAGCTTATATTTACAATCAAACAAATGCAGTTAATAAATGTGAATCATTTAAGTGCATTGTGCTGCTGCACTTGATTAACCGTACAAGTGTCAAATTACCGACACACACAAAATATCTTGCTTGCAGTTTGTCAATGCTTGCATGTTGCGGTACTATTGAATCGCAATGCATACTACACACTGTTGGCCACATGCTACAGTGTATATACAGATATTACAAATGCTTTGATATAAGAAGCATTAATCAAAATAATTAGTAGTGTTTTGTTCTTTGCTGTGTAAACATGTTGTCCGCGTATCGTCCAGTTTCTTTTCTTTCGTCAAACATATTTTTTTTCTACTTCTTTTTTATGAGAAAATACTAAACTAAATCAAGCGGAAAATTTAAAATAATAAATAAATATACAAAAAAACGCCATAACATACATACATACTTAGACCTATACGTCAAAAAAAAAAAATAAAAATATAAAAATTTTACACTGCATATTTCTAAAAAGAAATAACAACAAAACTCAAAAACAATAAATAACGGGCACCAGTATTGGCACAGTGAATAGTGCGGACCCCGTGACACAAAATAAAAATTAATTATAAACAAAAAATTATTTATAATAAATGACCAGCCCAGGGCTTTTATGGCTCCAAGTTAGTGTCAGCCGTTCCATATTCTCAAAAAAAATAAATAAATAAAAACCATTTGTTGTGCTGGTGCCGTTGTGTTGGTTGCTGTTTGACTGTTCATTGGCGAAGGCATAGCACTGGTCACTGAACACTCTAACAACAGCAATTAATACCATTGGTATCAGCATAGCAAAATGAGCGTCCGATTTGAATTTTGCATACTGTTATGGTAGGTCAATTCAGAATTGACTTCTGTAACATTAGGGGGCTAAGGTCCAATTTTTTCTCTGTGTATGCTTACATTTGTCTCCATCGGCCGGATGCTGTCGCCTTATGTGAGACCCAGGTGTCTGAAGACTTTGATCCACAGGATTTTCATATACCTGGTTATCACCTCCTATCACTTTTTAATCTACACAGGGGTCTTGCAATATACATACGTAATGAAGTTGTGTACCAGTGCCAGCAACCATTAGGCACGTCTGATCCTGAATTTAGCTGTCTTTGGGTTAAAATCAAAATCAGGACACACTATTTACGTTTCGGGTTTCTTTACAGAAGTCCAAACCCGGCAAGGGATAAAACCTTATCCCACTTCGATTCCCTTTCCGATTCAATTTCGAAGATCCTTTAGAGCTGTCCGAACAGTGAAATTGTCGTTGCTGGTGATTTCAATGTTCACAACTCATCTTGGCTTCACCATTCGAGCCACACAACTCCAGAAGGCCAATATGTTGAGCTTTTCGCCGCGCATAATGACCTTGCGCAACTAGTGAATGATCCAACACATATTTCATGTGTTGAAGGGCACAATAACAATACTCTCGACCTTTTTCTCACTTCGCACCCTGAAAAGTATGAAGTGAGTGTAAATGCACCTCTTGGTAACTCGGATCATTGTACCATTTCCGCCACCTTTTCGTTCTCTAATCTTCGCAACGTCTCCCAATCAGCTACGAGGCGTTTCAAATATATGTAAGAAAACGCGCGTTGGGCTGAGCTCAACGAATTTTTCCGGCATTTTAATTGGAAGCTATGCTTTCTAGACAATAACGTCGATGCCATGGCGAAAATGCTAGAAAATATCATTTTGCTGGGAATGAAAACTTTCATTCCATCTAAGCAAATTTTGATTAAACCGAAAGTTAAGTCTTGGTTCAATCAGACGTGCAGAAATTCAATCAGATCCAGAGAGGAAGCATTTAGTATCTGGCGTAATAATAAAAACGCCGATGCTAATTCGCTGCGCAAAAAGGCGAGATCTTCATGTGCCAGAGTACTAAGGCGCGAAAAAGATTTGTACGAGCAGCGCCTTCGTACTAAAGTTCTTGATGCTCCACGGGGTAGCAAGAGCTTTTGGTCATTCGTTAAAAGAGTCAAGGATAATGCTAGTTCTTCAATTCCACCTCTTTTAAAGGACGACCATGTATTCACTGACCCGGTTGATAAAGCTAACCTTCTGGCTGAAATGTTTGCAAGAAATTCTCAATTGCCGGAAAGCAGTCAACCACTACCCGTTCTCGAGGGAGTATCTGTAAATATGCCAAAAATATTCTTTCGAGCGCGTGCAGTTAAAGAGGTTTTAGCGAAGCTTAACGTAAACAAGTCTCCTGGGCCGGATGGTACCTCAGCACTGGTCTTGAAACAGTGCTTTTCGACGTTAGCACGTCCATTGGCACGCCTGTATAGCACTTTATACCATGCTGGTGAATTTCCAAAGTTTTGGAAGGTTTCCAATGTAACGCCGATCCCTAAAAAGGGGGAGGCCAAAAACCCTGATAATTACCGCCCAATTGCAATTTGTTCTGCGCTTTCCAAAGTAATGGAAAGTATGTTGAATTTCCATCTTGTGAAGTATTTGAAGCTCAACAGTTTACTAAGCGACCGGCAGTATGGCTTTCGTAGGGGCCGCTCTACGGGGGACCTACTTGCTTTCCTTTCGGAGAAGTGGTGTAATAGCATACATCACTTTGCCGAAAGTAAAGTGGTGCCTCTAGATATTTCCAAGGCATTTGATAGAGTGTGGCATGGAGAACTTCTGTCAAAACTGATTGCTTTTGGTGTCGGTGATGGCTTCACTCGATTTGTATCGAGCTTTCTCAGAGATCGCACTATACGAGTTGTTGTAGATGGGGTCTCATCAAAAGAGTTCAAGTTAAATTCAGGGGTACCGCAAGGCTCCGTTCTTTCTCCTACTCTTTTTCTTAATGACCTTCTACTCAAACTTCCATCCGGGCAATGCGGCAAAATATGAATGATACGCTAAATCGCGATCTCCTGTTAATTTCAAATTAGGGTCATGCTAATAGAGTAAATTTTAACGCACGAAAGACCCAATGTGCTATGCTCACACATAGACGTATGACCGGACATGCTGCTCCATCTGTTAACATGGATGGTATAGATATTGAGGAATCAGAAGCTCTTGATATTCTTGGCATGAAAATTCATTGTGATGTTCGATGGAATGATCACATTTTTCATGTCTCAAAAGAAGCATTCAAGTGCCTCGGCTTTCTAAGACGGTGTAGGACATACTTCACTCCATTTGATCTCATTAATATTTATACCACCTTTATTCGACCGAAAATGGAATACAACTCTCATGTATGGGCCCGCGCTTCAAAATTTATTTTGAAGTTACTCGACCGCGTACAGGAAAGGGCGAAGAAGCTTATCGGTGACAGTAGGGTAGCCAACTCTATTGACTCATTGGAGCATCGACGCAATGTTGGGTGTGTTTCGTTGTTCTATCGATACTACATCGGAATGTGCTCTAATGAAATCAGGGAACTTGTTCCTGAAACCCGCCATTTTTCATGTATAACACGATCTTCATCAGAAGCACATCCCTTTGTGGTCGATGTGTCAGTGAACCGCACCACGCATTACAGAGAAAATTCGTACTTTGGCCGTACTGTTCGTATGTGGAATAAACTCTCCGCAGAGGTCTTTCCTGCCGTTTCAGTGTGTCAGAGTTCAAATCGAATGTCCACAAACACTACTCCCTTTATCCTCCTTCCCAAAACCTATTTTCCTAGTTCCGGCTCAATGCTTTGCATACGTAGGAGTCATCCCCTGAGTGCTGGTCCTAATTAAAAAAAAAATAATAATAATGATAAGCCCAACATATTTGTACCATCAAATAATACTAACATCAGGAAATTTTTTATTCCCGGAAGATATAACTTCAAAAGAGGAAAATCCAAAACTACACAGGTACAAATTAGTAATTTATTAGTAACAGTTTCAACTCTCGCAGTGTACAGACGCGTTTTATAATCGTCGCAACTGAATATTAAAAATTATCAAAAATTGAAAGTCACAAAAATATACAAAAACAAAACATTTATTAAAGAGATACATATTATACTGGTTTTATTTTATTTTTGCTTGTGTGTAATATACATAAATATTTGCATACACAAATTCATATAAGTGAACAAAAAAAAAAAAAAAAAATACGGGTAGCACTCCGGTAGTGCCGACAGAAGTGAAAACATGTTAGACATTTTTTAGATGGGTACTAGGGTTATTGGGTTATGAATTGCATTTTATCAAATATAAGAAAATTTAAAATACATTTAATATTCTTTTATTATTCATCGTTAACAATTTCGACAACTCTTGTTTCATCATCATTATTATTAAAATTATTACCATCTAAAATAGAAACTATAGGTTCATGGTAACTAAAGTAGGAAATAAACAATTCCTTAAAAGTACCTAATACATCTAAACCACAACCTTATCAAAAAATTTAATTGGTATAACTAAAATTCGCGAATTCGTCTTGCAAATATCCATACACAATTACATATGTATGTACATATCTATGTTTATAAGTGTACACCACAGAATAAATAAGTTTGTATACATACATACATACATACTTAACTCATGAATGATTTTTCCATTTGTATATGGATAGTTTTTGCCACGAAAAAAATCCAATATACATACTTAAGCCAAATTTCACAACTTTTAATGTAATTTCCAAAATGGCTTTGCTTGTAGCATTTTATATAGCATTTAACCCGCTACTTCGTTAGCGTATCCCTTTCTTTCGTGGACATATTTTTACGCCAAAGCTTATGTTGCATTCACTCAGGGCATTGCATGTTTAAATTTATGTTTGTAGGTCCAATACTTACAAAGATTAAAAAGTACGTGTTGGCAAACAAAAACGGTCCTTGTCTTTGATTCGCTTCCGCTCAGGAAATTCTATGTTCATAGGTACAATATTAACGAAAATGAGAAAAGTACCAGTTAAAGAACGAAAATGTACCAAGAAGATCCCTCTAACGAATTCTCATTCACTCAGGACCATGCATGTTTAGTTTTATGTTCATAGGTCCAATATTAACGAAAATGAGAAAAGTACCGTTTAAAAAACGAAAAAGTACCAAAAAGATCCCTCTAACAAATTCTCATTCACTCAGGACCTTGCATGTTTAATTTTATGTTAATAGGTCTAGTATTAAAACTAACGGAAATTCATAAAGTATCAGTTGAAGAGCAAAAAGTACCCTCATAGGTTCTTATCCACTCAGGACATTGCATGTTGAAGTTTATGTTTCTAGGTCCAATATTACCGATAATTAAAAAAATTGCCAGTTGTAGAACCAAAAAGCTATGGTAAGAGATTAAATTTCCCGTATTTCCCATTTTTGGTACTATTTTTCTCCCCATTGAAGCATGAAAAATTTCATTATTGTAGTGGGAGCCCATAATGTAATACGTTTATGTCAATAAATAAAAAAAAATGTTTTATAAAAAAAGTACCAAAAATAGTTACGCTTTTTACATCTTAAACGTCCGAATTTCAAAAAAGTACCAAATTTGTATTTGGATTTTTTTGATAAGTTTCAAATGTGATATAACCCTTATTTCTATATTGATGGGTTTAAAAGATAGATGGGGTGACAAAAAACTACCAAAATGCAGGTTTTACTCCGTTAAAGGTCTGAATTTCCAAAAAGTACCAGACACCTGTCCGCTTATTTTTCTAAAGAACAACGATAAGCATTAAATTTTTTTGTATCTCTTTTAGTTTTAGAGATATAAGGTTACCGTTTTTGCCCTTTTTTACCCCCTATGCATTCGAATTTCCAGAAATCCCGCCTTAGTGGATCGATTTGGGGAGAGACCAAGCCCTGGTCCAAATTTCAAGTTTTTGCCTTCAGGCGTTTAGGCTGTGCGATGATGAATCAGTCTGTCAGTAACGTTACAATTTTATATATATAGATAATTAAAAAAATTGCCAGTTGTAGAACCAAAAAGCTAAAGTAAGAAATTAAATTTCCCGTATTTCCCCTTTTTGGTACTTTTATCTCCCCATTGAAGCATGAAAAATTTCTTTATTGTAGTGGGAGCCCATAATTTAATACGTTTATGTCAATAAATAAAAAAAAATGTTTTATAAAAAAGTACCAAAAATAGTTACGCTTTTTACCCCTTAAACGTCCGAATTTCGTAAAAGTACCATGTATGTATTTGGATTTTTTAGATAAGTTTCAAATGTGATATAACTCTTATTTCTATGTTTATGGGTTTAAAGATAGATGGGGTGACAAAAAACTACGAAAATGAAAGATTTACCCGTTTACCCCGTTAAAAGTCTGAATTTCCAAAAAGTACCAAACACCTGTCCGCTTATTTTTCTAAAGAACAACGATAAGCATTAAATTTTTTTTGTATCTCTTTTAGTTTTAGAGATATAAGGTTACCGTTTTTGCCCTTTTTTACCCCCTAAACATTCGAATTTCCAAAAATCCCGTCTTAGTGGATCGATTTGGGGAGAGACCAATCCCTGGTCCAAATTTCAAGTTTTTGCCTTCAGGCGTTTAGGCTGTGCGATGATAAATCAGTCAGTCAGTAACGTTACAATTTTATATATATAGATTGAGTAGTTTTAATTTAATATTGCAAGGGATTTGTGTGTTTGTTCTTCTCACAAAGTAATGATTGAGCCTACTTGAGTTCTGGAAATTTTATTTCACCATTATAACTTTTAATGCATACAACTTGCGGAAAATTAAGTTGAAACAGATTTATGTTACCGATGTACTTAATTATATATGCAATTTGCTACAAAAATTAGATTTTCGTTGCAGTAGATAACAAATTGCATACTTTCAAGGCATATCCAACAGGTGAGCTTACTAGCACAGCTGACTGAGCTCGCTTCATAGCAAATTTTCATACAAAATGATACAGTTTTAAAAGAAGACATAAATAATGGTTACAGTTTGGTGTCCATACGTAAGAAAATTTTTTAAATTTGTTTGCGTATTTTGATATGAAGCGAGTGCTTTATACCAAAAAAATACATGTTGTTTTTGGATTGTTGTACTTGTTGTCGAACTGCGCATACCTGTTAGTTTTACCATGTCTGGTATGTAGTATAATAAAATTGTTTTTATTTTATTTAATTTTGGTCTTAGAGCTTTTATTATTGGAGCTCCTAAGACTGATGATTTATTAATTGTTCTATAAACTAAATGACATTGGCTTATATACTAATTATGAGAATAATTCTTAGGGGTACCTTAACAAAAGAGTAAAAGAATAGAAATATATATTATTGTTGAGTAAGCATATTTAGCTTCCAACTATTTATGTATGGCATGTGTTTAAAGTCCAACGAGTGCATACTTAAAAGCA
This sequence comes from Lypha dubia, assembly GCA_947311025.1. NCBI lineage: Eukaryota > Metazoa > Arthropoda > Insecta > Diptera > Tachinidae > Lypha > Lypha dubia. Next base: position 65,285,518 of record OX371261.1, on the reverse strand, counting down.
ACAGATACTTTGTTTTTTATAGCTTTGCTATTTATGGCGCGGTAGGGGTTGAATTTTATTTTTCGTAAGATAAATAATTGACACTATTCCCGTTATGTTTTTCTTTTTTTGTTTTGATTAGCTCATCCTTTAAAAGCGACTTTGTTGTTGTTTTTTAAAATCAAGACGAGAAAATATGTATGTACATATATAGTGTGTTACTCACATTCAACCGCAATAACAAAAACAAAACAATAAATATACTCATATGAATACATATGTATGTATGTGAAATATTTATTTTATTATTTAATTAATTAAAGTTTGTTTTCAGTGATCGTTTGTATTTTATCACTATAATATCTGCAATATATCAGAATTTATCAAGTATGTATATATATGTATGTATATGTACATATGTGTGTATGCAAGTAAAAAACCACCACAATTTGGCAAATTTACATCATATTCGCCTTGCAAGAAACGAAATTGCTTTTTTTTATTTTGATTTCAACTTTAACAAAAAACCGAAAATATTATGTGTACATACATATGTACATACTTACTTCTTCTTATTCGCCTTCGTTCCTTATAAAAACAAAATGAGCAAAGCTATAACCGGGTGTCCTAAGACACCTCTTCTTTTTTTTTTTTTTTTTTGATAATTTTATTATTTATTGAATCTTTAATTATTAATTAAATTATCAATAAGTTTTTCAAATCTTAAATCTAAAAAATATTAAATATAGGTTTAGCCAATGATAAACAAAATTTTTAATTTCAACGGTTAATTTTTGTTGTTTTACATCTCTCGTGAACGGCTGCAAAAAAGAGTATCCCTTCTTTTCAGCCGGGTGTGGCCTCTATAATGAAGAATATTGCGCGCGAGTGGATTCGGGTGCAACTCAAGTTTTTTTATATATTTTTTCGCGTGTTTTGAAAATACTGTCTTCACCAACGGAACGTCTAGATCTTTATGAATTCGATGGTTTCTGACATACCAGGGGGCTGCTGTTATTGTACGTAGGATTTTATTTTGTCGCCTTTGAATTCTTTCGACATTCGATGCTGAGGCAGTGCCCCATAATTGGATTCCATAGGACCATATTGGTTTCAGGATCGCGTTGTATAATAGTAGTTTACAGTTTAGGCTTAGTATAGAATTTCTTCCTATAAGCCAATTCATTTGGGCTGCTTTTAATTTCATTTGTATTAACTTTGCGTCTATATGCGATTTCCATGTTAAACGACGATCAAGATGAACGCCTAGATATTTGACAACAGTGTGTTGCGGTATGGTCTCGGTGTTAATTTTTATAGGCGGGCATGTTTCCTTGCGCAACTCAAAAGTTACGTGCACACATTTCTGCTCGTTAACTTTAATACGCCATTGTTTGAGCCAATTTTGCAATTTGGATATATACCCTTGTAAATTGCGGGAAGCTTCTACAGGATTTTCGTGAACGCTTAGAAAAGCTGTATCGTCAGCAAATGTTGACGTGTGAATGTTACTGCTTAACGGCAAGTCAGAGGCATATATTAAATAAAGTAATGGACCGAAGATACTGCCTTGGGGAACTCCGGCTTCGATCGACTGCGGTGGGCTTAAAAAATTGCCTTCCCTAACTACAAATTTTCGTTCAATTAGGTAGCTTATTAAAAGCCTAACAATGTTTGCGGGTAGATTTTGCGTTAATTTATGTATAAGACCTTCGTGCCATACTTTATCGAAAGCTTGAGAAACATCTATAAAGAGCGCAGAGCAATATTTCTTCTTTTCGAAAGTGTCTCTGATAACATTCACAAGTCTGTGTGTTTGTTCAATTGTGCTATGTTGTCTGCGAAAACCGAATTGATGATCTGGAATGCATCCACTTCTAGTCACTATAGGCATCAGCTTGCTCATATACAGCTTTTCAAATAGTTTTGAAATGTTGGGCAATAAACTAATAGGCCGATAGGATTCAACCTTCGTATGATCCTTGCCGGGCTTTGGTATCATAATAATCATCGAAACCTTCCATTCTGCAGGATAGTATTGCAGCCGTAGAATACTATCAAAAATGAATAGTATAATTCTTTTTGCAATATAAGGCAGTTGTTGAAGCATTTTGTTGCTTATTTTGTCTACACCTGGGGCTTTTTTGGTGTTAAGACTAGTAATGGCCTTTTCAATCTCCACAATGCTAAATCTTAGTGGTATTTCTGGTAAAGAGACGACTGGTGGCAGTTCAACAATATCAGCAGAAATGTTCGGGGTAAATACTTTTTCTAGGTGCTTAACAAATAGATCACCTTTTTCAGCATCAGTTCTTGCCCAGTCACCATTAGAGGCTCGTAATGGTGGTTTGCAAATCACTGGCCTTTTAAGTCCTCTGGCTGCACGCCACAGCGAATACTCTGTTGATGGTGTTGCATCGAGTTCTTGCAGAAATTTTTGCAGCGATGGTGTTTTTTGTGATTGTAAAACTTTTCTTAGCTGTTTGGTACACTCCTTAAGCCTTAATTTTAGCTGAGGCGATCTGTAACGTTGCCATTCTCGTCGAGCTCTCCGTTTTTCAGTCAATAGCCTTTCTATATCTGCACAAAAAATATTGTTAAATCTCGCTTGTTGATTTGGTTGAATTGAAGAAGCATTAGGAGCAGCTTGTTTAACATGTTCTTCAAACAACCTAATAGAATTTTCTATGTCAGCAGGTGTTCTCAATGGCATATTTTCCGTGCAATGAGCACTCAAATATTTTTTGTATTTCAGCCAGTTAATACGTGCAGGTGTCAGCGGTAAATCACATGTTGGTGTTGTAGTTGTGTGTGAGTAAATAGTGATAATAGTAGGCGAGTGATCTGAAGACAAATCCAGAGATGCTTCTACTTCAATCATTTCGCTGGGCACGCCTTTCATAATCCCAAAGTCGATAACATCAGGAATTTTTTGACGATCCGTTGGCCAATATGTTGGCTGACCACTTGAAACTACATTCAAACCCATTTTTGAAATTGTGTCAAACAAAACACGACCCTTAGGACTGATTAAACGTGAGCCCCAAAACGTGTGTTTAGCATTGTAGTCGCCAGCTGCCAGAAAACGGGACCCCAGTGTTGTATAAAATGCGGTATATTGACTCTCTGAAATTGAAAACCTGGGAGGAGAGTAAACAGATGATATCACAAGCTTTTGATAAAAATTTTCAATGCAGATGTTCGTTGCTTGAAGATATTCTTCACGAAGGTCATTTCGTAGGTAGTGTTTTATTCGAGTTTTTATTAGGATTCCAGAGCCACCACAAGCTCTACCTTGAGGATCCTTGGTGTCGTAGAAATTATATCCACTAATTCGAAAATAGCTTCGGGACGTCAAGTGAGTTTCTGAGATAAGCATAACATCGATTTGTTTATCCAGAAGAAAGTATTCAATTTCATTTTTATGTTGGCAGATGCCGTTTGCGTTCCAAAAACAGATTCTTAAGTTCATGGTTTGTTCAATACAGCCTGCAACAAGGTAGACTGCATTTTCAACATTTCCTGCATCATACAGGACATGTTGAGAGTGAATGTATTTACTGTTTGTATAAGGATCTCTATTGAGGCTTCAATACGACTAAAATTATGCCCTGATTCTTCATTTACTGGTACAGTTTTTTGCGCCGGAATCTGGTTACTCTTTAAAATATTAGCGTATGAAAATTGACTATTAGGTTTTTGTTGAGTAAGAGTCGTGTTAGACTTTAAAACATTTGAGTATTGATTATGGCTAGACGACGGTTGAGGTAACTGTGGGTAGTTTAAAGGAGTGTTGGGCTGAGCGGGAGTAGCATTTGTTTTTCTGTTCGACGAATTTTTAAAAAGAGAATAAAGAGGGCAGCCCCTATAGTTAGCAGTGTGGTTTCCGCCGCAATTACTACATTTTTTTGCTTTGGTATCACCTTTTATTTTGTCACAGTTAGCGGTACTGTGTAACTCGCCACATACAACGCAAACGGTAGGCAACTTGCAATAAGTTTTGGTATGGCCAAATTCTTGACAGTTCATGCATTGGATAGGTCCAGTTTTTTTATGTGGCATCTCAACGGTAACTCTTCGATGCAACAAGTATTTTAAGCTATAGATTGGGTGCGATTCATTTTTTTTTTAATTTTCAAGTCGCCTGGCTGTAGCTCGACTCTAAAAATAGGTTGGGGGATTTTTTCCCTGTTTTTAATGTTTGAAACATTTTTCACTTTGAAGCCATTATCTTCAAGGCCAGACTTTACATCTTCTGGATCCACACTAGAGTCTATACCTTTTATTACGACGGTTAGACCTTTAGCACTCTTTAATTGGTACGTATAAAAATTTTTGTTTTTTGACTCAAGGTCAGAAACTATTTTTCGGTAATTACTTTCTTGCACTACCTGGATTTTTGTTTCGTTAATATTTCCGCGCTTAATTGGAGTTACATAGAACTCATTTTCTCCAATTAAGGAGATAAGGCTTTTTACCAAAACGATTTTCGGAATTTTTTATTTTGTTTTTTCCATCTCTGGGAACTTTCGCTGTTGAAGCTATTTGAGCTGATTTTGGACTTCTTCCCCTTTTTAACACGGTTATGTATCTGTCCATTCCTGTTTGAATTTTATTATCATTTAATGTACTCACCGCATCTACCATTTTGTGCACGTTGGTCACCTTGTTACTTATTGTTTGTTTGTTTGTTTGTACAGCTAAGCTTACAAGTTTGCTGATGGGTGCAATTGTTGTTGCTTCTTGATCACTATTTAACATGTTTAAAGATAATGATCGCGCACGAGTATTTGTGTTTTCTGTTAAATTCAGGTTTTTGTTTAATTCATTTTTTTTATTGTCGTCATCAGCAACTAAAGTTATATATTGTACATTCCTACTGCTTGTAGGATTATTGTTGTTTTTATCAGAAGATGAACTCATCAGAGTTCTCTTTTTTTTATTTTCACTTATATTAGTTTGTGTATGCAAATATTTATGTGTATTGCACACAAGCAAAAAATAAAATAAAACCAGTAAAATAACTGTTCAATAAATGTTTTGTTTTTTTTATATTTTTTGCTTGTGTGCAATACACATAAATATTTGCATACACAAACTAATATAAGTGAAAATAAAAAAAAAATAATTTCTACGACACCAAGGATCCTCAAGGTAGAGCTTGTGGTGGCTCTGGAATCCTAATAAAAACTCGAATAAAACACTACCTACGAAATGACCTTCGTGAAGAATATCTTCAAGCAACGAACATCTGCATTGAAAATTTTTATCAAAAGCTTGTGATATCATCTGTTTACTCTCCTCCCAGGTTTTCAATTTCAGAGAGTCAATATACCGCATTTTATACAACACTGGGGTCCCGTTTTCTGGCAGCTGGCGACTACAATGCTAAACACACGTTTTGGGGCTCACGTTTAATCAGTCCTAAGGGTCGTGTTTTGTTTGACACAATTTCAAAAATGGGTTTGAATGTAGTTTCAAGTGGTCAGCCAACATATTGGCCAACGGATCGTCAAAAAATTCCTGATGTTATCGACTTTGGGATTATGAAAGGCGTGCCCAGCGAAATGATTGAAGTAGAAGCATCTCTGGATTTGTCTTCAGATCACTCGCCTACTATTATCACTATTTACTCACACACAACTACAACACCAACATGTGATTTACCGCTGACACCTGCACGTATTAACTGGCTGAAATACAAAAAATATTTGAGTGCTCATTGCACGGAAAATATGCCATTGAGAACACCTGCTGACATAGAAAATTCTATTAGGTTGTTTGAAGAACATGTTAAACAAGCTGCTCCTAATGCTTCTTCAATTCAACCAAATCAACAAGCGAGATTTAACAATATTTTTTGTGCAGATATAGAAAGGCTATTGACTGAAAAACGGAGAGCTCGACGAGAATGGCAACGTTACAGATCGCCTCAGCTAAAATTAAGGCTTAAGGAGTGTACCAAACAGCTAAGAAAAGTTTTACAATCACAAAAAACACCATCGCTGCAAAAATTTCTGCAAGAACTCGATGCAACACCATCAACAGAGTATTCGCTGTGGCGTGCAGCCAGAGGACTTAAAAGGCCAGTGATTTGCAAACCACCATTACGAGCCTCTAATGGTGACTGGGCAAGAACTGATGCTGAAAAAGGTGATCTATTTGTTAAGCACCTAGAAAAAGTATTTACCCCGAACATTTCTGCTGATATTGTTGAACTGCCACCAGTCGTCTCTTTACCAGAAATACCACTAAGATTTAGCATTGTGGAGATTGAAAAGGCCATTACTAGTCTTAACACCAAAAAAGCCCCAGGTGTAGACAAAATAAGCAACAAAATGCTTCAACAACTGCCTTATATTGCAAAAAGAATTATACTATTCATTTTTGATAGTATTCTACGGCTGCAATACTATCCTGCAGAATGGAAGGTTTCGATGATTATTATGATACCAAAGCCCGGCAAGGATCATACGAAGGTTGAATCCTATCGGCCTATTAGTTTATTGCCCAACATTTCAAAACTATTTGAAAAGCTGTATATGAGCAAGCTGATGCCTATAGTGACTAGAAGTGGATGCATTCCAGATCATCAATTCGGTTTTCGCAGACAACATAGCACAATTGAACAAACACACAGACTTGTGAATGTTATCAGAGACACTTTCGAAAAGAAGAAATATTGCTCTGCGCTCTTTATAGATGTTTCTCAAGCTTTCGATAAAGTATGGCACGAAGGTCTTATACATAAATTAACGCAAAATCTACCCGCAAACATTGTTAGGCTTTTAATAAGCTACCTAATTGAACGAAAATTTGTAGTTAGGGAAGGCAATTTTTTAAGCCCACCGCAGTCGATCGAAGCTGGAGTTCCCCAAGGCAGTATCTTCGGTCCATTACTTTATTTAATATATGCCTCTGACTTGCCGTTAAGCAGTAACATTCACACGTCAACATTTGCTGACGATACAGCTTTTCTAAGCGTTCACGAAAATCCTGTAGAAGCTTCCCGCAATTTACAAGGGTATATATCCAAATTGCAAAATTGGCTCAAACAATGGCGTATTAAAGTTAACGAGCAGAAATGTGTGCACGTAACTTTTACGTTGCGCAAGGAAACATGCCCGCCTATAAAAATTAACACCGAGACCATACCGCAACACACTGTTGTCAAATATCTAGGCGTTCATCTTGATCGTCGTTTAACATGGAAATCGCATATAGACGCAAAGTTAATACAAATGAAATTAAAAGCAGCCCAAATGAATTGGCTTATAGGAAGAAATTCTATACTAAGCCTAAACTGTAAACTACTATTATACAACGCGATCCTGAAACCAATATGGTCCTATGGAATCCAATTATGGGGCACTGCCTCAGCATCGAATGTCGAAAGAATTCAAAGGCGACAAAATAAAATCCTACGTACAATAACAGCAGCCCCCTGGTATGTCAGAAACCATCGAATTCATAAAGATCTAGACGTTCCGTTGGTGAAGACAGTATTTTCAAAACACGCGAAAAAATATATAAAAAAACTTGAGTTGCACCCGAATCCACTCGCGCGCAATATTCTTCATTATAGAGGCCACACCCGGCTGAAAAGAAGGGATACTCTTTTTTTCAGCCGTTCACGAGAGATGTAAAACAACAAAAATTAACCGTTGAAATTAAAAATTTTGTTTATCATTGGCTAAACCTATATTTAATATTTTTTAGATTTAAGATTTGAAAAACTTATTGATAATTTAATTAATAATTAAAGATTCAATAAATAATAAAATTATCAAAAAAAAAAAAAAAACAAAGTATCTGTTGCTTTTAAGTATGCACTCGTTGGACTTTAAACACATGCCATACATAAATAGTTGGAAGCTAAATATGCTTACTCAACAATAATATATATTTCTATTCTTTTACTCTTTTGTTAAGGTACCCCTAAGAATTATTCTCATAATTAGTATATAAGCCAATGTCATTTAGTTTATAGAACAATTAATAAATTATCAGTCTTAGGAGCTCCAATAATAAAAGCTCTAAGACCAAAATTAAATAAAATAAAAACAATTTTATTACACTACATACCAGACATGGTAAAACTAACAGGTATGCGCAGTTCGACAACAAGTACAACAATCCAAAAACAACATGTATTTTGTTGGTATAAAGCACTCGCTTCATATCAAAATACGCAAACAAATTTAAAAAATTTTCTTACGTATGGACACCAAACTGTAACCATTATTTATGTCTTCTTTTAAAACTGTATCATTTTGTATGAAAACTTGCTATGAAGCGAGCTCAGTCAGCTGTGCTAGTAAGCTCACCTGTTGGATATGCCTTGAAAGTATGCAATTTGTTATCTACTGCAACGAAAATCTAATTTTTGTAGCAAATTGCATATATAATTAAGTACATCGGTAACATAAATCTGTTTCAACTTAATTTTCCGCAAGTTGTATGCATTAAAAGTTATAATGGTGAAATAAAATTTCCAGAACTCAAGTAGGCTCAATCATTACTTTGTGAGAAGAACAAACACACAAATCCCTTGCAATATTAAATTAAAACTACTCAATCTATATATATAAAATTGTAACGTTACTGACTGACTGATTTATCATCGCACAGCCTAAACGCCTGAAGGCAAAAACTTGAAATTTGGACCAGGGATTGGTCTCTCCCCAAATCGATCCACTAAGACGGGATTTTTGGAAATTCGAATGTTTAGGGGGGTAAAAAAGGGCAAAAACGGTAACCTTATATCTCTAAAACTAAAAGAGATACAAAAAAAATTTAATGCTTATCGTTGTTCTTTAGAAAAATAAGCGGACAGGTGTTTGGTACTTTTTGGAAATTCAGACTTTTAACGGGGTAAACGGGTAAATCTTTCATTTTCGTAGTTTTTTGTCACCCCATCTATCTTTAAACCCATAAACGTAGAAATAAGAGTTATATCACATTTGAAACTTATCTAAAAAATCCAAATACATACATGGTACTTTTACGAAATTCGGACGTTTAAGGGGTAAAAAGCGTAACTATTTTTGGTACTTTTTTATAAAACATTTTTTTTTATTTATTGACATAAACGTATTAAATTATGGGCTCCCACTACAATAAAGAAATTTTTCATGCTTCAATGGGGAGATAAAAAGTACCAAAAAGGGGAAATACGGGAAATTTAATTTCTTACTTTAGCTTTTTGGTTCTACAACTGGCAATTTTTTTAATTATCTATATATATAAAATTGTAACGTTACTGACAGACTGATTCATCATCGCACAGCCTAAACGCCTGAAGGCAAAAACTTGAAATTTGGACCAGGGCTTGGTCTCTCCCCAAATCGATCCACTAAGGCGGGATTTCTGGAAATTCGAATGCATAGGGGGTAAAAAAAGGCAAAAACGGTAACCTTATATCTCTAAAACTAAAAGAGATACAAAAAAATTTAATGCTTATCGTTGTTCTTTAGAAAAATAAGCGGACAGGTGTCTGGTACTTTTTGGAAATTCAGACCTTTAACGGAGTAAAACCTGCATTTTGGTAGTTTTTTGTCACCCCATCTATCTTTTAAACCCATCAATATAGAAATAAGGGTTATATCACATTTGAAACTTATCAAAAAAATCCAAATACAAATTTGGTACTTTTTTGAAATTCGGACGTTTAAGGGGTAAAAAGCGTAACTATTTTTGGTACTTTTTTTATAAAACATTTTTTTTTATTTATTGACATAAACGTATTAAATTATGGGCTCCCACTACAATAATGAAATTTTTCATGCTTCAATGGGGAGAAAAATAGTACCAAAAATGGGAAATACGGGAAATTTAATCTCTTACCATAGCTTTTTGGTTCTACAACTGGCAATTTTTTTAATTATCGGTAATATTGGACTTAGAAACATAAACTTCAACATGCAATGTCCTGAGTGGATAAGAACCTATGAGGGTACTTTTTGCTCTTCAACTGATACTTTATGAATTTCCGTTAGTTTTAATACTAGACCTATTAACATAAAATTAAACATGCAAGGTCCTGAGTGAATGAGAATTTGTTAGAGGGATCTTTTTGGTACTTTTTCGTTTTTTAAACGGTACTTTTCTCATTTTCGTTAATATTGGACCTATGAACATAAAACTAAACATGCATGGTCCTGAGTGAATGAGAATTCGTTAGAGGGATCTTCTTGGTACATTTTCGTTCTTTAACTGGTACTTTTCTCATTTTCGTTAATATTGTACCTATGAACATAGAATTTCCTGAGCGGAAGCGAATCAAAGACAAGGACCGTTTTTGTTTGCCAACACGTACTTTTTAATCTTTGTAAGTATTGGACCTACAAACATAAATTTAAACATGCAATGCCCTGAGTGAATGCAACATAAGCTTTGGCGTAAAAATATGTCCACGAAAGAAAGGGATACGCTAACGAAGTAGCGGGTTAAATGCTATATAAAATGCTACAAGCAAAGCCATTTTGGAAATTACATTAAAAGTTGTGAAATTTGGCTTAAGTATGTATATTGGATTTTTTTCGTGGCAAAAACTATCCATATACAAATGGAAAAATCATTCATGAGTTAAGTATGTATGTATGTATGTATACAAACTTATTTATTCTGTGGTGTACACTTATAAACATAGATATGTTCATACATATGTAATTGTGTATGGATATTTGCAAGACGAATTCGCGAATTTTAGTTATACCAATTAAATTTTTTGATAAGGTTGTGGTTTAGATGTATTAGGTACTTTTAAGGAATTGTTTATTTCCTACTTTAGTTACCATGAACCTATAGTTTCTATTTTAGATGGTAATAATTTTAATAATAATGATGATGAAACAAGAGTTGTCGAAATTGTTAACGATGAATAATAAAAGAATATTAAATGTATTTTAAATTTTCTTATATTTGATAAAATGCAATTCATAACCCAATAACCCTAGTACCCATATAAAAAATGTCTAACATGTTTTCACTTCTGTCGGCACTACCGGAGTGCTACCCGTAATTTTTTTTTTTTTTTTGTTCACTTATATGAATTTGTGTATGCAAATATTTATGTATATTACACACAAGCAAAAATAAAATAAAACCAGTATAATATGTATCTCTTTAATAAATGTTTTGTTTTTGTATATTTTTGTGACTTTCAATTTTTGATAATTTTTAATATTCAGTTGCGACGATTATAAAACGCGTCTGTACACTGCGAGAGTTGAAATTGTTACTAATAAATTACTAATTTGTACCTGTGTAATTTTGGATTTTCCTCTTTTGAAGTTATATCTTCCGGGAATAAAAAATTTCCTGATGTTAGTATTATTTGATGGTACAAATATGTTGGGCTTATCATTATTATTATTTTTTTTTTAATTAGGACCAGCACTCAGGGGATGACTCCTACGTATGCAAAGCATTGAGCCGGAACTAGGAAAATAGGTTTTGGGAAGGAGGATAAAGGGAGTAGTGTTTGTGGACATTCGATTTGAACTCTGACACACTGAAACGGCAGGAAAGACCTCTGCGGAGAGTTTATTCCACATACGAACAGTACGGCCAAAGTACGAATTTTCTCTGTAATGCGTGGTGCGGTTCACTGACACATCGACCACAAAGGGATGTGCTTCTGATGAAGATCGTGTTATACATGAAAAATGGCGGGTTTCAGGAACAAGTTCCCTGATTTCATTAGAGCACATTCCGATGTAGTATCGATAGAACAACGAAACACACCCAACATTGCGTCGATGCTCCAATGAGTCAATAGAGTTGGCTACCCTACTGTCACCGATAAGCTTCTTCGCCCTTTCCTGTACGCGGTCGAGTAACTTCAAAATAAATTTTGAAGCGCGGGCCCATACATGAGAGTTGTATTCCATTTTCGGTCGAATAAAGGTGGTATAAATATTAATGAGATCAAATGGAGTGAAGTATGTCCTACACCGTCTTAGAAAGCCGAGGCACTTGAATGCTTCTTTTGAGACATAAAAAATGTGATCATTCCATCGAACATCACAATGAATTTTCATGCCAAGAATATCAAGAGCTTCTGATTCCTCAATATCTATACCATCCATGTTAACAGATGGAGCAGCATGTCCGGTCATACGTCTATGTGTGAGCATAGCACATTGGGTCTTTCGTGCGTTAAAATTTACTCTATTAGCATGACCCCAATTTGAAATTAACAGGAGATCGCGATTTAGCGTATCATTCATATTTTGCCGCATTGCCCGGATGGAAGTTTGAGTAGAAGGTCATTAAGAAAAAGAGTAGGAGAAAGAACGGAGCCTTGCGGTACCCCTGAATTTAACTTGAACTCTTTTGATGAGACCCCATCTACAACAACTCGTATAGTGCGATCTCTGAGAAAGCTCGATACAAATCGAGTGAAGCCATCACCGACACCAAAAGCAATCAGTTTTGACAGAAGTTCTCCATGCCACACTCTATCAAATGCCTTGGAAATATCTAGAGGCACCACTTTACTTTCGGCAAAGTGATGTATGCTATTACACCACTTCTCCGAAAGGAAAGCAAGTAGGTCCCCCGTAGAGCGGCCCCTACGAAAGCCATACTGCCGGTCGCTTAGTAAACTGTTGAGCTTCAAATACTTCACAAGATGGAAATTCAACATACTTTCCATTACTTTGGAAAGCGCAGAACAAATTGCAATTGGGCGGTAATTATCAGGGTTTTTGGCCTCCCCCTTTTTAGGGATCGGCGTTACATTGGAAACCTTCCAAAACTTTGGAAATTCACCAGCATGGTATAAAGTGCTATACAGGCGTGCCAATGGACGTGCTAACGTCGAAAAGCACTGTTTCAAGACCAGTGCTGAGGTACCATCCGGCCCAGGAGACTTGTTTACGTTAAGCTTCGCTAAAACCTCTTTAACTGCACGCGCTCGAAAGAATATTTTTGGCATATTTACAGATACTCCCTCGAGAACGGGTAGTGGTTGACTGCTTTCCGGCAATTGAGAATTTCTTGCAAACATTTCAGCCAGAAGGTTAGCTTTATCAACCGGGTCAGTGAATACATGGTCGTCCTTTAAAAGAGGTGGAATTGAAGAACTAGCATTATCCTTGACTCTTTTAACGAATGACCAAAAGCTCTTGCTACCCCGTGGAGCATCAAGAACTTTAGTACGAAGGCGCTGCTCGTACAAATCTTTTTCGCGCCTTAGTACTCTGGCACATGAAGATCTCGCCTTTTTGCGCAGCGAATTAGCATCGGCGTTTTTATTATTACGCCAGATACTAAATGCTTCCTCTCTGGATCTGATTGAATTTCTGCACGTCTGATTGAACCAAGACTTAACTTTCGGTTTAATCAAAATTTGCTTAGATGGAATGAAAGTTTTCATTCCCAGCAAAATGATATTTTCTAGCATTTTCGCCATGGCATCGACGTTATTGTCTAGAAAGCATAGCTTCCAATTAAAATGCCGGAAAAATTCGTTGAGCTCAGCCCAACGCGCGTTTTCTTACATATATTTGAAACGCCTCGTAGCTGATTGGGAGACGTTGCGAAGATTAGAGAACGAAAAGGTGGCGGAAATGGTACAATGATCCGAGTTACCAAGAGGTGCATTTACACTCACTTCATACTTTTCAGGGTGCGAAGTGAGAAAAAGGTCGAGAGTATTGTTATTGTGCCCTTCAACACATGAAATATGTGTTGGATCATTCACTAGTTGCGCAAGGTCATTATGCGCGGCGAAAAGCTCAACATATTGGCCTTCTGGAGTTGTGTGGCTCGAATGGTGAAGCCAAGATGAGTTGTGAACATTGAAATCACCAGCAACGACAATTTCACTGTTCGGACAGCTCTAAAGGATCTTCGAAATTGAATCGGAAAGGGAATCGAAGTGGGATAAGGTTTTATCCCTTGCCGGGTTTGGACTTCTGTAAAGAAACCCGAAACGTAAATAGTGTGTCCTGATTTTGATTTTAACCCAAAGACAGCTAAATTCAGGATCAGACGTGCCTAATGGTTGCTGGCACTGGTACACAACTTCATTACGTATGTATATTGCAAGACCCCTGTGTAGATTAAAAAGTGATAGGAGGTGATAACCAGGTATATGAAAATCCTGTGGATCAAAGTCTTCAGACACCTGGGTCTCACATAAGGCGACAGCATCCGGCCGATGGAGACAAATGTAAGCATACACAGAGAAAAAATTGGACCTTAGCCCCCTAATGTTACAGAAGTCAATTCTGAATTGACCTACCATAACAGTATGCAAAATTCAAATCGGACGCTCATTTTGCTATGCTGATACCAATGGTATTAATTGCTGTTGTTAGAGTGTTCAGTGACCAGTGCTATGCCTTCGCCAATGAACAGTCAAACAGCAACCAACACAACGGCACCAGCACAACAAATGGTTTTTATTTATTTATTTTTTTTGAGAATATGGAACGGCTGACACTAACTTGGAGCCATAAAAGCCCTGGGCTGGTCATTTATTATAAATAATTTTTTGTTTATAATTAATTTTTATTTTGTGTCACGGGGTCCGCACTATTCACTGTGCCAACACTGGTGCCCGTTATTTATTGTTTTTGAGTTTTGTTGTTATTTCTTTTTAGAAATATGCAGTGTAAAATTTTTATATTTTTATTTTTTTTTTTTGACGTATAGGTCTAAGTATGTATGTATGTATGTATGTTATGGCGTTTTTTTGTATATTTATTTATTATTTTAAATTTTCCGCTTGATTTAGTTTAGTATTTTCTCATAAAAAAGAAGTAGAAAAAAAATATGTTTGACGAAAGAAAAGAAACTGGACGACACGCGGACAACATGTTTACACAGCAAAGAACAAAACACTACTAATTATTTTGATTAATGCTTCTTATATCAAAGCATTTGTAATATCTGTATATACACTGTAGCATGTGGCCAACAGTGTGTAGTATGCATTGCGATTCAATAGTACCGCAACATGCAAGCATTGACAAACTGCAAGCAAGATATTTTGTGTGTGTCGGTAATTTGACACTTGTACGGTTAATCAAGTGCAGCAGCACAATGCACTTAAATGAATCACATTTATTAACTGCATTTGTTTGATTGTAAATATAAGCTACACAAAGTATCTGTTGCTTTTATGTATGCACTCGTTGAACTTTAAAACTGTTGAACACATGTCATACATAAATAGTTGGAAGCTAAATATGCTTACCCAACAATAATATATATTTCTATTCTTTTACTCTTATGTTAAGGTACCCCTAAGAATTATTCTCATAATTAGTATATAAGCCAATGTCATTTAGTTTTTAATTCAATTAATAAATCAACAGTCTTAGGAGCTCCAACTATACAAGCTCTAAGACAAAAATAAAATAAATAAAAACTATTTTATTACATGGCGATCCTGCCAGTCTTCTTCAGCGAGTGCTACTAAACTGCACCCTGAAGAAGCAAGCCAGTTCCAAGAGTGCTGTAAAATACTAAGCGACTTGGAATGAGCAGAAGAAGGAGAGGGTCCGCCTAGCCAAAAGGCACCCCAACATGGGACTTTGGAAAATAATAAAGGTCCGCCTGGCCAAGAGGCACCAAAAATAAAAGGGGGAAGAACGCCAGCCCAAATGATCTGACAAAAGGAGCGCAACAAAAACAACATAAAACAATTTTTTTTTATATGTATTTATAACTTTTACTTTAAAAGTGGTGCGCTAAATTCGCACACTAGGGCCAGTAAGCGTAAACCGCTCGTGGCAAACATTTTTTTTGATTACTAAATAGCTGGTAGCTAAAGTCTAAAAAAAAAACATTTTTTACAAAAACGCCAACAAAGGCACTTAAAATATTAAAATAATTAATATGTTACTTAAATAAAAATTAAATAAGACAAAAAGTAACACTTAAAGAATATTTTTAAATTTTTCAAGAAAATTATAACTTTATAATGGATTAAAGATAATAAAATTAAATTAAATTTTAACAATTAGAATAAAATAATTAAAGTTAATTTAACTTTTTAATGTTTTAAGACAAAATAATATACATAAAAATAATATTATAAAATTAAAAGATGGGCAAAACAGAATCAAAATTAGAAAAGCCCAGTGCAAACGTGGTTACCAATTTGGAAATCATAGACCATAAGTCAGAAATAAATTCATTATGGCTACTAATGCTGATATTGGTGATAATATCAGCAATAAATCTATTACTTAAGATATATTTGTTGCATAAAAGAGCTCTATGGAAGAAATATGTTAGTAGAGCAAATGATTTGGATAAAAATTAATACATGTATTAGCGAAATATATACTAGTAGCTTTAGAAAATAAAAAAAGTAATTTGACATAACATAAAAATGTGTTAGTGTAGACGACCTGTTAACCAAAAAAAAAATTTTTTAAAAGTGCCAAAATTAAGATATATAAGTCACAATTATACAGCCAAGGTATTAATAGCCCAATGCTAAAATCTGTTATTCATCAAATAATAATATTAGAAATAAAATGTCACCATAAATAAACATACAACCCATTTTTGTGGCAAAAACTAATAAAATATTAAAAATCACAAGATCTATGGCATATAAAAAGAAACAACAAAGTAATATCGAAAATATTCAGCATCAAATTTAAAATAATTATAAAAAGCCCAATATGACGTCAGAAGAAAACTATTTACTAAAGGGAATCTTGACTTAGGACAAGTTTTCCCTAGGCTTTAAAAACTGGCCAGTAAATTATATATAATGTTCATTAATGGGAATATTGACCTAGGACAATTTTTCCCAAGGCTTGAGAAAGTGGCCGGGGAACAAATAGGCACCTAATGAGAAAATTTTAGAATTTATCTCAATTAAATAATTTATAAATAAAAGGGCAAAAAAGTAGCGCTACTACTTAATGAGTTGACCAATATAAATGATAAGAATGCTCAAGCAATTCGTGATCTAATGCTGAAATACCACGATAATCCGATAGAGGGAGGACATTGTGGAATATATCGAACAATAGAAAAAATAAAGAGGTATTACTTTTGGAAAAATATGATATAAGACATAATGAAATATGTTAAATTATGTCAAAAATGCCAGAAATCAAAAATAATAAACCAAAATTGATTAGAAAAATGCTAAAGCTTTTCAAGTTATTGTACACATTGAAAACTCTCAGAATAACTTAGAAAAGTATATTGAAACACATTTTATTGCTGCCATAAAATTCAAAATAGGGTTAAAAGTTGACAATATAAAAACCAAAAATAAAAAAATAAAAGATTATTTTTGGTGCACTCAACAATTGCTGAGTAAGAATCATTTAAAACTGTTTTATTCTTGCCTAAGAGTCTAAAGAAGACGTTCAATTTAGTCAAAGGTACAGAGTGAAAAGTTATTTGATTTTCAAACTAGTTTCACAACATAAAATTTATGAATATAACATATATTTTTCTAATTAAAATTTTATTATTAAAGAAAGAGACCCAAAATAAAGAAAAAGTAAAACTAAATTGTAATTAAGATAAAAATATAATAGAAGAAAATTAATCAGAAAACCCTTATATTGGTTTTAGTTTCATAGGTCCGTATAAAATTAAGAAAATAGATTTAAGAAATAATGTTACCATAGTTGATAAGAAAACTAATAAACAACAAGTAGTTCATAAAAATAGACTTAAGATATATATTAATAACTAACATTTAATATTATTGTTCGGCCGGACTACTATAAAATTAGAACATAAGTACATCTAAATATTATAATTTTTTTTTCTTTTCTTTAAAAACAAAATAAATATTATATTACACTTATACTTAGACTAATTAAAAACTAATTGTAAAAGAATGTCTATAAAACTAACGTTATATGAATATTCTTGTAAAAGGTGGAGGTGTAGCATGTGGCCGACAGTGTGTAGTATGCATTGCGATTCAATAGTACCGCAACATGCAAGCATTGACAAACTGCAAGCAAGATATTTTGTGTGTGTCGGTAATTTGACACTTGTACGGTTAATCAAGTGCAGCAGCACAATGCACTTAAATGAATCACATTTATTAACTGTATTTGTTTGATTGTAGATATAAGCTACACAAAGTATCTGTTGCTTTTAAGTATGCCGTCGTTGAACTTTAAAACTGTTGAACACATGCCATACATAAATAGTTGGAAGCTAAATATGGTTACCCAACAATAATATATATTTCTATTCTTTTACTCTTATGTTAATGTTCCCCTAAGAATTTGTAACGACACGATTTCGCTGGGTGCTGGGGTAGAACTCAGCGGGGCTCAGAGTCGTTGCAAAAATAATGAAAACACAAATATTTTCTTATGAATCTTTAGTTTTTTCATCAATAATAAATTTATTTAAACAATTTGTCTTTAAGTTTCAAAAATAATGAAAACCCAAATATTTTCTTATAAATCTTTCTTTTTTCATTAATAATAAATTTATTTAAACAATTTGTCTTTAAGTTTCTACGGTAAATTGTACGGTACTCTTCTGGTACCGTTGTAATGTAATTCTTCTTTTAAATATTAGTATATAGAAAGTCAAAAGAAATATATACGATATAAACTACGTGCGAGGTAGCGACTGTACAAACCAAACGCTTGTTTAACCCGAAATTTGATAGAGAGAGGGAGAACAAATTTTAGTAGTGGTTCCAGCTACTAATACTTGTTCGAACTCAAACCGACCGCGAGAAAAGGGTTGGCTTTACCAACTAGAGGGGACAAGTATTTGTAGTGTATCCAGCTGCTAGTACTTCTTTTACCCTCAAACCATCCGCGAGAAAATGTTGGCTCTCCAAATTAAAGAGAATAAGTACTAGCAGTGCATCTAGCTACTAATACTTATTCGAGCCTTCAAACGTCCGCGAGAAAATGTTGGCTCTCCAAATTAAGGAGAATAAGTAATAACAGTACATCCAGCTACTAATACTTATTCGAGCCTTCAAACCGTCCGCGAGAAAATGTTGGCTCTCCAAATTAAGGAGAATAAGTAATAGCAGTGCATCCAGCTACTAATACTTATTCGAGCCTTCAAACCGTTCGCGAGAAAATGTTGGCTCTCCAAATTAAGGAGAATAAGTAATAACAGTACATCCAGCTACTAATACTTATTCGAGCCTTCAAACCGTCCGCGAGAAAATGTTGGCTCTCCAAATTAAGGAGAATAAGTAATAGCAGTGTATCCAGCTACTAATACTTATTCGAGCCTTACTACAACGACAATATTGTTTGCACGTCGCCACCAATATTTTATATGAGTCCGTTTGCGAGTCGCACGAAGAAATGGTAATGAAGCGCAGTTCCCAGTGGTTGTTCTACCTTGCGATCCGCAGACTAACTGACTCTTCATGTTCTGTGTTCAGCCTTTTATAGCAAAACTGCCTCTACGAACAATACACACACGCATGTACCATCATATGCTGTGTCAAACATATTACTCACCGGGGTATAAATTCATTATATATACTTATGTATGTACAGACAATAATAACAAATGAAACAGTATAAGTTCATTGTATATAAAGAAATGCAGAACTAATATATAAGAAACAATAATATTAATCAGGGGTATAATTATGTATGAATAAGATAAGATATAAAAATATTAATTCAATTTTAATAATATTTGTGTATAATAAGATAAGAAATAAAAATAGTAATTCAATTTTAACCACGTACGATGAACCAAAAACGAGGGCCGACTTTTGGTTGTCACATCTACCTCCCCTCTCCACCGGATGCGGCATATGTTTTTAATTCGCTAATATGTGCGGTCCGCACATCGCTACTGTCTACTTTATTAATTTCTACAATGACAGGGGACACAAATCCCTAATGACATAAGGTCCCCCATATTTAGGTGCCAATTTGGCGGCAAATTTGTCTGCCGCGCTCGAGAGCACATGGTCTCCAATTTTAGGTTGCCAGTCGCGCCGCCGTAAGTCGTAGTAACGTTTCTGACGTTGGGACGCTTTTGCCAAGTTGCCTCGAACAATCTTGAAGATTTCCTGAAGTTCTTTCGCTCGCCCATCCGGCTCATCATTCCGAGCCCCGGTCCCTACCGTGACCTCATCGTAGAGCGCTCTGGGTAATATTGGCTCACGCCCTTGATTCAAATAGGCAGGCGAATAGCCGGTTGATTCCGATACGCTGGTGTTTACCGCCAACATGACTTCTGGTAATATGTCGTCCCAAGTAGTATGGTTCTGTCTCGCGTACTGAGCCATGATTGTTTTGACGGTGCGATTAACTCTTTCGGTTGGGTTCTCTTGTGGAGAATAGGGGGCGGTAAATTGCTGGCGTATACCCATTTCTTTCAGGCGTTTCTGTAGGATGCGAGCTGTAAACTGTGGACCGCTGTCCGTCAACAACACTTTTGGAACACCAAACCGGGCTATGATTCGCTCTCGTAGTGCTTTAATCACGCCCTCTGCTATCGCTCTTCGCATGGCTACCAGTTCACACCACTTGGAGAATTTGTCGAAGAAAACTAGCAGCATACTGTTGCCATGTCGTGTTCGAGGTAAAGGTCCGACAAAATCGGCACATAAACACGACCATGGTTCATTTGGAATTTGGGTGAGCATTTTTCCGGCAGGCATTCGTTGAGTTACTTTATACCGCTGGCAGATTTCACAGCTGTGGACGTAACGGTTGATATCGCGGGACATGCCCGGCCAATAATACCGACTGGCGATCTTGTGTAACGTTTTTCGCGCCCCGAAATGACCCCCTGCAACTTCGTCGTGATTTTCTTCAAGTACCTTGCTTTTACTCGGTGGAGACACAAAGTTTCCACGGGTTACTTTCTTCGTCGTTATTATCCCTTTGAAAATGGCGGTACAATTGTCCGTTTACGATGGCATAGTCGGGGTATTTACCGGGATTTTCTCTGACCTCGGCCATGCGCTTAGATAGCCAGCAGTTGGTGGTGGAAGGATTTGTTTGCATTAGATTTACTTCTTCTGGTAGCTGCCTGGATAGCGTGTCGGCGATGATATTGTGTTTGCCCTTTCGGTACGAGATGGTAAATTGGTATTGTTGCAATTCCAGCACCCATCTCGCCAACCGACCCGTGGGGTTCTCGATCGAGTTCAGCCATTTTAGCGCTAGGTGGTCTGTAACTACCATGAACGGGTACCCCTCAAGGAAATGTCGTAGTTTACGTATGCCCCAGACTATGGCTAAACACTCCTTTTCGGTGGTAGAATAGTTCTTTTCAGCTGGATTTAGGTGACGGCTCACGTATGCTATAACGTGTTCCTCTTCCTGTAGCTCTTGAGTCAGCACGGCGCCAAGCCCAAATACGCTGGCATCGGTTTGGAGCACGAATGGTTTAGAAAAATCGGGGCAGGCTAAAACTGGTGCTTGTGTGAGTTTACTCTGCAGTGTCTCGAAGGTTTTTGTTGCTCCTCGCCCCACTTCCAGTGCTTGCCTTTCTTGAGGAGTTGAGTCAAAGGCTGTGACAGTTCCGCGAAGTTTGGCACGAAACGGCGATACCATGAAGTCACACCCAGGAAACGTCGGACGTCCTTTACACACTTGGGGGTATCATCTGTGTTATAGCTGACACCTTGTCCGGGTCAGTTTTGATGCCGTGTTTAGTCACAACGTGGCCTAGGTATTTCAACTCGTCCTTAAAAAATTCGCACTTATCGATATTTATTTTTAGGTTTGCCTGGCGGAGCCGACGGAAAACTTCCTTCAGATTCTTTAAGTGTTCTTCGAACGTAGTGCCGATGACGATGATGTCGTCTAGGTAAGCAAAAGCATGTGGTTCCATCTCTGGCCCTATGACGTTATCGAGTGCCCTTTGGAAAGTGGCCGGTGATGAATGCAAACCAAATGGCATAACCTTCCATTGAAACAGCCCTCTACCTGCGACTGCAAAAGCGGTGTACTGCTTACTTTGCTTGTCCATGGGGATTTGCCAATACCCGTCTTTGAGGTCCAGGCTGCTGATGAACTTAGCATTCCGAAGCCTGTTTAAGATTGCATCTATTCTTGGCAGCGGGTACGCATC
Organism: Lypha dubia; assembly: GCA_947311025.1. Taxonomy (NCBI): domain Eukaryota; kingdom Metazoa; phylum Arthropoda; class Insecta; order Diptera; family Tachinidae; genus Lypha; species Lypha dubia. The sequence continues at coordinate 65,263,507 of OX371261.1, read as the reverse complement.
TGGAACTGATCCGGCATTTAGCTGTCGGAAATCCATGCATGTGCGCCAAGACCCATTTTTCTTACGTACCAAGGTGATCGGGAAGCTGTAGGGACTACGTGATGGCTCGATACATCCCCTTTCTATCAGCTTGTCCACTTCTTCATCGATGATCTTCTGCATCGCTGGATTACGCTGGGCGTAGCGGATCTTTATGGGACGGGTGTCCTTCATGACAATACGGTGTGTAGCTACAGTAGAGAGTTCGCAAATTTCTTGAAATTTTGGTAGTTCCCTTTTTAGAAATTCATCGATTGCCCGTTGTTGGTCAGCTTGGCTGTGATGTGCCATAGAGATTGCTAGAACGTCTTTCGTCTTTGTTTGCTTACCTTTTCAGTACTTGCCCGCGGTCCAGGTTTTTCTCTATCTGATGCGCCCGATGTCACCGTAAGGTTTGCACAGCTAAACGTAGCCTTGAAGGTGTGCAGTATGTCTAGTCCAATGACCAGATCGACCGTAGCCTGTTGCATAACTAAAAATTGGCACGTGGACATCATATTCCCCAGGGTAATACCGAGATTTACTCCCTTTGTGATGATACTTTTGGAGCCGTCGGCCAGAACAACGTCAGTGTCTACGTTTATGAAAGTGGGGTACTGCACTAAATGTTTCACCATCTTTGGCGAGATGAAACTCTTGGTGGCTCCTGTATCAATGAGAGCATTGCATAGTTTATTCTCAACCAAAATTGTTGCGCTGAGTTTGTCGTCCCATGACAACCGGGTGCGATTATTTGATTTCTTGGGAGACACCGGGACACTATTAGTTTTTGATCCGCTTGTGGTCGGCTCTTCCCAGGTAATTTACTAGTTCCTCCTTCTTCAGGAGATAAACCCAGGAGGATCGCAGCATATTTCCGGTCAAAGTCATAGCACACTACGGTAAGAACCAAGTCCTCTTATATTTCTTTTAGTTTTTTTTTTTTCAAATGCGGATGCGGTTGACTAGCAGCGTATGTAAATGTGAGTATCAGTGGTTTTAGTATATCTTAAAATTCAATAAAATACTAAATCAACAATTTGTTTTTTTTTTCTTCAATATTATTATTAAAAAAGAAATTCTTTTTTTTTTGTTTTGTTTTTTTTTTTTTTTTTTTATTTTGGACAATTTAAGTCCCTGCTCGGGCGCCAATGTACCGACACGATTTCGCTGGGTGGTGGGGTAGAACTCAGCGGGGCTCAGAGTCGTTGCAAAAATAATGAAAACACAAATATTTTCTTATAAATCTTTTCTTTTTTCATCAATAATAAATTTATTTAAACAATTTGTCTTTAAGTTTCAAAAATAATGAAAACCCAAATATTTTCTTATAAATCTTTCTTTTTTCATTAATAATAAATTTATTTAAACAATTTGTCTTTAAGTTTCTACGGTAAATTGTACGGTACTCTTCTGGTACCGTTGTAATGTAATTCTTCTTTTAAATATTAGTATATAGAAAGTCAAAAGAAATATATACGATATAAACTACGTGCGAGGTAGCGACTGTACAAACCAAACGCCTGTTTAACCCGAAATTTGAGAGAGAGAGGGAGAACAAATTTTAGTAGTGGTTCCAGCTACTAATACTTGTTCGAACTCAAACTGACCGCGAGAAAAGGGTTGGCTTTACCAACTAGAGGGGACAAGTATTTGTAGTGTATCCAGCTGCTAGTACTTGTTTTACCCTCAAACCATCCGCGAGAAAATGTTGGCTCTCCAAATTAAAGAGAATAAGTACTAGCAGTGCATCCAGCTACTAATACTTATTCGAGCCTTCAAACGTCCGCGAGAAAATGTTGGCTCTCCAAATTAAGGAGAATAAGTAATAACAGTACATCCAGCTACTAATACTTATTCGAGCCTTCAAACCGTCCGCGAGAAAATGTTGGCTCTCCAAATTAAGGAGAATAAGTAATAGCAGTGCATCCAGCTACTAATATTTATTCGAGCCTACAAACCGTTCGCGAGAAAATGTTGGCTCTCCAAATTAAAGAGAATAAGTAATAGCAGTGTATCCAGCTACTAATACTTATTCGAGCCTTACTACAACGACAATATTGTTTGCACGTCGCCACCAATATTTTATATGAGTCCGTTTGCGAGTCGCACGAAGAAAGGGTAATGAAGCGCAGTTACCAGTGGTTGTTCTACCTTGCGAGCCGCAGACTAACTGACTCTTCATGTTCTGTGTTCAGCCTTTTATAGCAAAACTGCCTGTACGAACAATACACACACGCATAAACCATCATATGCTGTGTCAAACATATTACTCACCGTGTGTGCACAGGCAGCGAACATATGTTTTCTCTCAAATTCTCAATTCGTTGTACTAAAATAAATATCAGTAGGTATGTGTAAAAGAATAAACAATCAGGGGTATAAATTCATTATATATACTTATGTACAGACAATAATAACAAATGAAACAGTATAAGTTCATTGTATATAAAGAAATGCAGAACTAATATATAAGAAACAATAATATTAATCAGGGGTATAATTATGTATGAATAAGATATTATATTAAAAATATTAATTCAATTTTAATAATATTTGTGTATAATAAGATAAGAAATAAAAATATTAATTCAATTTTAATAATATTTGTATATAATAAGATAAGAATAAAAATAGTAATTCAATTTTAACCACGTACGATGAACCAAAAACGAGGGCCGACTTTTGGTTGTCACAAATTATTCTCATAATTAGTATATAAGCCAATTTCATTTAGTTTATAATTCAATTAATAAATCATCAGTCTTAGGAGCTCCAACTATACAAGCTCTAAGACAAAAATAAAATAAATAAAAACTATTTTATTACAACACATATCTCACAGTCATAAAATGGGTTGTATCTATGTTTATTTATGGTGCAATTTTATTTCTAATATTATTATTTGATGAACTAAAAGTTTTATTACTTTGCGATTAATGGCTTGGCTGTATATTTATGCCTTATATCTTAATTTAGGCATGATAAAAATTTTTTTTTTATAACTAAAGTAGGAAGTACCTATAGTTATTTACTGTAAATATTTTTGGATTTCAAACGAACCCGAGCTATTTACCCCTATCGTGAATAATTTTCCACGTGAAGTTTTTTCACTTTTCACGTATTTGCAATCGTGAACAACTCGCATGAAAAAATTTTATTCAGTCAAGAATAACAACTTGAAAAATGTTCACTGAAAAAAATTCCCCTTATCGTGAATAAATATTTCCCTGGGAATTTTTTCACTTCTCACATTGATATTTTCACTTTATTTTTGATGGGGAATATAGAACAGAAATTATATGTATTTCTTCTTATAATTCGAATATTAAAGCTTAAAAAGTTTATTTTAATGAAAAGTTCTGATAATAAGGCACAAACTGATGTATTCCTCAACAAAATGCAAAAAACAGGCCGATTGCCTGCAGAACTTTAATTTGTTGGCATTTTTTCATTATTTTACCACATAAAAGTTAGAATGCAATAAACAAACGGAGCCGCCAAACTAAAGCTCCAAAACTGAATATTTAACTTTGATTTTTGAAGTTTTCTTTAAAATAAATATGTCCGTGTATATTTTTGAACAAAAAGTTGTATGATTTCTTATTTTCTTAATCTTCTTCCCTTTTTTACATTCACTAAGAGCTGTTAGTGGGATTAATTTATCACGGGAGATTAACGATACCATTTTTCCCTTCGAGTGGAATTAAAATTTCACGTGAACAAAAATATCACTTCTTATTCACGATAGGGGTGATTATCTTCTACAACTACAACGTTAGCATATGGTTTTTCAACTTTCGGCTGTTCTTTCTCTATTTTAATTTTATAACAATATTTTTATATATATTATAATATATAATAATTATTTGTCTTCAAATTATTAAAATGTAAAAGGTTTTATTAATTTTCTTTAATTTACTTTATTCTAATTATAAAATTTAATTTAATTTTTCAATTTAAATGTTTTTGATTGAGTTCCATTTTATTTATGCATATCCATTATAAATTTTTTGAAAAATTAAAAAAAATATTAAAAATATTGTTTAAACGTTAGTTTTTGTCTTATTTTATTAAGGTTTAATTTTTGTTAAGTATTTTAAGTGCTTTTGTTTGCGTTTTAATAAACAAAAAAATTTTAAAAGATTTTAGCTACGAGCTATTTTGTAACACATAATTATATAAAAAAATTTTTGCGACGAGCGGTTAACGCTTACTGGCCCAAGTGTGAGACTTAAGCTCTTAACTTTCAAAGCTAAAAATTATGTAATTTTTTTTTTTTTTTTTTGTTTGTTTGGTGATTGTAGGCACCTACTGTAGTTTTATTTAATTTTGCAGATCATTTGGGCAGGTGTTCTCCCTTCTTCTTTGCTTGCCTTTTGGCTAGGCGGTGTTGTGATTCACAATTGAACTACCCTCCTACATTGCACTTATTTGTTAATGCAACAACAGTTCATTCACTTAAGTATTAATTGCGTTGACAAATTGTGCAATCGTCATTGCACTTATTTGTTAATGCAACAATAACATTTCATTAACTTGAGTATTGTTTGCGTTGACAAATTAGGCAATGTTGCTCTTTCGCAATAGCGAAAATATTTGGGTCAGAATCAAATATGAAGAATTGCATATTCCCTTTGTGTAACTAGTTTTAAGATAGTATAAATAGCTAGTGCTAAAAAACACAACGGATGGACATGTAAGAGGTAAATAGTGTTAAAGTAATTATTAATAAAGATAAATTTAAATCCTACGGAATAGTTTGACTTGTCCAAAGAACGAAGATAATAACAACTTAACATTGGCGCAGCCGGTAACTTCAACAAAATTTCAACGGATTAAGTGTTAGTTTTCAACAGTACAGAATAGACAGCCGGATAAAAGACTAAATTCTAGCTACCTTCGGTCTGTCTAATACTGCATTGTTGAGGGTATAGGACTTAACAAGCTTTCATGTCTGAACTATAAAAAAATACATACCTTAAATAAACGGTTTTTTTTTTTATTCAACGAGAAAGTTTCCGAATAATACTAATAATAAAAATGGTTCATTGTTCCGAGCTTTTAAAAAACGAGTGAAGAGATGATAAATTTAAGCCTGAAACTGGTAAGTACATTTTTATAGTTTTCCTTCCATTCGGACAGTCCACAAAAGAGCACAGACGATTTAGTGGCAAGGTAAGAGACATACAATTTTGAGGTAGACAGCTTACGAGTTCTAGCATGGGCAGAACTTGCTAATTTGAAGTCAGACAAGAGCTCTACAAGCGTGCATAGGGAGATCGTGCGGAAAAGGAGATTGACAAAGTTAGAGGAAGTAGGATACATATTACAAGTGTTGTTGGAGATTAAGGAAGAGCAATCAGACGAATTTTCAACAAGGGTAACCGAATTAGAGGAAACAAAAGAATTTTAACTAAGCTACACAGAAAGTTTACTCGAGGAAGTAGTCAAAGAAAATACGGAACTAATTAGTCAATTAAAACAAAAAGAGTTAAGTGAAAAGGAGTTTAACCCTAACCGTACTGACAACATTTTTGTACGTAGACTCCTGATAAGGGTACCCGGGTACCCGTGCACGTTCATTTTGCTTTTACTGTTTGAATATCAATACAATAGTTTACATTGTAGTTCGGGGATTCCCAAATTATTATTTTAATGCAATATACAAATTTTTTGTGTGTGTACTTCGATTTTTCATTCTTCTATGCTGTTGTTTGTTTTAATAATTTTTTTAATGTTGCGCAAAGGTATTGCAATGGTTATGGATTTAAATGTATCTGAAGCAGAATCTAATAGCGTGGGTTCATCATCTGAATCTGCAACAAGCACTGCAGGATTGGGCCCTACGCAAGCTGCCTAAAAAAGGTTATGTAACACATCCAATAGCTATCCGTTAAATGGAACTATTTATACAGGTAAACCACCTGGTTGTCATCGGCAAGTAAATGTGGGAGAAAATGTTGTATTAGCTCTGGCAGATTTTGACAAAGAATCTGGAATAAATATAACAACTGATAATTTTTTTACGTCACTCCCTTTGTGCAATCGACTTGAAATGAGAGGAATAAATCTCGTCGGTACCCTTCGGCAAAACAAAGCTTACATTCCTAAAGAGCTAGGGCCAAACCCAATAGATAATGTAGGAACGCCACAATATGGTTTCAGTAAGAATGGGACTCTTTTGTCTGTTGTAACGAAGAAGAAAAGTGTTTATTTTTTGTCGACAATGCACTATACTCGAGGGGGGAGCCAGGTTTCAAGGGTAAGGAAGAAATAAATGATTATTACAATAAAACAAAAGGCGGAGTAGATGTTATGGACCAAATGGTATCGAAATATAGCACTAAACGGAACACAAACAGATGGCCCTTGGACCTTTTTTTAACATGGTCGACGTGGCTGTTTTGGGTGCATTTGTATATTCTCTAGCCTTAATCCAAATGCCAAAAAATCTCGAATCTCCCGTCGTGGTTTTTTAACGGCACTTGGCGTGGAATTAGCAACTGAAAATATGACAAAAAAGGGCCAGTGACAATCGTAAAATACGATACGCTAACGTCCGAGCAGCTCTCGAACTAATGACAAGTAGAATTATCCCTAACGATGTTTCACAGTAAGCGGCAGGCCCCTCGGAAATAACAAAGCGGGATAAAACTGGTCGGCTACCACTAAAAGGTCGTTGCTACCTTTGTGTGGCTATTGATTCGAAATCGGATCGCAAAACACGCAAAATATGCGATGGCTGCAAACGGCCAATGTACAACACACATAGCAAAATAATTGCTGCACGGTGCACAAAATGTTAATTTTAATTTTAGATTTACCTACATATGTAATGCATTCCTACCAGTACAAAGTTAAGTATAAAAATTTATTAATTCTAAATAAAATAGAAAACAAAATTTAATCTTTTCTTTACTTTTTATGTACAAAATGCTTTAACTTATATACGGGTACCCAGATACCCTTATCAGGAGGGTAAGGACTATTTGTCTTTGGGGTGCTCCACAGTCAATCCAAACAAATTCGGAAAGCTTCAAATGATAAAAATCATTAGAAAATTATTACCTGAAGTAACTTGTGAAACCCCAACTTTGTATCTTTCGTTGTTTAAGAGATATTTGACTTTACAGTTCGCTCTGGTACCGGGGTACCCGTGTCAGGAGGGTTAGGGTTAAGAAGCAACTGAAAAAACAACAGCTGATAGAAACACAGGACGACACGGTTCAAAGACTGCAAATAGCGCTGGAAAACGCCCGGCACGAGCTAAATACAATACATAGGTTTAGGTTACCAACACCATCGTTACACGAGGAGTTATCAGAAGCAGTGGATACGAAAATTCCTTCAATAATTATAGCTCAGGACCAAGAAGGAGCAGTAGACGGAGTAGGAACTTATAGGGAAGAGGCAGTTTCTCTAGAATTATTAGATAAAACTAAAGTAATTTTGACTAACGCAAAAATGGCAGGCAGTAGGGGCTACACGGCCGAAACTAGAGCAAGAATGTTAGAAGATCTTGAAAGAAACAAAGCGGAATTTAATATATTGGAAAAAACAAAAATATCCGACGTTGGAATTATTGGGGAATTTTATAAATTAATATCACAAACAAAAAATTATTTGCAAACAATATTTTTATATTATTATTATTATTATTATTATTTGAACTTATATTGATTTACATATGAAAAGTAATATTATCAGGCTCAAGTTCAGTTTTATTGAATTATGAAAATTCAAAATTACTAAGAGTTTTTTTTTTTTGTGTTGGAAAATATTATTATTTATATCCAATCAGTTTTTAGCAGAACGTATCAGTACTGATTTCAAGGCCGCTACACCTCTTATCAGCGTTCAATTGTCCATCTTTACAATTTTCGTAAAGTGAATACTAATTGAGAAGAATATCAACTATTTAACCAGTTTTCAACAGAAATAGAATATGAGAATTAATTTTTAATTCAATTTTTATTCTACAATGAAACAGTGCTGGTTAGTACGAAATTCCCTCATTACTGTTTGGAACTAATAATCAACACAAACTCATAGTCCGTTCTCATCAAAGTATTCTACTTTGTATTTTAACGTTTTTGTTGTTTTTACTCTATATTAGGGAAATTCACATATTACTGTGACCCCTGTTATCAGGGTATTTATAGCTCGTGCCCAAGCGGAATTAATATTTTTATATTAATATTATTACGAATAAACGTAATTATTATTTGAACTTATATTGATTTACATATGAAAAGTAATATTATCAGGCTCAAGTTCAGTTTTATTGAATTATGAAAATTCAAAATTACTAAGTGTTTTTTTTTGTGTTGGAAAATATTATTATTTATATCCAATCAGTTTTTAGCAGAACGTATCAGTACTGATTTCAAGGCCTGCAAACGCAAACATCCTCACCAAGACTAGTATTAAATAGGGAAAATATAGGACAGCAAACAATCAGGATGCCAACTTTATCGGAAATTACTAAAATAGTAAATATAACAGTACCGACATTCTTTGGCACTGATGGACCCGATTTATCGTCTGAGGTCTTTAGATATATCCAAGGATGCAAAATGGTAGAAAGATAAATTTTGTCGGGAGAGGATAGTAGCGCACGGGATAATGTCCTCGAATGCCTAAAATTATGGCTTATGGGTATGGCATATTCTAGAATATCGCAACAGAAGTTCGAATCCATGTATGCATTGTGTAATGCCATCAAAAAAGCATATTTGAAGAAGAAAAGCCTGGACCAGATTTGGGAGCTGATATTAGGATGTAGGCAGAGCATCTGAGAACTAGCCAGTGGATTCGGAGACCGTATTGAGGTCATGCTCAATGACGCGATCAACACAATAAAGGAAGAATGGTCAGCAGACAGTGTTGAGGTTATGATAAAGGACTTCAAACGCATAGCTGTGAAAAGCTTTATTAAAGGGCTTAGAGATCAAACTCTCAGAGCAAGGTTTATTGGACAAGAAAGACAGGAGATCTCTTATAGCCATAGTAGAAGAAGCGGAGGAGTTGTTTGGAGAAAACCAAGGCACGATCAACACAATGTTAGAGTCAACCCCATGTAGTTTTTGCAACAAAAAGGGACATAAATTGTAAGGAGCGATTAAATGCACCTTATTGCATTAACTGTGGGAAATATGGCCATGAAGTAGGTCCTCAATGTGGCGATAGGGAAAAGTTTTACAGCACTGGCACTTACTGCAGAAATAAAGGGCACACCTTCGACAACTGTAGTAGGAGGTTGTCATCGCTCTACTGTAGAACTTGCGGGACAAACGGCCACATCGAAAATAAGTTTTGTAGTCCACGGCAGCCCGAAAGGGTGAACCAGAGGCAAAGAGATAAGTCCAATGATACGGGCTAAGCACAGCAAAGATATAGAAACGGAAATATACCACAACACTCTAAGGGACCTCCACAGATGAAATGATACAAATGCAATCAAACAGGGCATTTTGCGCTTGCCTGCCGGAGTGGATTTGGTGCAACTAATGAACCAAATCACAGAAATTTTACAAATGATAAGAAGGTAAGAAATAAGGAAAATAATACTGGTAACATTTCGGGAAACTTTATTCGGCCCAGCTACAGCCAATAGCCGGGAAACGGAACTTAATTGGCAACAAGATAACAAGAGCAGAGTGTGAGGAATTAATAGAGACGGTGAAATATAAAAGGGATGTGAAGGGGTTAACGGATAATATTGGTAAAGAGGCGCAAAAGGTGAAAGTGGAAACAGAGGAAGTCAGGTAGTGACTCTGAAGAAGACGTACCAGTGCGAATAATGCATAAAGCAGTAGTACATAGGGAAAGTGAGGAGGATACCCTTCATAATCCTGGGCATGCATTTCATAGGAAAAATGCATCGGTAGAGGAGTGCACAGGAATTGTTCTTGGGAAAATTTCACAGCATATAAATATTAGCAACAATGATGCAGCATCAGCGGATACAATTTTCATTACTATTCCTTGCATAGAAGCCAAGGAAGGGAAACTCGTATTGCTTGTAGATACTGGAGCGGATTCCAGTATAATAAACGAAGGAGCAATGAAGGCTTACCCTAACAAGAATTTCAGGGAAACAAAAACACTGATGGGCGCATTTGGAGGAGACGCCACTACATTATTTTCTATGACGTTGGACATACACGCTAGAGAAAATATACAGTGGGATTTCGGTGTAGTATCCCATCACAGCAAATTCCCAGGGGATGGCATTCTCGGAACGGACAACATTTGGAAAAAGAGTAAAATAAACTCAGTTAATGGGACCTTGAAGCTGTTCAATAAAAATAACCAATGTATAAAAACCTTCAAACTTCACAATGGAATGACCGATTTTACAACTTTAAATCAGAGAAAGTTGAGTGTCGGCGGAAGAACGGTGACCATAGTACCAGTCAGAATAAAAACAAAGGACAGTACAGTCGTTGTCCACAAACAAGAAATTTTTCCAGGAGTTTATATGGGAAATACGCTGGTCAACGTAATGGATGGGAAAGCTGCAGTACCCATACTTAACTCAACAGATCACAATGTTCCTCTGGAGAAAGAAATTGAAGTAGAGTTCTCAAACTTTAACCATTATACCGAAAATAAGGGAATTAGATCGCCAGAAAAGCCGTGTTTAGAGAGAATACAGGAGTTAAAGAGTATGTTAGTCAAGGAAGAAAATTGGAACAGGGACGAGAAAGAATCAATGGACAGAATATGTGAACGGTACCACGATGTATTCATGCTGGATGGAGATAAACTGCCATTCACGTCGCGAATGAAACACAAGATACCGACTAGAGAGAATCAGCCCAGAAATGTAAAAGAAGTACAAGACTTGTTGAGTTTAGTTAATTATTACCGAAAGTTTGTCAACGGAATGGCGAAATTAGCCTCGCCCATAACGAGGTTTCTAAGAAAGGACAGCAAATTCGTTTGGACACCAGAATGCCAGGAAGCTTTAAATAAGGTGAAAGAAAGTATTTCCAATCCTCCCATTCTGATCTACCCAGATTTTTCAGAGCCTTTCAGGGTAACCACGGACGCAATCAATGTTGCGTTAGGGGTTGTATTATCGCAGACAAGAGTTGGCAAAGACCACCCTATTGTATTTGCAAGCAGAACGCTGAATGACACAGAAAAGAGATACTCAACGATAGAGAAATAAATGTTGGGTGTGGTATGGGCAACGCATACGTTTCGGCCATACCTTTTGGGTTGGCATTTCACCGTTTTTACCGACCATCAACCTCTGAGAGGAATAGCGAATCTCAAAGACCAGACGTCAAGGCTTGCACGGCTTAGACATAAACTTTCAGAATATGAATTTGATATCGTCTACAACCCAGGGAAAGACAATTTGAATGCAGGTGCTTTAAGTCGTCTGCCACTGGAAGGAGATCAAATACAGGTATTGACTAGGGCACAGCAGAAACTATCAGAAAATGCAAGTGGTAAAAAGGATCCAAGGGAGAAAAGGATAGTAGAGCAGGATATCGGAGAACCCGCTTTAAATCAGGAAGCTACGGACACAGCTGTATCCTTAACTGACAAGAAGGACATTCGGGAGGTTCTGAGAAGTTTCCATGACTCGTCACTTGGTCGGCACCAGGGGCGCCAAACGGATAAGGAAACAATACAAATGGAAGGATATGCTGAAGGAAATTAGAAAGTACATAAGACGATGTCCAAAATGCCAAAAAAAACAAAAGTGGGCACTGCAACAAAGAGCAAATGGTCCTTACAGACACCCCAGGAAGACCATTTGAAAAAGTTTATATGGACATGGTCGGACCACTACCAACAACTACTGCGGGTAACAAGTATATCCTCACTTTTCAGGACGATTGGTCAAAGTTTTTTATGTGTGCCCCGATGCAAGACGCGGAGGCAGCAACAGCGGCAAAAGTTTTTTATAACGAGATCATAGCGAAATATGGTCTCCCAACAAAATTGGTTACAGACAACGGTACAAATTTTACCTCCAAACTTTTTGGGAATGTGTGTAAACTGCTGGGAATTAAAAATCAACATATCACTCCCTATCATCCCCAGGCTAACGGATCATTAGAAAGGAGTCATCGGCCCTTGGCCGAGTACTTGCGATCATTCGCAAAAGAGGATGGCTCAAACTGGCACCAATGGTTGGCACTAGCAATGCATGTACATAATCATACAATTCATACATCCACCAATCAGACGCCGTTTAAGGTAATGTACGGGTTCGACACACCCTTACCAGCAAACCTCAAGAACAGTACACCACTCTACAATCCATATGACTTACAAAAGGTATTGAAACATCAAATCCAAAAAACATATGAGATAGCCAGAACATGTAAAACAAGGCCAAATTAGCCGCAAAGGAAAGATATGACAGAAACAGTAGGTCAATAACACTTATAATAAGGGGAAAAGTACTAATAAAAAACCAACTTCTGAGAGTTAAAAGTTTTCCCACACCAGTAAATGTCCAAATGTTGGTAAAAGGAAGGCTAAAAACCGTACATCGTAACCTGGTGAAGCCCTATAAAGAGTAAAAAAATTAAATGCCATTTTCTTATTTACAGGTAATCATGGGTTGGATGATGATGGAAGTCTTCGCAGGGAAAAGCCTATATATAGAGAAACTAAAAACGGACAATGGCTTCGTTGAAATTAGCATAGGAGATGCCAGAGTGGTTTGTAAATATAATTTCATTGTCCACACAATAAACATAGGAGAACTGGACGACATGGTAAACGAGATGGAGGAAACAACTGAACTACAAAAGGATACGGTTAACGGTAGAATAGCCATTGAAGAGGTCACAGAAATTAGGAAAATCCTGCACATATTCAAGGCTCATCGCCATAGCAGGGGATAAATAAACGCGGGTGGATCAATGTTAAAATTTATTTGGGGTGTGATGGATGTCGACGATAGAAAATTAATAGAAGAGCATCAGAAAGTAATCGATGAAAATAACCATCAGTTGATACAGGGGATGAATCAGCAGATAATGATTAATGACGCATTTAATAAATCTATCATGAATCTAAAGGAAGCTATCACGTATGACAGAGGGATTATCTCAGAATACGCCAAGAACATGGGGGATCTGAATAATAGATTCATTAATAACGAATTCGCGGTCACTCAATTGTTCAAGGTTCAAAATTTAAAGAATAAAATACGAGTTATCGCGGACGAGGTAGCAAATGCCAAAATAGGGTTTGTTTCACCAGAGCTATTGACACCAAAGGAAGAGGAAATATTTGGGAGCGATTTGGAAAGATTTGAGCGAATCGGGACAGCGTTAGTACAATGGGTCAATGACAACCTGAGTATAATAATAAAGGTCCCCTCCGAAGTCATTGAGACAACAAACAAATTTTTTATCCCAATTCCCAACAATATGCAGAATCAAATCTTGCAAGATACGGAAACAATCATAGAAATGCACAACAAAACATACACATATTTGGAAAACAAATCAATATTTGAGTTAAAACAATCTGATAATTGTATACTGCGCACGCGGTGCCAGATAATAAGGAACGTGGAACCTCGAATATTAGAAATAGATAGCAGCATGGTAGTTTTGGTCAACATACAAAATGTTACGTTTTCCAGCTCTTGTGATCTGAGGAGTTTCCAGTTGGAGGGACACTACTTTATGCATTTCAAAAACTGCACAATACAGTTCGGAAGCAGAACCTTGGGAAACAAAGTTTTTGAAACAAAGCAGACATTCTCGCTCCCAACGAAGCAACTAATATTCTCCACTGAAAGAATACTAACATTTCAAGAGATAACCCTAGAACAACAAAATAACTTAAAAAAGATAGAAGAAATAAACCTCCACAGTACGATAGTTACAATAACAGGAGGAACATCGATGATAGTAATAATAGTTTTAGTTATCGCTACGGTGGTCCTATGTAAGAGACAAACCAAGGTGAAAGTAAAGATTACAAAAAACAAAATAAATAAGAATAGCATAAAGGGGACACAAATCAAGAAACAGGTTTCAGAAAGAGAGGACACTGTCTAAAAATAAAACAAACTGTTCTTTCGTCTCCATCACATCACCGACAAAATACAGGAGACAACCGAAATTATGACAATTTAAACTTAATATATAAAAAAAAACCATACATTATTTTAAAATTAATATATCATTACAGATTTGGTAAACATTACAGGCTCATAAGGAAGATAATACAAAAAGGCAATTTTCAAAAGAAAAGGTATCACCATGACCAATCTCCATTGTAAGTACAAGATAGGAAGTAGATTCAGAGAACTTACACAGAAAGATTACCAATTGGTTGAAAAGGGAGGATGGTTCAACGACAACCATATAGATATAATTCTCGACTGGGTCTCCAAAACGGCCACTACATTGGAACAAGCAACGCAGATTCACATATTTAGTGGTTCATTCTATCAGGCACTGCAACAGTACAACCATGACCCAAGTGATAAAATAACCAGAATAGGGTCCGTAGGGCTTTCAAAGGAATATACCCCATGGGAAAACGTTTATTTCTCATACCAGTTAATGAAAAGTTCCACTGGACCCTCGCAGCGGTCACGAAGGAAGCAATAATAATGTACGACTCACTGAAACCTCACAAACTAGAGAAGGCCGCAGAAGCAATAAGGAGTATGTACGGGGTTTTTCCTGAATTTGGAACTATGGCAACAGAAACACTCTTACCGGTAAGGTACGCGGAATGCCCGCAACAGGAAAACCTGGTAGACTGCGGATTACATGTAGTAAGGAATGCGGATTTCTGTCTTAGATAATTTTTCAATGCTCAACCTTTGGATCGGCGTCAAACACACATTTCGAACTCACGACCCAAATCTGCATCAATTGATAGACGCTTGCTGTCTAGAGTCATGAGGAAATGGTCGAAAAGGAAAGTAGGGGACAGGGGCAGTACTAACTCAAACATCAACAACACAGTCCAGTCGTTTCTGCAAGACATGGAGGAAAAATGGACAAAAGGCAAATATATGAGGAAAGATATAGAGATGAACTACATAACCTACCGAGTGACTGTTGACAGACACGGTACAGGAACGCTAAGGCTATTATAAACTTTTATGGGCGCCTAAAAAACAAACAAAAAATAAATTTTTTCTGTTTTTGACACAAATACAGTGTAGTGCATCCTAAATAATATATTATGTAATGCAAAAATTAAACACGTTGTTCTCGATTTGCATGTACTTTTATTAATGTCTTCTTTATCAAAATCATCAAAATGGCGCTTATATTTAATATTTACATTAAACTGTTGGCTGCAATTCTTACATAGTTGCTCAGAACATTAATACACATTATGAAATATAGAGGGTGTGGTAATTATGAAACATAGATGGAGACATAAAATATCAAATTCGTTAAATTATCTTTAGAAAATAATATAAACTTAACAATAGGGATTGGTAAAAATAACTAGAAATAAAGTAGGAATATGTAAGAACATTACATGACATTACAACTCGGCCATCCTGACTTTTTGATTGACCTCAATCAAGTTATTTTTCTATCCATTTTCGTATTCGTGAAGCTTCTATTACTCCATCATATGGCAGCTGGGTTATCTGGCAGTTCTCGACATCACGAACAACATATCGGTCATTGGGCAAAACTTTGTGTATGACGTAAGGACCTCGGAAGATCTCGTTCAACTTTTTATTTTTACCAATAGCTGTGTCGGTATATCGAATGACAACAAAATCACCTGTTTTGTAAGTCTTTGCAGGTTTGCTCCTATCTAAGAAATATTTTAAATTATTTTCCTGGGACTTCAAAATAGACTCCGATGCGTCCGTTCGAATGTGCTCCAAGTCGCGAATATACTGTCCAGAATTCTTCCCGTCTAAATATTCCGTTAACAAATCTATAGTCATACCACGCTGTTCAACACCAAATAGCAACTTACTAGGAGATTGCCCCGCAGAACAATGAATTGTATTGTTCATAGCAAACTCCACTTTTGTTAACATTTGTGACCAATTTGCGTGATTTAAAGGGCTAGTCAGCTTACTTCACATCACTTTGAGTACCCTGTTCACTCTCTCAACTTGTCCGTTTGCCTGTGCGGATGCTACTGCAATCCGAATATGATCTACATTATTAGCCAGAAGATATGAACTAAATTCAGAAGAAGTAAAGCATGTACCCCTATCGCTGATAATTCGTCTTGGTCTTGAGTAAGCTATAAAATATTTGTCTATTGACAAATTTCGTAAAAGCGTCGATTACAACTAAAATGTGCCTGCGCTGAGAATTTATGGACGGAAGTGGACCAAAGTGGTCAATGTGTATCGTATCAAATGGCACGGGATTCTTTGGGATGTTGTAGAAATTACGTTCATTTATTCTGACTGAAGGCGAACACATAATACACCGCAGACAGTTCTTTATAAAATTCTCAATTTTCTTTTTCATATTTCTGAACCAGTAGTTTTTCCGGACCTGCTCGTATGTTTTCTCAATGCCCATATGGCAAATCCTTTCATGTACTAATCTAATAACATTCTCCTCTAATTCATAAGGGACACACAATAATAAATCGCCTTTATCATTGCCTTGGAAGACTATACCATCCACTAACTTGAAATTAGTTACCTCTTCTCTCTCTAGTCGTAATTTCATTGCTGTAATTTCTTTATCCCTATTTTGAGTGACTTGAATCATAAAGTCAAGCTCACCTTCGTCGGACACATTAATGACTTTACACGGTATAATATTTGGTATATCGAAATCCTCGTCGGCTACGATTTCAATTGCGTTAGTGTGAAGATCAACTGTGTCATTGTAAAAAATATTAGAGGTCAGAATACCATTACTATCGTACGGAGTTGGGTCGGGGGGATTAGGAGGTTTTATTTCGACATCATTACAATTTCTAGAATTAGGACCAAAATCAGTTCTATCTGATTCCAAAAAGATTTTATCTACTACATCGCGACAACATTCATTCGATATTACTGTTTGATCATGACATCTACTTAGTGCATCTGCATGACCCATTGTCACGCCACCCCGATGCAAAATTCTATAGTCATACTGCTCCATCTGCAGGGTCCACCTGGCAATCTTTGGGCTTATGTCCCTTTTGTTTAAAGTAAGTGCTACAGCATTGCAGTCTGTGACTATTTTGAAAGGAATGCCCCTCAAATTAATTTCGAAGCGATTCAGAGCATGAATTATGGCTAATGTTTCAAGCTCAAAACTATGCATTCTAGACTCTGCAGCCGTGGTGGCCTTAGAGAAGAAAAAAACAGGGTGAAATTTTCCGTCCTTTTGTTTCTGTATCCCACTTTACTTGCGTCTGTATGTAATTCAGTCTCATTCTGAGGGTTATATAGGGCCAAAACCGGGGGCTTAGTTAATTTTGCCCTCAGTTCGTAAAATGATTTCTTACAAGGTTCATCCAAATTAAAATATTTTCCATCCCTGAGCAAACGTTGAAGAGGGTGTACAATCCTGGCATAATCTTTAATGAATTTTCGAAAGTTTGAAAATAGCCCAAGACACGAGTGCAATTGCTTGAAGGTTGCTGGAAGCGGATATTGGGCCAGGGCCCGTAGATGCAAATCGTTAGGGCGTATACCATTTTCGTTTACCGTGTATCCTAAATAATCTATGGTCCCGTAAGCAAAACTACACTTTTTTAAATTTAATACTAAGCCTTAAGTCGCTAATCGTTGTAATATTTCAACTAGTACCTGACAATGTGTCTCAAATGTAGGTGTTGCTATGGATATATCTTCAAGGTAAACAATTATTTTCCTTGATTCGATTAAATCTCGCAAAGCGCAATGTATATATCTCTGAAAAACTGCAGGCGCGTTCTTCAGACCAAATGGGATGCAATTGTATTCGTATTGACCATCGGGAGTTACGAACGACGTATATTTTTTCGATTCTTCGTCTAATTTCACATGAAAGAATCCATTCTTCAAATCTAATGTCGAAAAATACTTATTGTTGCCCAAATACTCCATACATGTTTCAATTGGAGGTAACGGGAAATTATCGCGCACGGTAATTTTGTTCAATGCTCGATAGTCCACTCATTTGCGATACTCTCTATTTTTCTTCGAAACCATTACAACTGGCGAAGCATATGGCGACTTGCTGTGTCTGATTATACCCTTCTCCAATAGTTCGCTGATAATCTTTGTAAGAGCTGTGCGTTCTACAATAGCTAGTCTACGAGGCCGAAAGTAAAAACGATTTTCGCTATTCAATCTAATGGTCATTTTATAATCGTAGGGACGTACATCAGTATCAGACTTTAAGTATCTTATTTCGATTATATTTCTAATAACATCCTTTTCACCCCTTGTTAACCTAGGGTTGATATTCAAATCATCGATTTCGTAGTCTATAGACATTATTTGACTCTGAGCAAATTCTAACTCTGACGCTGGTTGTTTTCCTGTTATTTCGGCTGTTTCGCGCGCACTTTCTAATTGCATATCCTCAAGAAATTTACCTGAATCGACTAACAAGGAGGTAGGAAAATCATTAACTACTTCTGCTGCCAACTCTTTCGACATACCGGAGTTCATACTATCTAATAATAGATGTACAAAAGTGCTATAATTTTTTAGGGAATATTTATTATTTGAATTCATTGTTTTGTCCCTATAACATAAGCCGATATTAAATTTAGAAAGAAAATTTCGTCCCAATAGTAAGGGAATAGGTATAGTTTCATTAGGCACAACAGTTAAGGTAACTAAATGAACCTGGTTTCCAAAAGAGATTTCTGATTCGAGTTTTCCGAGGGTACGTAGCTTTGCTTTACCAAGACCCCGAAATTTAGTTTGCGTTTCTACTCTATTGATATTAAATGGCACTTCAGATTCCTGAACCAAATTTACCGGGCTGCCAGTATCGAAAATAGATAGAATAGTTTTATAGTTACCAGGCTGTTTACAATTAGGATTAATAAATCTTAAACATACCATATTAGTAAATTTTACAGGATTTTTACCTTCATCGGCTAAAGCAACTGTTGTCTTCAGCTTCTGTATGCGTTTGTTGTTGTTGCATGACTTGCGCTCATGTCCCACTTCCCAACAATTAAAACAAACACCAACTGGGCGCTCTTCATAAGGACATTGAGGTTTTATGTGTCCCATTCGCGAGCAATTGTAGCACCGTGTTCCTTCATTATTTGCCGCATTAGGCTTTACTTCGGTCACACATGTTTTATTATTTGTGAAACTGTCACTGCCACCTCTCACACTTTGTCTCTGTTCATACATATGAATAGCATTTTTTTATGTCATCCATAGTTTTAGCTGCCGCAAAAAGGATAAAATCTGTCACACGGTTTTGTAAGCCCTCTTGCACAAACGCCACAAGTTCAAAATCTGACACGTCACTACGAATCGCAATGGATTCCATTTCCATAACATATCGACGAACACTTTCTGGCCTCTTTATTCGTCGGCGTAGGGTGTCGTAAATTTCCTGGCGGCTTACCGTGTGTCCACATTCCTTGATTAGTTTGGCTTTAAGTTCTGCATACGTCATTGTCCCTCGTCCAAGTATCAAACGGGCCGAGCCAGTTAAAGAATTTCTTAGCGTTAAGAATTTTAGTAGCTCGTCAGCCTTTACTTGGTTTAGAACTTCTTCGAGATTTTGGAAAAATTCAATAATCCCAAATGTTCGGTCCTCTCCGCTAAATTTTATTATTGCATGTTCAATGTCTTGAAAATTTACAGTGCGGTCTGGCACTGTGGGCGCCGCACCGCGCTCCATAATTTTTATTTCCTTGCGCAGACGTAGAACCTCATGGCGGCGGCGCAAGATTTCAATTTCGTCATCCAACCTTTTTGCTTCGGTTTTGTTGTCTTCGATAATGCTCGAATCATCCGCAGTTAATGTGGCTGCGATAGGTTTTGTAGCAGCGGCTAAAAGATTCGAGTTTTCTTCGGTGGTTTGTGCCTTAATAATTTTCGGATGTGATGCAGCCTCAGATATTGTGAAAGTCAACGGAGTTGTCGAATGGTTTCTATCGTAGGCGTTAACGAAGGTGTTAGTGATATGGCTCTCATAAATGACGTCAGAAGTTTTTCCACTTAGTGTAGATTCACTTAACTGGACAGCGGTGGGCTTTGGATTTATCGGAGAGGTGACGGACGGCTGTTTGTCACGAGTACTGGCTACTAAAAAATTCGATGCCAAAGCTAGCGGAGGGATCGTATTAATGGCCGCGGAGGCCGGCGCTGAGATGGCGCCTTCTGTAGAATTCGAAGGTTCGATAAAAATTTTCGAATCAGTGTTCCTGGGACCACCGTCATTGTCGGCTGCGTTCCCTTTATCAATATCTATGGTGATGATATTAGGGTTTTCCTTCAATGCAGCCTCCGCAATGTCTCGGTTGTCAGAAAAAAATCTGCGGAGTGCTTCAGTGGAATGCTTACTCGTGGTTAGCACTCCTACATATTTTAGTACCTCTTGTAGTTGCTTCCTATTTAGTGTTGATTCCATACTTTGCTATTTTGATTAGGTAAATCCCACTTCTGATGATGTAATGCAAAAATTAAACACGTTCTTCTCGATTTGCATGTACTTTTATTAATGTCTTCTTTATCAAAATCATCAAAATGGCACTTATATTTAATATTTACATTAAACTGTTGGCTGCCATTCTTACATAGTTGCTCAGAACATTAATACACATTATGAAATATAGAGGGTGTGGTAATTATGAAACATAGATGGAGACATAAAATATCAAATTCGTTAAATTATCTTTAGAAAATAATATAAACTTAACAATAGGGATTGGTACAAATAACTAGAAATAAAGTAGGAATATGTAAGAACATTACATGACATTACAATTATTATATTTATTATTATTTTATATGTAAGTAAACTTATTACACATACTGTTCTTATTATAACTTTTGCACACGGCACTCTATTAATATTACTACCATTTTTACAACAAACATTTATACCTTTAATACAATTGTTCTTTTTTATATTACAACAATTGTATTGTTCAATACTGAAATGTTTGTTATTGCTATACAACAATTATGTTTAATGTATTTTATATTTTTTTTTCTCAAACTACAATTTAGTGAATAATAAATTTTGTAGTTTTAGAATACAGTTAGTTTAGAATATAAGGAACAAATTTTTGAAAATAAAATTAATTAATACTTTGCCTTCCATCGGCATTACTTATTTCAAAAACATCAATTTTTATTCTTGCCTTAAATCGCCATATTAAAATTGGCATTCATCTGCCATATATTTATATTTGCCAGTGGCGTTTATTAGCGCCGGCAAAATTCTAATACAATAAAAATACTACTCAGACACCAAACCATTACATGTCGATCCTGCCAGACACCAACCTTTACATGGCGATCCTGCCAAACATTGGCGACCACAAATTATCCGAAGAAGGAGCACCTTAAGCACCATCCTGGGACATTGCATCCGAAATATGGACACAAATCGGCCGACTTGAAGCCGAAATGAAACATACACAACAACATTTAATATAGAAAATGAAGAAATTACCATACCCATGAATACCAAATGTACCTATAAAACGGATATATGCATACCCGCACGTTCAGAATTAATCGCACTAGTAAATATATTTACAAATAAAGAAAGTATCATTTTAAGCAAGGAGATAACTCCAGGTGTTTTTGTAGCCAATAGTATAATACCAGCTGTAGGCACAAAACATATTAGATTTTTAAACACAAATAATCATGATGTAACGATAAACAAATTAGAACTTGATAGAAAAGACCTAAAAAATTATGAAATATATAAATACACAAGTAATAACACTGCAACGAATACGAACAGGATATATAGAGTTTTACAAGACTTAAACATTGAATCAATAGACCCCGTAGCAAAACAAGCACTAACTGATATAATTGTCAGGAATAACGAAATTTTTCACGTAGAAGGAGAGAAACTTACAGCAAATAACTTTTATTCACTAAAAATTCACACAACAGATGCAACACCGGTATATGTCAAACCATACAGGTTACCACAAATACAAACAAGCGAGGTAAAGAAAAAAGTAGAAAAACTACTAGAAGATGAAATTATTGAACCATCAATAAGTCCTTATAATTCACCTTTATTGGTAGTACCCAAAAAATCCGCGAAAGACAAATGCGAATGGCGACTAGTAGTAGATTTTCGTAAACTAAACGAAAAAATAGTAAATGACAAATTCCCATTAACAAGAATCGAAGATGTTCTAGATAAATTAGGTAGAGCAAAGTACTTTTCCACATTGGATATGACCAGCTCATTCCATCAGATTAATTTGGATAAAAATTCCAGACCCTTGACAGCATTTTCGACAGGAAATGGTCATTTTCAATTTACACGATTACCGTTTGGTCTTAAAATATCGTCAAATAGTTTTCAGCGCATGCTTACAATAGCACTAAGTGGCTTAGACGCCGAATCATTTTTGTATGTGGACGATATTATCGTATTTGGATGTAGCATAAAACACCACAATAGCAACTTAGAAAAAGTTTTTGAAAGATTAAAAAAATATAATTTGAAACTAAATACAAAAAAATTTGTTTTTTAAAGACAGAAGTACTTTACTTAGGTGATCTAACAACAAAAGAAGGAATCCGAACCGACCCTAACAAGCATCATGTTATAGAAAATTACCCGATACCAACAAATGTTGATGAAGTACGAACATTTATCGCTTTCTGTAACTATTACAGACGTTTTGTGAAAGATTTTGCACAAATAGCCAGAAATTTAAACCAATTATTAAAGAAAGGTAAACCATTCGTTTGGGATGAAACTTGCCAACAATCGTTCGATATGCTCAAAAACAAACTCATAAATCCACCAATTCTCCAATACCCCGATTTTCAAAAACCGTTTATTTTAACTACGGATGCATCAACTTTTGCTTTAGGAGCAGTATTGTCTCAAGGAGAAATAGGAAAAGATTTACCGGTATCCTATGCCAGTAAAATATTATCAAAGCATGATTTGAATAAATCAGTCATAGAAAAAGAACTCTTAGCCATACATTGGGCAATTAATTTTTTTAGGCCATACCTTTACGGTAAAAAATTTTACGTAATAACAGACCATAGACCTCTCGTATCGTTATTTACCCACGAAAACCCATCGTCCAAAATGACCAGAATTAGGCTCGATTTATGCGACTACGACTTCGAAATTTCATACAAAAAAGGAAAAATTAATACAAATGCTGACGCATTATCTAGAATACGTATAAATACCGACACTTTGAAATCAATGATTCCATCAGACAACGTACCCATGGAAATCATCTTTGCAATAACGCGAAACATGAAAAAAAATCTTAACCAAGAATGTAACAACGAGAATGATAATAACGGCTCAAACAAAACGCCTAATAAACTTTTTATATGGGAATGTACGTCAATCTCAGATGTCAAAAATATGAAAAAATTAAAATTTGAATTAGATTCAAAAATCAAAAAACCCGATATTGCAATTAGTGATGTAGAGATAGTAATTAGGTGCAGCGACAATCCATCGAACATACAAATGTCATTGGAGAAACTTTTACCAAAAATGCTATCCCTAGGTATACACAAATTAGCACTAAAAAATAATGATGTTATTTTCAAGAATATAAACATTGAACAATTTAAGAATATTTTTAATAAATTAAAAAGAAATGAGTGTGAGAATTTAAATATTTTATTATATTATATTTAATGTATTTTATATTTTTTTTTTCTCAAACTACAATTATATTTAGTGAATAATAAATTTTGAAGTTTTAGAATACAGTTAGTTTAGAATATAAGGAACAATTTTTTGAAAATAAAATTAATTAATACTTTGCCTTCCATCGGCATTACTTATTTCAAAAACATCAATTTTTATTCTTGCCTTAAATCGCCATGTTAAAATTGGCATTCATCTGCCATATATTTATATTTGCCAGTGGCGTTTATTAGCGCCGGCAAAATTCTAATACAATAAAAATACTATTCAGACACCAAACCTTTACATGGCGATCCTGCCAGACACCAACCTTTACTTGGCGATCCTGCCAGGAGCCAAACCTATACATACTTCAAACAATAATTCGTTTAGAAATTCAGTACCTCTGTCAGATTTGAGAACTTTAAAGTGTCCATATACTATAATTAGATTTTCTACTATATTCTTGGCAACTGTTTTTGCATCCTTTGCTTCTATAGGGCATGCTACAATATATTTTGTCAGATCATCTTGTATTGTTAAGATATATCTGTACTGGTTTGAATACCTCAATGGGCCTACAGTATCTATTGATATTGTTTCGAAACTTGTTCGTGGTGTATCAGTAATGATTAGTCTTTCTTTTGTGTGTTTGGCCTGTTTATTTATTCTGCACTCGTTGCAGTTTTGTATATGTTTTTTTACCATTTTTCCCATGCTCTTCCATATATATTTTTGTTTAAGTTTTAGGGTAGTTTTTCTTACACCTAAATGACCTCCTAAAATTGAATTGTGATATTCATTAGTTAAATTGGTTTGACGATTTTTATCTGTGATTCTAATGGGTTCTCTATATAATAAAATATTTAAATTCTCACACTCATTTCTTTTTAATTTATTAAAAATATTCTTAAATTGTTCAATGTTTATATTCTTGAAAATAACATCATTATTTTTTAGTGCTAATTTGTGTATACCTAGGGATAGCATTTTTGGTAAAAGTTTCTCCAATGACATTTGTATGTTCGATGGTTTGTCGCTGCACCTAATTACTATCTCTACATCACTAATTGCAATATCGGGTTTTTTGATTTTTGAATCTAATCTATATATTGTAATAATTATTTAATTGTAATTATTATTTAAATTTTTAAATGCTTTAAAATCACGAATTTGATTTGAATTTCACTAATTTTTTCCATTTAGTGAAAAACTTTAATTTTGAAAGTTCAAATAATATCATACAAACAGGCAGACACAAAGATAAAATAAAACGCACACAGTAACTTAGTTTTCCATTGCAAATAAAAGTCAATTACAGGGAAACTTTTATTCGAAAGTTTAAAAACAACAGAATTTAAATAACCGAAAATAAACCAAATTCGAAGCAGCATTTATATTTTAAAATCAATTTTCTTAAACATTTCTCTTTAGTTCTTTTATTTTGTCAATTTTTGCTAAAATGTATAAATATTTAAAACAAAAAAATTCATTGTATTAAACTTGTATTGTATCATTAAACTTTAATTGTTTGTAATAATTTGCGTCCAAATTTAAAAAAGAAACAAAAAAAAAACGGTATTAAGTCGCGTCATATATTTTGCAAAAACTGCGAATTTAAACATATAATTTAACTACTGAATTATTTCTACAACAGAAAAAAAATTTTTTTTAACCGCATATGCATACAATTGTGAAATTTGAAACAATTAAAAAACGTCATACAATATTTATAAAGCTCGCTTCATTTGCACAGACATCAGACTTTGTTTGTTTTTGCAACTGAAGCAAAAATTTGTACGAGTTTTCTTAAGATAGGTCAGTTACATATGTGTTCACTGGACAAAAGATAAAAAAAATATATATCAAAGCAATAATGGTATTTTTGATAAAATGCATAATCAGGGATATTAAAATAAGAAAGTAAACAATTAGTCACAGCTACATACATTCAAATAAATTAATAAATAATAAAACTAATTCCAAGAAATGAGAAAAATCATTCTTAATTTAATTCGAAATAATTTGTAAAAGGATTTATGAGAATATACACATACATACTATGTTATTGTAAATAGGTAAAAAAAACCTTCCAATTATAGTTTCTACATTTAAAAAACTATTAACTAAAAAGAAAATGAAAAATTTTGTAGTAATTAAAATTTTATTAAAGATTCATTTTTATTACTACCATCAATTGAAACTTGATTTTTCAGTAAAGTAATACATACATATAAAGAAAGAGTTTGTTTTAATTTTTACAAACTTAACTAGATTTTTTAATTTAATTCTTTATTGAAATTAGTGTAACGTAGGAATAAGGAAATAAAAATTGTTGAAAAAATTATATAATCACCTAATATTAAAACACTTGTATAAGAAAATATTAAAAGGCACGTAAACAACAAATAAACTAGGTAAAATGTATATTCAAAAGGAGAAATTAAAAAAATTTTTAATATTAATAATATATTTTACTTCTATATTTAATATCAAGCAATAAGGTCTATTTATTTTATATACAAAATTATTTATTTATAAAATTTTTCGAACGAAGACAAAGAATAATTAAGGATACAAGGAAACGAATTTTTGAAAAGTAAGAAATCTTATATAAAAAAAAAAAAACATTAGAAGATGAATTTCAATGAACTGAAGAAAAACTTTGAAGTAAGAACTACAATGAATAGATACAAAGTTGTTAGAAATAAGATTGTAAAACTGAAAGCTACAATTACGTTTTTAATTAGATGCAGAAATTTAGGTATAATTCATAAATTTATGAAACATATAACTAAAAATATTTTTAATCTTTTTGATATGAATGGACCAACTTATCTACAATCAATTTCGAGATTTATTCAAGGCCAACAAAACAAAATCCTAAATTTAGCAATAAAGCAAAAACATATACAACTAAAACAAGTCCAGGAGGAAATAAGTATTTTAGAAAATATTTTAAGATATTATTTAAGTTAGACAGAATATGACATTTTTATTAAATATCAGGATAGATTAGTTTTTACATTTAACAGAAGAGTTAAAAACATACACATTAAAAAGTTGAATTGCCTTAGGGATTTACAGAATAGAGAATTAGGAATAAAATTCAATCAAGAATGGTTTATTAATAAATCTAGTTTTAATATACCGCTAGATATACAGTGGATTCTTTCCTTAGGACAAAAATTTACATTACCAGTAAAAAGAGATTAATTTTCGATTTTAGAAATAATAGCAGAAGGAGAAGATTTTATTCAGACAATTAGAGAAAAAGAGAGGCAGGAAATAGCTAGGACTCAATTGACAACTATTACAGATAATCATGTGAACAAAATTAAGCTTGATACTAGAGATAAATTTATTTTAAACAAGATAAATAACACAGAAAAGTTTTTGAAAATTAATAGAGATTTTTTAATTTTGAATACAGATAAAGGTAATATGACAGTTGCAATGGATAAAAATGACTATATTGATAGAATGAATAATATTATAGGTGATACAGTTATGTACAAATTATTAGAAAAAGGTCCAACAAATAGACTACAGAAAATAAATAATGATTTTGTAGAAAAACTTTTTAGATTAGAATTAATTACAGATACAGAGAAAAATAGGTTAAAAACGAATACAGCTGTAGCCCCCCCAAAATATATGGTGTTCCTAAAATACATAAAGAGAATTTTCCCTTGAGACCTATTTGCTCATGTATTTTTAATTCTCCATCACATGAATTAAGTAAATTTGTTACAAGAATTCTTAAAAATCTAACTAAAAATTCTATTTATAATGTTAAGGATTGCTTTCAGTTTAAAGAAAAAATACAACATCTAAAAATTAATAATGATGAAAAATTAATTTCGTTAGATGTAGTATCACTTTTTCCTAGCATTCCTATAGATTTAGCAATTAATATCATTGAAGAAAGCTGGAATAAAATAGAAGAACATACCAATATGGAAAAGGAATTATTTATACGGATCTTAAGATTTTGTATTATTGACAATAGGTATTTGAAATAAAATAATAAATTATTTTTACAACGAAAAGGACTACCAATGGGTTCTCCAGCTTCACCGGTAGTGACTGATATAGTTATGGAGAAATTACTAGACGTTTGTATAGGAAAATTAAATATTAGACCCAAGGTCATAACTAAATATGTTGATGACTTATTTTGTATTATTTCTGCATCTGAAATAGATAACGTTTTATCAATGTTTAATTCTTTTCATTCGAATATAAAATTTACTATTGAAATGGAGAAGGACTTTAAGAGTTTCATATTTAGATACCTTAGTAATTAGAAAATATAACGATTTATTATTAGATTGGTATCAGAAACCTATATCTTCAGGAAGAATAATTAATTATTATTCTAAACATCCAAAAAGAGTTATTATTAACACTGCGAAGAATCTAGTTAAAAGGGTATTTGATCTTAGTGATAGAAAATTTCATAAGAATAATGAGAAGAAAATTGTAAACATATTAAATAAAAATAGTTTTCTAATGAAACTTATACACAATTTACTTTTTCAATACAAACTATATAAGAATAACATACAATTTTTCTGAACCAAAAATATACAAATCATTAACTTATATATCATTCATATCAGAAAGATTAGAAAATTAAAATATATATGATAAGGATACATACATATAAAATGGCATATAAATCTTATAATACATTAGGTAGATTATTTACTAACATGAAGGATAAAGTAGATAAGTTTGAAAAATCAACTATAGTATATAAAATTCCCTGTAAAGGAAGGGATAATGAAAAGTGTGATAAAGTATATATAGGCACATCAAAGAATAAATTAAAAACTAGAATTGCTGGACATAGATCAAATCAAAAATATAGAGATATTATATCTTCACAAAAGACAGCTTTAACATCACATTGTTTATTTATTTATTTATTTAAATCAATTTAGTCTATGAATATACAATTCTTACAGACTACTTATGTACAAATAGATATATCAAATGATTAATTATTTAACGAATACAAAATATTACGTTTAATGGTATAATTATTGACAGAAAAATCCACAAAAGAGTAAAGTTAATTAAAATCTCTGCAACTTCTAATAAACGGATCAAAGTAAACATAGTTAGTTCTTAAGACTTTAATGGAGAGGGGATAGTAATATCGAGTTGGACGATGTGGAACATTAACCGATATCTCCGCAATTAAAAAATCTGAGGAAATATTACCATTTAACAAATTTAATACAAACATTACATTTAACATTGTTCTACGACTTTTTAACGATGGAAGCTTAATAAGAGTAAGTCTAGCTTGATATGCCGGAAGATTTAGTGGATCCCAATGTAAACGACGGAGGCAGAAAAGAAGAAACTGCTTTTGTACAGATTCAATGCTGTCAGTATGAACTGTATATGCTGGATCCCATATCACTGAGCCATATTCAAGAACAGGACGGACTAAAGATGTATAAAGATGTTTAGTAACGTATGGATCATCAAATTCTTTTCCCCAACGTTTAATAAATCCAAGAAGACAACGTGCTTTATTTACAGTTAGATTAATATGTTGTATGAAATTAAGTTTAGCATCAAATAGAATTCCAAGATCGAAAACAACCTCAACTTTATCCAGCTCATTACCACCCAACACATAATTAACGTTAATATGTCTTTTACGAAAGAAGCACATATGCTTGCATTTTTTAAAATTCAGCTTCATTAAGTTCAGCTCACACCAGGAATGAAAAGAATCCAAATCTTTTTGTAGGAAGGTATGATCTACGTAATTATCGTAGCTAAAAAATTTTTTAACATCATCAGCATACAAAAGTATATACGAATATTTTATAATTTTAGGCAAGTCATTAATAAATAGCGAAAAAAGCAGAGGTCCAAGATGGCTTCCTTGTGGAACACCAGAAGTAACAGCAATTGTTTTTGAAGTAACATTTTTAAAAACAACAATTTGTCTTCTATTAGTCAGATATGATATTATCCAATTTAAGCAGTTTTGAGTAAATCCCATAACATGCAACTTTTTCACCAGGAGTTTATGGTTAACCTTATCAAAGGCTTTACTAAAATCAGTATAAACTACGTCTGTTTGTTTTTGTTGAACAAATCCGCGATTAATTAAAGTTGTTAATTGTAAGAGATTCGTAACAGTAGAGCAGCCTTTACGAAAACCATGTTGAGAAGGAGATAGTAAAGATGTAGCGTGATGATTTAGGTGGTCAGCAATAAGTTTTTCAAAAAGTTTAGGTATTGTGCTTAATTTTGCAATACCCCTATAATTGGTAATATCGGATTTAATGCCAGATTTAAATAATGGGATAATAAAAGAGTCTTTCCAATTTTTAGGAAAGTACCCATACTTAATTGATAGGTTAAACATCATTGTAATAGCACTAGCTCCTCTGCACATTTGATAAGGAGACAACTCGGTACCTTATCAGGTCCATACTTATAAGAAAATTTTAGTCTTTTCAAACAATTTAGAACAGCATCTTCATCAAGGAATGGAATGGATATTAGCTGGTTTGGCAATTCATAAAAATAGTTGGACGCAGAATCACTATCATCATCCTTAACATAGGTGCCGGAAAAGAAATCCGCAAACATATTGCAGATTATAAGATCATTGTCAGACGCTGAATTATTAAACTTCATAACAGGAGGAAAAGTTGTTGATCTTCGTTTCGAGTTGACAAAGTTGTAAAAAGTCCTTGGATTAGATTTGAAGTTATTTTTAATTCTAGTTAAATATGAATAGTAACATTTTTGATTAAGTTGATTGTATTCAGCGCGAATTGTAGAGTATTTAGCATAGTCAATGAGAGATCCACTACGTTTGTAAAGCTTGTAAAGTTTATTCTTTTTATTTTTAACTTTTGATAAAAGTTTGGAGTTCCACGGTGGGCCAGAAAAATTAAAATCATTTTTTATATTATTATTACGAATAAACGTAATTATTATTTGAACTTATTTATGATTTACATATGAAAAGTAATATTATCAGGCTCAAGTTCAGTTTTATTGAATTAATGAAAATTCAAAATTACTAAGAGTTTTTTGTGTTGGAAAATATTATTATTTATATCCAATCAGTTTTTAGCAGAACGTATCAGTACTGATTTCAAGGCCGCTACACCTCTCATCAGCGTTCAAATGTCCATCTTTACAATTTTCGTAAAGTGGATACTACTTACTTATGTATGACTAGTAATAAATATTATTAATTTGTAAGAAAAAAATAGTTTACAAAATATCAGCTATACTTTAAAAGTTAAGAAACAAAATTATAGCCATTTTTTAAAGTAAATTATGTGTCTAATAGATGTAATGATATTTCTTGTAGTTGCAATATCATAGGCTTGTGCCAAAGTCTTGGGTTGTGCAGCTAATACAGCGTTTCTTATGTCTTTCTATAAACTTTCTTGAAAAATCTCCTGCGCCAGTCTTTCGTTCATAGTCTTAATCGTAGACCGAGCTACTTGATTTGAGCTGTTCTCTAGTTCTGAAATTTGTACCAATGTCAAGTCCGCCATCAAAGTGTTAATTCGTTCTATGTAGTTAAGTACATTTCCTTTTTGTTTAGTATTCTTTAATTCAAAATGTATGCTGCTTGTCGTTCTTTTGTATTTGAAATGTTTTGTTAGAACTGTTTTAAGTTCTTCGAAAGTTTCAGGGTTGTTTTCTATAATCAAAATATCCCTAACTCTGTCTACTAGAGTTGTCAATTATTCGCCTTTCAACTTTGCTCGAATATTTCAAATAAATGTTTTTGTTCGTTCGATCAAACGATTAAAGCTGAAAAATTATTCGATTAATCGATGAGACCAACGAATAAAGAATGATTTAAACAATTTACTGACAAAACATTTCACACAAAAAACTTAAATTTTATTTATTTACATAAATACTTGAGTACATGCTCAAATAAATGTAAAATTTTGTAACAAAAAACTTAAAAATAAAATAGTTAATAATTTTATTAACAAAAAAATACATAAAACTATTAATTCAAATAAACATGCTTCATTCAGTCAAAAAATATAAAATGATTTTTTTTTTGTTAAATCAGACAATTTGGGTTGTTCTTAAGAAATAATCTTTAACAAATAAAAGTTGATTAAATTTTTTAGCTTTCAAATAATTTTTGGTTTTGGTTTTTATTAAATTAAATTTTGGACAAACTCTTTCGCTAATTGTCGAGGTAGATCACCTACCTTGCGGGAAGAGCATAAAATAGTTTATCTAATTTTTCTGCTCTTTTTTTAGATTTTTCCAAATATACCATATCGTCTAATATACCGCTGAAGTATTTTTTATATTTAGAATTTTTAATACTATACTATTATTAGTTCCAAACAGTAATGAGGGAATTTCGTACTAACAAGCACTGTTTCATTGTAGAATAAAAATTGAATTAAAAATTAATTCTCATATTCTATTTCTGTTGAAAACTGGTTAAATAGTTGATATTCTTCTCAATTAGTATCCACTTTACGAAAATTGTAAAGATGGACATTTGAACGCTGATGAGAGGTGTAGCGGCCTTGAAATCAGTACTGATACGTTCTGCTAAAAACTGATTGGATATAAATAATAATATTTTCCAACACAAAAAACTCTTAGTAATTTTGAATTTTCATTAATTCAATAAAACTGAACTTGAGCCTGATAATATTACTTTTCATATTAAAATCATTTTGTTTTGGAATACATTCATCCATAATTAAATAAATTTTGTTATAAAATTTTTGAATTACACAATCAATGGCTTCAGGTTTACTAACAAAATTGGAAATAGAAAAAAGGTCATACCAGTTTGTGTTATGTAATGCATCAATGACGCTATTATAGTTTGCTCTTTTAAAGCAAAAATTTTTCTGTTTTGAATTGGTACCAGAAGCAGCTACATGATAGAACGGAAACGACATGTTTATTTCAATAGTGGGATGATGACGGTCCTCCGGTAGAGTGATTGGGATAGAACGTTCAATAGAAATATCAGTACATTCATATACAAATATCAAATCCAATAGTTTAAGATTGTCATTATAAATGCCGTTTAACTGGTAAAGGTTTAAATCCAACAAATTGTTGACAAATTCAGTATATTTTAAATTATAACCAGATTGTAGTGGAATAAAGTAACCATTATTTGATGAAAAGTTCCATGATATTGTGGGCATATTAAAGTCGCCAACGACAATGATAGAATCATTTTGATGTGAGTTATGAACAATATAAGTAATAGCTTCCGCATGTTGCTGGTAAGTTGACTCAGATGAGTTTGGTGGGATATAGGAGCAAGTAATAATAAATTTTTTATGCTGTAATAAAATAGTTTTTATTTATTTTATTTTAGTCTTAGAGCTTGTATAGTTGGAGCTCCTAAGACTGTTGATTTATTAATTGATTTATAAACTAAATGACATTGGCTTATATACTAATTATGAGAATAATTCTTAGGGGTACATTAACATAAGAGTAAAAGAATAGAAATATATATTATTGTTGGGTAAGCATATTTAGCTTCCAACTATTTATGTATGGCACGTGTTCAACAGTTTTTAAAGTTCAACGAGTGCATACTTAAAAGCAACAGACACTCTGTGCAGCTTATATCTATAATCAAACAAATGCAGTTAATAAATGTGATTCATTTAAGTGCATTGTGCTGCTGCACTTGATTAACTGCACAAAGTGTCAAATTACCGACACACACAAAATATCTTGCTTGCAGTTTGTCAATGCTTGCATGTTGCGGTACTATTGAATCGCAATGCATACTACACACTGTTGGCCACATGCTACACCTCCACCTTTTACAAGAATGTTCATATAACGTTAGTTTTATGGACAATCTTTTACAATTAGTTTTTAATTAGTCTAAGTATAAGTGTAATATAATATTTATTTTGTTTTTAAAGAAAAGAAAAAAAATTATAATATTTGTATATGTACTTATATTCTAATTTTATAGTAGTCCGGACGTAGAATATTATTGAATGTTAGTTATTATTAAACATCTTAAGTCTATTTTTATGAACTATTTGTTGTTTATTTGTTTTCTTATCTTCTATGGTAACATTATTTCTTAAATCTATTTTCTTAATTTTATACGGACCTTTATATTGATTTTCCAATTTATGCCCTGAATTATTCCTAAGTAGAACTAAATCTCCTATTTTAAAATTATGTTCTAAAATATTCCTATCATAATTTAATTTTTGTTTTATTTTATTTTTATCTAAAAGTATTTGCGCGCGCTTATGTGCTACTTCTAACCTAAATTTTGCCTCTTTGGCATAGTTATCCACATTGTATAGTGGTGTCACACTATCTACTTTAGCAAATTGTCTAAAATTGTTTGGTAATCTTGAAAATACTAACTCATAAGGACAGTAGTTATGTGCCGTTGATGGCGTCGTATTAAAGCAGTAAGTGAAATATCTTAACCATTCGTCCCAGTCCGTTTTGTCCACAGATATATAAGAACGAACATATTCGTTAAAAGTTCTATGACTTCTTTCTATTGTTCCTAGTGTTTGATGGTGATGTGCTGTGGAAGTTATATTTTCAATTTTTAGTAGTGTGCATAGTTCCGTCAGTATAGAATTTTTGTACTCTGTTCCCATGTCCGAAATGAACGTTTTCATTGGACCATAGGTTAATACAAAATTTTCAAATATCGCTTTTGCGATTGTTCTTGCAGATTTATCTGGTGTTGGTATTGTTACCAAATATTTAGTAAGATCACATATTAAAGTAATTGCATACTCATTTCCATTAATCGATTTTGGAAATGGCCCTATTGTATCTACATACACCGTGTCGAATGCTTTTTCTGGTGTTTCTGTTATAGTCATAGGACTTTTATTATGGTTTACTGTTTTTGATTTTTGGCATTTTTGACATGATTTAACATATTTCGTTATGTCTTTTATCATATTTTTCCAATAGTAATACCTCTTTATTTTTTCTAATGTTCTATATATTCCACAATGTCCTCCTTCTGTCGGATCATCGTGGTATTTCAGCATTATATCAAGAATTGCCTTAGCATTCTTATCATTTATATTGGTCACCTCATTAAGTAGCGCTACTTTTAATTTATTTAAATATTTATTGCCCATATTTTTAAATTCATTTATGGAGATAAATTCGAAAATTTTCTCACTGGGTGCCATTTGTAGTGTCTCTACACTAAGTTTACCGGCCACTTTCTCAAGCCTTGGGAAAAA
This sequence comes from Lypha dubia, assembly GCA_947311025.1. Taxonomy (NCBI): domain Eukaryota; kingdom Metazoa; phylum Arthropoda; class Insecta; order Diptera; family Tachinidae; genus Lypha; species Lypha dubia. Next base: position 65,228,460 of record OX371261.1, on the reverse strand, counting down.
TTGTCCTAGGTCAATATTCCCATTAGTAAACAAATCATTTATATTTATATATGTAATAATAGATTTTCCTCGTTTGATGTAACATTTTACAGGAGTAATCTTTAATTTATAGTACTTTCTGACGTCAGTGTTCTTTAGTGGTACATATATATTGGGCTTTTTATCATTATTTTTAATTTGATGCTGAATATTTTCGGTATTACTTTGTTGTTTCTTTTTATATGCCATAGATCTTGTTGTAATTTTTAACACCGTATTAGTTTTTATATTTATATCTTTTAAGTCATCAATCGTTATTCTTGATAACGCATCTGCAACATAATTATCTTTTCCCCTAAGATATTCTATAGTAAAATTGTATTCTTCCAAATCTAACCTCATTCTTGTTAATTTTGAACTTGGGTTTTTCATAGAAAATAAATATGATAATGGTCTGTGATCAGTACGAACAAGAAAATGTTTACCATATATGTATGGTCTGAAGTGTGTAATAGCCCAATGGATAGCTGTCAGTTCCTGTTCAATTGTAGATTTATTGCTTTCACCTTTGGTAAAAGATTTTGATGCGTATGCTATTGGTAATTGCTTTCCATCATATTCCTGTGTTAATACGGCTCCACAAGCTTGTTTGCTTGCGTCCGTCGTTATACAAAATTCTTTTGTGAAATCAGGGTATTGAAGTAGTGTGGGCTTTATTAGAGCTTTTTTCAGATATTTGAATGCATTGTCACAATCTTTAGTCCATTCAAATTGTACTCCTTTTCTTGACAATTTCGTTAGATGTCTGGAATATTCTGAGAAGTTTTTGATGAATCTTCGATAATAATTACAAAATGCAACGAATCGTTTTGCACTATCCGCATCCTTAGGTGTTGGATAGTTTTCGATAGCTGCGTATTTACTATCATCAGGTAATATTCCTTTGTCTGTACATTTGTGTCCAAGATAAGTAACTTCTGTCCTGAAAAATGAACACTTTTCTGGATGAAGTTTTAAGTTGTGTTTTCTACACAAATCAAATACCTCTTTTAAATTTGAAAGCATATGTTTTTCTGAACAACCCAAAACCACTAAGTCATCCATGTATAGGAAAGCCTGGTTTGGTTTTAAACCAGCAAAAGCAAGTGTCATCATTCTTTGAAACGAATTTGGAGCTATTTTTAAACCATACGGTAATCTAGTAAATCTGTATGAGCCATTGTTTGTTGAAAATTATGTTAAGTCCCTAGATTTGTTCTCCAAGCCAATTTGGTGAAAACCTGACATTAAGTCTAAACAAGAAAAATATTTTGCTCTGCCGAGCTGGTCTAGAATATCGTCTATTCTAGGCAATGGAAACTTATCTGCAATTAGTTTTTTATTTATTTGTCTGTAGTCTATAACAAGTCTCCATCTTTTCTTATCAGAATTGGGCAGTGATTTCTTTGGTACGAGTAATATTGGACTGTTGTACTCAGAGTACGAAGGCTCTACAATTTGATCATCTATTAGCTTTTTGACCTGTTTATCTATTTCTTCTTTATGTGTATGTGGTATACGATAATTTTTAATGTATACCGGTTCTTTATCTTTTACCCTCAACTTTTGTTCATAAAAATTATTTATTGTTATTTTTTCTGATTCCAAACCGAAAATATCACTGTATGTTGAGCATAATTCTGTTAATGTATTTTTAAATTGTTCCGGGAAATTTTTCTTCAAAATTTTTAGTATTTCGGATTTTCTTGATATATTTTTGCAAGAATTTTCTTTTATTATATCATAATCAGAGATGTTTTCGGTTTTTATGTTACTTTTCTTAATTTTGGCATTAGTGTTATTAGTGTTTAGAAAACGAACGTATGCTTTATCAGTGTTAACTATTGTGTTTGGAATGAAGACGCCTGGTGCAATTTCTTGATTAGGAATTAGAATTTCACTGTTTAAATTATTAAATTTTATTTGATGTATTATTTCACATCTTGGTGGTAAAGTTATTTCGCTACTGTTATTTGTAATTGGTATATTGATTGTGTGTGGTATATTAAATGATCTTAGGACAAGGCAATCATTGTTTTTGTTAAAATCCAACATGCAATTATACTTTTTCATGAAATCCATTCCAATGATTCCATCGCATGGTATTGGAAAGTTATTGTATACCACTTGGAATTTATGTGGTATTAAAAATTTTTCGAATTTTAGATCAAAAAATATACTTCCCATTGATTTTATATTGCCCTGTCCTATTCCACTAAAAACTGTAGTGTCATTAGTATTTATTTTTTTTAATCTGAAAAATTTTGATTTTATTAGAGAAATATCAGCACCAGTGTCTACCAAAAGTGTGAGTGTAGTGTCGGTATTATTTAGTTGAACATTTATAAAGAAACTTAAGTTGAGGTTTAGATGATAGATATTTATTGATTTTGTCTTAGGGGAAATTCGGAGTTTTCCGAATCATTTTGATTAGATTCTGTTGCTCTTACGTAGTTGTTGTTCCTACGGTTATTGGTGTATCTTTGGCGGTAATTGTCACTATTGTTGTTATTGTTATTTCTTTGTCGGTTTCTGTTATAATTGTCATTATTGTTGTTATAGCTGTTATTGCTATTATTGTTACGTGGGAAATTATTTCTTCCACGCAACCGTGTATTATTGCCACGATAATTGTTATTGGGTCTATGTTTTTGCCCATAATATAGTATGGCATTCTGTTGGCCTGTGGCTTCGGTGCAGCTATTGACAAATTTACTTATAGCATCATTCATGCTATTGAATTGGCCTGCCTCCATGATAAGCTTTACTTTATCAATGTTGCAGTTTTTGGTAAGTGCTTTAACAGCGACTTGTGTTGAATATTTGGTTGCTAATTCTGATGGTAATCCATCTGTTATATATGCACTTTCTAATGATTTTGCTAAACTTTCAATTTCATTGCAGTAGGCATTCGCCGTTTTACTGCTTTGCTTAATGTTCATTATTTTCGCAGATATTACTTCTACTGATTCACCTTTAACGGTTTGTTGCAACTTATTTATAATGTTTATTATTGTTGCTTCATCGTTGATAAGATTTCTTGCAGTACCCTTTAATTTTGTTTTTATGAGGGATACTGCTGTGGATTCGTGTTCTCCTTTTATTGAATTTAGTAACGATAATGAATCTATGAAAGAGCGTAAATTTTCTGCTCTGCCATCAAAGTCTGGAATTAGCTTTGAGGCTGTATTTAAAAATTCCACTATTGTTTGGCCCATTTTAGCATTTATTGGTTTAGTTCTGAATTTATGAGGTGAATTTTCGTGGATGGATGTTGGTAGGTCAAGTTCTACCCCTTTCTTAGCTGCCAATTTGAAAATTTTTTCTTTTAAATCTGCAAAGAATGCATCTGCTGCTGTTTTGTGTGAAACTGTAAGTCTATTGTAGTGCACATTAAATAAAGCTCTTATCCTTTCCAAGCAACCTAAAAGTTTATCGAAATGTATTTTTATTGTTTCTTCTTTTGTAGGTCTGTCAATGTTTAGGCATTTATAAGAACGGTCAAAATCTTCCTTTATTAATCTGGCTTTGTTAAGTATTTCCTGCCATTCCATAAGTATAATTTAATTTAATGTCTCTAATTAGTTTTTCTATTTTTATTTTCATACCCTCTTTTTCTGTTTTCTATTCATTATAAAGGACCGTGTAAAAAGTTATGTATAATAATTTTATAAATTTTTCTTTTAATTTACTTTATTCTTATTAAAATTATGATATTTTATAAAAAATCTTTAAAACGTTAGTTTTGGTTTAATATTTATTTCTTAAAGTTTCTAGTAATTTTTCAATATGGGAAATTTGCTCCCATATTTTTGTGGCTCTTTCCCAGCTTGGTGGCTGTTCATTATTTACTTCTCTTAATAGGATGGCCCTATCACGTTTTAATTTATTTGAGTAGCCACCTCTACGTTTTGGCTTTTTTATCTTGCCTATTGCTGTGGCTACTTCTTCTTTCTTTTTTAAATGTCTCTTCTTATACTCTTCTATGGTGAGTGGTTTTGGTCCCACTGACGGCATAGTAAAAAAATTTTACTTATGAGATTTTCTTAATGATCTCTTGATGTAATAAAAGGTTTAAAATTTTTTTTTTTTTTTTGTTTAGTCTTAAGTTAAAAAAAAAAAAATATTTGCCACGAGCGGTTAACGCTTACTGGCCCTAGTGTGCGACTTTAGCGCACCACTTTTTAAAATAAAAGTTATTAATTAATTAATTGTATGAAGAAAAATATATTTTTTGGTGATTTTGTGGTCTTCTTGGTTCAGATCATTTTGGCTGGCTGATGGAGGTGATATTTGTATTGAAGATGTCGTCCTTCTTTGGCTACCTTTTGGCCAGGCGGACCTTTATTTGCTTCTTTAATGCTGGGGTGCCTTTTGGCCAGGCGGACCCTCTCCTTCTTCTGCTCTTGTTTCTGGGTGCAAATCTAGTAGCACTCCAAGAAAACTGGCAGGATCGCCATGTAATAAAATAGTTTTTATTTATTTTATTTTAGTCTTAGAGCTTGTATAGTTGGAGCTCCTAAGACTGTTGATTTATTAATTGATTTATAAACTAAATGACATTGGCTTATATACTAATTATGAGAATAATTCTTAGGGGTACATTAACATAAGAGTAAAAGAATAGAAATATATATTATTGTTGGGTAAGCATATTTAGCTTCCAACTATTTATGTATGGCACGTGTTCAACAGTTTTTAAAGTTCAACGAGTGCATACTTAAAAGCAACAGACACTCTGTGCAGCTTATATCTATAATCAAACAAATGCAGTTAATAAATGTGATTCATTTAAGTGCATTGTGCTGCTGCACTTGATTAACTGCACAAAGTGTCAAATTACCGACACACACAAAATATCTTGCTTGCAGTTTGTCAATGCTTGCATGTTGCGGTACTATTGAATCGCAATGCATACTACACACTGTTGGCCACATGCTACAATGCTTTAATTTAACTGATACACTTATAAATTCAATATCCCCGAAAGTGTAATTTGATAAAATTTCAGAAGTTAGTGAGTTAGATACTGCAATTAAGACGCCACCTCCTTTTATGTTGCGGCCGCGATCACGTCTATAAATTAAGTAGTTATCACATAAAATTTCAGTATTTAAGATGTTATCGATAAGCCAGGTTTCAGTAAATACAATTATATTATAGTTAAAAGAGTAACTTTGATTATATAACGTTGTTAATTTTGTGTTAATGCCACGAACGTTTTGATAAATAAGACAAATATTTTCAGTGTGATTATTTAGTTTTTTGCAAATGCTGACGAACGTGTGGGAAGATGACCAACAGCTCTTTGTTTCCCAGTATGTACATACTCACGTACAAATGTACTCATAGGCCAAAAACCAGGATCAACAGCTTGGCTAAAATCATCATCAGATACGGTTATTTTAAAAGATTTAATTGATCTCGGTTGGGAGTAAACAAATTTGTGTACAGAAATAAATGCATTGGTACCACATTTTGCTTTAAAATAATATTCAACATCCTCAACAGTTGTGTCTGATGCCAATCGAGAAATAAAAACTGATTTATTTTGAGGAATAGCTCTAAGTGGCTTCGGAGAATAATGGTTATTATCTAAAACTGGAACAGTAGATGTAAGATTTTCAGCGTAACTAGGATGAATTCCATTTGATATTACTCGATTTGCAGTTGACACACTTAGATTTTCAGTATCATCTAAAAGATTAAAACATTATCCAGATTTCGAAAATGTTTTTATATTAAATACAGAATATAATTACAAAAGAAGATATATGTTAGAAATGCTACAAATTATTAATACACCCTTAGAATCTAGAATAAACTTTAAAGCAGACACAAATAATGTTGCACAAAACTACAGACATTTGATTTCAAAAAATAATAATAAAAATAGTTAATACATTTTTGATAATTTGTTCATAGTATAAGTTTTTAGTTATGTATGTTTTTTAAAAAAATGAATCAAAAAAACTTTTTAGTTTCAAAAAAATTTTTAACTTCAATTAATATTTCAAATATTTTCTTTTTGTGACTTTTGTTAATTTAATTTTTTCATAAACATTTTCAATTTGTAAAAAATTTTTCCCTGAAGAAGTTACACAAAGTGTAACGAAATATCGGATTAATTTTATAAATAAATAATTTTGTATATAAAATAAATAGACCTTATTGCTTGATATTAAATATAGAAGTAAAAAAAAATAAATATAAAAAAGGTCGAAATTAATAATCAATTAAATTAATAATATAAATAAACAAAGAAATAAAATAAAGGAAGACACACACCAAAAGGACGACGTCAAAGGTAGCGCAGTCAGCCTAAGAGGATGTATAAGGTTGTTAAGGAGGAGAGGGAAGTTGCAGTAACAAAGAACAAAGTGGACGATATGGATATGCAGAAAAAAGAAGTGGGGTCGATGAAAATATTACGGCCGCGGAGTATCTAAAAGAATATAAGAAAGGGAAAACTGAAGAACGTTAAATTGGAAAAAAAACCATAGAGAATATAAAAGATCATGAAGAAATGTCAGAACCCGAAACAGCCACAGTAGGGGAAAAACACGAATAGGTTACAAAGAATAGCAGACTAAACATTTTTTTTAAAACAAGAAAGTCATTACAAAAAGAAGAAGAAATGGACTCTTCGGAACCAGTGGTAATAAAATAAAAAATCGAAAAGGACGAGATTGATAGAATTACGGGGACAAATAAATAAATAATTTATGAAAAGCAAAACGATAAAGAAATAATATAAGTCATTTCACAAGAAAATCGCATGGGACAATGGATAAAGAAACAGAGAGGCAAGCCGAAAAACAAAAAAAAATAATACATTTGGAGTAGAGAAAATTTTTGAGGAAATAGAAGACTACCCAAAATACTAAAGATGAAACATCAGCAGAAAAAAAAAATGAAGACTTGAAGAAGGGACCACCAGCAGGCAAAACAACACCAACAATATCAACCAGTATGTTTGGACGTTTCCAACTGGAACTAACTTCTCATCCTAAACAACCTCACAACAATAGTAGCAGACATAAGAGATTTTTAACAACATACCCAACTACATCAACGACAACCAATAACCAATGATGATTTTCTCAGACACGTTATCAACACTAATGCAGAAGTATATTTATATTAATTTATTAAGCTTGAAATAATTTGGAAAACAATTGTCAGTAACTATTTAAATAGCATATAAATGATTCTGTCCCAAATAGCTCAAAAATTTCCTAACTGAAAACACTTATATCTAGATGTTTTCTTCCGCAAAGGGGGGGAGGGATGTTGTGATTCACAATTGAACTACCCTCCTACATTGCACTTATTTGTTAATGCAACAATAACAGTTCATTAACTTGAGTATTGTTTGCGTTGAAAAATTATGCAATGTTGCTCTTTCGCAATAGCGAAAATATTTGGGTCAGAATCAAATATGAAGAATTGCATATTCCCTTTGTGTAACTAGTTTTAAGATAGTATAAATAGCTAGTGCTAAGTTATTTTAGAAAACAGAACGTATGGACATGTAAAAGGTAAATAGTGTTAAAGTAATTATTAATAAAGATAAATTAAAATCCTACGGAATAGTTTGACTTGTCCAAAGAACGAAGATAATAACAACTTAACAGCGGACCATCTCTCTAATGCTGCTTTTTCAAGGTGCTTATTATTATATGTACATATTTAGAGCACTCTACACTTTAACTCTCGCAGTGTACAGACACGTTTTTCTAATCGTCGCAACTGAATATTTAAAATTATTGAAAGTTAAAATCACCAAAAAAAAACAACATTGATTAAACAGTTATTATACTGGTTTTTAACTAACTTTTTGCATGCGTGTAATATACAAGTTAACACCTCGCACTTTTCCAACTTACCTCTCAATCTTATGTTCCACTGTACATTCACCTTTATGTTAGTTTGACTCAGCAAATATCCCAGACGGCATGTGTTGCAACACGACACCATACTTAACTTGCGCAACCATAGGAAGCATTTTGACAAATCGTTCTCATTAACAGACAGCGTGTGTTGCAATACGACACCATACTTAAGTTGTGCAATCATGGGAAATACGTTGCCAAATCGTTCTCATCAATTTAAGCTAGTATAAGCATTTTATAAAATATTTCGTAAGTTCTTTTCATTGAATAGTCAATTTATAAAATAATTTGGGAATTTTCTTTTGATGGAATAAATTTACTGTTTGGCATTCCAATTCTAGTGCTGGACGCGAACAGTCATTAAACTTAATCAATTCGGTGTTTTCTTTTCAACAAGTGAGTTTGGTCGTTGGGCCCCATGGGTGGCCCAACATAGTAATTTTTTTAAAGCACGTCCGCCACCGTGCTTAACTGGCGCCCGAGCAGGGACCGGCCGCGAATAAAAGGATGTGCCGGATCCTTAAAATAAGTGCTGGGTTCGTGACAAAAAAAGTGTTTGCAAAATAATTAAAAGTCTGTATCTAAAAATTTAAAGTATTTAACAAATTTAGAAAATTTACACGAATTGTAAAATTTTTTTTTTTTGGTTCAAAAATTTTTAAATAATGAGTGGGTTTTAGATTCACTATTGTGAAAAGAATATTGAATTAAGTGAAATAATTGAAGGCCCCTATGTGTGCTAAATATGCCAAGGAGTCTGCGAGTATTGTGCTATAACCAGTGAAAAGAAAGTGACCAATATGGGCCCCCAAAGAGGTCCCAGCGTACTGCGATCCTGAACTCCAGGCCCTCCAGTACGTAAAAAATTATTTCCTGTCACCAATATTAATAAATAAATCAAGTTTACTATGAAAAACGTGCAAGTTTTCCTTCGAGATACTCATTCACGACTAATGAATGCCGTATATCCTTACAAGTTGTAGTAAACATAAGAACCTGCACAACTCAGTACGGACTCGGCCAAATAGTATCCTTACAAGTTGTAGTGAACATGAGAACCTACACGACTCAGTTGGATACGAACAACCACATCCTCGCAAGTTGTAGTCACCATTAGAACCTACACTACTTAGTGGGATAGGGTCCATTCTTTTTGTGCAATTACGAATGAGTAAAGGTAGGAAAAACTCACGGGGTGAGACAAATCGTGCCCTAGTACGTCAGCTATTGCTGCTCGAAACCGGACAACACGATCCTCCATCAAGTCAACTATAAAATGATTTGTACATAAAACAATAGGAAGAGCACAAGTACTCCGACAAGGGCACATGGTGTTTCCTTCAATAATAAAATTCAAAGTTGATATTAGAGTACTAAAATAAAAATTCAATATAAAAATTAAAATTCAAAAAAAAAGGGGAAGATAATGATCTTACTAATGAAATAAAAAAAAGGTTTTGATGAAACTGAAATCCAATACGAAAATAAAAATCCAATAAAAAAGGAGGAAATTTTAAAAAAAATTTTTTATTTTGAAATTAAAATATGAAAATAAAAGATTCAATACAAAAATGATGAAAAGTTACTAAGGAAATAAAAGTTGATGAAATGAAATTGAATAGGAAAAAAAGAAGGAAAGGTTATTGAGGAAATAAAAAATTTTGTTAACAAAATAAGAAGTTCTAGTGAATTAAGGGTTAAATAAAAAAAGAAGTCACGAACCAAGACTGTAAAACAATTAATAACAAATGCAGAGTAATTAAAATACGAGTATAAATCTTTTTATCGTTTTAGATAAACCTAAAAACAAAATCACATGTACTTCGCAACGGAAAACTTATTGTACGTAAATTAAGAAAATAAAAAAAAAACTAACTTAAAAATACAGCCTAGAATTGGATTGGTGTTTCAAGGGTAAGTGCAAGGATTTTTTATTATTTTTCCCTCTTTCCCTGCTTGTTGAATCTGTGTGTTCCCTTGGGTTTTTGAAAGCTATCGAAGTTGTCTCGAAGCTTGGTTTGGTTTTAATTTGCTACTCTAGCTTGTCGTTACTGCGCATTTCTCTTTATAATATGGAGGAGCTTAAGGCATCAGTTACGGAAATGACCGGAGCACTCAATGCTGCCCTTAGTTAAATCAAATTATTAGAGACCAAAATCCGATTGATTGAAGCTAAGACTGGTGCATCGTGTACCACAACGCCGATATTGGAACAGCCGCGTGCACCTAGGACAGAACTTGAACTTCGAGAACTGAGTAAGCTCCCATACTGTGTCAAGGAGTTACAACCATTTGATGGGAACCCTACCCAGTACGTGTCCTGGATTCACAGTGTCGAAACGATTCTTGCTGACTACGAGATTGTACGCACCAAACCCCTATATCGGGCCATTTTGCAAGGTATTAGGCAAAAGATAAGGGGTGGTGCTGATTCCGCCCTGGTGTCATATAACATATTCGAGAATGACTGGGGTAAGATGAAGGAATGCTTATCTCTTCATTACGCGGATAAAAGGGATATCCGAACCCTTGAGTATCAACTCAATCAGCTGTCACAAAGGGGATCGAAGATAGACGAATTCTATGCCGCTGTTAACCACCAATTTTCGCTGATAATCAACAAAATAAAAACGGAGAACTACGCGAAAGAAACTGTAGACGTACTGGTGGAAACCTATAGAAATAGGGCACTGGACGTATTTGTCCGTGGACTCAACGGCGAGCTCTCTAGGCTTCTTATTATACAGAGACCAAGACATTGCCGGAGGCTTACGGTATGTGCACGGAGATGCAAAATTTAAATATGAGGAACGCATCACTTCACCCGATGTCTCGGAATCAGATAACAGTACCGATAAAAGCGTTACCCCTGGCCGGATCGAGACCTCAACTGCCACCGAAACCATCCAACCCATTCATCCCGAGCGGAGGAAATCGCAACTACAGGCCATGGAATAATCCCATAGGACCACGTAACCTGCCAGCAAGACCGGTTGCACCGAAACCCGGGGCGAAAATGCGCAGATTAGAGCAAATATGTCTAGAAAGATCTCCATAGCCCTGACGGAAGAAGCATTGCAAGCTTTCAACGAGCTTAAAAGCCTGTTAATGCCATCCGAAGTCTTAGCATTTCCTGAATACGATCAATCATTCAATTTGACGACCGATGCATCTAATTACGCCATCGGCGCTGTATTATCCCAGGACTGTTCGGGGGCAGATAAACCAATTGCGTATATCTCGCGTTCTCTCAATAAAACGGAGGAAAACTACGCGACGAATGAAAAGGAAATGCTGACCATTGTATGGGCCCTGGAAAATTTGCGTGCTTATCTATATGGGGCGAAAAGGATTAGAATCTTCACCGATCACCAACCACTGACTTACGCATTGGGAAACCAAAATCATAACGCAAAGCTAAAGAGATGGAAGGCCCGGATGGAGGAGTACAATTTCGAACTCATATATAAACCCGGCAAGTCAAATGTAGTAGCCGATGCCCTTTCACGATTGGGATCCAATTTGAATCAAATAAAAACACTTAGTGATGAAGACACAATAACAGCCTCGGAAATTGGCTCTGATACCATAACAGCTGATGAGGCTTCGGAAAGAGAAATGGTTATATCCGACGCAACGATGCATAGCGCTGAACAGGACAGTAGCGACTTGATTCCTCATGTGGAAGTCCCCTTGAACGTCTTCCGAAACCAGATCGTAATAAGGGAGGGAAGAGAGTTGCGTAGTAGTCTGCAGCCGCACCCTGGATTTAACAGACACCACGCGGATATCGATCAGATAACTTCCCAGTCACTTACGGAAACGCTGAAGACATGTCTAAACCCTGCTGTGATCAATGGATTTAAAATTCCCGAATGTTTCATCCAACTGCTGAATAGCGTTTATTTGAACCTCTTTGCTTCATATAAAATAAGGATCACTCAACGATTGGTTGAAGACGTCACTAACCCTGAGAGGATTTGTAGGATAATCGAAAACGAGCACAAGCGAGCACATCGTAATCCTAAGGAAAACAGTCAACAAATTCTTTAAAAAGGTTTTATTTTCCTCGCATGAGAAACCTGGTACGACAATACACTGGAAACTGTGAAATTTGCAAACTGAACAAATACGATAGGCATCCGAGTAAACCGAAACTTCAGCCGACACCTATTCCTAGGTACCCATGTGAAATCTTGCATATTGACATATTTGAGATGCAAGGGCTAAAATTTATTAGTTGCCTTGACAAGTTCTCTAAATTTGCAAAACTTTTCCACATAAAAAATCGCTCTGCGATACACTTGAAGCATAAGCTGACCAAAGTTCTGCATTACTTTACTGCACCCCGTATGATAGTATCGGACAACGAAAGAGGATTCTTGTCCCCCATTACATTGAATTTTATACGATCACTGGGGATTGAAATATACCTTACCCCGGTGCAAAGAAGTGAAGTGAACGGCCAAGTGGAAAGGTTCCACTCCACCCTAATCGAGATATATAGATGCTTATCTAGAGAATTGGGGAATAAATGCCCAAAGGACATGGTTAACATTGCGGTTGACCGATACAACAACACTATCCATTCAGTAACTAAAAGGAGGCCATCCGATATTTTCTTTAATAGGTCCGAACGGTTTAACTATAAACAGTTGGTGGATTTTCGTGACCAGGTTAACGAGGACATTCGTGGCCTCAATGAATATAACCAGAAAGCAGCCAATGATCGCCTGAATGAAACAAGGTCGGATCCCGTCGACTTTGCTGAAAATCAGGACGTATTGGTAAGAGATAAGCAAATAAAACCAAAGCACAAACCGCTTTATAAAAAGCACAAGGTTTTGGAGAATAATAGAGTAACCCTGCGGACAACAGCAGGCAGAAAATACCACAAGACACACGTGAAGAGGATGTAACAAACCTTGCAGTTGCCCCTGAAGATAATTATTATTAGCATATAAGAATTATAATTAGAATTCAATCTAAGTATCAATACAAATAAAAATTATTATTTCTCACTATATTATACAAAGAGTTTTTGAACCACTCAGGTGTGCTTAAAACCATTTATTTTAATCAGAAACATATTCATATAACACACGTAATTGATTTATAATTTGAAGTTTAAGATTTTTTTTCTAACTATTATCAAGGGTTCTAAACCTCTATTCTATAAGAAAATATTTCATACTTTATTGTAATACTTAAGACCAATTCAATTTGGAGCACTGAGAACATATTGTAAGATACACTCACACTAACCTTTATCTCCTAAGTCTTTTATTGTTTTCCGCATATGTTGGTGCCTTCCACGTATTTGAGTATCAATCCCCTCTAGTGACTATCAAAGATGGTGAGGGATGGCTTATTAACGGGTACTTAAGCGTTGTACATGTGATCAACCTGGAGGAATTTGAGAAGATGCTTCAAGCAACCGCTGACGTATTTGCAGCTTTGGTAAAAGAGGAAAGGGATAAGAAGGTGTTCGAATACCAACTTCAGAAGACGCACGACCGAATCGCAACAATAAGAGGTGTTCCAAGAAATAAAAGATCCATAAACTGGATTGGGTCGGCTTGGAAATGGATCGCTGGAAGCCCAGATGCAGCAGATTGGGATAAAGTGCTGGGGAGTCAACAAAGGCTTATTGAGAATAATGAACAACTGTTCTCATAAACCACGCGAACGTATATGGGATCAGGAACCATTGTTCATCCCTTAATAACATCACAATTTGTGCGTTGGATCAACTAGAAGAACTTTCGGATGAAGATTGCTTATCAAGAATGCTGAGAGGAACCAACGCGAATTGTACCTTCCGGTCGAACGGAGAGACTCTAATAGAGCAAATCGAAGATGATATCCTGTATGTTTCGAATTTTAAAGGAAATTTGTCCTCAGAAAAGAATACTGCCGGCTTGGATGGAACGTATTTAATACGAATCTTTAACGAAACCATTACGATTGGGGAAAGAAACTTTGCAAATGAAAGAATCACTAAGATGCAAGCTCTTCCTCCACTATTAACCAATGTATACGAGAAAGCACATAAAGTTGATGTTAACTTTTTACATGAACTTCATGGAAAAAACATTCAGCATATTCAGAACTTAAGGAATAACATTAATCTCTCCCTTTGGTCAAACGTCACAAGCTTCGGTTGTATCGTGGCGGTGTCAATCATCCTAACCCTAATATGGAAGAAAATATACGGTCGCATTACCATGCCAGCCCTTAGATTTCCAGGAAACCTGACAACAGATGTGAATTGATCAGCGAGACGCTGATTTTTAAGGAGGGGGGAGTTAACACCTCGCACTTTTCCAACTTACCTCTCAATCTTATGTTCCACTGTACATTCACCTTTATGTTAGTTTGACTCAGCAAATATCCCAGACGGCATGTGTTGCAACACGACACCATACTTAACTTGCGCAACCATGGGAAGCATATTAACAAATAGTTCTCATTAACAGACAGCGTGTGTTGCAATACGACACCATACTTAAGTTGTGCAATCATGGGAAATACGTTGCCAAATCGTTCTCATCAATTTAAGCTAGTATAAGCATTTTATACAATATTTCGTAAGTTCTTTTTATTGAATAGTCAATTTATAAAATAATTTGGGAATTTTCTTTTGATGGAATAAATTTACTGTTTGGCATTCTAATTCTAGTGCTGGACGCGAACAGTCATTAAACTTAATCAATTCGGTGTTTTCTTTTCAACAAGTGAGTTTGGTCGTTGGGCCCCATGGGTGGCCCAACATAGTAATTTTTTAAAGCACGTCCGCCGCCGTGCTTAATTTACGTACATATATATTTGCAAATACAACCTCATATAGTGAACACAAAAAAGAGAACTCTAAATTAGTTCATCTTCTACCAACAACAACAATAATAAACCTACAAGCAGTAAGAATGTTTATTTAACTTTGGTTCATGACGACGAAAATGAAAACCTGAAAACAATTGCATCTTTTAGCAAACTTGTCAGCTTAGCTGTACAATCAAACAAACAAACAAACAATTAGTAACAAGGTGACCAACGTTCACAAAACTGGAAATGCGGTGAGTTCAATGAGTGATCATAATAAAATTCAAACAGTTATGGATAGATACATAACCGTGTTAAAAAGGGGAAAAAGTCCAAAATCAGCTCAAATTGCTTCAACAGCGAAAGTTCCCAGAGATGGAAAAAACAATATAATAAATTCCGAAAATCGTTTCGCGATTTTATCTGAACAAGGCGATGAAGACACAACTACAACAAGGTCGAGTAAGCCCCACCCATATATATAAGAGAGCAGAATTCCAGTTTGCTGGTTAAAAGCCTTATCTCATTAATTGGAGAAAATGAGTTTTATGTAACTCCAATTAAGCGCGGAAAAATCAACGAAACAAAAATTCAGGTAGCTCATGAAAATAATTACCGAAAAATTGTTTCAGATTTAGAATCTAAAAATAAAAACTTCTATACGTACGAATTAAAAAGTGCTAAAGGTCTAACAGTCGTAATAAAATGTATAGACTCTAGCGTGGATCCAGAAGAGGTCAAGTCTGGCCTTGAAAATAGTGGCTACAAGGTGAAAAATGTCTCAAACATTGAAAGTAGAGAAAAAATCCCCCAACCAATGTTAAGAGTCAGCCAGATGGCATAAAAATAAAAAAGAATGAAGCACATCCAATATATGACTTAAAGTACTTGTTGCATCGAAGAGCTGCCACATAAAAGAGCTGGACCTGTTCAATGCCTGAACTGCCAAGAATTTTGCGTGGTATGTGGGGAGTTATACAGTACTGCTAACTGTGATAAAATAAAAGGTGATCCCAAGGCGAAAAAATGTGGCAATTGCGGCGGAAATCACACTGCCAACTATAGAGGCTGCCCCCTTTACTCGTTTTTTAAGAATTCATCAAACAAAAAAACCAATGCTACTCCCGCTCAGCCTAAAACCCCTATTAACTATCCACTTACCTGGTTATCAATTTTGCGGACCTGGAACAAAACTAGAAAAACGATAACAAAGAGAAGTTAAAGGTATTAATCCCTTGAATGCAGCGTGTCGTGTTCATGATATTTCTTGCTCTCAGAATACTGATATTAAGAAACGTTATCAAGCGGATATTCAACTAGCTGCAAAGGCGTGGGAAAGGGTTACAGCTAAGGATAGCAAGATTGAAGAACAAATAAATGTGTATCTTGTAACTAATGCAATGAAAACTAAAGCAAAACTTGGACTGGGTGTTAAATCCATCAAATTGTACAAATCTAAAACGTGATATTATTTTCAATGCGATAAAATAAGCCAATGCTATCTTAAAAAAACAGAAGCCTTCGGATATACAAAGTACTATTCAAACTGCACGAAAAGTTATTAAACATTTTTTCCTTGGAAAAAACCTTATGTGACGATTCCAAGAATTATCAAAAATCGGCGGATTAACACATCAACTACCAATAATCACAACACTTGGAGCATTAGGTGCATTATCTTCCGAGGCGCATCTAGCGATAAAGCTCTTAATGTAGCTAAAAATAGAAGAGATTAGCTGGAGGAGAATAAGTGATTGCAATGGGGAAAGGTCTGTATCTCAAACTATATAAAAATGGATACGGAATATTCTACAATGAAAAAAATGCTACAATAACTACTAAAGCAGCTAATGTAACAGTATCTTAAAACTACAAAAATCTACTTAATATTAGTTGTTGTCGTAAACTACAATTATTCCAATGTAAATTCCAAGTAATGTCTTAGGAATTTACATTAGGGTGGTACTAAATATGAAATATAAATAATAATATAATACTTAAGTTGTGAATTTTTTATTCGAACTGAGTGATATTTAATCAAAGAAATTTTTAATTTTTCAGGCTTAAGTTCGTTTTCTCTAAATATAATTTTGTTATTAATTAAATTATTATTTAAATTAGAAAGAAAAATCTAGTGGCTCTTAATAATTGAACAGACAAAGAAAAATTAGACTGCGCGGAGGGTTGAACTGACATCGATGTTTCGAGACTAACCACAGTCTCATCATCAGAGTTGTCTACCGCTTAGACCTCACTGCCACCAAGGCAGCTGCAATCACATTAGTTAAAGATCCTCTATCATTAATTGAATCTGCTGAATTACATGTAAGTTTTTACACTACAGCTTTTATCATTTTTTAATGGGTTGGAACTTTACTATACTTTTTCAAAGTCTATCTTGTTCAAGTTGAGCTTTATTCTAGTGTTTCTTATTTGATTCCTAGGTGGCAGCGTTCGGCTACCAACACTCTAGAGGTTATGGAATGTGATACGTTATAATAATAATTTAATTTATAACAAAATTATATTTAGAGAAAACGAACTTAAGCCTGAAAAATTAAAAATTTCTTTGATTAAATATCACTCAGTTCGAATAAAAAATTCACAACTTAATTATAAAACTAAAGGCACGTAGCTAAGAATGTGTTTGTACATCACAGTTGTAAATACAATAAAAAAAAACAGTTGTATACACATATGTATTGATTAAATAATATAATACAAAATAATAATATAATATAAACTAATAATATAATATAAATAATAATTATACATAATAAAAATAATAATGTAGAATACACTACACCCTACCCCTCAAGAAAAATTTTATAAATAAATAATTTTTTTTTTCATAGCATTCATATAAAATCTAATTACAATTCATTGTTTAATACTTTTTTATATTATTATTATGATATTCTTTTAAGCTATCTAGGACAGTGTTTACTCCTTTCGTTTCAACTACTCTGACCACTATACGGAGGTTGGTTTTTTTTTCTATTAAAATTTCGAACAAGAACAAAGTCGCCTTTTTTCAAATTTAGAGGATTATTGTTTGTATCTTTTTCTACTCTTTTCTTTTTTGAATTTTCCAAATATTCTTTTGCTTTTGTTAAAGAAAATTTTAAACGTGCTTTTAATGCTTGCACATAATTATCTGTGTTATAGACTGGTTTTGAATCTTCTATACTATCATTTGGCAAATTTGGCAACCTTCCATATATCAGTTCGTATGGTGTATATGTTGTATCTACGTGCGGTGTAGTATTATACGCGAAACAAAAGTATGGGATCCATCAGTCCCATTCATCGTTTTTACAAAATTTCAATAAGAATTCATTAAGTACTCTGTGATTTCTCTCTACAGAGCCAAGTGTTTCGTGGTGATAAGGCGTACTGAAAACTTGCTTAATCTTTAGTAGATTAAATATTTCAGACATTAGTGTGTTTAAAAACTCAGTACCCCTATCTGATTTTAATATTTTAATGTTTCCATGTATCAAAATTTAATTGTTTACAATAGCCTTAGCGACTGTTTTCCCGTTTTAGACTCGATGGGGCATGCTATTACATATTTACTCAGGTCATCCTGTATGGCGAGTATGTACCTAAGGGGACCTACTGTATATATCGAAATAGTTTCAAAGCTACTCCCTGGTGTATCTGTAATTGTTAATTTTTCTTTTGTATGTCCTGTTTGTTTGTTTATCTTATATGTGCTGCAATTGGATACATGTGCCTTCACCATTCTACTCATGTTCTTCCATACATATCTCTGTTTCAATTTCAGAGTTGTTTTTCTAATACCTAAGTGACCACCTATAGTTAAATCGTGATACTTAGTAATTAAGTTGTTTTGCATATTTTTATGAGTTATACGCGTTGGAGACTTGTATATTAAAATTTTCAAATTCTCACTTTTTTTCTCTTTATATTGTTGAAAATGTTTTTAAATTGTTCTATATGCGTTGTTTTGAAAATTATATCATTGGAATTTAAAGCAAGCTTCTGTATATTTCTGGATTGCATACTTGGTAAAAGTTTCTCCAAGGACAACTGTATGCTCCGTGGATTATCGCCGTACTTTATGACTATCTCTGAATCAGAAACTATTATGCGAGGTTTTTTACATTTGTTATCTAACTCAAACTTTAATTTTGTTATATTCTTAACATCTGATGTTGACGTACACTCCCAAATGAAAAGTTCATGACGCTTTTCGTTAGAAATGCACTTTTCATCATTTTTGTCCACTTGTTGTTCCAATGTCTTCTTCATGTTGCGTGTTATGGCCAATATATTATGTTGATTGTTTTCAGTATTTTGTGGAATCAGAGTTTTTAATGTATCTGTATCTATGACTATTCTTGATAATGCATCAGCATTTGTATTCATCTTGTCTTTTTTGTATCATATCTCAAAATCATAATGGCTTAGGTCAAGTCTTATCCGAGTCATTTTGGACGACGGATTTTTATGTGTAAATAATGACACTAACGGTCTGTGGTCTGTAACCAAGTAAAATTTTTTACCGTAAAGATAAGGTCTGAAGAAGTTTATTGCCCAGTGAATGGCTAACAGTTCCTTTTCTATGACGGATTTATTCATGTCGTGCTTCGATAATGTTTTACTTGCATATGATATTGGCAAGTTCGACCCAATCTCTCCTTGTGAGAGGACTGCACCCAGTGCAACATTAGATGCATCTGTGGTAACTATAAATGGTTTTTTAAAATCAGGGTATTGCAGAATAGGGGGTTTCAGAAGTTTCGATTTTAGTGTTTCTAATGATTAACGACAATTCTCATCCCATTCGAATGGTTTGTTCTCTTTTAACAATTGGTTTTAGTTTCTTGCTTGCGATGAATCTTCTAACCTCATCAGCATTTTTTGTTATAGGACAATTTTCAATCGCGCTATTTTTCTTGGGGTCTGTTCGTATGCCCTTATATAAACTACTTCAGTTATCAAAAAACAACATTTGCTTGTGTTTAATTTTAGATTGTATTGTTTCAAACGTTCAAAAACTTTTTCCAAATTACTGTGGTGATGCTTTATGCTGCATCCAAACACGATTATATCATTTACATAAAGAAATGCTTCTGCACTTAAATCGCTCAATGCTATCGTCAGCATACGCTGGAAGCTATTCGAAGATATCTTAAGACCAAATGGTAATCTCTTAAACTGAAAGTGACCATTTCTTGTCGAGAACGAAGTCAAAGGTCTTGAATCTTTGTCTAAACCAATCTGGTGGAATGAACTAGTCATATCTAGAGTTGAAAAATTTCTTCCTCTACCCAACTTGTCTAATACGTCTTCCAATCTGGTCAGTGGGAACTTATCGTTTACTATTTTCTGATTCAACTTTCGGAAATCTACTACTAGTCGCCATTTACGTTTGTCATCTGAAGGCTTTTTGGGTACGACTAGCAATGGTGAATTGTAAGGGCTTATTGAGTGTTCAATAATTCCATCCTTCAATAACTTATCTACTTGTTCATTGATCTCTACCATTTGCGTCTCAGGCAATCTATATGGCTTGATACATACCGGAGTATTGACCGTTGTTTGTATGTGTTGTGTATAAAAGTTGTTTACTGTGAGTTGCTCACCTTCAATATGAAAGATTTAACTGTATTCACTGATTTCACTTTTTGATATAATATCTATCAATGACCGTTTTGCTGCTAAATCTATTGACTCAATATTAATATTTTCCAAAACTTTTGCGACTCTAGTTTCGTCTGAAGTATTATTACCTGTTCCATATACCTCATACTCATCCAAATTTATTCTTTCTAACTCTATGTTTCTTAACTGAACTTCGTTGTTGCTGGTGTTTAACACTTTAATGTATTGTTTACCAACCGCGGGTATGATGCTATTCGCAACAAAATCTCCTGGAGCTATCTCCTTATTAAGCACTATGCTTTAATTTTCTGTATATACATTAATTGGGACAATTGACTCAGAACGAGCTGGTATGCAAATATCGGTGTTGTAAACACATTTTGGTGTATGGGTAGTATGAATTCTTCATTCGCTATGTTGAAGGTGGTTGTGTATGTCTCAAAATCTATTTTACATTTGTATTTATCTGGTAAATCCCTCCCGATGATTCCATCAGTGGGTATTGGGAAATCATTAGGTACAACGTGAAATTTTTTTTTTTTTTTTTTTTTATTAATTTCCATATCACAATACAAAGCCAAATAGGCCAAAAACTGTATTGCATAGCAATAATACACTGAGTAACTTATAAAGTAATTAAATATATGTTTATTATATATATATTTAGTCCTTTAGAATTGCTAGTTGGAACATAGGGCCATAGTTGGGCATACAAGGTAACGGAACTGATCGTCTTTAACTTGGTAAAGCCCAGAACCAATCCTTGTTTTGTAACCAACTAAGAAGACTCACTACCTCCGACCCTCAGGGGCAGGTGGACACCGGGAAATGGTTTTGTAACATCCGTTATGAAACTAGCAAATGTGAGCAACGTTGAATGTCGGACTGGAGACTAAAAGTTGGCAGCCCCAACACCAGCCTAGGATGCTGTTGGCCAATCACCTACTCATCTGAAATCCAATGATTACTGAAACCATATGTTTATTAAGTTTATTATTATAAAGTTACCATCATAGAGTTTTGGCCCCCCAGCCGTCGAAAAACTAAATGTTCATTGATTGTAAAGTAAGAAGAAAAATCAGAAGAAAAAAATATCAGATCCGGCGAATTGATGATCACTCATTTATATAGTCCAGCAAGATTCGATAGAAATAGTATAATTATGTAAGTTATGAAGAATTTAAATTAGAAACATATTGCATTAGTTTAAGTCGAAAAACGTTATGTGATTGTGAAAAAACACGCAATTCATACGGCAGGCCATTCCAAGAGCGTGCTACGCGAACAGCAAAAGACCTTTCAAAAACAGAACAGTTTATCTTAGGAATGTTGATTTGCTTATTTCTAGAGGAACGAGAAAAAACAAATCTATTGCACAATGATAATGGAAACCCGCTCCTAATTATGCGATGGAACATGATTATATTACGAAACCTTGAAAATTTATTGAAATAGCACCCCAAAAATGTTTTTACATGCTCAGATATGTGTTCACGTCTCCGAATGTTAAAAATAAAACGAACTATAGTGTTAACAGTTCTCTCTAATAATTTGAAATTTGTCGATGTAGCACCTGATACAACCTCAAAGCCATGTAGGATATGGGACATAAGAAGCGCGTGAGCTAAACGCAGCTTTACTCTTAACGGCAAATATATATTCATAGAGTAAATTATCCTCAGTGTAATAATAACTTTACGATAAACTGATTGAAAGTGTGGAACAAAAGTTAAACCATTATCAACTATAACTCCCAGCAATTTATGTTGGCTGACAATATCAATTGCAGAATTATTTATTAGAATATTAATATCAGGTATTAAATCAGTAGAAAGTCCAAACAACATAGCTTTAGATTTAACAGGGTTAGCTGATAATGAGTTAGCATTACACCAAAGAGAGAACTGTTCAAGAATGTGGTTAATATTAGACTGGAGTACATCATGACAGTCGGGGCTGTGTTAAAGAGAAGCATTACGTCATCAGCAAACAAAAGGGGATTACATATATTAGATGTTATTCTTTCAGAAAGATCATTTATGTATATAGAGTAAAAACAAAAGGGGACCTAGTACAGAACCCTGTGGAACTCCAGACGTTAGAGGTACTATACTAGAACGTCTACCCTTATAATCAACAAATTGTGTTCTATCAAGTAAATACGATGCAATAAGACTACAGGCTGATTTGGAAAAGTTAAATTTCTCTCTAAGCTTTTTTATCATAGTGGAAAAACAGATAGAATTAAATGCCTTACTCAAATCTAGTGAAATAAGAACACATAATCGCTTATTATTTACACACTCCCTAATGGAATCTGTAAGACTCAACAAGAGTGAAATTGAATTTAATCCACTTCGAAACGCATATTGACAGTCAGAAATATTAGTTGTCAAAAAAGAAAGTATTTGCTCCCTAATTATATGTTCCACAACTTTAGATAAAGAGGGTAAAATAGAAATTGGTCTCATGTCCTCAGTGCTATTCATATTTCCTAACTTTGGGATGGGAACAACCCTGGCCAGTTTCCAAACTTTCGGGAATATCGACGTTGTTAGAATAGTGTTCACCAAGTGCAATACTATATTAGAGATTAGTGGATAAATAAGTTTGATAAACTTAATAGAAATGTTATCAACACCTTTAGACTTTGATTTTACTCTATTCAGTGCTGCAAATAGTTCAGACTCATTAACACAATGAAATGAAAATGAGTTAAAAAGGTAATGGAAACCACCAAAAACAATGTCAGACTCATGACTCAACCCAAGACCTTTTGCAAAGTATTCGTTAACCTCATCTAAATTACCTTCGCATACTTCCTCAGTCGAGTTGCAACACCCAGCATTTCTCAATTACCTCCACATGCTCAATGAATTTGATCCCAAAAACAGCTTAGCATAATAGCTTCTCTTTGCTTTCCTAATAATAGATTTAGCCTTATTTCTTAATTTACAAAACACTCGCCATTTAGGCTGCGACGAGTCAGATCGATATTCAGAAAAAGCATGATCTCGAAGTGATTGTGCTAACATAACAGCGTTGGATTTCATCCAGATATCATTGTCAGTTCTGATTTTTACACGTCTTAAAGGCACATAAGAGTAAAGGTTCTGAATAAGATCATCAAACCATATAAATTTATTTTCGACATTAGCCTCTTCAAATATTACAGATAGATCATAATTAGCACAACAGTTCCTCAAACCATTCCAGTCAATATTATTAATGTCACTATACTCGTTAAACAGTTCAATATCCTCAAATCGTAAATCAAATGATGCAAATATTAAGGAGTGATGGGTAACAGATGGACATTGCACCTGGCCAGATATATTAACAATTATGTTATCAGATACAAACATGAAATCAATCAGAGATGTTGATGCACGTTGTATATCGAAATGAGTGGGAAACAGATAGATTCATCCTGGAGGAGAAAGAACGTACCATATACGACTTCACATTATTAAAAAGGTTGGTGTTAAAGTCTCCAACAATAATAATAAGCGAATAGTTTAAAAAAATTTCATGATGAAGTTGCTCAAACATCTCAAAATCTGCTGGTGGAGGTAAATACACTACACCAAATGATAACTTGAAACAACCAAAATAAACCTCAATAAATACAGATTCATATTTATTAAGAACAGAAACCTTGAAAACCACCTTAAATTTAAGTTTCCTTGAAATATAAATTCCTACACCACCTCCCCGTGCTCCAACCCGATCATTCCTTATAAATTTATATCCTGGAATATCAACAGAAGCTGTCGAAGTAGTGCTAGTCATCCAGGTTTCAGAAACGCCAATTATATTTAATAAAGAGCCACAAATAATATTTTTAAGTTCATCAAACTTAGTATTTCGACACTAAGTGGTATAACTTCAGATACAATCGAAAGTATTGGTACAACGAGGCTAGTTTTAAATTTTGATAACCATAGCATAACACACAATGTATCCAATGTAGAATATGTACTAACTGGATTCATACCACATGTGCAAAAGTGTCTGATCCTGAAATTGCAGCGCTCAAGGAGAATAAATCTCTTGTGTTTCTATGCGCCATTTGTCTAGAAACTTCCAGTCAAAACAAAACTGTTGCTGAGGAGGTTCGAAGTTTAAATCTAAAGTTCGATTCTCTTGTTTCAAAGAATAATGATGATACGGTTTCCATTAAATCTGCCTTCAATAACGCTGTTGCTGAAATAAAGACCCAAATGGCTACAAGCATAAAAGAAATATAATCTGATGTTTTTTCATGCAACAAACGATTGAATGAAATGGAATCATCAATGGCATCTAAGCTGTCGACTTTTGAAAAACAAAACGATATTTTGCATAAAAGGCTGAACAGAGGTGACATAGTAGTGTGACGTTTACCTGTGGGCCTGGAAGACCTGCCAGCTACTGTTAATGCGTTGGGTTCCTTCTTCAATATTCCAGTTCATATGAGTGATATAAATCATGTTTGTTACATTAACAGCAAAAACCTTGTCTTAATCAAATTCAATAACATTGTTATTCGCGATGAAATAATGAAATGCTATTTTAAAACACGTAACTTGCGGATTTGTGATATTCTTAAAGAATGTGGTACAAATGGTTGGAGTGGTGATACAAATGAACAGCTTGTGAAGCGTGTATACCTTAATGATAATTTTTCTCCACTGGCCAGTTCACTCAACCGTGCTTGCAATGATTTACTACGTGCCAAAGTTATTAAGAGATATAGGTTATACAATGGTGAAAGACTAATGGCTATGTTAACCTTACCAAATGGGAATGAAACTCGAGTAGATGATGTGGCTGGTTGTAGTGCACTTCGAGACAACCATACTGTGGAGTTAAATAATTAAAGCATAACTAATGCTTATTCAGAAGTCCTATCTAGATTGAATCAACTTTTAAAATTTTGTGAATACTGTATGTATGTATATACTTATGTGCTTTATCTATTTCTAACATCTTAATTATTTCATAATACTTTAAAAGTAAATTTATAATACTTTATAATTAAATTTATATTGGGAAGTCACAAATTGATTTTACTCTATTCAGTGCTGCAAATAGTTCAGACTCATTAACACAATGAAATGAAAATGAGTTAAAAAGGTAATGGAAACCATCAAAAACAATGTCAGACTCATGACTCAACCCAAGACCTTTTGCAAAGTATTCGTTAACTTCATCTAAATTACCTTCAAATACTTCCTCAGTCGAGTTGCAACACCCAGAATTTCTCAATAACCTCCACATGCTCAATGAATTTGATCCCAAAAACAACTTAGCATAATAGCTTCTCTTTGCTTTCCTAATAATAGATTTAGCCTTATTTCTTAATTTACAAAACACTCGCCATTTAGGCTGCGACGGGTCAGATCGATATTCAGAAAAAGCATGATCTCGAAGTGATTGTGCTAACATAACAGCGTTGGATTTCATCCAGATATCATTGTCAGTTCTGATTTTTACACGTCTTAAAGGCACATAAGAGTAAAGGTTCTGAATAAGATCATCAAACCATATAAATTTATTTTCGACATTAGCCTCTTCAAATATTACAGATAGATCATAATTAGCAAAACAGTTCCTCAAACCATTCCAGTCAATATTATTAATGTCACTATACTCGTTAAACAGTTCAATATCCTCAAATCTTAAATCAAATGATGCAAATATTAAGGAGTGATGGGTAACAGATGGACATTGCACCTGGCCAGATATATTAACAATTATGTTATCAGATACAAACATGAAATCAATCAGAGATGTTGATGCATGTTGTATATCGAAATGAGTGGGAGTCATATTATGGCAAACAGATAGATTTATCCTGTAGGAGAAAGAACGTACCATATACGACTTCACATTATTAAAAAGGTTGGTGTTAAAGTCTCCAACAATACTAATATGCGAAGAGTTTAAAAAAATTTCATGATCAAGTTGCTCAAACATTACAAAATCTGCTGGTGGAGGTAAATACACTACACCAAATGATACCTTGAAACAACCAAAATAAACCTCAACAAATACAGATTCACATTTATTAAGAACAGAAACCTTGAAAACCATCTTAAATTTAAGTTTCCTTGAAATATAAATTCCTACACCACCTCCCCGTGCTCCAACCCGATCATTCCTTATAAATTTATATCCTGGAATATCAACAGAAGCTGTCGAAGTAGTGCTAGTCATCCAGGTTTCAGAAACGCCAATTATATTTAATAAAGAGCCACAAATAATATTTTTAAGTTCATCAAACTTAGTATTCCTCAAAGAAGGTTTCATACTAGTACAGTTAATATGAGCAACATTAAATTGTTCCCTAAATCTTCTTAATTTCAGATTAAGATATGAGCTATCATTAACCACCGGACCAAGATTGTCATTGAAAGACATAAGCACTTATAAACAAATCGGTGAGGAACCAAAACAAGTACGATTGATTTAAAACCATTCCATTTTTCATGTTAAAAAATTCTTTATAGATTTTTAATTTTAACTAACTTCACTAACTTGACAGCTGGTAAATACAGCAGTAGTAATAAAAGTTCAAATAGCAAAAATATTAAAAAATAACTTATACATAAATATGGGAAACATAATCTATTTTCCTTTTAAGTTTACATTTCAGATATTAAGTATCAAGTAAATTATATTAGGTAGCCAAAAATAAAATAAACTAAAATTTCAGACAATTGAGAAGAATTTTAGACAAACAAAAAATCATAGATTTGTGACTTCCCAATATAAATTTAATTATAAAGTATTATAAATTTACTTTTAAAGTATTATGAAATAATTAAGATGTTAGAAATAGATAAAGCACATAAGTATATACATACATACAGTATTCACAAAATTTTAAAAGTTGATTCAATCTAGATAGGACTTCTGAATAAGCATTAGTTATGCTTTAATTATTTAACTCCACAGTATGCTTGTCTCGAAGTGCACTACAACCAGCCACATCATCTACTCGAGTTTCATTCCCATTTGGTAAAGTTAACATAGCCATTAGTCTTTCACCATTGTATAACCTATATCTCTTAATAACTTTGGCGCGTAGTATATCATTGCAAGCACGGTTGAGTGAACTGGCCAGTGGAGAAAAATGATCATTAAGGTATACACGCTTCACAAGCTGTTCATTTGTATCACCACTCCAACGATTTGTAGCACATTCTTTAAGAATATCACAAATCCGCAAGTTACGTGTTTTAAAATAGCATTTCATTATTTCATCGCGAATAACAATGTTATTGAATTTGATTAAGACAAGGTTTTTGCTGTTAATGTAACAAACATGATTTATATCACTCATATGAACTGGAATATTGAAGAAGGAACCCAACGCATTAACAGTAGCTGGCAGGTCTTCCAGGCCCACAGGTAAACGTCGCACTACTATGTCACCTCTGTTCAGCCTTTTATGCAAAATATCGTTTTGTTTCTCAAAAGTCGACAGCTTAGATCCCATTGATGATTCCATTTCATTCAATCGTTTGTTGCATGAAAAAACATCAGATTATATTTCTTTTATGCTTGTAGCCATTTGGGTCTTTATTTCAGCAACAGCGTTATTGAAGGCAGATTTAATGGAGACCGTATCATCATTATTCTTTGAAACAAGAGAATCGAACTTTAGATTTAAACTTCGAACCTCCTCAGCAACAGTTTTGTTTTGAGTGGCAGTTTCTAGACAAATGGCGCATAGAAACACAAGAGATTTATTCTCCTTGAGCGCTGCAATTTCAGGATCAGACACTTTTGCACATGTGGTATGAATCCAGTTAGTACATATTCTACATTGGATACATTGTGTGTTATGCTATGGTTATCAAAATTTAAAACTAGCCTCGTTGTACCAATACTTTCGATTGTATCTGAAGTTATACCACTTAGTGTCGAAATGGTTGTTGTATCTATATCTTTCATTTCGTTGTTTTTACATATTGATATTTCGGCTCCCGTATCTATTAGAAAATTTATGTTTCCCTTTCTACCTTTGCAACTTATTGTAATTGGATTATTACTCTCTGTAAAAAAAGTAAACAATTTTGGCCTTGGACAACGCTGTATGTTGGTCCTGCCTATCTAGTTTCCCTGTATATGGCCTCCTGTATTATTTCTATAGTTATTATTGCCACTATTATTTCTTTCATAATTGGCTCTAAAACTATAGTTATTGCCTCTAGTGTTTCTTTCAACATTTCTTTGATCACGATTTGGGTTATTGTCTCCTCTAATATTGCGAACTGTGTTATCATAATGCTTGTTATTTCTGCTAAAATTACGATTAGCACTGTTTCTATTACGGTTGTTGACTTGGCTGTTGCTGAAATTTATATTATTTCTTTGAAAGTTGCCACCATTTCTAACATTTCGATCATTTCTATTATTATTAAAATTATTTCGATTGACCCTTCTGTCAATCCTGAAAATATTGTTATTACTATCATTTTGTAAATTTCTTTCTTAGTAAAAACATTGAGAGCCATTGTATCGCTCATTTTGTAAATGGAGTTTTGCGCATCTTGTGTTGGAGCTTCAGTTGATTTTATGTGAAAATCACTGAGTTCTATCTAGATATTTTATTAAGCTTTCCAAAGGTCATATCACTTCCAACATAATCATTATAAATATGTTTTAGATTTAGTTCATCTTGCTTAAATATTATTATAAAATTTGCATTGCCACGTACTAAATGTTTTGGAATACGTGAGTGTATACGTTTGTCATAAGTATGTAAAATGAATCAATATCATTATGACGTCACATGAAAAAGTATGATCTGATATTATTCTGTTTTTCACAGGCAACATCATCAAATATCATTATTGAATTTTCATTCTCTGAAAAAGTGTAAAGATTCATTCCTTTGACGGATGAAATTAGTTTTTTTAGATATTGATACTTTGGTTGATGTACACGTAGAATTGAATATTCAAATTTGGACAGAAGTCCCTGCCTAAATCTTGGTGCCGGCGCTTAAAAACGCCACTGGCTAAAAATAATGTGATGCAGATAGGATGCCTATATTTTTTATAGAAACAGCCGATTTTAGGCTAAAGTTTTGATAGATTTATTTTCATTAAATTTACTTCTTATATACTAATATAACAGTATCTTAAAACTAAAAAATCTACTTAACACTTAATATTAGTTGTTGTCCTAAACTACAATTCCAATGTAAATTCCAAGGAATGTCTTAGGAATTTACATTAGGGTGGTACAAAATATAAAATATAAATAATAATATAATACAAAATAATAATATAATATAAATTAATAATATACGTAATAAAATATAATAATGTAGAATACGCTACAAGTCAAATAAATTTAAATTTTAAACCCTTTGGGCTTTTTATCAATTTTATCATTACATTTGTTTTTCCACAGTTACATTGACCCACTATCAATCCTCTTATATAATTTGGTAATAGGCAACTGTGGTTAGTTCGATTACTGTCTGCTCTGAAATCTACATTTCTCGCTAATATATTTGAATGTTGTTTAATCAACCACATCTTTAGAACTTATGATTCTATTACAGTTTCATCAGTTTTCTTCTCTTTATAATCGCTAGAGATGATAAAATAT
Organism: Lypha dubia; assembly: GCA_947311025.1. NCBI lineage: Eukaryota > Metazoa > Arthropoda > Insecta > Diptera > Tachinidae > Lypha > Lypha dubia. The sequence goes on along the minus strand of OX371261.1, from coordinate 65,198,479 downwards.
CTACCTACATACTATATAAAATGATTGAGTATTTAAAAAAATAGTTTAATGCGAAAAAGACAATACAAAGAGGAGGCCTGGTAAACAGTTTGATAAATTTACTACCATTTGAATTGCATTTACCTGGTTATCAATTTTGCGGACCTGGAACAAAACTAGAAAAACGATAACTAAGAGAAGTTAAAGGTATTAATCCCTTGAATGAAATGTGTCGTGTTCATGATATTGCTTGCTCTCAGAATACTGATATTAAGAAACGTTATCAAGCGGATATTCAACTAGCTGCAAAGGCGTGGGAAAGGGTTACAGCTAAGGATAGCAAGATTGAGGAACAAATAAATGTGTATCTTGTAACTAATGCAATGAAAACTAAAGCAAAACTTGGACTGGGTGTTAAATCCATCAACTTGTAGAAATCTAAAACGTGATATTATTTTCAATGCGATTAAATAAGCCAATGCTATCTTAAAAAAACAGAAGCCTTCGGATATAAAAAGTAGTGCTGGCAAAGTATTGAGTAGTGGGTACCGAGTATCGAGTATTTGCCCTTTTTTTTGGATACTCAGTACTCAAAAGTAGTTACTCGATACTTTCAGAGTTGTATTTTTAAGCAGTTGAGTGGCTAAAATAGTGTATAAAAATACATCACTGTACAAAATTAAACCAACCGCCGAAATACGAGTAAAGCTGTCAATAAAATAGAACAACCACATGTGATAAATTACATTTTAAATGTACTTAAAAATGTATATTAGTTAAATATGTATATATACATACATGTAAATATTATATTTTAATTTTTACATACATACACAATGTATTACACATGCAGGCACATATGTATGTTCATGCATTTGTAAATATTTTCAATTCTTTAAACAAATCAAAACAATAATTTTCCAATGAACCCTTATATGCGTAACAAAAATTTTTTTTTAATAACAATTAAATTATTTCTTAGGTTGTTAACGTTGAATTAAAAGTTAGCTTTACATTTATTTTTGATTTAATAATACAGACATACAAAACCAATAATAGTTGTAGATTTTTTATTTTTTATTTTTGAAGAAACTACTTCAATATGCAGATAAAAACTATGCGTTACAAATTCAAAAAATCCGTTAAAAGTATCGAGTAGTATTGAGTACCCAAATGAAAAGTATCGAATATTATTGAGTAATGAAAAGTAGTAGAATTTGCCAGCACTAATAAAAAGTACTATGCAAACTGCCCGAAAAGTTATTAAACATTTTTTCCTTGGAAAAAACCTTATGTGACGATTCCAAGAATTATCAAAAATCGGCGGATTAACACATCAAGTACCAATAATCACAACACTTGGAGCATTAGGTGCATTATCTTCCGAGGCACATCTAGCGATAAAGCTCTTAATGTAGCTAAAAATAGAAGAGATTAGCTGGAGGAGAATAAGTGTCATAAAAGAATTTTAGAGTCGATTGCAATGGGGAAAGGTCTGTATCTCAAACTATATAAAAATGGATACGGAATATTCTACAATGAAAAAAATGCTACAATAACTACTAAAGCAGCTAATATAACAGTATCTTATAACTACAAAAATCTACTTAATATTAGTTGTTGTCCTAAACTACAATTATTCCAATGTAAATTCGAAGGAATGTCTTAGGAATTTACATTAGGGTGGTACTAAATATGAAATATAAATAATAATATAATACTTAAGTTGTGAATTTTTTATTCGAACTGAGTGATATTTAATCAAAGAAATTTTTAATTTTTCAGGCTTAAGTTCGTTTTCTCTAAATATAATTTTGTTATTAATTAAATTATTATTTAAATTAGAAAGAAAAATCTAGTGGCTCTTAATATTTGAACAGACAAAGAAAAATTAGACTGCGCGGAGGGTTGAACTGACATCGATGTTTCGAGACTAACCACAGTCTCATCATCAGAGTTGTCTACCGCTTAGACCTCACTGCCACCAAGGCAGCTGCAATCACATTAGTTAAAGATCCTCTATCATTAATTGAATCTGCTGAATTACATGTAAGTTTTTACACTACAGCTTTTATCATTTTTTAATGGGTTGGAACTTTACTATACTTTTTCAAAGTCTATCTTGTTCAAGTTGAGCTTTATTCTAGTGTTTCTTATTTGATTCCTAGGTGGCAGCGTTCGGCTACCAACACTCTAGAGGTTATGGATTGTGATACGTTATAATAATAATTTAATTTATAACAAAATTATATTTAGAGAAAACGAACTTAAGCCTGAAAAATTAAAAATTTCTTTGATTAAATATCACTCAGTTCGAATAAAAAATTCACAACTTAATTATAAAACTAAAGGCACGTAGCTAAGAATGTGTTTGTACATCACAGTTGTAAATACAATAAAAAAAAAACAGTTGTATACACATATGTATTGATTAAATAATATAATACAAAATAATAATATAATATAAACTAATAATATAATATAAATAATAATTATACATAATAAAAATAATAATGTAGAATACACTACACCCTACCCCTCAAGAAAAATTTTATAAATTTTTTTTTTTTTTTTTATAGCATTCATATAAAATCTAATTACAATTCATTGTTTAATACTTTTTTATATTATTATTATGATATTCTTTTAAGCTATCTAGCACAGTGTTTACTCCTTTCGTTTCAATTACTCTGACCACTATATGGAGGTTGGTTTTCTTTCTATTAAAATTTCGAACAAGAACGAAGTCGCCTTTTTTCAAATTTAGAGGATTATTGTTTGTATCTTTTTCTACTCTTTTCTTTTTTGAAATTCATGTACTTTGAATAAATTTAACCACATACAAATATGCAATATCAAAAAAAAAAATAAAAAAAAAGAAGAAAGGGGAAAGATTACATAAACCAAATTGCTTATATTTTATTAAAATATTTGTGTATTAAAAAGTATTTAATCGAGTACCGATGATTAAATTGCTCAAATTACCAAAAATGTAAAAATTTTTCAATACTACATTTATTTTCCATCAGCTGTTGCCTAAATCTTACGAATTTTTACAATTTTTCCGTTCGCGTACTTTTTTGGGCAAACGCTTTTTTGGAGAGTAAATTCTGCTGTTTACTTATTTATTACTCATTTACTGCATTTTACTGTAAAAGTAAACAAACGCACCTATTGATACGCACCAACTAAATAAAATTGTTATTGCATGATTCAATTTAGCATGTCTTTTGCTGCAAAATGCTTGTAGTTGATTGCAAATTATGAACACTCCAAACAATCATAAAAGCAGTAAGTATGTTTGAGTATTTCACTATTTAAATGTGAATAAATCAATTACGAACAAAAGAAAAACAATAACACGATGCAATGAAAAATAATGCAGTTTCTCGTACATTTTTAATAATATATACTACTTAGAAGCATTCTTCTTGTTTTTTATTTATTAGTACTAAAACGTATGTATGACTAGTAATAAATATTATTAATTTGTAAGAAAAAAATAGTTTACAAAATATCAGCTATACTTTAAAAGTTAAGAAACAAAATTATAGCCTTTTTTTAAAGTAAATTATGTGTCTAATAGATGTAATGATATTTCTTGTAGTTGCAATATCATAGGCTTGTGCCAAAGTCTTGGGTTGTGCAGCTAATACAGCGTTTCTTATGTCTTTCTATAAACTTTCTTGAAAAATCTCCTGCGCCAGTCTTTCGTTCATAGTCTTAATCGTAGACCGAGCTACTTGATTTGAGCTGTTCTCTAGTTCTGAAATTTGTACCAATGTCAAGTCCGCCATCAAAGTGTTAATTCGTTCTATGTAGTTAAGTACATTTCCTTTTTGTTTAGTATTCTTTAATTCAAAATGTATGCTGCTTGTCGTTCTTTTGTATTTGAAATGTTTTGTTAGAACTGTTTTAAGTTCTTCGAAAGTTTCAGGGTTGTTTTCTATAATCAAAATATCCCTAACTCTGTCTACTAGAGTTGTCAATTATTCGCCTTTCAACTTTGCTCGAATATTTCAAATAAATGTTTTTGTTCGTTCGATCAAACGATTAAAGCTGAAAAATTATTCGATTAATCGATGAGACCAACGAATAAAGAATGATTTAAACAATTTACTGACAAAACATTTCACACAAAAAACTTAAAAATAAAATAGTTAATAATTTTATTAACAAAAAAATACATAAAACTATTAATTCAAATAAATATGCTTCATTCAGTCAAAAAATATAAAATGATTTTTTTTTTTGTTAAATCAGACAATTTGGGTTGTTCTTACGAAATAATCTTTAACAAATAAAAGTTGATTAAATTTTTTAGCTTTCAAATAATTTTTGGTTTTGGTTTTTATTAAATTAAATTTTGGACAAACTCTTTCGCTAATTGTCGAGGTAGATCACCTACCTTGCGGGAAGAGCATAAAATAGTTTATCTAATTTTTCTGCTCTTTTTTTAGATTTTTCCAAATATACCATATCGTCTAATATACCGCTGAAGTATTTTTTATATTTAGAATTTTTAATACTATACTATTATTAGTTCCAAACAGTAATGAGGGAATTTCTTACTAACCAGCACTGTTTCATTGTAGAATAAAAATTGAATTAAAAATTAATTCTCATATTCTATTTCTGTTGAAAACTGGTTAAATAGTTGATATTCTTCTCAATTAGTATCCACTTTACGAAAATTGTAAAGATGGACAATTGAACGCTGATGAGAGGTGTAGCGGCCTTGAAATCAGTACTGATACGTTCTGCTAAAAACTGATTGGATATAAATAATAATATTTTCCAACACAAAAAAAAAACTTTTAGTAATTTTGAATTTTCATTAATTCAATTAAACTGAACTTGAGCCTGATAATATTACTTTTCATATGTAAATCAATATAAGTTCAAATAATAATTACGTTTATTCGTAATAATAATATAAAAATATTAATTCCGCTTGGGCACGAGCTATAAATACCCTAATAACAGGGGTCACAGTAATATGTGAATTTCCCTAATATAGAGTAAAAACAACAAAAACGTTAGAATACAAAGTAGAATACTTTGATGATAACGGACTATGAGTTTGTGTTGATTATTAGTTCCAAACAGTAATGAGGGAATTTCGTACTAACCAGCACTGTTTCATTGTAGAATAAAAATTGAATTAAAAATTAGTTCTCATATTCTATTTCTGTTGAAAACTGGTTAAATAGTTGATATTCTTCTCAATTAGTATCCACTTTACGAAAATTGTAAAGATGGACAATTGAACGCTGATGAGAGGTGTAGCGGCCTTGAAATCAGTACTGATACGTTCTGCTAAAAACTGATTGGATATAAATAATAATATTTTCCAACACAAAAAAAAAAACTCTTCGTAATTTTGAATTTTCATTAATTCAATTAAACTGAACTTGAGCCTGATAATATTACTTTTCATATGTAAATCAATATAAGTTCAAATAATAATTACGTTTATTCGTAATAATAATATAAAAATATTAATTCCGCTTGGGCACGAGCTATAAATTCCCTAATAACAGGGGTCACAGTAATATGTGAATTTCCCTAATATAGAGTAAAAACAACAAAAACGTTAGAATACAAAGTAGAATACTTTGATGATAACGGACTATGAGTTTGTGTTGATTATTAGTTCCAAACAGTAATGAGGGAATTTCGTACTAACCAGCACTGTTTCATTGTAGAATAAAAATTGAATTAAAAATTAATTCTCATATTCTATTTCTGTTGAAAACTGGTTAAATAGTTGATATTCTTCTCAATTAGTATCCACTTTACGAAAATTGTAAAGATGGACAATTGAACGGTGATGAGAGGTGTAGCGGCCTTGAAATCAGTACTGATACGTTCTGCTAAAAACTGATTGGATATAAATAATAATATTTTCCAACACAAAAAAAAAACTCTTAGTAATTTTGAATTTTCATTAATTCAATTAAACTGAACTTGAGCCTGATAATATTACTTTTCATATGTAAATCAATATAAGTTCAAATAATAATTACGTTTATTCGTAATAATAATATAAAAATATTAATTCCGCTTGGGCACGAGCTATAAATACCCTAATAACAGGGGTCTCAGTAATATGTGAATTTCCCTAATATAGAGTAAAAACAACAAAAACGTTAGAATACAAAGTAGAATACTTTGATGATAACGGACTATGATTTTATGTTGATTATTAGTTCCAAACAGTAATGAGGGAATTTCGTACTAACCAGCACTGTTTCATTGTAGAATAAAAATTGAATTAAAAATTAATTCTCATATTCTATTTCTGTTGAAAACTGGTTAAATAGTTGATATTCTTCTCAATTAGTATCCAATTTACGAAAATTGTAAAGATAGACAATTGAACGCTGATGAGAGGTGTAGCGGCCTTGAAATCAGTACTGATACGTTCTGCTAAAAACTGATTGGTTATAAATAATAATATTTTCCAACACAAAAAAAAACTCTTAGTAATTTTGAATTTTCATTAATTCAATTAAACTGAACTTGAGCCTGATAATATTACTTTTCATATGTAAATCAATATACATAAGTTCAAATAATAATTACGTTTATTCGTAATAATAATATAAAAATATAATTTTTAATACTTTTAATATAATTATTTAATTCGCATAAAAGATTGTTATTTTCATTACTAGTAACATCTTCTATAACATTACTTTCATCTGAATTATTGTGGTTACTTTCAATATAAAATAATCTGGAGTATAATTCATTACAATTCTTTAGTTTCACTTTTTGAAGAATATTTTAGAAAACTTTCATTGCTCGGAAAATTTCCAGAATTTAAAAAATATTATTAACTTATTTAAAAATTTTATACGTCTCTCATTTATTCTTATTTTAATACATTTTCGTAAATCTGCTGCAAAAGAATTATTAATTTTTTTGTTGTTGATATAACAATTTCGTATACTTAAGGACACTTGTTACATTTGACTTTGTTTTTTTTTCATTTTTGTTCCTGGTAATTTACTTCCAAACTGAGCTCAATTTTTTGGCTTTATTGTATTTCTAACTTATTCACCTGAGAGTGAAAAACTCCTTCTTGAATATTTTTTAACGTTTCATTCAAAACATAGCACGGCTAGTACTACAAACATCCAAAATAACAAATTTAAAAAATTTTTACGTATGCATTTCAAACTGAAAAAAATTTTTTCGATTAATTGACATTAATTAATCGATTTATTCGTTATTCGAAAATCGGCATTTTAAAATTAATCCAACAAGAGTTTCGTTCTGTTTGATCGATTAATCGAATTATTCTTAATCGGTTGACAGCTCTACTGTCTACTAATTTTATCGCCAAAACAAATTTTTTAAGGTTCTTTTTTCCTTGCTCATTTAGTTCAGAATGAACCATTTCTATCATTGAAAGGAAAATATCAATATGCTTTGGTTTTCCGTCGAAGATTGGGATTATATCCGAAGCCTTTTTACGGTCAAAGTTCGACATGATTTTAGGATTTTCAACTTCTTTCTCTATTTCTATTTCTCTATTTTTCTTGTATAGTTTCTTTTGTGTATTTCCTTGCTATGAATTTTCTAGCATTCACAATTAGTTTTTCTAATTCTTCAAAAATTTGTTCCATAAATTGTTTTTTTTTTTTACAGCATGAGATAAAAAAAATGTTTTTTTTTTTAAATTTTGTTTTGTTATTCATACATTGTGTACAGAGTTTCTTACAACCTGTTTCTTTATATAATGCTACAGGAATTTAAATATGACTACTAGTATGAAAATTATCCATAAAATTATTATCATTTCTTGATCTATTGTTATTTTATTTGTGTTTATAGAATTGGCATTCGCATAGCCCCTACTTTCACATATGCGATGCCCATTTTGAGTTGTTCTAAAGTATATTCTATTCTATCTTTCTCGGTTAACTGAGAAGTATGTAGTTCTAACTTCATTACCTATATCAAAATCTAATATTGGGGTAGAAAGCCAACTTTTGTCATTTGTAATATTGTTTCTTAAAATATAATACGATTTTGAAACTAGTATAACTACATTTATTTTATTAATTTACTAACAAGATCTTAAAATTTCTGCCATCCTTCCTCTCTTAATTTGTTGAGTTCGGATATTAATTTCTTTTTCTGGTTCCCTTTGCTAATATTTATTATGTTTTGTAGTTCCCTACAAGTTTTTTCGAAACGCCGCTTTTTGCCTCCTCTCTTTTTGGGTTTGAAGGTTTGGTTTTTTTCTCAGAATTCTCGTATTTGTTCCCTGTATTTTTGTTGTCTTTCCTTATATTGTTGTATTGATATTCTATTAGGACCTGCTGTTTTTTTTTTTTTGGTGTCGCTGTGTATGGAGGTGGTGTTTCCGTGCTTACAACAATGGGTACTGGTAAATATTCTTCTTCAGTTTTGTAGGGTATTGACTAAGAAACAATGACTGTTAATATCATGATTAGCGGCGCTCTTATTATCGATCATTATGAATGTCATTATTATCATTACGCTCTATTATTATTGTTACTCAATACGAGTACGTATAATATTTGCTGATACCATTTCTGGAAACAATAGAATAACTGTAATAAATATTTTACTGCCTAATTAGTCTTTACAATTTATACATTAACTCACTCACTAAGTATTCGATAAAGAAGTAACATCGATATTAAAATAAGAATATAATATGAAATAAATAAAATCCTTATATACTTAATTTATAATAAACTGGTGTCTTACTTCAGAAAGCTAAGTTTATTACAGTGGCGACGAGGATGATAGAATTTTGAAATATAATTGAGTGTGAAAAAAAAGGTGATATCTAAACACGTTCCGAGCTTGTTAAAAGGGATATCATAAATGGCGACTACACAGATAGTACAAATAATTGGTAAAGCACCAATTTTTGACCACACTCACAACAACTGGTCAATATTCGAGAACCAAATGAAACAATTTCTAGTAGCAAATTATGTAACTAATGTCGTGAAAAAGAAGGCAATTTTGCTGACATCCCTATGCGATGGATCGTATACATTGTTACGAAATTTAGTGAGTCCGGAAAAAATAGAAGATGATGCCATAACTTATGATAAGTGTGTACAAGCGATGGAAAAACATTTCAAAGCGACAGCATCAGGTTTTGCAGAAAGGTACAAATTTTACAACGCTTCGAAATTAGCTACGGAGACAATAAGCGAATGGGCCGTACGCGTTCGATCGTTAGCAATTAATTGCGAATTCGGTAAAAATTTATCAACAGCAATTCGCGATAAGTTTGTAATGGGCTTGGAAAAGGGTCAAGCCCGGGACAAAATCTTTTTAGAGTCGGTCGAGTGTTCGTTCGACAAAGTAATTGAAATAGCCAACAATACCGAGTATGCGAAACACCAATATGAAACAGTAGCAGTAAAAGAGGAGCAGGTAAATCACATCAGAAAAACAAATGGCTATAGAGACAAACGAGATTCGCAAAATAAAGCGTCAGATCAACGTTACAAGAAAGACGACCATCACTGTCAAGTTTGCGGGTATAGAAATCATAAAAGCGAGCAATGTAAGTTTAGAAATTATAAGTGCAATAACTGTCATAAGAAGGGACATTTAAAAAAAATGTGTAAAACAAGAAATTGTAATTTTTTACAACAGGTAGACAGGGACTTCAGTTTATTTTCTTTAACAAGTTCAGAAGATGGACCTATAAAAATTAAAGTATTTATTAATAACAATCCTTTCGATATGGAGTTGGACACGGGATCGGAGAATAATGTAATTTCTGAAAAAACATACAGAGCAAATTTTAGCAATTATAGTCTTCGTAAAATAGAAATGCTTTTGAAAGCTTATAACGGTACCAAGATAATACCCATGGGAGCTTGTGATGTGTTATTAGAATACGGTAAAATAAAAATCATTCCAATTATTGTGATTAGAAATGGCGGACCACCACTATTGGGTAGAAACTTTGAAAACGTTTGTCATAGACGTGTGTAGCATTCACTCATTCATAGCATGTTCAGCTGAGTTTCCAACGGAAAAAAATAATCCAATCATTACAAAGTTTAAAAAATTGTTTGATGGTGGGTTGGGGCTTTTCAAAATGAGTAAGGCAGTGTTGAAGGTAAAAAAGGACGCCGTTCCAAAATTTTTTAGACCCAGGCCTTTACCTTTAGCAATTAAGGAAAAAGTTGAAGCGAGTTTAGATGAGTTGGTAAAAAGGAAAATTTTAAAACCGGTCAAATATAGCGAATGGGGAACACCGGTTGTCCCGATACTAAAAAAAAACGGTAGTGTAAGGATTTGCGGCGATTTTAAGGTAACATTGAATCCATACTTAAGGGTAGAAAAGTATCCTTTACCCCGCATTGAAGAAATGTTTTCTAAATTGCATGGTGGGGAAGAATTTACAAAACTTGATTTAAGTATGGCCTACCAACAAATAGAATTAGATGAGGAATCTCGAAAATATACAACCATCTCTACGTCGAAGGGTCTGTTTCAATATACAAGGCTTATTTATGGTTTAGCTTCAGCACCCGCGATGTTTCAACGTATTATGGATTCGTTATTGGCAGGTTTAGACGGAGTAGTAGTTTTTTTAGATGACATTTTAATAAGTGCGCCAAATCGTAAGCTGCATACTAAACGTCTGGAACGGGTGCTAAATATTTTAAGCGAGGTCGGGTTCAAATTGTCGGCAGAAAAATGTGAATTTTTCTGTACAGACATTAAGTATTTGGGTCATGTTATAAACAAAAGAGGGTTACACATGAATCCTGAAAAGATTGATGCCATTTTGAAAATTCCTAACCCGAACAATGTAAAGGAGCTGCAAGCGTTTTTAGGGGTTGTAAATTTTTACAGAAGATTTTTGCCAGATGTATCTACGTTGTTGCACCCTTTGCATCGGCTACTCAGGGCTAGTTCAGAGTTCAAATGGACTCAAGAATGTACTATGGCAATTGAAAAGTTAAAAAGTAGTTTAATGGAAAAAAACTGTTTAGCTCATTTCAATGCTAATTGTAAAACAAAATTAACGGTGGATGCCAGTCCTGTAGGAGTGGGGGCAGTGCTGTCGCAAGTAGATTCGAATAATGAAGAAAGGCCCATTGAGTTTGCGTCCAGGACATTAACAGATACGGAAAAAAGATACTCGCAGCTGGATCGTGAAGCCGTGTCAATTTTGTTTGGGGTAAAAAAGTTCCACCAATATTTGTACGGCCGTCAGTTCACGTTAGTGACTGATAACAAACCTTTGCAGCACATTTTTAGCCCCAAAAAGGGAATCCCCGTAATGGCATCAAATAGATTGCAACGTATAGCGCTAACTTTGTCTGGTTATGAATTTGATATTTCCCATATTCAATCAAAAAATAATATAGCGGACTATGTTTCAAGGTATCCCCAGGAATCAGAAAATAAACCAAATGAATTTCCAAAAGATTTATACGTAAATTACGTGAACGAGGTTCTCAATGATAGACAATTTTTAAATTTTGCAACTATTGTAGTAGAAACAGAAAAAGATGAAGTGTTGCAAAAAGTACGCAAATGCATTGAATCAGGCTGGCCTACTAAGTGCACAAACGCCGAATTATTGCCCTATTTCTTAAAAAGAAACGAAATGTCTGTGGAATCTAACGGTCTGTTTTGGGGATATAGGGTGATTATACCTTTAAAACTAAGAAGAAAAATTGTTAGCTTTTTACATGCATCTCATATGGGCATAGCAAAAATGAAAGCTATGGCTCGTGAAAGTTGTTGGTGGCCAAATCTGGGTAAAGATTTAGAAGAGGTTGTAAAGGGATGTGAACCATGTTTAAGGGCACGACCAAATCCACCTAAGCAAGAGTTAATTCCGTGGCCTAGATCAGAGGAAGTCTGGGAGAGATTGCACATAGATTTTTTCGGGCCGTTTTTAAAACGTTGGTGCTTAGTAGTGGTGGACAGTGGCAGTAAATGGATTGAGTGCGTCGATATGGGCACAAATACAACCAGCCTCGCGACTATTTCAGCTTTAAGAGATCTGTTTGCTCGTTTTGGGTTACCAAAATGTATTGTTTCGGATAATGGCACATCATTTGTGTAAAAAGAATTTAAAGCTTTTTTGAAGAATAACGGTATAGAACACATTACAATTCCTGTAGGACACCCGCGCTACAAATGGACAAGCCGAAAATTCGGTTAAAAACGCTCTCAAGCGCAGTTTAGGTAATGCATCGATGTCCGAATTCAACAGTGTGCTCTGTAGGTTTTTATTTGATTACCGGAACACAGTTCATTTTAGCACTGGTGTTTCACCGGTTCAATTAATGTTTAATAGACGAAAACTGCGAACAAGACCTGATATAATTAATCCCAATCGGCAAGTGTTGAAAATGTCTAATTACCAAGTAAAGATGTTTGCAGATAAAAAGCAAAAAAGTCAGATTATATATTATACAGGCCATAAAAAAAACGTGTTTAAGAAAGAGGATAAAGTAATATGTAAAGATTACTCTATTCCAGGTAAAGTTTCATGGATAAAGGGCGTAGTATTCAAGAGACTTGGTAAGCAGACATATTTAACAAAAACGGAAACCAATAAGATTTGGAAAAGACATGCTAATCAAATGGTGGGGTGTGCTGAACCTCTTCATGAAAACATGTCCATTCCAACAACAGTTGCCGATCCATTACAGAAAATGCGTCCAAGTGTCCAACAAAGTATTGAAGATAGGATTTTGCCAAATATTATTGAAAATAAGAAAGAAGAAAATTTAGCAACTGCTGATGGAATGTCAAAAGAAAATATTGTCCTTCTGGACAGAAGTCCAAAGAAAAAAGAACTTATTATATATAATCTAAGAGAAAGAAAAGCTCGAAAGTAATACTTAATGTAAAAGATAAAAAAAAATAAAAATAGTTATATACATATATATAGCTAGGGTTTCTCTGGCTATGTATTCATGAGCAATGTGAATAGAGAAAAATATAATATAAATATCATGTAAATGTATGTTATCAGTTGAGGAACAAAATTATTATAGGGGTAGTTGTAGGGTATTGACTAAGAAACAATGACTGTTAATATCATGATTAGCGGCACTCTTATTATCGATCATTATGAATGTCATTATTATCATTACGCTCTATTATTATTGTTACTCAATACGAGTACGTATTAAGCTTAGTCTAGACGATATGTTGAATCAGCATATGTATGCTTACTGTCATATGCTTCAAAATAAAAGCAAACGTCTCTATCAACATATTGAATATGTTAAGCGTCTACACGATATGCTGAAAATGTGAAAATTTTTACATTTAACATATGCCAGCAAATGATATTTCAACATAAAGTTCAGCATACAATTTTCGCGTCTACACGATATGTTGAATTTCGTATGATGATAAGTTTGTTGTTAAGTAGTGAGAAAATCTGTTCAAAATAGAAACTAAATTTGAGAGTACTCTTTTCACAAAAATAAAAATGTGTTGAAAGAAGAGAGGAGAGCATACGCATAAGCAGCGTTGCCAAATGTGGAGATTTATCTGTATTTTGAAGTTTTTCGAAGCATTGAGCAGTTTTGAATTTGGGTTTTTTGTTCTGAAAATCACGTTGTTTTAGTGTTTTCGACGTGCTTTTAATTTTTCGAAAATTCGAGACAACCGCTGACTTTTTATTTCCTTTTTTTTTTATATTTTTATTTGAAATATAATGATGATGATGAAGATAGTGTTCATATGTAAGAATGCCGGGAGCTACGTTATTGGCAGTAATTGTTTTAAGAAGGCAACATATAATTCAATTTTGAAAACATTGCAAAAGACTTCGACTGATTTGAAAACGTTAATCATTTGGCTCACCGCTTTAAAATCGCATATTTTTTGTGCGCAGAACACCTTTTGTGTGATTTCAAATCACTTGTAGAAAACGTTGTTTTTGTTCTATATGCAGTTTTTTCACTGGAAAATCAGAGTTTTTTCTCTAAATTTGTAGAATTCATTAAATTGACAAATCTAACTGAAAATATGCCAAATCAGGCAACACTGATATATGAAATATCAATTCTGTATGCTATCAAATTTGCCGTATGCTGAAAAGCTTGCATATGCTTTTCAACAAATAACATATCGCTTAGCATACGTTGGAAATTTGTTAAAAAATAAAAATATGGTGTCTACACGATATGCTATAATTGTGAACATACGTTTGTTGGTATCGTTAACAAATGCCCATCATATGTGGTTCAATATACATATGTTGAAAAAATTTTGTGTCTACACGATATGTTGGCACTGGTAACAAATTTTTAAACATAAATATGCTGATTCAACATATCGTCTAGACTAAGCTTTATATTTGCTGATACCATTTCTGGAAACAATAGAATAACTGTAATAAATATTTTACTGCCTAATTAGTCTTTACAATTTATACATTAACTCACTCACTAAGTATTCGATAAAGAAGTAACATCGATATTAAAATAAGAATATAATATGAAATAAATAAAATCCTTATATACTTAAGGTGTAATTCATAAATGATTATTAAAGTTATTGTGGCGTTAATGTACGAATTTTGTATGAGAAAACCGGTTTTAATGTGCACATTAACTTTATGAGTCGTTTATGAATTTCACCTTTAATTTATAATAAACTGGTGTCTTACTTCAGAAAGCTAAGTTTATTACAGTGGCGACGAGGATGATAGAATTTTGAAATATAATTGAGTGTGAAAAAAAAGGTGATATCTAAACACGTTCCGAGCTTGTTAAAAGGGATATCATAAATGGCGACTACACAGATAGTACAAATAATTGGTAAAGCACCAATTTTTGACCACACTCACAACAACTGGTCAATATTCGAGAACCAAATGAAACAATTTCTAGTAGCAAATTATGTAACTAATGTCGTGAAAAAGAAGGCAATTTTGCTGACATCCCTATGCGATGGATCGTATACATTGTTACGAAATTTAGTGAGTCCGGAAAAAATAGAAGATGATGCCATAACTTATGATAAGTGTGTACAAGCGATGGAAAAACATTTCAAAGCGACAGCATCAGGTTTTGCAGAAAGGTACAAATTTTACAACGCTTCGAAATTAGCTACGGAGACAATAAACGAATGGGCCGTACGCGTTCGATCGTTAGCAATTAATTGCGAGTTCGGTAAAAATTTATCAACAGCAATTCGTGATAAGTATGTAATGGGCTTGGAAAAGGGTCAAGCCCGGGACAAAATCTTTTTAGAGTCGGTCGAGTGTTCGTTCGACAAAGTAATTGAAATAGCCAACAATACCGAGTATGCGAAACACCAATATGAAACAGTAGCAGTAAAAGAGGAGCAGGTAAATCACATCAGAAAAACAAATGGCTATAGAGACAAACGAGATTCGCAAAATAAAGCGTCAGATCAACGTTACAAGAAAGACGACCATCACTGTCAAGTTTGCGGGTATAGAAATCATAAAAGCGAGCAATGTAAGTTTAGAAATTATAAGTGCAATAACTGTCATAAGAAGGGACATTTAAAAAAAATGTGTAAAACAAGAAATTGTAATTTTTTACAACAGGTAGACAGGGACTTAAGTTTATTTTCTTTAACAAGTTCAGAAGATGGACCTATAAAAATTAAAGTATTTATTAATAACAATCCTTTCGATTATTAATTACAATCTTCTCATTAAAATTTTATTTTTGGCAGTACATAGAACTTTGATTTAGAATTTTAGTAGTATTATTTAACAAAAAAAAAAAATTTTAATTACGCAGGATTGGAACTGAATTTGATCGCTGATAAGAGGTGTAGCGGCCTTGAAATCGGTACTGATACGTTCTGCTAAAAACTGATTGGGTATAAATAATAATAATATTTTTTCAACATAAAAAAAAAACTCTTAGTAATTTAGAATTTTCATTAATTCAATAAAACTGAACTTGAGGTTAAATAATATTACTTCCCATAGGTACATCAATATAAGTTCGAATAATAATTGCGGTTATTCGTAATCAGGGTTGTCATAGAATCCAATCTTGTCGTTATTGGATTTGAAAACGACAAAAAAAAAATACTTTGGTGTCATGAAATCCAATGTTATCGGTTTTATGTTCGAACTAGAATTTGTGTCGGTTTTAGGTGTCACATAGGGAGATCGATCGAATATTATTCGGCCGGTTTTAACCGGTTTTTTAGGTTTCGCCGAAGCCGGTTTTTTTTTAAATATGCATTTTTCGAATATCAAATAAACCGGTTATTTTAATACGGTTAACCGGTTATTTGAAAGAGGTACAATTGCTTACATTTTCCTTATTTTTATTGCAACTATGCACGCAATTGAAGTCTCTCTGAGAGTTTTATAATAATAGATGTGGCAACCTTGTAGGTTTCATGAATAACGTAGAAAATAACAAACATTTATAGCAGGTACATGCGTTTATACAACTCTGCCTCGTCAAAAAGTTCTTGTCGGTTGTCAAAAATTACATAGAGAACAAAAACACTATTCGTCATACATGCAAGAAAACTCACATACGCGCTTACGAGCCGTTTAGATAACGCATGTACTCGTACCTCTTAAAGATGTGCCTTATGTTCAAACAATATTAAAAACCAAGAGAAGAGTGTGGAAAATTATAGAAGCTTGTATTTTTCTCAAAAACATATAATTGAAAAATTTCAACTGCATAATTGTAATAATTAGTGCTTGTAAGTAATATTGCCAATAATAAATATGTAGATATTTAAGTGCGTTAATCTATATTCATACAGATGTCTTCTGAAGTGTGGAAATATTTTGAACGTGATGGAAAAGATAAGGCCAGATGTGGGAACTGTCCTAAAATTTTAAGCTGCAAAGGCTCTTCTACTTCAGGGCTAATTAACCACCTCAAGAATGTTCATAAAATTGAAATAATTCTGCAGCAAGGAAAACTTGATGATATTCCAACCAATTCCAAGGAGCAAGCAAATAACACAATTATAAAATACGCTGTCAAAAATGAATCTCTGGGTGAAATATTAGCACGTTGTGTTGCCGAAGATGGAATATCCGTAAAGGCCCTGAGAAAGTCTAAAGTTGTTCATTCATATTTACAAGCTAGAAAGTATAATATGCCAGCGGAATCGACTATATGGGACAAAATTTATCAGTTTTATTTGTTAAAGCAACAGGAATTGAGAAGTAAATTTGAAAAAATCAAACAAAATGATGGGAGATTTTCAATTGTAGTCGACGAATGGACTGATATTTCATACAAAAAATATGTTAATGTTACTATTCGTTACTACAACGCTGAGAAAAAGTTATTTGTAATATACAATCTTGGATTGGAAGCATTTAAAGGGAAGGCTACCGCAAATAACATCGAAGAAGTAATTAAAAACAAACTGACTGAATTTTCGTTATCTAGTGAAAGTGACATTGTAGCATCTACCCATGATGGTGCAGCGGTTATGCAAAAATACGGTCGAAACATAGACGCAGAATCTCAGCTATGTATAAATCACGCAATCCATCTTTGTGTTGTGGACACAATTTACAAAAAACAAAACTGTAGCATTAGCGATAATCTTAGCTCTGACGAATCAGAGTTGGATCAGCAGGATTGCGAAAATGAAGTGTCTTTTTTAATTGATGAAAATACTATTTTAAAGGAAAACATCGCTGATACAATATGCCGCGTAAGAAAATGTGTCAAAATGTTTAACAAATCAAGTGACAAACAGAATAAGCTTCAAATGTATGTTAAAGATCAAGAGAAAAAGGAGATTAAATTTATTCACGATGTAAGACATAGATGGAATTCAATGTTAAAAATGATTTCACAATTTTTAAGAATTCATAAATGTATTAACCATGCTCTTTTAGAGATGGGAATAACTCCATTTAGTGAAAATGATATACAAATATTAAATGGTCTACAAAATACTTTGAAGCCGTTAGAAGTATCTATAAATGAATTGTCAAAAAACTCTACCACTTTAGTAGAGGCAGAAGGCATTTTTAAATTTTTGTTTTCTAAATTTCCAACAATTCAAAATCCTCTTTCATATGATTTATTGGAATGCTTAAAATTACGTATTACACAACGACGAAATAAAGTGCTCAATACTTTAATATTATACCTAAGTACTGGACACTTTCCCGTTAGCAGTTCTTTTCTTCAATATTCTAACAAGAGTGATACAAAAGAATTTGCCTCTCAACTATATAATCGTTTATTTAGTGATAAAGTTGATATTGTAACAAATTTGGATGAAAAAGATAATAGTGCTGATTTTGAGCAAAATTTGGAAAATGAACTAAGCCATACTATTAAATGTATGCAAACACCAAAAGACCGTATACAAGTAAATCGTAATGAAAACATTTTGGAAGATTTTTTTATTTAGACAAGTGTCATAAGAGATCTGAAAGACTTGAAAAATTACTTAATGCCTTGTATTCTATAAACCCAACAAGTACGCTAAGTGAAAGGGCTTTTTCGATTTCAAGTTTTATAAAAACAAAAGAAAAAAACAGATATACTTCAAAACATTTGAACTGTATCTTGTTTTTAAAAGATTATTTTAAAAGAATCAATTAAATACATAGCTTTTTATATTATATTCTTTATCTAGTGAGATCTCATTTTGCAAATAATTACATATCGATGGCTTTCTATATTAACCCATCGATATATACATACATATAGATAAATAAACATATGTACATATAAAATTACATATATAATTATATATGTATGTATGTGTAATAATAAATATGTATAAGTATAATAATATAAGTATGAACTTATGTAATTTTTATTTAGTTACGATACTGTTGTTAATTCCTTATTTAATATAAATAAACCTTATTTTTTAACGAATTTTTATATATTTTAATGAAATAACCGGTTAACCGGTTACGTTTTAAATTTTTAGCCGAAAGCCGGTTTTTTAAAAAATGCAACTATTCGAACTATTCGAAAACCCGGTTTTCAGAAAAAGTCGAATAATCGATCTCCCTAGTGTCACAGGAACCAATGTTATCGGTTTTGTTATTGGAAATAAACCAAGTAGCTTACAGCTGTCGTTTTTTTCATTGGAAATAAATAAAGTAGCCAAAAACTCCATTTTTCATTTTATTATTTTAAACATTTAGAGTTTTGTGAAGATGTAAGTAAATTAAAGTGGATAAATTGGTAAAAAAAATTATTTATTTTAATGTTTGATAGGACCCTTTAGCTAAAAATCGCAACGAAGCTGCAAGTTGCAATGGCGGGATCTTAGAACGTGAAAGGTGTTCTTTAATTGTGTCAAGTACCGAAACGTTGTGCTTAAAACTGATTGGATATAAATAATAATATTTTTTCAACATAAAAAAACTCTTAGTTATTTAGAATTTTCATTAATTCAATAAAACTGAACTTGAGCCTAAATAATATTACTTCCCATAGGTACATCAATATAAGTTCGAATAATAATTGCGTTTATTCGTAATCAGGGTTGTCATAGAATCCAATCTTGTCGTTATTGGATTTGAAAACGACAAAAAAAAATACTTTGGTGTCATGAAATCCAATGTTATCGGTTTTATGTTCGAACTAGAATTTGTGTCGGTTTTAGGTGTCACAGGAACCAATGTTATCGGTTTTGTTATTGGAAATAAACCAAGTAGCTTACAGCTGTCGTTTTTTTCATTGGAAATAAATAAAGTAGCCAAAAACTCCATTTTTCATTTTATTATTTTAAACATTTAGAGTTTTGTGAAGATGTAAGTAAATTAAAGTGGATAAATTGGTAAAAAAAATTATTTATTTTAATGTTTGATAGGACCCTTTAGCTTAAAATCGCAACGAAGCTGCAAGTTGCAATGGCGGGATCTTAGAACGTGAAAGGTGTTCTTTAATTGTGTCAAGTACCGATACGTTGTGCTTAAAACTGATTGGATATAAATAATAATATTCTTTCAACATAAAAAAAACTCTTAGTTATTTTGAATTTTCATTAATTCAATAAAACTGAACTTGAGCCTAAATAATATTACTTCTAATAAAATAATAATGTAACAATTAATTAACCACAAATAATTTGATTTCGAAATGCGTTTTTATTTTTGAGTATATTTTACAGTTCAGAGTAAGAACTCCTCCCCTAATTTTTTACAGACACAGTTTTTCTGTAAATTTGCAAATAATTCAAATTTTTACAGACACAGTTTTTCTGTAAATTTGCAAATAATTTTATTACGTGACAGTTGTTATAGGTTCAATTTAGTAACCAAATCAGCTGTTTGTTTCAATTCATGACATATTTTTTCATTTTGCACATTTCAATCGAAAAGTTTCTCGTAGCGGGAGTTACAGAACATGGGTACTGACCACTATGAACCATTAACGAGAGCATGATCGCGCACGAGTAATTGTGCTATGTGTAAAATGCAGGTTTATGTTTAATTTATTTCTTTGTCGTCGTCATCAGCAACCAAAATAATGTAAACATTCCTACCGCTTGTAAGTTTATGGTTGTTGTTAGAATATGAACTTATATATAGTTCTCTTTATTTTTTGTGTTCATTTATATTTGAGTTTATGTTATATTATATTTATGTATGTATGTATGTATTGCACACAAGGAAAAACTAACTGTTTAATAAATGTTTTTTTTTTATTTTGAATTTTTTGTGACATTAACATATTGGAATTTTTAAATTCAGTTGCGACGATTATAAAAACGCGACTTTTCACTACTAGAGGTTAAACTATACTGAGCCATGTACATAAAAGCTCGAAAGAGTATTAATAGCTCATTAGAAATGTATTAATTCCTATTACATTGGGGCTTTGTTTAGTTCTTCTATTGTAAACGGGACGCATTTTTTATTCACCCCTATAGCGAATAAACATTCCCATGAAAAAAAATCCCAAATTTTTTGTTTTACTATCGTGAATGATTCCCGTGAATTTTTTTTGGGAATGAATTCCTATACCTTACAAATATGGCGCCCTTTGCTCCAATGGGAGTTAGAGCAACATATATGTATATATTGTAGGAAGGCGGAATTGATCCTCCTTTCTAAGTTGGATTTTTATTGTTTTATTTAATTTTGTAATACTTAAGTAAACCCAGACCAGACGATGTACGTCCAAGTAGGATAATACTTATTTATTAATTTATTTACTTCGGCAAAGAGACAAATCGGACTAAGAAGTCTTAAGATGTCTTCTTTGCTTTGTATTGTTTTAAAATCAAATAAAACTCCGCTGTTTGTTCTTTTCAATCCAGTAGATCATAAGCGAATGAATTTTATTTATTATGAAATGTTCTTACTTAGCTTTTAACAAAATCTTCTAAAATAATCTGAGTCAATATTTTTAGCTAACATTGAAAATAGAATTGTCTACTCTTGAGTGATAGTACAATGTTTTGCATGTTAAAGACAAAGACAGCATATAAGAAATAAATAAAACTAAATATAATAATGAGAGCAATTATCTTGAATCCATTATCTTACTCAAGTCTTAACGACACAACTTTTCTTTATTTAATGATCATCACTTTTAAAACAGATCGGTTACTAAGTGAAAAACTACCGTGAAATTGCACAGCAATATTTATTGCCTTCCACTGAGAACTAGCATATACTTATGTATATAATTACGTATATAAAACGATCGTATGTTAATTTATTAAAGAAGACAAATTATCTCTGCTTATTGCAATAGTTATATGCCGAGTACACAATGTAATACGTACGAGTATATAATTAAGAATTTAATGAGGTATGTACATATATATATAAGGGCAAACTCTATGTAGAACTTGTTGGGGAACGAACCCTGATAGTAAGCTTAAAGTTTTTATTTATCTTAATGCAAAGTTTGTAATTTTAAAAGTGTTATGTACAATTGAGAACAAAATTGAATAGAGTTTTATATCGGATAATCTATCTAGTTTTTAAAAATCGCAACAAAACTTGTTAGTCCGCAACTTTTCTACATTTAAGGACGAACAAGAAAGTGATTTTTCTTTTCCTTCCAAAAGAAATATGACTGTTGTTTTTTCTCGGAAATTGAAAGATATAATGCATGCATATCCTGCGTATTGGAAAAAAAATAGAAAACAGAATTCTTCTTATTGTTTTATTTGAAACGTGTGGCTCGACCCACGAAAGCCGGGCATATTTCTAAACTTTTAAGTCGTGAGAATGATATTTTCCAAGAAACTTCCCGTTTATATCTTCAATTTCATACAAATTGGATCCAATTTTTTTTTTAATTTTGCATTTTGTGAACTTCGGCATAAATTTTCTGTTGATGTGTTTTGGCATATTACTAAGGATGTGATTTTTCTTATAGACAATCTGCCCAATCTGGAATTCTTTGGGCCTGCTTCTTAAATTATAAATTTTTGTTGCCTTTTCGTGTGCTGTTGTCAAATTTTGTCTCAAATTCGCTCGAATGCTACTCATTTTGTCAACATGGTTTTGTATAGGCAAATCTTCACCAGACATACTACAAAGTTTTTCTAATATTTTATATGTGGAGCCGTGCAAAACCATATTTTGACCGAATGCCGCGTAATAGGGTGAGCATTTTATGGATGCATGATAATCGCTTCTTAACGTGCTTAATATTTTCGAAATAAACAAATCCCAGTCCCCATGTTCTTTCTTGTCTTTCAGAAAATATCTGATTTTTGTAATAATTTCGCGATTAGCTCGCTCAGATGCGTTAGAATGGGGTGCATAAAAACCAGTTGTGATATGTTTTATATCATATGACTTAAAAAACTTGTTCATTTCTTTTGAAACAAATTGTTTTCCATTGTCACTGTGAATTACTCTTGGGACACCGAATGTTGGAAATATCTCGGTTTGAAAAAATAGGATTACATTAGCTGATGTGGCTAATTTAAGTGGTTTGAGGAATAAAAACTTAGTCATATGATCTAAGCAAATGAAAATCATAGTATTCTTCGCCTTTGTCAATGGATATGGGCCAATAAAGTCACAATATAGTCTTTCGAATGGCCTATTCGTCACGATTTGTTTACCCATTAGGGGCCTTGAAATCTGATTTGATGACTTTATACATTTACAGACATCGCAATTTCTTACATATGACTTAACGTCCTCTACCATTGAAGGCCAAAAATATTTCTCGCGAATTCTGTGTAACGTTTTAAGAAGGCCTCCATGGCACGATGTATTCGAGTCATGACATGACTTAATAACAATTTGAGACAGAGACTTTGGAATCCAAAGACGCCAAAAGCATTCCTCGTCTTCTTCGTCCGTTTTTCTAAACCTTACTCGTTTCAATACATGATTATCGGAAACGTGCAGATCTGGCAAGCGTTCCTTGTTTTCTAATACCGTCTTTCTAAGCTCTTCATATTCGCAGCAATTAAATTCAGGAGAAAACAAATCTACATCATAGGACGCCCCTAACTTAACTATTTCGTCCACGTCAAAACGGGAAAGGCAATCTGGTACTATATTTAATTTCCCTTTCCTATGCTCGATAAAAAAATCATATCGCTTGAGTTGAAGGCTCCAACGTGCTAAACGCCCATTTAAATCTTTTTGTGACATAAGCCATTTTAAGGAAGCGTGATCTGTTATGATTCGAAAAGGTAGCCCTTCAATATATGGTCGAAATTTTTTTACACAGACTATAGCTGCGAAACATTCTAATTCGGTAACAGTGTAGTTACTTTGCGCCTTTTTCAGTTTTTGCGATACATATGAAATCGGGTGTTCTTTTCCATCAACGTCTAGTTGAAATATAACCCCACCAACACCAATCTTAGATGCATCACACTGAATAATAAATTCTCTTTTGAAATCTGGTTGCGCTAGAACGGGTGCAGAGGAGAGTGACGCTTTAAGTTTTTCAAAAGAATTTTTCGCGCTATCGGTCAAACAGAATGATTTTTGCGTCTTCTTCAAACAGTCGGTGAGTGGGCCAGCAATGTCCGAAAAGTTGTTAATAAATGACCTATACCAATTTGTCATGCCGATAAATCGACGAACCTGTTTCGGGGTCTTAGGTAGAGGGAATTCCTTAATAGAGCTCACTTTATCAGGGTCCACTTTCAGACACCCATTCCCAACGACATAACCTAAATATTTGTTTTCCTTTTGACAAAATTTGCTTTTACCTACATTTATGGTTAATTTTGCAGTTCTCAGGCAGGTAGCGACTTGCTTCAAAAGCTCCATATGGGAATTAAAATCAGGACTGCAGACGAGCAAATCATCTAAATATATAAAAACGTTTTCTCTCATGCGGGATGGAATTACCTTATCCATGAGCCGACTCATAGTCTGTGGTCCATTGCAAAGTCCGAAAGGCATATATTTATAATGGTATAGTGGCTTACCGGGGATTGCAAAGGCAGTTTTTTCTTTCGACGAATCCGTAAGTTTAATCTGAAGGAATGCGTCTTTCAAATCAATCGCACTAATATAAAATGTATCTTTAAGCCTGCTTAGAAGTCCATTTATATGTGGCAGTGGGTATGAATCCTTTTTGGTAATTGAATTCAACTTCCTACAGTCAATGCATAGTCTTACTTTTCCTGGTTTTCTCACTAATACTGCTGGAGAACACCATGGAGAATTGGATTCTTCTATAACGCCCATTTTTAAAAGCCTATCAATTTTGGCATAAGCTTCCTCTTGTTTTGGTGGCAAAAGAGGGTAGTGCTTGCTTTTGATTGGGAACGCATCACCAGTATCAATGTGATGTTCTAATATGTCTGTGCATCCAAGTCCAAGCTTTTCAAAAGACGGAAATTCCTGAATTACTCTTTCAAACAATAGTTTCTCTTCTGGAGAAAGTTTATGAAGATTTCCACTATCGTTTGAGTTAGAAAGTAATTCATCAATAAGTGGTGAACCTAAGGGTACAATTTCTGGAGCCAGGGCGAATTCCCGCCAAAAATCAACTCCAAAATAGGCCTCTTGGCCTAGTGATGGGACTAGATAAAAGTTTATATTTCGAGAAACCCCCTTGAATACTATTGGCAAAGTACAGAAACCTATTACGGATTGTTTCGCGTTGTTTGCTGTTTTGATTGAACAATTAATAGGCTTAAATGCAACATTAATTTTTTCTAGGAATTCTTGGCAATTTTTCCCTAGGACAGAAACATTTGCTCCAGAGTCTAGCAATCCAATTAGGGGCTTTTCAAAAACAGTCACCTTGGCAAACGGTCTTTCATCTCCACCATGAATTACAGTAGATTCTAAAACTTTCCTAAAAAGCTTCCTCTTTTTATATCGTAATCTACATTTCATTATTTTTAAGGATGGCTTTTTAAGCGTCATAAAGGAATTTTTTAAAATTGGGAAATTGGTATATGGTAAATCAGTTTGAGTTGAGATAGTGTTGGAATCAATTTGGTTTGGAATGGAAGAAAAATTTTTTGAATTTTTGGAAAGCCTTAATTTTGACTCGGGGAATTGTGGGATGGACGAGTGTCCCCGGTTGCCAGTTCGCCCATTTTCTTGTTTCCCTGATTGTGGTTATTTTGACACTTTGGTGTTAATACGCCTTTTTTGCCACATTTGAAGCAGAATGGCGTCTTAATTTCTTGTGGGCAATATATATAAGAATGACCGTGTGCATCGCAATTCCAACATTGAATTTTCGAGTAGTCATAGTTTTTTCTTCTTGACGAAAATGAAATTGCTTCAATTTGTGGGTCGGCAAAAATTGATTCTTCTGAGTCTGGTAGGGAAATTTCAAGTTCATTTGCATTTTTGGTGTATCCCGTTGGATTTTGAAACCTAGTGTCCCTAATGACACTCTCGGCTTTTCGAGCGGTATCACGAAATAGGTTTAAATCATTCGATTCAGCATTAAAAGGCAAGAATCGCATGTTGGTATTAAAATTTTTCTTAATAATATCAATAATCGTTTGATCTGGCAGTGGATGCTGGAGTCGGAGATTCATTGTTATAATTGTCGAGTGGAAATCATCATAGCACTCTTTTATTTGTTGCTTTCGCGAAGACATTTTTATGAGAATATCGTTATCAGACTGTAGATGACCAAATTCTTTAGTAAGGGCTTGACGTCATGACGTATATGTGACATTTCTATTCTGTCTCATAAAGAGCCAATACCAGTTTTCTGCCTTCCCTTCTAAAAGAACATGAAAGTTTGATATAAGATGTTCTTCAGAACACCTAGATGTAGCAGTAAGAGTTTCTATCTTGAAAATAAAATCGGAAACTGATCCAATACCGTCGTATGAAATTTTCCACCTTTCCAGTTTTACGTTGTTATCAATATTTTGATTTAAAATACTTTGATTATTATTATTAGGGTAGTTGTTATTTATTAAACGTTGCGAAAATTCTTGCGGTCTATAGGTATTCGACTGATTTCCACAGCCTATCTGAGAAATGCTGTCTCGTAAGGAGCTAAGCTCTCGCCTAAACTCTGCTCGTGTATTTCTCATCGTCTGCTCTACTACAGCAATTAATGAATCAAAAGGAGTATTCATATTTGCGTTATTATTACTATTTGAAATGGCTGAGGAGAATGAATTACTTTAGATTTCGTTTTTGGAATTGCGCCTTGTAGCTCTATAGAAATATTATTTTGAGAAGAAGAATTTCTTGTAGCGCGTCCCCGTCCAGCAGAGTTTCTTGTATTACCGAATGAATTATTTCTTTTATCCATTACACTCTAACAGAACAAGAATTCCATACAGTATTTGTAAACAGCTAATATTTAGTGAATAAAACAAGTATTAACGATGAATACCTCCAATAACCAATCTGCGATAATCTTAAAATTACTAAATGTTAAATCTTGAAATTCAATATATCAAAAAAAATACGATTTAAAGGTAACAATTTAATTATATGTATAATGGGAAGGATGGGCAATGACGCAACAAGGACAATTATGGAAGCTAACGTGCTAGACTTCGAAAAGTGCAACGTAACCCAATACGGATCTACTTTTCGCAGCGTATCTTTGTAATATAAACTGCTAACAAGCAACGCTAGTAACAGTTAACCAATATCTAAACTACACGGACTTTGTTAGCATTGAAGGAAAAAAAAAATATATTTCTATCTTTTTTTTTACGATTATTTTGCTAAGCTAAATGCATCAATAAAAAGCTACTTGGCCTTCAGAAATTGGACCATTTACTAACTTAAGCAAAATTTTTCTGTTCGTTTAATTTGTTTTTGTAAGTACCTGTTTCATAATTGTCGCAAATATAGATTTTAAGTTTTAATAAACATGCAAAAAGTATGACTAACAATCAAAATAGGTATTTTTCAGGTGTAATTATATTGCTCTACCCAATAAACTACTAGCATTGGCTAGGATAGCCTTTGCGTTGGGCGCCATTTATGTTACGCGCGGCTAATATGCACAATAATTTGCGAATAATTTTTCTTCCTGACGGTTGGCTAGAGTTAAGCGGCATTAAATAAAGGTATTACGGTTAGCTCTGTGGTAGATGTACATAGTTCTTAACCCGTATTCCGAGTCGCGTAAACATAAAACATACTCTCATCATGCCATTTCATTTACCATGGAGTATAAAAAATGTGTTTATTGTTTTCAGGCAATAAAAGAAATTAAACAAAATACATAGTAGGTGGAACACTGACATGGTGACATGTCATGTAAGGTACAATTTTCTCAACCTTATTTTATATTTTTACACATAGACAGATACTTTACTCATAGTGATAATTCTGTCTCCATATAGCTAAGCACCTTTACCCAATTGTGTCCATATTGCGTCGTTTCCGCCCCTCCCATCAATGTAAACTATTTACTGGTTCATGTTAAATTAATATTCATTAGCAAAATTTATTAAGAAGGAAGAATAAGTAATAATCATAAAATTAAACGAAATCTTAATTTTAATGCATGTTACTCTTTTCATATCTGAGAGGACATACATACATTATGTATATTAAATATGAAAACAAAAAAAATTCTAATAAGATTATTATGTATGGAACAAAATGAAATTGACTATACGACGAATATAATTAAGGAGCGCAAGTTTTAATAATTTAATTAACAATTTAGTATAAATGAAATCATAATGGAGAAAAAATAAAATATATATGTATATAATCAATACATTTTACTCACAATTTCAACGTTCCAATTTACGATTTCTCCATGATGATGGGCCCAGCAATTAGGAGTCTATGAACGCGTTGTTGTTGGTAATTAGTAAATGATGATTATGTTTTGCAATTTACATTAAAGTTTAAAGATAAGAAAATATTAAAAGACATTATAAAATAACATATGTGTGTACACTCATAATTGCGATATAAGGTTCTTTCGTTTAATTAATATAAAATGTTAATATGCTTAATCTTCTTTTTATTTTATTCTAAATTATAATGAATTTCATGATAGTTCAACGTAATGGAAATGACGTATATGAAAACTAAGCATATTTTACATTTGATATGAAAATTCATTTGACATTGGTAAAAAAAAATTTAATAGAGATTTTAATTATATATGTACATTCAGTGATATTAGCAGCTTTTTGGTAATTTCAGATAACTTTTAGAGGAATTCAATTCTTTATAAGATATGTTTTAAATTTAAATTTAAGAATAATTCTTTTTCTTAATTCGCATAAAACATTTTTACTCTAGCGCGAAGTAAAATAGTTAAGTAGATTTAAGGAATAAAGTTTAACTTCTGGTGTAGCCCAAACTTAAATTAATTAGGTACTTAGCTTCCTTGAATTATTTATAACTTGAAGTTTGTTGCATAATATTAAGGTTTGCGACAGATCTGTCCATGGGTAACGGGTCAGCTTTAAGGTTAGGTGTTATCCAAGCTCCCAAAAAAATTCCCCAAATACAGCGGGTGTTTCAATTGTTATTTTTTTGTTGACTCATACGAGTTACTATTTATAAAGTTTAACTCCTGGAGGAAGTTTTTAAGTTGCTGGGCAAGTCTTGTTCTTGTGGGATTCTCCAAAACTTTTTTTTTTATATGCAGTGCCACATGTACGTTTTAGGTCTTTATTTTTGTAAATTCTTGCTCCGCCTCAAGTCTTAACGACACAACTTTTCTTTATTTAATGATCACCACTTTTAAAACAGATCGGTTACTAAGTGAAAAACTACCGTGAAATTGCACAGCAATATTTATTGCCTTCCAATGAGAACTAGCATATACTTATGTATATAATTACGTATATAAAACGATCGTATGTTAATTTATTAAAGAAGACAAATTATCTCTGCTTATTGCAATAGTTATATGCCGAGTACACAATGTAATACGTACGAGTATATAATTAAGAATTTAATGAGGTATGTACATATATATAAGGGCAAACTCTATGTAGAACTTGTTGGGGAACGAACCCTGATAGTAAGCTTAAAGTTTTTATTTATCTTAATGCCCAGTTTGTAATTTTAAAAGTGTTATGTACAATTGAGAACAAAATTGAATAGAGTTTTATATCGGATAATCTATCTAGTTTTTAAAAATCGCAACAAGAGCCGTACTTGCTATCAGGGTTTCGAATTTGTAATTTCAGCACTCTCTGTTGCTATTTTCTGAGTTATGTTCTACAAATAATTAATATGTTCTTTTTTTCAACCACATGCTTTCTGATGATAGTTTAGATAGTTAAAAAAAATGCTTTTCTTTCAGCAGTCAAACAAACAAACATCAAAGCAGTGGTAGTTACAACAACCCCAAAACTGAGTAGTCAGCAAAAGTTTTTAGGAGAGTTTGGTGTTTTACGTGATAACATTGATTTGAAAATAGCGTAATCCGGTGAGAACAGCATCATAAGATCAGACAGTGTGGTCGACCATGCAGTCTTTGCTGCTGATTTTTAAAAGTGGTTTCTTGCCGCGAGTTAAGGACACTAGTATTAGGTATTTGGGTAAGATAAATATTAAGGAACATTTTATATATTAAGATTAGGAATCAAAGGAAACAAAGAAATAGATTTAAGAAAAAGTAATTCTTTGTAATAACAAAGATAAGAAAGTAATAAGTAAAAAGACATATCACAAAATATCATAAACAACCATAAATATACAAGATAACAAAATATCATAAACAACCACAAATACACAAGATCATAACATATCATAAACAACCCTAAATGGAAAAATATTGTAAATATTGTAAACAACCAAATATTGTAAGCCATCTAATATTGTAAACAACCTTTTTTAGAACAATAGAACAAAGAAGTTATGATAAGATAAGTATGTTATTCATTTAGTATTTAAGACGAACATATTTTGTAAATCGAGCAGTTAAAAATAAGTAGTTAAGACGCGTAGTCGTCATTTGTATTTTTGATTCAAAAATTAATGAAGAAAAATAAATAAAAAAAAGATTTGTTGTTTTTTAATAAAAGAGATAAAAGTATCTTTAATTGGCGATCCTGCCAGGAGGATAATTTTTTTTTTTTTTTTTTTTATATATGTATATTATTTATTGAATCTTCAATAATAGATTGAAACATCAATAAGTTTTTCAAATCTTAAATCTAAAAAAAAAATAATAAATATAAGTTTAGCCAATGCTAAACATAATTTTTAGTTACAACGGTTGATGTTTGTTGTTTTACATCTCTCGTGTACGGCTGATAGAAAGAGTGTCCCTCCTCCTGAGCCGGGTGTGGCCTCTATACTCTAGAATATTGCGCGCAAGTGGGTTTGGGTGCAACTCAAGTTTTTTAATGTATTTTTTCGCGTGTTTCGAAAATACTGTCTTTACCAACGGAACGTCTAGATCTTTATGAATTCTATGGTTTCTGGCATACCAGGGGGCTGCAGTTATTGTACGTAGAATTTTAATTTGTCGCCTCTGAATTTTTTCTACATTCGATGCTGAGGCAGTGCCCCATAGCTGGATTCCATAGCACCATATTGGTTTCAGGATCGCGTTGTAAAGTAGAAGTTTACAGTCTAGGCTCAGTATTGAATTTCTACCCATAAGCCAATTCATTTGGGCTGCTTTTAATTTCATTTGCATCAACTTTGCGTCTATATGCGATTTCCATGTTAAACGGCGGTCAAGGTGAACGCCTAGATATTTGACTACAGTATGTTGCGGAATAGTCTCGGTGTTGATTTGTATAGGCGGGCATGACGTGTACACATTTCTGCTCGTTAACTTTTATACGCCATTGTTTGAGCCAATTTTGCAATTTGTATATATACCCTTGTAAATTGCGGGAAGCTTCTACAGGATTTTCGTGAACGCTTAGAAAAGCTGTATCGTCAGCAAATGTTGACGTGTGAATGTTACTGCTTAACGGCAAGTCAGAGGCATATATTAAATAAAGTAATGGACCGAAGATACTGCCTTGGGGAACTCCGGCTTCGATCGACTGCGGTGGGCTTAAAAAATTGCCTTCCCTAACTACAAATTTTCGTTCAATTAGGTAGCTTATTAAAAGCCTAACAATGTTTGCGGGTAAATTTTGCGTTAATTTATGTATAAGACCTTCGTGCCATACTTTATCGAAAGCTTGAGAAACATCTATAAAGAGCGCAGAGCAATATTTCTTCTTTTCGAAAGTGTCTCTGATAACATTCACAAGTCTGTGTGTTTGTTCAATTGTGCTATGTTGTCTGCGAAAACCGAATTGATGATCTGGAATGCATCCACTTCTAGTCACTATAGGCATCAGCTTGCTCATATACAGCTTTTCAAATAGTTTTGAAATGTTGGGCAATAAACTAATAGGCCGATAGGATTCAACCTTCGTATGATCCTTGCCGGGCTTTGGTATCATAATAATCATCGAAACCTTCCATTCTGCAGGATAGTATTGCAGCCGTAGAATACTATCAAAAATGAATAGTATAATTCTTTTTGCAATATAAGGCAGTTGTTGAAGCATTTTGTTGCTTATTTTGTCTACACCTGGGGCTTTTTTGGTGTTAAGACTAGTAATGGCCTTTTCAATCTCCACAATGCTAAATCTTAGTGGTATTTCTGGTAAAGAGACGACTGGTGGCAGTTCAACAATATCAGCAGAAATGTTCGGGGTAAATACTTTTTCTAGGTGCTTAACAAATAGATCACCTTTTTCAGCATCAGTTCTTGCCCAGTCACCATTAGAGGCTCGTAATGGTGGTTTGCAAATCACTGGCCTTTTAAGTCCTCTGGCTGCACGCCACAGCGAATACTCTGTTGATGGTGTTGTATCGAGTTCTTGCAGAAATTTTTGCAGCGATGGTGTTTTTTGTGATTGTAAAACTTTTCTTAGCTGTTTGGTACACTCCTTAAGCCGTAATTTTAGCTGAGGCGATCTGTAACGTTGCCATTCTCGTCGAGCTCTCCGTTTTTCAGTCAATAGCCTTTCTATGTCTGCACAAAAAATATTGTTAAATCTCGCTTGTTGATTTGGTTGAATTGAAGAAGCATTAAGAGCAGCTTGTTTAGCATGTGCTTCAAACAATCTAATAAAGTTTTCTATGTAAGCAGGTGTTCTCAATGGCATATTTTCCGTGCAATGAGCACTCAAATATTTTTTGTATTTCAGCCAGTTAATACGTGCATGTGTCAGCGGTAAATCACATGTATGTGTTGCAGTTGTGTGTGAGTAAATTGTGATAATAGTAGGCGAGTGATCTGAAGACAAATCCAAAGACGCTTCTACTTCAATCATTTCGCTGGACACGCCTTTCATAATCCCAAAGTCGATAACATCAGGAATTTTTTGACGATCCGTTGGCCAATATGTTGGCTGACCACTTGAAACTACATTCAAACCCATTTTTGAAATTGTGTCAAACAAAACACGACCCTTAGGACTAATTAAACGTGAGCCCCAAAATGTGTGTTTAGCATTGTAGTCACCAGCTGCTAGAAAACGGGACCCCAGTGTTGTATAAAATGCGGTATATTGACTCTCTGAAATTGAAAACCTGGGAGGAGAGTAAACAGATGATATCACAAGCTTTTGATAAAAATTTTCAATGCAGATGTTCGTTGCTTGAAGATATTCTTCACGAAGGTCATTTAGTAGGTAGTGTTTTATTCGAGTTTTTATTAGGAGGATAATAAAAAATGTTATCCTTCAAGTGAGCGGACCTACAAAATCATTGTCATTATAAGAACATATAAAAAATTCTTTATAAAAAGAAAAATTAAAATAATCCTTTATAAAAAGGTCATTAAAATAAAATCGTGCAAAGAAGACATAATATTCTGCCCAAAAAGGGAATAATTAATAATTAATGAACGCATTCAAAAAACAAAAAATAAAAACAATTTTTGACACTCATCGACCATTAGAAATGACGACCAATGAAGAACGCATTGCAGCCCTCACCGCAAGGCTTATTGAAATGGAACAATATTGCGAAACGCTGATAGAAAAGGTGTCAAATATAAAAATCAATCCATTGATGGACACAGCACCAATAACAAAACTTAAAGATGTGGAAACAAATTACCAAAATAGCTCAGACATATCCTTAGAAGTATTTAAAGCCCTGCCAACATTTAGTTGTAACCAAGCAGAGTACAGAGCATGGAGGGAAGATGCCTCAAGATTAATGGGTGACATAAAACGGTTTGAAGGACATAGTCGCTATTCAGAAGCCTTGTCAATAATTAAATCCAAAATTAGAGGTCAAGCATCAGATATACTCACCAACAATAATACGCCATTCAATTTTGAAGCTATTCGGAATAGACTAGACTATACATATGCTGATATGCGTCCACTCTACGTACTACAAGAAGAGATGAGAAGGATAAGGCAAAATAAAATGAATCTGTCGGAATATCACGACAAAATAAATCAGGCATTAAATTTAATTACATCAAAAATCTCAATGTCGGGTGAACACACAACCGCTATAGAAGCCATGATAAGAAACGCAAATCATGCAGCAGTGCGAGTATTTGTTACGGGTATCACAAATGCATTCATCAGATTTACACTATATGCCAACACACTTAATGATCTAGAACACGCATATGCAGTGGCACGGACAATTGAACATGATTGTCATCATCAAAATCTACGACTATCATACGATGTCGAAAATAACCGAAATCGTAGTAGCCCTACACATTAAGAAAGAACACATCATTCGCAACAACAGAACTTACGACATTCATATCAGAATCCATAACAATATAATTTATATTACAGACGCCCTAACTTCGAATTCCAAAGATCTCAACCAACACAACAGGGATTTCAACAAACAAGACCTACACCAATGGAAACTGGCTTTAGAAAAGCTATACAAAGACAGCCAAAAAACAACACTCAACACAACATTCAATATCAGCCATTTTCAAACAACCAACCATGGAAAAGAGAACATTGCGGCCATTACCAAAGTAATAAACATCAAAGAATCAACCAATCATCACAACAACACGAAGATGACAATTCCAGCATGTATGCAGAACCGGAACAATCGGTAAATAGCTTAAGATTAGATCATTTAAACTAAAAAACGGGTTGCCCAACCTCACTTTAACCAGTAGTTCATCAAATAATAGATATGATATTTTAATAGATACTGGTGCAACCCATAATTATATAGATTCTAAGTGTGACTCATCAGAGAGAATTAAAATTAAACCAATTAAGATAAAGACAATAAACGGGTTTTCAATGATAAATACCAAAAGAATAATTAAAATAATGAATAGGGAAATAACATTTTTTGAATTAAATAACATAGAATCATTCGATATAATTTTGGGTTTAGAAGGGTTAAAAATATTAAATGCAGAAATTAATTTAAGGGACATGACTTTAACCACCATGAATAGTGATAGTCAGCCCAAATTGAATTATATTGTAGGTGAAGTCAATTATAGGCGAGAGATAGATAGTTTGATGAAGGAAAACAATGGCATAGGACCATTGCCCTTCACAACGACTATTGAAGCAACAATTAGAACAAAAAATGTAGATCCAATATGGACAAAACAATACCCATACCCAATATCAGATAACGAATTTGTCAATCAGGATATTAAAAAATTGTTATATGAAGGAATAATACAGAAAAGCAATAGTCCATACAACTCTCCAATATGGACAGTACCAAAAAAGGGTTTGGACGAATCTGGGAAACAGAAAAAAAGAATGGTTACTGACTATCAAAAACTAAATGCTAATACTATTACAGACATATATATAATACCAGATGTCAATATGACAATACAAAATTTAGGGAAAGATAGGTATTTTACTACATTGGATTGGGAATCTGGATTCCATCAAATAAAAATAGCTGAAAAAGACAGAGAGAAAACCGCATTTTGTGTAAATGGTGGAAAATATGAATTTATTCGTATGTCATTTGGCTTAAAAAATGCACCCTCTATCTTTCAGAGATGTGTAGATGATATACTCAGGGAATACATAGGGAAATTTACATATGTATATATAGATGATGTACTTATATATTCTTCTACGCTTGAGGAACATATGAAACATATTAAAATAATATTTGATGTTTTGAATAAAGCTACATTGAAGATATCTGCAGAAAAATCTAAATTTTTTCAAACGGAAGTAGTATATTTAGGTCATATAATTAAATATAATAAAATTAGTACTAATCCAGAGAAAGTAGAAGCAATAAATAACTATCCAATACCTAAAACATTGAAGGAACTACGAGGTTTTTTAGGAATGACGGGATACTATAGGAAGTTTATTAAGGGATACGCTGGTATATCAAAACCCTTGACAGTACATTTAAGAGACAATGGACAAATAGGAAAGAATCAAAGTAAAAATACCCCAGTAAAACTTGATGAACATGCAATAAAAGCTATCCACATCTTAAAGACAAATTTGAAAGAACAGGTAGAACTTTTTCAACCGGACTATTCTAAACCTTTTGAGCTAACAACTGACGCATCCAACATAGCACTTGGAGCAGTTCTTAGTCAGGAGAAAAAACCAATATTCTTCTTATCACGCACTTTAAGCAAAACAGAGGAAAATTATAGTACCAATGAAAAGGAACTCCTAGCAATAATCTGGTGTAGCATGTGGCCAACAGTGTGTGGTATGCATTGCGATTCAATAGTACCGCAAAATGCAACCATTGACAAACTGCAAGTAAGATGTTTTGTGTGTGTCGGTAATTTGACACTTGTACGGTTAATAAAGTGCAGCAGCACAATGCACTTAAATGAATCACATTTATTAACTGCATTTGTTTGATTGTAAATATAAGCTACACAAAGTATCTGTTGCTTTTAAGTATGCACTCGTTGAACTTTAAAACTGTTGAACACATGCCATACATAAATAGTTGGAAGCTAAATATGCTTATCCAACAATAATATATATTTCTATTCTTTTACTCTTATGTTAAGGTACCCCTAAGAATTATTCTCATAATTAGTATATAAGCCAATGTCATTTAGTTTATAATACAATTAATAAATCAACAGTCTTAGGAGCTCCAAATATACAAGCTCTAAGACAAAAAATAAAATAAATAAAAACTATTTTATTACAGTGGTCATTACAAAAACTTAGAAATTACATTTATGGAGTAGCTGATTTGACGATTTATACCGACCACCAGTCTCTTATATTTGCTACATCAGAAAAAACCCAAATACAAAATTAAGGAGATGGAAAACTATAATCGAGGATTTTGGTGCAAAACTGGTATATAAACCAGGTCACTTGAACGTCGTAGCGGACTCCCTCTCAAGACAGCAAATAAACTCATCCACAATTAGTACAGTACGCTCAGCTGAGAATTCACCAGTAGAATTCATTAAACAAGTAACACGACCATTTAACGCATACGCCGTACAAATTGAATTTGTACGAAACAAAAAGATAGTTGAAACAAGAACACGTACAGTATTTCCCAACAAGGTCAGGCACACTATAAACTTCACGACCAAACAAAACTTAATAACAGAATTAAAAAAAATATTACAACCGAACAGAGTGACAGCGATACATACAACTAGGGAGGAAATTTATGTATTGGAAACTCTATTAAAAAACACATTCAACAATATACAATTGGTATTTACACCAACGAAATTAATTGATGTTCTAAACAATGATAAACAAAAAGAAATAGTAAAAAACACACATGACAGAGCTCATCGAGGCTATAAGAATAATATGCAAGAAATACTCAAGACTCATTACTGGCCTGAGATAAAACAACAATGCAAAGCATACAACAAGAAATGCACTCCATGCCTTTTTGGAAGATATGAGAGACAACCTACACGGGAACCTCTAACAAACTCAGATATACCAACAGAAAAGGGAACGCATATACATGCTGATATATATTATAATGATAATAAAACATTTTTAGTTGCAATAGATAAATATTCCAAATACATAGTAATAAGGGAGTGTGATTCGAAAGAACGAATGAGTGATAAGCTAGAGGAACTAATCACAAATAATATTCCAAACTGCAAACGACTTATGACTGATAATGAACCATGCATGATAACACCATCAGTGAAACAAATGTGTGAAAAATACTGCATAGAAAAAATTGAAACACCAGTCTATAGATCAACAGCGAACGGCCAAGTCGAGCGAGCGCACAATACAATATCTGAATTAGGTAGAATATATAAAATTCAAAATAGTACAACAGTAATAGAAGAAATATTTAAAACAGTCAGAGCACTTAATGATTCAATACATACGGTAACAGGATATAAACCCAGCGAAATACATTTTGGAAAAATAGAACAAGAAATATCTGATAAAATAAAGTCAGCATCAGAGAAAACATTAGAAAGACTAAATAAAGGAAGAAAACACCGTACATTTGAACCAGGCGAACAGATATTAGTAAAAATATCTGGATTGAGAAAGAAAAATAACGCAAGATATAAAGAACACATAGTAAAGGAAGACCGCGAGGACACGATCCTAACACAGGGAGGAGTGCTTGTGCATAAAGATAACATAAAAAATTATACATTAAAAAATGAAGATAATCAAATTCCTAATATTACTCGTGAATGCCGCATTAGGAAAAGAAGTGGAAATAAAAAACCTAGAAGGAAGGAAGTACGTTCTAACGCGGACTGATGATGTATTCTTATACCGAGACAAAACCTAATTATTTCATGTGACTAATCTAACAAAAATATATACAACACACAAGAATTTATTTGTAAAAGAATACAAACCAACAACAGAAGAACGAATTTGGATGAGGAAAATAGAAATACTTGCAGAGCAATTAAGTGAACATGGAATTGAGAAACGATCACTATATTTCCTTGGATCTATATTAAAATTTATTTCTGGAACACCAGACCATGATGATATGATAAGAATAGAAACAGCAATAAATAAAATTATTGAAAACAATGAAAAACAGAAAATTATAAACTCAAAGTTTGAAAATATTATAAACGCCATCGGAGGACAGAACATCAGAGAGCATTTGTTACTGGAAGAAATTTATGACTAACTATTATTATTAGTTAGAACTATAAATGCAGCAAAAAATAATCAATATTTGGCAGAATCTCTAGATTTGGCAGATGTAAAGGAAATAATACAACACGAACTGAAGAACGAACCCCTAATTAACATATTGGAATACTCAACAATATCTATGGCTAGGGTTCACGATTTGTCAATTATTCGCCTTTCACTTTGTTCGAATAATTCAAAAAATTATTTTTGTTCGTTCGATCAAACGATTAAAGCTGAAAAATTATTCGATTAATCGATGAGAACAACGAATAAAAAATGATTTAAAAAATTTATTGACAAAAAATAAACATTTCATACAAAAAACTTAAAAATAAAATAGTTAATATTATTATTAACAAAAAAATACATAAAACTATTAATTCAAATAAACATGCTTCATTCAGTCAAAAAATATCAAATGATTTTTTTTTGTTAAATCAGACAATTTGGGTTGTTCTTAAGAAATAATCTTTTACAAATAAAAGTTGACTCAATTTTTTAGCTTTCGAATGATTTTTGGTTTTGTGTTTTTATTAAATTAAATTTTAAAAAAACTCTTTCGCTAATTGTCGAGGTAGGTGATATTGTGAGAAGAGCATAAAATAGTTTATCTAATTTTTCTGTTCTCTTTTTAGATTTTTCCAAATATACCATATAATTATTTAATTCGCATAAAAGATTGTTATTTTCATTACTAGTAACATCTTCTACATATATCATTATTTTCATCTGAATTATTGCGGTTACTTTTAGCATAAAATAATCTGGAGTATAATTCATTTTTTCTGCCAAGTGGTGGCTAAGTGGCATGTAATGTGTAAAATTACATACTACATGGTACTTACTACTTCGGGAAGCATAGCTGAATGCTACCAGACGCGTCCACGGGTTGCGGATAGTGGAAACCCCAGCAGATATGTTGGGATGCTGCGAATAAAATAAGCAGTCGCGGACAACTCAGCGGTCTCAAGGTGAGAGTCCCGGGGGTCTCGTTTAGAGCACCCGTAAATACCCGAGTTGCCAATGATCCTTAGAACGGCGTGGCGATTAATTGGCGCCACTCAATAGCCAATCTCAACAATTCGTTGAACAAAAACAGCATTTCTGGATGCTATAATCGGCAATCCCGGTACCAGAATCGGATGCGATCGGCTAATCACCGGTTCATCTTAAACTATTCTGATTACAGAAACCACAAAAAAAAAAAACAAGTAAGAGTGCTATATTCGGCTGTGCCGAATCTTATATACCCTTCACCAATGCATATACATATATGTGATTCGCAGAATATAATAAGCCTGTATATCCTTTGTTATATATGTAAATATAATATTTCAAACAATATAAAAAGTAAGTTAAAACTGACACACTTTCATATTTTCTTCACAGCTATATACATACTTATGTGACAGCGTTCTCCAATGGGCAGAATAGAATAGATAATTCCTCCCAATAAACAATAAAAAAATACTGATTGAAAAGATAAATACTTTTTTATGATTTTTTTTTTTTGAAAATGTACCTACTCTGTGCAAATTATTCGAGAAATATTTGTAAATGAAATATGTAGCTATTATACATATTAGGTACATATGTACATATGTATGTATGTACTTATATTATCCAATCAGCCTAACAGAACGTATCAGTTTATCGATTTCGAGAAGGCTAAAACAATATTCATTGTTCTAACGTAGGGCTATTTCAAATAGTAATTATGTAAGTTATTTATTCTTCGTTATTGACCTATTACATAGGTACTTAGTATGTCTGTACATATGTACATACATACATATGTATCAAAAAACACCTCATAAAAGGAAAAGTTATTTTACTGGTGACAAAATACTTCTTAGCGACGGCTCATTTCAATTATGTATATACATATATATGTATATGTATATATCTATATATATAAAAGAAAGTCGTGTTAGTTACTTCGCTTATAACTCAAGAACGGCTGAACCGATTTAGCTGAAAATTGGCAGGGTGGTAGCTTAGAGCCAGGAATAGGCTATGGGCGGGATTGGACAAAGGGGCGTGGTACCTCTCATACAAACCACAAATTAAAAATCTATTATTTCTGCTCCTGATAACGGTATTTGAACAAAATTTGGTATGTCGGTTTGATGTAAATTTCTTAAGCGCTGCTGCAAATATGGGCGGGATTGGACAAAGGGGCGTGGTACCTCTCATACAAATCACAAATTAAAAATCTATTATTTCTGCTCCTTATAACGGTATTTGAACAAAATTTGGTATGTCGGTTTGGTGTAAATTTCTTAAGATCTGCTGCAAATATGGCCGGGATTTTTTTTTTTTTTTTTTTTTTTTTTTTTTTAATTAGGACCAGCACTCAGGGGATGACCCCTACGTATGCAGTGCATTGTGCCGGAACTCAGAGAGAGGGATAGAGTAGAGAAGATAGATGTTGGAAATGTAGAAGGCTTAACTCTTTTACAACTCTGCTTTGCGCGTTATGTTAATTTTTATAGCAGTGTTGAGGCGTCTCCGGTGTTAGGTAGACGCATTAACTTTGTTAAGCTGTATTGGCAGGCATTTTTATTAATTGTTTTACTTCGCCGATGTTTCTGCTAACCGACGAAGGAGGGCGATGTTGTGTACATTAGCTTAGAACAGCATCAATCGCAGTCGGAACAGGTTTTAGTGACCAGTGCTATGCCTTCATCACTTAAATAGTCCGACAACAATTAATACAATGTCTCACTAATGTACATTACAGATATTAATGATGTTGATTGACTTGCTCTGGCCAGGGTTTAAACCCAGGCCCCACGTCATTGTTTGCTTAGTAGTCAACGCGCTAACCACTTCAGCCAACACCACCCTCAAAGGGACAAAGGGGCGTGGTACCTCTCATACAAACCACAAATTAAAAATCTATTATTTCTGCTCCTGATAACGGTATTTAAACAAAATTTGGTACGTCGGTTTGGTGTGCATTTTTTAAGTGCTGCTGCAAATATGGGCGGGATTGGAGAAAGGGGCGTGGTACCTCTCATACAAACCACAAATTAAAAATCTATTATTTCTGCTCCTGATAACGGTATTTGAACAAAATTTGGTATGTCGGTTTGATGTAAATTTCTTAAGTGCTGCTGCAAATATGGGCGGGATTGGACAAAGGGGCGTGGTACCTCTCATACAAACCACAAATTAAAAATCTATTATTTCTGCTCCTAATAACGGTATTAAAACAAAATTTGGTATGTCGGTTTGGTGTAAATTTCTTAAGTGCTGCTGCAAATATGGGCGGGATTGGACAAAGGGGCGTGGTACCTACCATACAAACCACAAATTAAAAATCTATTATTTCTGCTCCTGATAACGGTATTTAAACAAAATTTGGTACGTCGGTTTGGTGTGCATTTTTTAAGTGATGCTGCAAATATGGGTGGGATTGGACAAAGGGGCGTGGTACCTCTCATACAAATCACAAATTAAAAATCTATTATTTCTGCTCCTGATAACGGTATTTGAACAAAATTTGGTATGTCGGTTTGGTGTAAATTTCTTAAGATCTGCTGCAAATATGGGCGGGATTGGACAAAGGGGCGTGGTACCTCTCATACAAACCACAAATTCAAAATCTATTATTTCTGCTCCTGATAACGGTATTTAAACAAAATTTGGTACGTCGGTTTGGTGTGCATTTTTTAAGTGCTGCTGCAAATATGGGCGGGATTGGACAAAGGGGCGTGGTACCTCTCATACAAACCACATATTAAAAATCTATTATTTCTGCTCCTGATAACGGTATTTGAACAAAATTTGGTATGTCGGTTTGATGTAAATTTCTTAAGTGCTGCTGCAAATATGGGCGGGATTGGACAAAGGGGCGTGGTACCTCTCATACAAACCACAAATTAAAAATCTATTATTTCTGCTCCTGATAACGGTATTAAAACAAAATTTGGTATGTCGGTTTGGTGTAAATTTCTTAAGTGCTGCTGCAAATATGGGCGGGATTGGTCAAAAAGGGGCGTGGTACCTCTCATACAAACCACAAATTAAAAATCTATTATTTCTGCTCCTGATAACGGTATTTGAACAAAATTTGGTATGTCCGTTTGGTGTGTATTTTT
Organism: Lypha dubia; assembly: GCA_947311025.1. Classification (NCBI taxonomy): domain Eukaryota; kingdom Metazoa; phylum Arthropoda; class Insecta; order Diptera; family Tachinidae; genus Lypha; species Lypha dubia. The sequence continues at coordinate 65,155,928 of OX371261.1, read as the reverse complement.
TAAGTGCTGCTGCAAATATGGGTGGGATTGGACAAAGGGGCGTGGTACCTCTCATACAAATCACAAATTAAAAATCTATTATTTCTGCTCCTGATAACGGTATTTGAACAAAATTTGATATGTCGGTTTGGTGTAAATTTCTTAAGATCTGCTGCAAATATGGGCGGGATTGGACAAAGGGGCGTGGTACCTCTCATACAAACCACAAATTAAAAATCTATTATTTCTGCTCCTGATAACGGTATTTAAACAAAATTTGGTATGTCGGTTTGGTGTAAATTTCTTAAGTGCTGCTGCAAATATGAGCGGGATTGGACAAAGGGGCGTGGTACCTCTCATACAAACCACAAATTAAAAATCTATTATTTCTGCTCCTGATACCGGTATTTGAAAAAAATTTGGTACGTCGGTTTGGTGTGCATTTTTTAAGTGCTGCTGCAAATATGAACGGGATTGGACAAAGGGGTGTGGTACCTCTCATACAAACCACAAATTAAAAATCTATTATTTCTGCTCCTGATAACGGTATTTGAACAAAATTTGGTACGTCGGTTTGGTGTGCATTTTTTAAGTGCTGCTGCAAATATGGGTGGGATTGGACAAAGGGGCGTGGTACCTCTCATACAAAGCACAAATTAAAAATCTATTATTTCTGCTCCTGATAACGGTATTTGAACAAAATTTGGTACGTCGGTTTGGTGTGCATTTTTTAAGTGCTGCTGCAAATATGGGTGGGATTGGACAAAGGGGCGTGGTACCTCTCATACAAACCACAAATTAAAAATCTATTATTTCTGCTCCTGATAACGGTATTTGAACAAAATTTGGTATGTCGGTTTGGTGTAAATTTCTTAAGTGCTGCTGCAAATATGGGCGGGATTGGACAAAGGGGCGTGGTACCTCTCATACAAACCACAAATTAAAAATCTATTATTTCTGCTCCTGATAACGGTATTTAAACAAAATTTGGTACGTCGGTTTGGTGTGCATTTTTTAAGTGCTGCTGCAAATATGGGTGGGATTGGACAAAGGGGCGTGATACCTCTCATACAAACCACAAATTAAAAATCTATTATTTCTGCACCTGATAACGGTATTTGAACAAAATTTGGTAAGTCGGTTTGGTGTAAATTTCTTAAGAACTGCTGCAAATATGGGCGGGATTGGACAAAGGGGCGTGGTACCTCTCATACAAACCACAAATTAAAAATCTATTATTTCTGCTCCTGGTAACGGTATTTAAACAAAATTTGGTATGTCGGTTTCGTGGTACCTCTCATACAAACCACAAATTAAAAATCTATTATTTCTGCTCCTGATAACGGTATTTGAACAAAATTTGGTATGTCGGTTTGATGTAAATTTCTTAAGTGCTGCTGCAAATATGGGCGGGATTAGACAAAGGGGCGTGGTACCTCTCATACAAACCACAAATTAAAAATCTATTATTTCTGCTCCTGATAACGGTATTTGAACAAAATTTGGTATGTCGGTTTCGTGGTACCTCTCATACAAACCACAAATTAAAAATCTATTATTTCTGCTCCTGATAACGGTATTTGAACAAAATTTGGTACGTCGGTTTGGTGTGCATTTTTAAAGTGCTGCTGCAAATATGAACCGGATTGGACAAAGGGGTGTGGTACCTCTCATACAAACCACAAATTAAAAATCTATTATTTCTGCTCCTGATACCGGTATTTGAACAAAATTTGGTACGTCGGTTTGGTGTGCATTTTTTAAGTGCTGCTGCAAATATGGGCGGGATTGGAAAAAAGGGGCGTGGTACCTACCATACAAACCACAAATTAAAAATCTATTATTTCTGCTCCTGATAACGGTATTTGAACAAAATTTGGTATGTCGGATTGGTGTAAATTTCTTAAGTGCTGCTGCAAATATGGGCGGGATTGGACAAAGGGGCGTGGTACCTCTCATACAAACCACAAATTAAAAATCTATTATTTCTGCTCCTGATAACGGTATTTAAACAAAATTTGGTATGTCGGTTTGGTGTAAATTTCTTAAGTGCTGCTGCAAATATGGGCGGGATTGGACAAAGGGGCGTGGTACCTCTCATACAAACCACAAATTAAAAATCTATTATTTCTGCTCCTGATAACGGTATTTGAACAAAATTTGGTACGTCGGTTTGGTGTGCATTTTTTAAGTGCTGCTGCAAATATGGGTGGGATTGGACAAAGGGGCGTGGTACCTCTCATACAAACCACAAATTAAAAATCTATTATTTCTGCTCCTGATAACGGTATTTGAACAAAATTTGGTAAGTCGGTTTGGTATGCATTTTTTTAGTGCTGCTGCAAATATGGGAGGGATTTGACAAAGGGGCGTGGTACCTCTCATACAAACCACAAATTAAAAATCTATTATTTCTGCTCCTGATAACGGTATTTGAACAAAATTTGGTATGTCGGTTTGGTGTGCATTTTTTAAGTGCTGCTGCAAATATGAATGGGATTGGACAAAGGGGTGTGGTACCTCTCATACAAACCACAAATTAAAAATCTATTATTTCTGCTCCTGATAACGGTATTTGAACAAAATTTGGTATTTCGGTTTGGTGTAAATTTCTTAAGTGCTGCTGCAAATATGGGCGGGATTGGACAAAGGGGCGTGGTACCTCTCACACAAACCACAAATTAAAAATCTATTATTTCTGCTCCTGATAACGGTATTTAAACAAAATTTGGTACCTCGGTTTGGTGTGCATTTTTAAAGTGCTGCTGCAAATATGGGAGGGATTTGACAAAGGGGCGTGGTACCGCTCATACAAACCACAAATTAAAAATCTATTATTTCTGCTCCTGATAACGGTATTTGAACAAAATTTGGTACGTCGGTTTGGTGTGCATTTTTTTAAGTGCTGCTGCAAATATGAATGGGATTGGACAAAGGGGTGTGGTACCTCTCATACAAACCACAAATTAAAAATCTATTATTTCTGCTCCTGATAAAGGTATTTGAACAAAATTTGGTATTTCGGTTTGGTGTAAATTTCTTAAGTGCTGCTGCAAATATGGGCGGGATTGGACAAAGGGGCGTGGTACCTCTCATACAAACCACAAATTAAAAATCTATTATTTCTGCTCCTGATAACGGTATTTAAACAAAATTTGGTACGTCGGTTTGGTGTGCATTTTTTAAGTGCTGCTGCAAATATGGGTGGGATTGGACAAAGGGGCGTGGTACCTCTCATACAAACCACAAATTAAAAATCTATTATTTCTGCTCCTGATAACGGTATTTGAACAAAATTTGGTATGTCGGTTTGGTGTAAATTTCTTAAGTGCTGCTGCAAATATGGGCGGGATTGGACAAAGGGGTGTGGTACCTCTCATACAAACCACAAATTAAAAATCTATTATTTCTGCTCCTGATAACGGTATTTGAACAAAATTTGGTAAGTCGGTTTGGTATGCATTTCTTTAGTGCGGCTGCAAATATGGGAGGGATTTGACAAAGGGGCGTGGTACCTCTCATACAAACCACAAATTAAAAATCTATTATTTCTGCTCCTGATAACGGTATTTGAACAAAATTGGTACGTCGGTTTGGTGTGCATTTTTTAAGTGCTGCTGCAAATATGGGTGGGATTGGACAAAGGGGCGTGGTACCTCTCATACAAACCACAAATTAAAAATCTATTATTTCTGCTCCTGATAACGGTATTTGAACAAAATTTGGTATGTCGGTTTGGTGTAAATTTCTTAAGTGCTGCTGCAAATATGGGCGGGATTGGACAAAGGGGCGTGGTACCTCTCATACAAACCACAAATTAAAAATCTATTATTTCTGCTCCTGATAACGGTATTTAAACAAAATTTGGTATGTCGGTTTGGTGTAAATTTCTTAAGTGCTGCTGCAAATATGGGCGGGATTGGACAAAGGGGCGTGGTACCTCTCATACAAACCACAAATTAAAAATCAATTATTTCTGCTCCTGATAACGGTATTTGAACAAAATTTGGTACGTCGGTTTGGTGTGCATTTTTTAAGTGCTGCTGCAAATATGAACGGGATTGGACAAAGGGGTGTGGTATCTCTCATACAAACCACAAATTAAAAATCTATTATTTCTGCTCCTGATAACGGTATTTGAACAAAATTTGGTACGTCGGTTTGGTGTGCCATTTTTTTAGTGCTGCTGCAAATATGAGCGGGATTGGACAAAGAGGCGTGGCACCACCCATATAACCCAAAAATTTAAATCGCCATATTTTGGGCATTTTTTGACCTACGTCGATGATATTTGGTACATATGGTATTGCAATAATTTGGAATACGTACCGGGAGAAAAGTGGATGGGACCACGCTCCTTTTTATTAAAATTAAAAATCGTAATATAGTCTTAACTACTGGACCGATCGTCACAATAGGATATATAAATACTTTTAATTTTATTTTATAACGAGGGGGTAGCGAAGTACACCGGAATCAGCTAGTATATGTATAAAATAACCTGTTTATTATTTTCAAATATAGTTACAAGCCTATGTATGTTCATATATGTACATATATTGCAATTTTTAAAATGAAAAACAAATTGACAAATATACAACATTTTAACAGATAAATACAAAAGCATTTTTAACATACATATAAATACATCAGAGTATATTTGTAATCATCAGTGTGCGATATTTTTTCCAGAGAGTTTACTTGTCTGGTACGTATAGTGTTCTAAAAACGATGTGTGTGCATACATACATATTTATGTTTATAACGTGCTTTGGTGAAAAACAATTGAAATTTTTTATGTGTGTAGAATAGTGCTTGGTATCAGAGCTGCCGTTTTTTGTTATTTCTAACCAAAATTGGTAATATTATTTTTCAATGTGAGATGCGAATATTTTTTCATTTTGCTTACTGTTTTTCGTTTGAATATTTTTTAACTATATACATACCTTGTTAAACTTTGAAAACAATTTTTTAAATTTTTAATTACCTGTTCATAGTACGATTGGGTCCCAACACTGTCAACACCTCCCGTACTACTGAATGATCTGCTCTGTGTTATCAAAAAATATTCAATGATTCACATCTAACTAGACCTGACAACTTTCACAACCAAAATGGGATGAACGAAAAAACTTTCGAACAACTTTTTTATTTCGTACAAAATTTATTATCATTGCCACATAGTTCTGCTGCAGCCGAAAGAATGTTTTCACAGCTTAATTTAAACAAAACCAAATTTCGTAATAGTCTTGATTTTAAAACTATTAACAATATTATCCAATCGAAACAGTTGTGCAAAAATCAAAATGTTACCCATTATTTATAGTCTGCCAAAGATATGAATTGAAAATTCGTTTATAATTTCTAATCTCAATACTGTGAATTGTAAATCTATTGATTTTTTGATTTAAAAGAAAAATTTTGTTAAACAATTACATTTTTTTCTGAAGAACAAATATTGCTTATTTTAAATAAATAAACACTTTAAAAAGTTTGTTTAAATTTAACTTTTTTGTTATGTTTTTCACTTATTAATAAGAATTTTATTAATATGTAAAAAAAATTTCTTTTTTTCCTTTCTTATTTTTTATAAATGTGCAGTACAAATTTTGTTTATTGTAATGATCCTATTCAAAAAAATTTTAATTTATAAACTTTCAATCAAATGAATTTTGTATAAACATTTGGCAGGTTTAACTCCTATAAAAAACTATTTTTACGAATAAGGGCTCAAATAAACAAAAACCGATTTCAATTTAAGTTTCTCCTTTTCATTTACTATTAGTATGAATTTTTTGTTTTCTTGTTTTGCAATTATTATTTAACTATGTATAAAATGCAAATAAACTGTATGTAATGCAACTTTAAATAAATTTTAATATTTTTTTTAATAAAAAATGCATTTTATATTTGGTTATTTTTTCACATTTGGTAACTTTTTCAAAAAATTTGGTTGTAATATTTTTTTGGTCGTGGCAGCACTGCTTGGTATGTTAAAAGCAAATAACGATTTGAATGTGTTGATCTTTCAAAAGCAAATGCCTTGTATTTTTATACACACATGCTTAGATGTGTGACAAAAAGGGGTTTGTACGAAAAAATAGGTAAAGTTATAATTAAGTTAATATACATTCAACACTAACAATCCTCTGTAGCACAATGGTTAGTGGGTAGAATTATAGTGAGCGACTCCTCAGTTCAATACTGGAGCACATAAGTATTTATTTTAAATTTATTTTTGAAAGGTTTATAAAATTGTATATATGTAATCAAAACTCAGAACCGAAATTTTATTTTTGCTAAAGTAATTAAAACGTGTAGGTACTACACGGTAAATATATGTGTATAAAGTCGAATTCGGATAAGAACGCACTGTTTATATGCAAAAATCGCTTAATTAAAAATAAAAATTGTTATTTATTATTTTTGATCAATATTTTTATATTATTATTATTACGAATAAACGTAATTATTATTTGAACTTATATTGATTTACATATGGAAAGTAATATTATCAGGCTCAAGTTCAGTTTTATTGAATTAATGAAAATTCAAAATTACTAAGAGTTTTTTTGTGTTGGAAAATATTATTATTTATATCCAATCAGTTTTTAGCAGAACGTATGAGTACTGATTTCAAGGCCGCTACACCTCTCATCAGCGTTCAATTGTCCATCTTTACAAATTTCGTAAAGTGGATACTAATTGAGAAGAATATCAACTATTTAACCAGTTTTCAACAGAAATAGAATATGAGAATTAATTTTTAATTCAATTTTTATTCTACAATGAAACAGTGCTGGTTAGTACGAAATTCCCTCATTACTGTTTGGAACTAATAATCAACACAAACTCATAGTCCGTTATCATCAAAGTATTCTACTTTGTATTCTAACGTTTTTGTTGTTTTTACTCTATATTAGGGAAATTCACATATTACTGTGACCCCTGTTATTAGGGTATTTATAGCTCGTGCCCAAGCGGAATTAATATTTTTATATTATTATTACGAATAAACGTAATTATTATTTGAACTTATATTGATTTACATATGAAAAGTAATATTATCAGGCTCAAGTTCAGTTTAATTGAATTAATGAAAATTCAAAATTACTTAGAGTTTTTTTTTTTTGTGTTGGAAAATATTATTATTTATATTCAATCAGTTTTTAGCAGAACGTATCAGTACTGATTTCAAGGCCGCTACACCTCTCATCAGCGTTCAATTGTCCATCTTTACAGTTTTCGTAAAGTGGATACTAATTGAGAAGAATATCAACTATTTAACCAGTTTTCAACAGAAATAGAATATGAGAATTAATTTCTAATTCAATTTTTATTCTACAATGAAACAGTGCTGGTTAGTACGAAATTCCCTCATTACTGTTTGGAACTAATAATCAACACAAACTCATAGTCCGTTATCATCAAAGTATTCTACTTTGTATTTTAACGTTTTTGTTGTTTTTACTCTATATTAGGGATATTCACATATTACTGTGACCCCTGTTATTAGGATATTTATAGCTCGTGCCCAAGCGGAATTAATATTTTTATATTATTATTATTACGAATAAACGTAATTATTATTTGAACTTATATTGATTTACATATGGAAAGTAATATTATCAGGCTCAAGTTCAGTTTTATTGAATTAATGAAAATTCAAAATTACTAAGAGTTTTTTTGTGTTGGAAAATATTATTATTTATATCCAATCAGTTTTTAGCAGAACGTATGAGTACTGATTTCAAGGCCGCTACACCTCTCATCAGCGTTCAATTGTCCATCTTTACAAATTTCGTAAAGTGGATACTAATTGAGAAGAATATCAACTATTTAACCAGTTTTCAACAGAAATAGAATATGAGAATTAATTTTTAATTCAATTTTTATTCTACAATGAAACAGTGCTGGTTAGTACGAAATTCCCTCATTACTGTTTGGAACTAATAATCAACACAAACTCATAGTCCGTTATCATCAAAGTATTCTACTTTGTATTCTAACGTTTTTGTTGTTTTTACTCTATATTAGGGAAATTCACATATTACTGTGACCCCTGTTATTAGGGTATTTATAGCTCGTGCCCAAGCGGAATTAATATTTTTATATTATTATTACGAATAAACGTAATTATTATTTGAACTTATATTGATTTACATATGAAAAGTAATATTATCAGGCTCAAGTTCAGTTTAATTGAATTAATGAAAATTCAAAATTACTTAGAGTTTTTTTTTTTTGTGTTGGAAAATATTATTATTTATATTCAATCAGTTTTTAGCAGAACGTATCAGTACTGATTTCAAGGCCGCTACACCTCTCATCAGCGTTCAATTGTCCATCTTTACAGTTTTCGTAAAGTGGATACTAATTGAGAAGAATATCAACTATTTAACCAGTTTTCAACAGAAATAGAATATGAGAATTAATTTCTAATTCAATTTTTATTCTACAATAAAACAGTGCTGGTTAGTACGAAATTCCCTCATTACTGTTTGGAACAAATAATCAACACAAACTCATAGTCCGTTATCATCAAAGTATTCTACTTTGTATTCTAACGTTTTTGTTGTTTTTACTCTATATTAGGGAAATTCACATATTACTGTGACCCCTGTTATTAGGGTATTTATAGCTCGTGCCCAAGCGGAATTAATATTTTTATATTATTATTACGAATAAACGTAATTATTATTTGAACTTATATTGATTTACATATGAAAAGTAATATTATCAGGCTCAAGTTCAGTTTAATTGAATTAATGAAAATTCAAAATTACTAAGAGTTTTTTTTTTGTGTTGGAAAATATTATTATTTATATCCAATCAGTTTTTAGCAGAACGTATCAGTACTGATTTCAAGGCCGCTACACCTCTCATCAGCGTTCAATTGTCCATCTTTACAAATTTCGTAAAGTGGATACTAATTGAGAAGAATATCAACTATTTAACCAGTTTTCAACAGAAATAGAATATGAGAATTAATTTTTAATTCAATTTTTATTCTACAATGAAACAGTGCTGGTTAGTACGAAATTCCCTCATTACTGTTTGGAACTAATAATCAACACAAACTCATAGTCCGTTATCATCAAAGTATTCTACTTTGTATTTTAACGTTTTTGTTGTTTTTACTCTATATTAGGGATATTCACATATTACTGTGACCCCTGTTATTAGGATATTTATAGCTCGTGACCAAGCGGAATTAATATTTTTATATTATTATTATTACGAATAAAAGTAATTATTATTTGAACTTATATTGATTTACATATGGAAAGTAATATTATCAGGCTCAAATTCAGTTTTATTGAATTAATGAAAATTCAAAATTACTAAGAGTTTTTTTGTGTTGGAAAATATTATTATTTATATCCAATCAGTTTTTAGCAGAACGTATGAGTACTGATTTCAAGGCCGCTACACCTCTCATCAGCGTTCAATTGTCCATCTTTACAAATTTCGTAAAGTGGATACTAATTGAGAAGAATATCAACTATTTAACCAGTTTTCAACAGAAATAGAATATGAGAATTAATTTTTAATTCAATTTTTATTCTACAATGAAACAGTGCTGGTTAGTACGAAATTCCCTCATTACTGTTTGGAACTAATAATCAACACAAACTCATAGTCCGTTATCATCAAAGTATTCTACTTTGTATTCTAACGTTTTTGTTGTTTTTACTCTATATTAGGGATATTCACATATTACTGTGACCCCTGTTATTAGGGTATTTATAGCTCGTGCCCAAGCGGAATTAATATTTTTATATTATTATTACGAATAAACGTAATTATTATTTGAACTTATATTGATTTACATATGAAAAGTAATATTATCAGGCTCAAGTTCAGTTTAATTGAATTAATGAAAATTCAAAATTACTTAGAGTTTTTTTTTTTTGTGTTGGAAAATATTATTATTTATATTCAATCAGTTTTTAGCAGAACGTATCAGTACTGATTTCAAGGCCGCTACACCTCTCATCAGCGTTCAATTGTCCATCTTTACAGTTTTCGTAAAGTGGATACTAATTGAGAAGAATATCAACTATTTAACCAGTTTTCAACAGAAATAGAATATGAGAATTAATTTCTAATTCAATTTTTATTCTACAATGAAACAGTGCTGGTTAGTACGAAATTCCCTCATTACTGTTTGGAACTAATAATCAACACAAACTCATAGTCCGTTATCATCAAAGTATTCTACTTTGTATTCTAACGTTTTTGTTGTTTTTACTCTATATTAGGGAAATTCACATATTACTGTGACCCCTGTTATTAGGGTATTTATAGCTCGTGCCCAAGCGGAATTAATATTTTTATATTATTATTACGAATAAACGTAATTATTATTTGAACTTATATTGATATACATATGAAAAGTAATATTATCAGGCTCAAGTTCAGTTTAATTGAATTAATGAAAATTCAAAATTACTAAGAGTTTTTTTTTTGTGTTGGAAAATATTATTATTTATATCCAATCAGTTTTTAGCAGAACGTATCAGTACTGATTTCAAGGCCGCTACACCTCTCATCAGCGTTCAATTGTCCATCTTTACAATTTTCGTAAAGTGGATACTAATTGAGAAGAATATCAACTATTTAACCAGTTTTCAACAGAAATAGAATATGAGAATTAATTTTTAATTCAATTTTTATTCTACAATGAAACAGTGCTGGTTAGTACGAAATTCCCTCATTACTGTTTGGAACTAATAATCAAAAAAACTCTTAGTAATTTTGAATTTTCATTAATTCAATTAAACTGAACTTGAGCCTGATAATATTACTTTTCATATGTAAATCAATATAAGTTCAAATAATAATTACGTTTATTCGTAATAATAATATAAAAATATTAATTCCGCTTGGGCACGAGCTATAAATACCCTAATAACAGGGGTCACAGTAATATGTGAATTTGCCTAATATAGAGTAAAAACAACAAAAACGTTAGAATACAAAGTAGAATACTTTGATGATAACGGACTATGAGTTTGTGTTGATTATTAGTTCCAAACAGTAATGAGGGAATTTCGTACTAACCAGCACTGTTTCATTGTAGAATAAAAATTGAATTAGAAATTAATTCTCATATTCTATTTCTGTTGAAAACTGGTTAAATAGTTGATATTCTTCTCAATTAGTATCCACTTTACGAAAATTGTAAAGATGGACAATTGAACGCTGATGAGAGGTGTAGCGGCCTTGAAATCAGTACTGATACGTTCTGCTAAAAACTGATTGGATATAAATAATAATATTTTCCAACACAAAAAAAAAACTCTTAGTAATTTTGAATTTTCATTAATTCAATTAAACTGAACTTGAGCCTGATAATATTACTTTTCATATGTATATCAATATAAGTTCAAATAATAATTACGTTTATTCGTAATAATAATATAAAAATATTAATTCCGCTTGGGCACGAGCTATAAATACCCTAATAACAGGGGTCACAGTAATATGTGAATTTCCCTAATATAGAGTAAAAACAACAAAAACGTTAGAATACAAAGTAGAATACTTTGATGATAACGGACTATGAGTTTGTGTTGATTATTAGTTCCAAACAGTAATGAGGGAATTTCGTACTAACCAGCACTGTTTCATTGTAGAATAAAAATTGAATTAGAAATTAATTCTCATATTCTATTTCTGTTGAAAACTGGTTAAATAGTTGATATTCTTCTCAATTAGTATCCACTTTACGAAAACTGTAAAGATGGACAATTGAACGCTGATGAGAGGTGTAGCGGCCTTGAAATCAGTACTGATACGTTCTGCTAAAAACTGATTGAATATAAATAATAATATTTTCCAACACAAAAAAAAAAAACTCTAAGTAATTTTGAATTTTCATTAATTCAATTAAACTGAACTTGAGCCTGATAATATTACTTTTCATATGTAAATCAATATAAGTTCAAATAATAATTACGTTTATTCGTAATAATAATATAAAAATATTAATTCCGCTTGGGCACGAGCTATAAATACCCTAATAACAGGGGTCACAGTAATATGTGAATTTGCCTAATATAGAGTAAAAACAACAAAAACGTTAGAATACAAAGTAGAATACTTTGATGATAACGGACTATGAGTTTGTGTTGATTATTAGTTCCAAACAGTAATGAGGGAATTTCGTACTAACCAGCACTGTTTCATTGTAGAATAAAAATTGAATTAGAAATTAATTCTCATATTCTATTTCTGTTGAAAACTGGTTAAATAGTTGATATTCTTCTCAATTAGTATCCACTTTACGAAAATTGTAAAGATGGACAATTGAACGCTGATGAGAGGTGTAGCGGCCTTGAAATCAGTACTGATACGTTCTGCTAAAAACTGATTGGATATAAATAATAATATTTTCCAACACAAAAAAAAAACTCTTAGTAATTTTGAATTTTCATTAATTCAATTAAACTGAACTTGAGCCTGATAATATTACTTTTCATATGTATATCAATATAAGTTCAAATAATAATTACGTTTATTCGTAATAATAATATAAAAATATTAATTCCGCTTGGGCACGAGCTATAAATACCCTAATAACAGGGGTCACAGTAATATGTGAATTTGCCTAATATAGAGTAAAAACAACAAAAACGTTAGAATACAAAGTAGAATACTTTGATGATAACGGACTATGAGTTTGTGTTGATTATTAGTTCCAAACAGTAATGAGGGAATTTCGTACTAACCAGCACTGTTTCATTGTAGAATAAAAATTGAATTAAAAATTAATTCTCATATTCTATTTCTGTTGAAAACTGGTTTAATAGTTGATATTCTTCTCAATTAGTATCCACTTTAGGAAATTTGTAAAGATGGACAATTGAACGCTGATGAGAGGTGTAGCGGCCTTGAAATCAGTACTGATACGTTCTGCTAAAAACTGATTGGATATAAATAATAATATTTTCCAACACAAAAAAACTCTTACTGCCGATTTCACGATGTCGAAAGAATTTTGAATTTTATTTTCATTCGTACAAATACATTTGATACAAAAACAAAAATTTAGAATTTGTTTTTGCTTCAAATGTAATTATACGAATGAAAACATATGGAAATTTTCTTTCGACATAGTGAAATAGGCCGTTAGTAATTTTGAATTTTCATTAATTCAATAAAACTGAACTTGCGCCTGATAATATTACTTTCCATATGTATTTTTGATCAATCTCAAAGCACTTGCTTGCATTTGCTTAAAAGAAAACCTGCTGATTGAAACATATTTTGTTTAGATATATGTATGTAATCTAATTTATATGAAACAAACATCCCATAAAAGGAAAAATGTTTAATTTCTGGTAACAAAATACTTACATACTTGTCGAATACGAATAAAAATATATTTAAATAAGCAAATAGTCGAAAAATCGAATACGAGTATTCGTAACACTACTAGTACGTAGGTACATACATAAAATAAAGATAATGGAAATTTTTTCAACATCCATCGACAGCTTTTATTATTTATTCATGGATAGCTCAAATATATGTATCAGATCAACATCAAGCTTAGTTAGAACTTTAAAATTTAACAAATATTTACATACATATATATGTAATTCTGCTTCTGTGTGTATAAATATTATTGTTTGCAAGTATTTTAAATACCCTGCAGTCGGCGTAGCTAACGAATGTCTAGCTATTTCGCGAGCTACCAGCCATTTCCACTAACTACCAGCCTAACAACTAGTAATGCACTCGACTGACGATTTGAACATACGGATGACTTTGACGGTAATCACTTGACACGATCAGACCGATGAGATCACTGGTGAGCAACTCCCAACTATTTCTCTTGTCAAAATGTACCAGTTAGATCAACAATGATATTTCCTAAATGAAAATACTACAGAAATTTAAATTTTTTTTTGATACATATTTGTTTATTTATCAAATTTCTTTTTCAATAGTTATAAAATATTCAATTAATTGTTCTTTTTCTTTGTTTATGCAACGTTTTAGTTGACTTCTGCTCATTTTACCTTTAAAAACACTTAACTTAACGATTTCGATTAAAATTCTACTTTTAAAACTGCAGGGTATGCCCTTTTTATGAAAACATTCAGGCATACATACATATATATACACATACATATAATTATATAATATATATTTGTACGTATGGTTGGGCGCATGGGCAATATTACAAAATATTTATTTTGTTTTTCCACCGTAAGACATTTCTGTATTATGTCTGAAGTTATACCTATTTGATGTTTACAAGTTTTAAATTGAGTTTGTGAAGAGAAACATTTTTTTAAAAAATTTAATTATTAAGTAAGTATTGCAAAATCAGGTAAAATGCGTTAATACAGTCTTTTTCGGTTAATTGCACAACAAAATTTGCACAACTTTTTGTTCAATTAACCGGGGAACCAATTAGCCGATACCCGCTTAATTGAACAATTCGTTCAATTACAAGAATCCCGTTTAATTAAACAATTTGTTCAATTACAGAAATCACGCATAATTGGAACTACATACTAATGAATTAAAAGAAATCGCATATGTGCACTTTAAAATTTTTCAAAATAATTTTTTTTTACCTTAAACAAAAAAAAGGCAAGTAACAGAAAAAAATGTACATAAGTATATGTGTATCGCAGGTATTTATTATTGTAGGTACATATGTATGTACTATTAAATGCACTATTTGTGTGCACATGAGTTTTACAAAAAAATAAAATTTATAAACTAAATAAAAAACAATTCATATATTGGTTTTACAAAAAAAAAAACATAAACTTAAACACAAATTTTTTCACAAATGATGTCAAATATGTATGTGCAAAAATGCCAGATTATTTATTAATAATAATGCAATTAACCGGGTAAAAGTAAGAGGAAATTTATTTTTGATGACATGAATTTTGAACCACTTAAGCGGTAAAATCAATTAACCGAGTTCAATTATCCGAGGAAATTTACATGTGTTTTCGTATGCAATATTTTTTTGCCCGATCATGTGGTTCAATTAAGCGTGGAAACCAATTAACCGTAGGGTCAATTAACCGAAAAATACTGTATTATTTTTAGTTCAATAGATAAATATAATTAACAAGAAAAATTTAATAAAATTTACACGATAAATAGTGTTTTGTCACGTGCAGATCTTTAGTCAATTAAAAATGATTACGAAAACATTAAGAATAGTCTAAACGACATTGTTAAGACATTTTTTTACAAATCGAAACTTTCGAATTCGTTACAAAATCGAAGTTTTTGGTTTGATGGGTAACTTTGTTTTATATTTATACGCACATTTTTATAAACATATGTACATATGTTTGCCTTATGTTGGCTTGTTACTTTCATTTCAGCACGGATTTAAAGTTGATATTGTTATAGATATTGATATAATTGCTATGTAGGTACCTACATATGTATATTGTTATTTGTTACACACATAATTACCTATTATTTTAACTGTAGGTAATAATTGGATAATTGAAAAGTCAACACTATTTTGAGTTAGCTTAAAGCTTAGTACATACCTACTTGCTTAGATGAAAATTCAAATTACTAGGGGGTTTTTAAAAACACATAGATATGTACATGTAAATGTATGTACATAGCTATTATACATATTAGGTACGTACATACATACATATGTACTTACTTAGATTATCCAATCAGCCTAACAGAACGTATCAGTTTATCGATTTCGAGAAGGCTAAAACAATATTCATTGTTCTAACGTAGGGCTATTTCAAATAGTAATTTTTTAAGTTATTTATTCTTCGTTATTGACCTATTACATACTTAGGTACTTATGTCTGTACATACATACATACTTATGTATCAAAAAACACCTCATAAAAGGAAAAGTTATTTTACTGGTGACAAAATACTTTTTAGCGACGGCTCATTTAAATTATGTATATATATATATATTTATGTATATATATATGTATGTATAAAATAACCTGTTTATTATTTTCAAATATAGTTGCAAGCCTATGTACATATATTGCAATTTTTAAAATGAAAAACAAATTGACAAATATACAACATTTTAACAGATAAATACAAAAGCATTTTTAACATACATATAAATACATCAGAGTATATTTGTAATCATCAGTGTGCGACATTTTTTTCCACAGAGTTTACTTGTCTGGTACGTATGTATAGTGTTTGTGTGCATACATACATATTTATGTTTATAATGTGCTTTGGTGAAAAAAAAATTTAAATTTTTTATGTGTGTAGAATATTTCAAAATCAAATGCCTTGTATTTTTATACACACATGCTTAGATGTGTGACAAAAAGGGGGTTGTACGAAAAAATACGTTGAGTTATTATTAAGTTAATATACACAAAGAACTAACAAGCCTCAGTAGCACGATGGGTCGTGTGTTGAATTATTGTCTCTGACAAATATTCAATACTACTGAGGCACCTAGTGTATTTATAAATTTATTTCTGCAATGAATATATATATATATCTTCATTTAGTTGTATATACATATATATATCTATTTCAGAATCGATACTTTTATTTTTGCTGATTATCAATACGAAGCATCCTTAGAAAAATCCCTACATTTTACTTTAAGAAACAATTCTCTAGCTCTTCTAGTGTCTTCAGAAAATGGATTTCACGTACAGACAGACGGATAGACGGACAGGGCTCAGTTAACTTTTTTATCTATAAGGATCCAGAATATATATACTATATGGACCTCATATAAATATTGTGGAAATTACACACGTAATGACAAACCTATAAATACCCTTACCATTTTTGGTGAAGGGTATAAAAACGGCCCTTTGTTCCAACTTGGAACCATAGGAATCAATATATATATATACAGTCGAACTTCCATAACTCGAACTTCTCTAACTCGAATTTTCTCTAACTCGAACTATTTTGGTTGGCAGTAGCGTCAAAAGAACAAATCACATACAATTTTCCTTCCGTAACTCGAACTTCCATAAGTCGAAGTTCTCCATAACTCAAACAAAAAACATACACATGAACTCTATAACTCGAAGAATTCTTCTTGTTTAAATGTTTTTTTTTTTGTTTTTGATTTAGTTATGGCTTGTTTGTTAAACTCTCTTTTGTTGCTTGAGCTGGTTTGTATATTTTACATGCTATTTTTGTTTATTTTTTTCGGGGAATTACAATTTTGTTTCTTTTTGTTTGCGTAAGTATCAGTTCTATGCATAATTCGGGCTAGCTGATAAATGTTGAAATCGATTTTTTTTATTTTTATGACAACTAAACGTGTTTTAAAATGCTTATAAATTGAAGAAAAATATAAAACTTATAAATGACGTCGAAGATGGATTAAAGAAAAAGGAAGCAGCTGATAAATATGGTATCCCGGTAACCATGGTCTCAACAATTTTCAAAAATAAGGAATCGATATCAACTCGTTTGAATCTGGATTTCGTTTATGTAGTAAAAGAGTAAGAACCCAGTAACTTATTGCAGTCAGTCACTTATTTCAGAATATTTTACTTAACTGTAATTTTTTAATTACATATGCTTGTTCTTTTACATTCTAAAACCAACACCTTTTACAAAAACCTTTTATTCTATTTTGACAAAAAGTTCTGTAACTCGAAGTCTCCGTAAGTCGAAGATTTTTTTGGGATAATGGTGATTCGAGTTATGGAAGTTCGACTGTAATTCATTTGGATATTCTTTAGTTTCACGTTTTGAAGAATAAAGAAAAAACTTTTATTGCTCGGAAAATTTCCAGAATTTAAAAAAATATTATTAACGTATTTAAAAATTTTATACGTCTCTCATTTATTCTTGTTTTAATACGTTTTCGTAAATATGTTGCAAAAGGATTATTAATTTTTTTATTGTTCATCCAACAATGTTTACTTTAGGACACTTGTTACATGTGACTATGTTTTTTTTAATTTTTGTTCTTGGTAAAATACCGAACCGAGCTCAATTTGTTGGCTTTAGTGTATTTTCAACTTATTCACCTGAGAGTGAAAAAACCCCGTTCTTCATTCAAAACATAGCACGACTACTAGGTATGCACAGTTCGACAACAACTACAAACATCCAAAATAACAAGTTTAAAAATTTTTACTTTTTTTATGCATTTCAAACTGAAAATAATTTGTTCGATTAATTGACATTAATTAATCGATTTATTCGTTATTCGAAAATCGGCATTTTGAAATTATTCGAACAAGAGTTTCGTTCTGTTTGATCGAATAATCGAATTATTCTGAATCGGTTGACAACTCTAACAAGTACCCTATAATTACTGACCTTTGTAAATTTTTCAAATTTTCACCCATTAGCTTTAAACATGGCAGAATACAAACAGACGATTTCATCGCTCAATGCAATGACAAATACACTAGAGTAACAGAATGTCAAAACTACTTAGGAAAATACATTGGTAAAATTAATAATGAAACAGATAAATGCATTTTACAATTAATTACGAACAGGAACAGTCAGTGCAAGATAGTACAGGAATACAATAGAAATTTAGAACAATTAGAGGACGGAATTATATTATTAAGCGGACAGCACAGATTAAACAATCAAACGATTGACGGAATCAATTTGGTGACGTACACAAATAAAGTAGAAATAGATAAAAAGTATTACAAAAATTTTCACGACGAGATAAAAGAAGCCATCCATAAGAAACATGACGAAAACTTTGAAGTTCTACAAATAATAAAATCTGATACACAGTGGGCTTTTAATAATATAGATTCACTAAAAAAATACATTAAATCTTTTTTCTACACTACGCTTTTTATCATATTCCTAATAATAACAATCTAATTGGTAATAAAAATTATTACCTGCATAACAGAATGCAGACGCCAATCAACAATTAAAAAATTTAACAAAGCATATGAATTAGAATTACGACGTATTAGGAAAGATCGGGACGATTTTAAGTTTTAAAGTGGATACATTTTCGAAAAAAAATTAGTTAGTTCGTTTTCAAGGTGTAACAACTGAAACATGAATGGATTAATGAATGATATGAATGTTTCCTTACACTGAACTTTTCTTGTGCTATGGTAGCATCACTAGAACGTACATGTATTAGGCTCCGTTTTTGTAAGGCATCAAATTTACTAAAACTAGATTTCTAGAAATAAAAACGGAAAAAATAAAATAAATAACAGTTGTGTTGTCTGTATCATATTTTATGTAAGAGATGATGCTATACATATCTGCTTACCATAGAAATATTTTGCTTGTCCGTATCTCCGTTCTTATTCTTTTTTGGTTTAGTTTTCTTTTTAGAAATCAAGTTCTTTATGGAATTATCGTCATATCCATTGTTTTGATGTTCTATATTATGCTTCTTATCTTCTTGCTGTTCTTGAATTTCATTTGATCTAATAGTTTGTTCTGTTTTCATATACTCGCGTTTCTTTGAATTGCTTTTTATTGCCTGATTGGTTGAAGAGGTTGTCTTCGAACTCTTGGAAAGAAATAACAAATGCTGTTCTTCTGCTTCTGCACAAGTAAGATTTTTTTTTGACTTTTTTTTAATTGACTGCAAATAAATAATAGATAATAATTTTCATATTATTATTAGGAATAAATGTAATTATTATTTCAACTATATTAATTTACTAGCTGAGCGCCCCGGCTGCGCTCAGAAACAAATCATATGCATAAAATTTTGATCCAGTTGATATATAAAATTAAACTATTATAATACGTTATATGTACTTTCGTATTTTGTAAAATTTATGTGAAAATACGGCCTGTGATAGTTTTTATTTTATAATGGTTTTCCCTTCTCGTGTAAAATTTTTTATATGTAAGTTACTACTATTAGTTAATATTGAAATGTTAAAAATATAAACACAAAAATTTCAAAACATGGAAAAAATATCACGATTTTTATCGATTTATTGCTTAATTTTTTTTCTGAATGTAGTAGTATAATCTGATTAACTACTGTTTTAATAATTGATACAATTATTCATTTTTACATGAATTTTCCACATGCATTTCATTTTGACACCATTCCGCGTAAAGTACTGAACAAAATACTGGGCTTAAGATTGATTGCTCTTATATATGTACGAGTACATGCTTTTTTAAATCGCACAACAGATTTTGTTTTATGATGTTAATCCAAATTAAAACAGTGAATCATAAATTACTAACAATTCATTTCCCTTAAATCATCGATGATGCATTCCAATTAAATTCTATTCTTTTTTTGTGAATAAAATAAATGAATTTAAGAATTTAATTCAAGTATTTTTTATGTGAATTCAATGCATGTGTAGTGAATCTTACTTTGATTATTACATTTGTAATTTTAGATCTGCCCTCGTAACCTTAGTTTTAAGTAAATTCCTTTGATAACAATACACAACAACAATGCTATGCTAAAATTAAGCAAATTCCTGTAATGTAAAAATACAACAACTAGTATACCTTTTGCTGCTTTTATTATACATTACATTGTTAGTGTATACCACAAATTATGTTATTGAATAAGGAATTTTTGTAGTTTTAAGGTACTGTTATTTTAGTATATAAGGAACAAATTTTTATAAAATAAATCAATCATTACTTAGCCTTAAAATCGGCATTATCTCTTGGAGCATTAAACTGCTTCTTTTTAAAACCTAAACAGGCATCCAACTGCCTTAAATATATTTAGGCCAGTGGCGTTCTTAAGCGCCGGCAAACCTTAATAGGCAGGACCATTTTAAATCCCTGAAAAACCTAATAAATTTACACTCACACATTACACATGCAAGATTTTTTAATTCGTTAGGAATGCTTTCGAGTTTCAATTTAATTCAGATTGTGAGCAAAATTAATTAATTATATATTCTTTAAATCATTTTGAATTAAAAATCAGTTTTGAATCATTCTTTTACAACTCTGATATATACATACATATGTATGTACATACTACGTTTAATTCTTTCAATGAGCTTTTGGTTTTTCTTTCCGACTCGAAAAAAAAAAAAAATTGTCATATTTAAAATATCTTAAGTCGACTTAGGAGATTCTACGAAGTATGGTTCCTGAAATGCACTGCAATTTAATTGAAATAAGTGTTTTTATCGAAAACAATTTTCGACATATTGAAAAATTTTCATAGAAATTTATTGGCAAAAATTTATATAAATTTATTTAGCAAATCAACTTTCTTGATATAGTTTTAATTTTTTTCTTCTGCTTTTATGAACTGAATCAAAATTTTTACGGAAACCAAAATTGAAATATATATACATAGCATACAAAAATTAATTTTTATACTTGTTTTAAATGTGAACATTGAAATTTTAATTCCATATTTTCGTAGTTTTACTCTACTAAAAAGTTTGGAAAATTGCCTTAAGTTGTGTTGTTAAATTTTCACATTATAAATTTTACTGTTGAACGCAAATTTTTTTGTCTAATAAAGGACAACCGAAAAATATCTATTATGTACATTAAGGGTGTTCTTATTTTTAAATGTCGGATTTTTATAATCCGCCGGGCAGATTATTGTTCCTTTGTGCTACAAAAGTATGTAAATCCAATTTGGAGTAAATCCGATAACTCTTAATGGACCCGGAAACGACTTCAATATACCTCTACAGAGAAATTTTTTAAAAATTTTCGACACAAAATCAAGAGTTTATATTTTTACCATCTCCGATTTTAATGAAATTTGACGTATATACGCTACTCTTACGTGCGTAACGCATGACGAAGGAATTAGTTCGATACCTCTTATGGTTCCGATTTTATTTCCGTCTAAACTTCTGGGCATCTGGGCCATTTTTGCGAAAAGTTCGTATTTTTTGTGCCACCCCCCTGTGGATATTTTAGTAGTTGAATTAACGTTAAAATTTCAAAAGTTAAAAACTTTAAAAATTATTACTTTAAAACTCTTTACTGTTTGTGTAAGCTATTCCTAGAAATTGTGTATTCCTCCGCTACAGTCGCTGCTGATAACGGAACATATTTGCAAACATTGTGATTAAACCGACAAATGACATTGTTGTAAAAACCATGATTTAGTTTATTTTTTTCATTTGTAATGTAAGTGTTGATCGGAGTAAAGAGAGTTCTTAAGAGTAAAATTAATTAATTTGCAATTCAAGTGGTGTTAAGTTAAAAAATCATATACAGGCATCTTCCAGAAAAGTAAATGAAGTTTAGTTTTCAAACTTTCTATTTTTTGATTTTTTGCAAAACCAAAAGTTTGCTGTTCGTAATGAATATACATAATGTATTATAAATTCCATACGAAAACATAAATAGTGATTGTGATCTGTCATTTTTATGTAAAATTGAAAATAATAAGTTTGAAAAGTAAACTTCATTTACTTTTACTTTTCTGGAACATGCCTGATACATATAAGAATTAAGATGTCGAAATCGACTGCGGGAAATTCACCAAGCACTTCAATCGTTACAACACGTAAGGCCATTGAAAATTTAAAATAAATTGATTTGGGTGTAAATGTTTCTCACCAGTCCTATTAAGTCCTATTTTACAATATGCGCTTTGTTAATCTTTTAGCAAAGCAAAGTCAAAATTGGAAATCGAAGCAGTTCACATTTTTTGGCATTAAGCACGTATACCGATTTGAGAAGGTCATAAGTGTGTTGTCAAATTATTAAAATTATATGAAAAGTGGAAAAATATTCAAAAAACACTCCCAGAGAAAAGATCAAATGCCCAAAAAAGCGGTCGATACTATTCGAATTTAATAGACTTTAAAAAATACTCCTTATGTGATTTTGTATCAGAGAAAACAATGTATTTCTTCAGTCGGTTTAGTTTATCCCTGAAATTTCTAGACTTTGATCCCTCAACTTGGGAAACATCATTTGAATTTCAGGAAGGTTGGACATTCTGAAAGGACTTATTTGTTGTAAATGACACTGCTGAAAGAGGCATTAAATTCATACAAGACTAACAGAATATTAACCAATGATGAAGAGGAAAAACAATTTTTGCTTCAGGTTTTTGAGACTTACCGACAGAAATATCCATCCTATAAAAAATCTGATCTAATATTAAATCCATAATTTTAAGAAATATACATTAAAAAAAAACCCTTATACTAAAATTCATTAAAAAAAATATGGTAAATATATCCCTCGGCTCAAGTAAAACGTTAAATTTAAATCCTGTAAAAAATAGTAAATTTTTGTAACTGAGTAAATTTCTTTCGAGTGCAGATACAGAAACTAATTTTATTCAAATCAATTAAAATTTGTTCGAAAAAATTATTTAAAACTGTCATTTTGTTCTTTTTACTTTTTGCAAATACATAACAACGACATCGCAAATGAAAAATAGAAGCTATGTCATTTTAAGCAATATTTGTTAAATGTAGACTGAAAGAATTCAAATTACACCAATATTATTAAATTCTGATGATGAACTCTAAAATTATTCAATCTTGATTATGACGAATTTTCGCAAAAATGGCCGAGATGCCCAAGTTTAGACGAATATACAATAGGAACCATAAGAGGTATCGAACTAATTCCTTCGCCATGTGATACGCGCGTAAGTGTAGAGTACATACGTCAAATTTCATTAAAATCGGAGATGGTAAAAATATATACTCTTGATTTTGTGTCGAAAATTTTTAAAAAAATTTTCTATAGAGGTATATTGAAGTCGTTTCCGGGTCCATTAAGAGTTATCGGATTCGCTCCAAATTTTACCTAATTAATTTTTGAACATAAAGGAACCAAAATCAGGCCGGCGAACTGGAATCAAAACATTTTGAAATTTCACCATACTAATAAGAACACCTTTAATGTACATACATATGTATGTATAACAGCCATACCTAAATCAGAGTGTTGAGCGTCGCGTAAGCATACACACATGAAATCTCGTACACGATTTTAATTATACATATCAAAATGCGTTTCACAACTGCTCACAACAAGTAAACATTCATAAATTCATAAATGTTGATTGTTAAAAATTCTTGAAATCTGCTGGTTGTTGATTCAAGGAGAAAAATTTTTAAATGCTAGTCATTGCAAGATCGGCATGTTTGTGAACTGGTCGAACTTGTGTTTGGTTCAGAGATTTTCTTCCAGAAAAATTACCGTAGGGAAAAAATGACAGATTTGTTGAAATCATTAAAATGTAGGGACTTTTCAATAATATGGCAAAAACATATTAATTTGGCAACCCTCTTCGATTTGTGACAACATACTGGAGGAAAGTTACCAAAATGAAAAATTTTAATGATAATTTGATTTTCGCCCTTTTGTCTAAATTAGCTACCATTGCTTTATCACTACCACATGCCAATGCAGACAGCGAAAGAATTTTTTTTATCATCACTGATATTCGCATTAAGAAACGAAATATTTTTACAAGACGAATGTAAAAATTGTTATACCTTCCAATATAACGAAACTCATTTAAAAAAATGGTATACTTAAACATATACGATTGTCAGAAAAACACCAGTCAAAACTAACACGATTAAATTAAATGAATTTATGTCACTTGTTTTTATGTTTTCTTTTATTTTTGTTTATTTAGTTTTTAATTTATAAAACAAGACTGATTTATTAATTCATTTGTACATGATATACATATTATAATTTAAAAATTGTAGGGATTTTTGTAGAGACAATTTTTTGAGCGCGTAGGGAAAAATAGGGATTTTTTAAATGCTGCGTAAAGATTTCTCAAAAGAGTGTATAACATCACTGGTTTGGTTGGACTGGCATTTATTTTATTGTTTGGTATGTTTGATAGCGGCATATTGTATGAAAAGAATATTTTGTATGTGTGTGTGGATGCTAGTTTTTATTGAGAAGATATTGTTGCTGAACAATATATTACAGAGAACTTATTTGCATTTTGTGTGCTAGTAAAAAATTTTACTATCTGTCAAGTACAACATTATTTTTAGAAAACTGGAAATTTATTTGTTATCAGGTAAATATTTTTCTAGTTTTCACATAAAATTATGGAATATGATGGGAATTTTTACTAAATATATTAGTTTTTTTAAATACTGGATTTGATTGTGTTGATCTTACAAAAGCAAATTTGTTTGTATTTTTACACTCACATGCTTAGATGTGAACAAAAAGGGGGTTTCTACGAAAAAATACATAAAGTTATCATTAAGTTAATATACACACATGAGCAATTCCATTTTATTTCAACGAACATTTTTTCGGTAGTGTTCGATTTTGATAAAACTTGGTGAATGTGTGTAGTAGTGTATGTATGTTCACAAAACGATTTTTAATTTTTTTGTTTTCGAAAACTGTGGCAACCCTGCAGCTTAGAAATACTGTAAATTGCAGGGTAGGCACTACACTTAAAATTACATAACTTTTGTTGTGAGCAAGATATTGAAAAAATTCTTTTTGCGTGGGATTAGTGAAGTTTTTAGGTTTAAGAAATTTATTATTATTATTTTTTAAAAGTTTTTAAAATTTTGTTCTAAACATCCTAAAAATTTCAGAGTGGAATGCCTCCTACTTTTTGAGATTTTCAATTTTCAATGAATACAAACAATGCATCCAATGAATTGCATACAAGCAAACTTAACTTATTAACTCAGTGGCACGTAGCAACTAGTAAAAGAGAGTATTTCTTATAAACATACCAGTACATTTTTTAATATATCTCAAAAAGTAGGAGGCATTCCACTCTGAAATTTTTAGGATGTTTAGAACACATATGTGGCATTTTGTGCAAAAAATATAAAAATTTAAAAAAATGGGTTTTTTTCAAAAAATAAATTTTAATTTTTTTTTTTTTAAATTTTAAAAACTTAAAAAAAAAAATATATAATAATAAATTTCTTAAACTTAAAAACTTCACTAATCCCACGCAAAAAGAATTTTTTCAATATCTTGCTCACAACAAAAGTTATGAAATTTTAAGTGTAGTGCCTACCCTGCAATTTTCAGTATTTCTAAGCTGCAGGGTTGCCACAGTTTTCGAAAACAAAAAAATTAAAAATCGTTTTGTGAACATACATACACTACTACACACATTCACCAAGTTTTATCAAAATCGGACACTACCGAAAAAATGTTCGTTAAAATAAAATGGAATTGCTCTTATCATTAAAAAGTCTCAGTAGCACAGTGGATAGTGCATTGAATTATAGTCCTCGCACTCCGTAGTTCAATTCTGGCTGGGCACTTATGTATTTATAAATTTATTTCTGTAATGGTTATATACATATGTATATACATCTTCATTTATGTGCATATATAAACAAAAATCCAGGTAGTACAAGAAAGTTTTTTTTTTTTTTATAATTTTATTATTTATTGAATCTTCAAATATAGATTGAAACATCAATAAGTTTTTCAAATCCTAAATCTAAAAATACATTAATATATGTCTAGCCAATGTTAAACAAAATTTTTTAGTTTCAACGGTTTATATTTGTAGTTTTACATCTGTCGTGTATAGCTGAGAAAAAGAGTATCCCTTCTTTTCAGCCGGGTGTGGCCTCTATAATGTAAATTACTGCGTGCAAGTACATTTGGGTGCAACTCAAGTTTTTATATATATATTTTAGCGTGTTTGGAAAATACTGTCTTTACCAACGGAACATCAAGGTCTTTGTAAATTCGCTGATTTCGGATATACCAGGGGGTTGCTGTTATTGTACGTAGCATTTTATTCTGTTGCCTTTAATTTTTTTCGACATTTGATGCTGAGGCAGTGCCCCATAACTGGATTCCGTAGGACCATATTGGTTTCAGGATCGCGTTGTATAATAAAAGTTTGCAGTCTACGCTTAATATAGTATTTCTTCCAATAAGCCAATTCATTTGGGGTGCTTTTAATTTTATTTCTGTAAACTTTGCGTCTATATGCGATTTCCATGTTAAACGACGATCTAGATGAATGCCTAGATATTTGACTATAGTGTGTTGTGGTGTAGTCTCGGTGTTAATTTTTATAGGCGAGCATGCTTTCCTGCGCAACGTAAAAGTGACGTTCACACATTTGTGCTCAATAACTTTTATACGCTATTGTTTGAGCCATTTTTCCAGTTTGGATATATATCCTTGTAAGTTGCGGGAAGCTTCTGCAGGGCTTTCATGAACGCTTAGTAAAGCTGTACCATCAGCAAATGTTGACGTGTGAATGTTACCTTTTAACGGTAAAACAGAGGCATATATTAAATAAAGTAATGGACCGAAGATACTGCCTTGACGGACTCCGGCTTCAATAGACTGCGGAGGGCTTAAAAATTTGCCTTCCCTAACTACCAATTTACGTTCCATTAAATAGCTTTTTAAAAGCTTGACGATGTTTGCTGTAGATTTGAAATATTGGGCAATAAACTAAAAGGCCGATAGGATTCAACCTTCGTATGATCCTTGCCGGGATTTGGTATCATAGTAATCATCGAAACCTTCCATTCTGCCGGATAGTATTGCAGCCGTAAAATACCATTAAAAATGAATAGTATTATTCTTTTTGCAATGAAAGGCAATTCTTGAAGCATTTTGTTGCTTATTTTGTCGACACCTGGGGCTTTTCTGGTGTTAAGACTGGTAATAATATTTTCAATCTCCGCCATGTTAAATCTCAGCGATATTTCTCTTAAAGAGACGACTGTTGGCAGTTCAACAATATCAGCAGAAATATTCGGGGTAAACACTTTTCCTAAGTGCTTAACAAATATATCACCTTTTTTAGCATCAGTTCTTGCCCAATCACCATTCAAATCTCGTAACGGAGGTTGCTCGTTGCCATTCTCATCGAGCTCTCCGTGTTTCAGTCAATAGCCTTTCTATATCTACAGAAAAAATATTGCTTAATCTCACTTGTTGATTTGTTATATTTTAAATAGCATTAAAAAACAGCTTGTTTAACGTGCGATTCAAACAACCTGAGGGAATCGTTTATGTCAGAAGGTGTTCTTATCGCCATTCTTTCCGAGCAATGACCACTCAGATATTTTCTGTATTTCAGCCACTTAGCACGTGCAGATGTCATCGGTAAATTACATGTTGGTGTTACAGTTGTGAGTGAGTAAATACTGACAATTGTAGGGAGTTTTGTGAAGATAAATCCAAAGATGCTTCAGCTTCAACCATCTCGCTGGGTACACCTTTTCCTATTCCAAAGTCAATAACATCATTAATTTTTTGTCGATCTGTTGGCCAATATGTTGGCTGAGCCCTTGACACTACGTTCAAACCAATTTTAGAAACGACGTCAAACAAACTCGTCCCTTAGGAGTGATTAAACGTGAACCCCAGAATGTGTGTTTAGCATTGTAGTCGCCAGCTGCTAGAAAAGGGGGCATAGTTGAAAATCTGGGGGGCGAATAGACAGATGATATTACAAGTTTTTGGTAGTAATTTTCAATTCAGATGTTCGTTGCTTAAAGATAATCTTCACATAAATCATTCAACAGGTAGTGTTTTATTCGCGTTTTTATTAAAATTCCCGAGCCACCACAAGCTCTACCTCGACGATCCTTTGTGTCGTAAAAATTGTATCCACTATTTCTGAAATAGTTTCGAGACGTCAAATGAGTTTCTGAGATAAGCATAACATCGATTTGTTTATCCAGAATAAAATACTCTATTTCGTTTTTATGCTGGCAGATGCCGTTTGCATTCCAAAAACAGATTTTTAAGTTCATGACTTGTTTAAAACAGCCTGCAACAAGGTAGACTGCATTTTCAACATTTCCTGCACCATACAGGACATGTTGATAGCAATATTTTTACTGTTTGTATTAAGCTCTCAATTAAGGCTTCAATACGACTAAAATTAGACCCCGAATCTTCATTTACATTTACGGTTTTTTGCCCCGTACTCTGGTTGCTTTTTAAAATACTAGCGTATGAAAATTGTTGTTAGCTGGTTGTTGAGCACTAGTCGCGTTAGGCTTGAAAATGTTTGAATATATATTTTGGCTGGTGGATGGTTGAGGTAACTGTGGGTAGTTAAAAGGGGTTTTAGGCTGAGCAGGAGTAGCATTAGTTTTTTGTTTGATAAATTCCTAAAAAACGAGTAAAGGGGACAGCCTCTATAGTTGGCAGTGTGATTTCCGCCGCAATTGGCACATTTTTTCGCTTTGGGATCACCTTTAATTTTGTCGCAGTTAGCGGTACTTTGTAACTCACCACATACAACGCAGACTGTAGGCAACTTGCAATAAGTTTTCGTGTGCCCAAATTCTTGGCAGTTCAGGCATTGAACAGGTCTAGTTTTTTTATGTGGAAGCTTAACGGTAACTCTTTGGTATAACAATTATAAATTGGGTGGGATCATTCTTTTTATTTTGAAGTCACCAGGCTGTAGCTCGACTCTAAATACAGGTTGGGAAATTTTTTCCCTATTTTTAATGTTTAAAACATTTTAATGTATAAAAATTTTTGTTTTTTGACCCATAGTCAGAAACTATTTTTCGATAGTTACTTTCTTGTACTACCTGGTTTTTTGTTTTGTTGATATTTCCCCGCTTAATTGGAGTTACATAGAACTCATTTTCTCCAATTTTTATCAAAAAACTAGAGTTCTGCTCTCTTAAATATATCGGTGGGGGTTACTCGACCTTGTTGTAGTTGTGTCGTCATCGCCTTGTTCATCTAGAATCGCGAAACGATTTTCGGAATTCTTTATATTAATTTCCCATCTCTGGGAACTTTCGCCGTTGATTCTATTTGCGCAGATTTGGGACTTCTTCGCCTTTTTAGTACGGTTATGTATCTGTCCATTCCTGTTTGAATGTTATTATCACTTATTGTACTCACCGCATTTACAATTTGGTGCACGTTGGTCACCTTATCATTATTTGTTTGTTTGTTTGTACAGCTAAGCTGACAAGTTTCCTAATTGGTGCAATTGTTGTTGCTTCTTGATCACTATTTAACATGTTCAGAGAGCATGATCGCGCACGAGTAGTTGTCTTTAGTGCAGAATTCAGGTTTGTGTTTAAATAATTATTTTATTGTCGTCATCAGCAAGAAAAGTTAAATAAGCATTTCTACTGCTTTTAGTTTTATTGTTGTTGTTGTTGGCAGAAGATGAACTCATTGAGAGTTATCTTTTTTTTTTTGTTCACTTATATGAGTTTGTGTATGCAAATAGTTATGTATGTATATTACACGCAAGCAAAAAAAAACTACGGGTAGAACTCCGGGAGTGCCGACAGAAGTGAAAACTTTTTGTGATTACAACAACACACCTGCTATTGCCCAAAAAATTATGCGTATATATAAACAATTATATAAATACATGCAACAAATTTAAGCTCTTATCAAGGCGTATGCAACAGGTTAGCTTACTAGCACAGCTGACTGAGCTCGCTTTATAGCAAATTTTCATACAAACTGATATAGTTTGAAGAGAGTACATGGAAAATGGTTTCAGTTTGGTACTCATACGTATTAAAATGCTTTAAATTTGTTTGTGTGTTTTGATATGAAGCGAGTGCTTTATACCAACAAAATACATGTTGTTTTTGGATTGTTGTACTTGTTGTCGAACTGCGCATACCTGCAAGTTTTGCCATGCAACTTATTGTAAACGCAAATGCAACTGCGCCCGAGAAGTTAACAACCTAAATTTTTTTCGCTCATAAAGAAGAGAGTGCCATCTTTGTGTACTCTTCTTAATCAGTTTCGCTCAAATTGAAGAGTGCGCCATCTTTGGTGCACCAAAAAATGAGTGTTTTTCTCATATATGGCAACATCACCCACAAGAGAAGGCGCTCTCTTCATTTTGAGCGAAAAAATGTAGGTGTTATCTGTAGGTTGTTAACTTCACTAACATCTGTAGGTAGTTAACTATACTACAAGTGTCAAAAAGCGTGACGGTGTCGCGAATTCTGGAATTTTGTCTCATCCAAAACCTTCGTACCGCGCCAATAGAAGTTTTCACTTTAAAAATAAAATAAAACCAGTATAATAGCTGTTTAATAAATGTTTTGTTTTTGTTTTTTTTTTTTGTGAATTTAACTTTCAGTAATTTTTAATATTTAGTTGCGACGATTATAAAAACGCGTCGGTACACTACGAGAGTTGAAACTGAATGATAAACTCCTTAATGTCTTACATTTTTTTTAACTCTTGAAAAGGAAAAGCTACTTGTAAAATATCCGTTTTATCAGATTAAGAATGTCAGCTTCGCATAGGTTCGATACTTTCGAGCCTCGAGGTAACCCAGATCCAAACTTAAATTCAAAGACACATCCTTAAACGTCATTTAACATTTTATTAAAATGCGTTTCAGGCAGTACTTTTAAAACTGGTTTTTTGATTTTCAACTGCAAAGTGGAGCTGTCAGACTAAAAGTCATATCGAAAGATAATGCTACACGCTCTGAAGTGTACATTGAGCACTTCCCTGAAAATCCTAAAATCCCAACAACACGAATCCTGTCACTAATATAAGGACTAAATGAAGAACATTCAGTGGAGTATTGAAAGTCATGTCAGCAAAAAAGCTTACGTTTGCAAAAACCATACTGAAAACCAGGGGACAAGCAATGGATATGGAACAGTTCCAATTCGGCCTACTTAACGGCTACACTCAAAGGCATCGAGCGACATGTTCAATAGGATAAAAATTGTAATTCGAATTCTGTTGATAAAACTTCTTGTTCAAAGCTACCAAGCAAGAACTATATCCCAAATATGAACACACCAGCATCGACTAGTCTGGGAAATTTTGAAAAGGGTCGGTAAAGACGGATTGCGTAATGTGTATGTCAACAAGCAAAAAAGGCTAACAACGATTCTGCGGAAGGAATAGTACTCCTTGGCTCTAATCGTGGAAAAAAATTACCGAGACTGCTAGCAAGCACCGCTGCATCTAATAAGAAAAACTATTCCAAAGAATATATAACATTGACAGTTGCAGAGCTCCGAAGTGAATTTACTTCCCCAAAGGCAGCATCAAATGTGCTATTCCCTAAATTCTCTGCGACCTATTGGATGTTGTTTTCATCCAAAATCCTTGGTTGAGTTCAAGGGCCATAAAGGGTAGCGAAATAGCCACGGTAAGCAGTTTTACAACAAAACAACGAGGCATAGGCCGGCCATTTTCGTGAGGAATAAACTAAATAAATTCCTAATTCAGAACTGATAGTAGATCACTATCTAGTAGCGATGGCAGCCCTCAACACATAGTTTGTGGAAGTACTGATACCAACAAACGAGGTGAGTATTTATTTGAATTCATATGTAGTAACGAAATATACATACTAAATAAGGTCAATAAGTCCACCTTTAGAAATGCTATTAGACTAGAGGTCCCTCATCTCACCCACGACGTGTATCTAACAAGGTATTTATGTATTATCATCAACACATACGATTATATATAGGTTACGCTCCGACGAACGTACGACAATTTCGTAATCCCAGAAAGACATAGAAGGGTACGTATCGCGTTCACTTATCTAATAGTGAAAACCACTGTAGGGGAGTAATATATAGTCTTATAGAAATAGACTTGGAATCTAATGAGCTCTGTGGGAATACAAAAAATGCCTTTAAGAGCAGTTGTAATCTAAACAGCAAAAAGCCAACAAGACTTTAGTGTGTTGCGCTATAGTCTCCGTATTAATTTGTACAGGCGGGCGGACGTGTTTTATATTTGTACTCGTATATCCTTATAAATTGCGGGAAGCTTCTACCGGATTTTCATGAACGCTGTATGATCAGCAACTGTTGATGTATTAATCTTTCTGCTTAACTATAATTTAGAGGCATATATTAGGTAGAGGACCGAGATGCTGCGTTGAGGTACTCCGGCTTCAATCGACTGGGGAAGGCTTAAAAAATTGCCTTCCAACTACAAGTGTTCTTTCCTTTAAATAGCTTTTAAAAGCATTGCGATATTTGCGGGTAGATTCTGAGTTAATTTTTCTATCAGACCTTCGTACCATACTTTATCAGAATCTTGTAAAACACAAATGAAGAGCCCAGAGCATTTTTTTTTTTCAGAAGTATATCTAGCTACATTAACAAGTCTGTGAGTTTGTTTGGTAGTACTATACTATCTCCGAAAGCAGAATTGATATTCTAGAATACATCCAATCTAATTCACATACATATTTGATTTCCAAATGTTTAAAAACAGTATGAAACAAAACCGCTGGAAATACCAACAAAGAGTTTTGAAAATTGCCTGAAGGGTAGTACACTTTTCCCCTGTAAAATAATTTCAAGATAAGTCTGTAAGTTGTATTATTATGTTCTAGAAGGAATCCAATGCAAACTTCAAAACACTCGTCATTTTATTTGCGCAGATATATATATATATATATATATATATCTATATATATACACTAGCTGATCCCGGTGTACTTCGCTACCCCCCTCGTTATAAAATAAAATTAAAAGTATTTATATATGCTATTGTGACGATCGGTCCAGTATTTAAGACTATATTACGATTTTTAATTTTCCTAAAAAGGAGCGTGGTCCCATCCACTTTTCTCCCGGTACGTATTCCAAATTATGCCAATACCATATGTACCAAATATCATCGACGTAGGTCAAAAAATGCCCAAAATATGGCGATTTAAATTTTTGGGTTATATGGGTGTTGCCACGCCTCTTTGTTCAATCCCGCCCATATTTGCAGCAGCACTAAAAAAATGCACACCAAACCGACGTACCAAATTTTGTTCAAATACCATTATCAGCAGCAGAAATAATAGATTTTTAATTTGTGGTTTGTATGAGAGTTACCACGCTCCTTTGTCCGATCCCGCCTATATTTGCAGCAGCACTAAAAAAATGCACACTGAACCGACGTACCAAATTTTGTTCAAATACCGTTATCAGGAGCAGAAATAATAGATTTTTAATTTGTGGTTTGAAAGAGAGGTACCACGCCCCTTTGTCCAATCCCGCCCATATTTGCAGCAGCACTAAAAAAATGCATACAAAACCGACGTACCAAATTTTGTTCAAATACCGTTATCAGGAGCAGAAATAATAGATTTTTAATTTGTGGTTTGTATGAGAGGTACCACGCCCCTTTGTCCTATCCCGCCTATATTTGCAGCAGCACTAAAAAAATGCACACTGAACCGACGTACCAAATTTTGTTCAAATACCTTTGTCAGGAGCAGAAATAATAGATTTTTAATTTGTGGTTTGAATTAGAGGTACCACGCCCCTTTGTCCAATCCCGCCCATATTTGCAGCACTAAAAAAAATGCATACAAAACCGACTTACCAAATTTTGTTCAAATACCGTTATCAGGAGCAGAGGTAGGAGAGGTACCACGCCCCTTTGTCCTATCCCGCCTATATTTGCAGCAGCACTAAAAAAATGCACGCTGAACCGACGTACCAAATTTTGTTCAAATACCGTTATCAGGAGCAGAAATAATAGATTTTTAATTTATGGTTTGTATGAGAGGTACCATGCCCCTTTGTCCTATCCCGCCTATATTTGCAGCAGCACTAAAAAAATGCACACTGAACCGACTTACCAAATTTTGTTCAAATACCGTTATCAGGAGCAGAAATAATAGATTTTTAAATTGTGGTTTGAATGAGAGGTACCACGCCCCTTTGTCCAATCCCGCCCATATTTGCAGCAGCACTAAAAAAAATGCATACAAAACCGACTTACCAAATTTTGTTCAAATACCGTTATCAGGAGCAGAAATAATAGATTTTTAATTTGTGGTTTGTATGAGAGGTACCACGCCCCTTTGTCCAATCCCGCCCATATTTGCAGCAGCACTTAAAAAATGCACACCAAACCGACGTACCAAATTTTGTTCAAATACCGTTATCAGGAGCAGAAATAATAGATTTTTAATTTGTGGTTTGTATGCGAGGTACAACGCCCTTTTGTCCAATCCCGCCCATATTTGCAGCAGCACTTAAAAAATGCACACCGACCCGACGTACCAAATTTTGTTCAAATACCGTTATCAGGAGCAGAAATAATAGATTTTTAATTTGTGGTTTGTATGAGAGGTACCACGCCCTTTTGTCCAATCCCGCCCATATTTGCAGCAGCACTAAAAAATGCATATCAAACCAACTTACCAAATTTTGTTCAAATACCGTTATCAGGAGCAGAAATAATAGATTTTTAATTTGTGGTTTGTATGAGAGGTACCACGCCCCTTTGTCCAATCTCGCCCATATTTGCAGCAGCACTTAAAAAATGCACACCAACCCGACGTACCAAATTTTGTTCAAATACCGTTATCAGGAGCAGAAATAATAGATTTTTAATTTGTGGTTTGTATGAGAGGTACCACGCCCCTTTGTCCAATCCCGCCCATATTTGCAGCAGCACTTAAAAAATGCACACCAAACCGACGTATTAAATTTTGTTCAAATACCGTTATCAGGAGCAGAAATAATAGATTTTTAATATGTGGTTTGTATGGGAGGTACCACGCCCCTTTGTCCAATTGGACCGAATTGTAAATCTAAACCACTCGGGGCGCCACCCAAACGCATACAAAAAAAATTATGCAAATCGGTCCTGCCGTTTAGGAGGAGTTCAGTTAATACGCACGTATAGTAGAATTATATATATATACATATACTAATATTTGCACAAAATTTTTCCGGTCAACGGTCATACCGGTTGCCTTCCTATGAGGTAGATACGAACATAGATTATAAATATATATAGATTATAGATAGTGTTGGCTGAAGTAGTTAGCGCGTTGTTGAAACGCGCAATACCGAAACTGTAAAGGAATAAAGCCTTCTAAAGTTTCACCATCTATCGTATCTATCCTATCGCTTAACCATAGTTCTGGCACAATACGTTGCAAAAGTAGTGGTCATCCCCTGAGTGCTGTTCCTACAAATTAAAAGATATATATAGATGGATACCGACATAAAAGCTTTCAAAAGTTTTATTTATCCTTTAAAACCAGAAATGCTACTGAATGGCTTCTCATTTGTTAAATTCAATGGTTGAAAGTATACTATAAGTTTTACCAATAAGGATGATTTGATTTTTAGTGACCTTTCGTGCATTAGTAATATGTCATGATCTGTCATTTGTTTTTCATTGTATTCAGTAGTGTTTATTCAGTTGCTTTTATACACGCAAGAACAACGCTTACAAATTATTCAGTTTGTAAGTCGTGATATTGACAGCAATCTAAAGCTAATATTTTTGAAATGCTATGTTTGGTCAATTCTATTATACGGTTCAGAAGCTTGGACCTTGAAAATTTTAAGCATGAAGCGTATTGAAGCATTTGAAATGTGGTGCTATAGGAGAATACTAAAAATTAGTTGGACCGATCGAATCTCAAATCAAAAAGTACTGAATTTACTTAATAAAGAAAGTGAACTTCTGTCAATAATCAAACGCCGAAAAACAGCTTATCTGGGGCATATAGTCATTGGTGAAAAATATGAGCTGCTGCAAATAATTATTGAAGGAAGAATAGAAGGTAGAAGGGGCCTTGGTAGAAAAAAGTTATCATGGCTAAGAAATATAAGACATTGGACTGGTTTGAGTTCCATTGGAGAGCTAATTCACACTTCAAGATGTCGTGAAACATTTAGTAATATAGTTAATAGTATAATATAGTAAAAAATAAATAATATGAAATAATAATATAAAATTGTATGTAATCGCTTACATCCAGTAATGGATATGCAAATAAAGAAGAAGAAGATTCACCTAAATTTACTGTTTGGTGTGGTTTTTGGTCTGGTGGAATCATTGGTCCGTACTTCTTTCGAAATGAAAGTTACCGTCAATAATCGTTACTAACAGTGAAGAGCGGTATAGATCGCTGATAACCAACTTTTTATAGCCGAAATTGGAAGAAGTTAATCTTGACAACATTTGGTTCTAACAAAACGGGGCTACGTGTCACACAGC
This sequence comes from Lypha dubia, assembly GCA_947311025.1. NCBI lineage: Eukaryota > Metazoa > Arthropoda > Insecta > Diptera > Tachinidae > Lypha > Lypha dubia. The sequence goes on along the minus strand of OX371261.1, from coordinate 65,119,094 downwards.
AAATGCAACAATTGAATTATTGCTACAAAAGTTTGGAGATTCGATTATTTAAAAACAGTGTGATATTGAATGGCCCCCTAGAAGTTGTGATTTAACATCATTAGACTATTTCTTGTGGAGTTATTCGAAGTCATTGGTCTTTCGAAATAAACCAGACTTTCTCCAAGCTTTACAAGTAAATATTGAACGTGCCATTCATGACATATGACTTGATTTAGTGGAAGAAGTGCTCGAAAATTGGGTTCATCGAATTCGTTTCTGCAGAAGAAGTCGTGGAGGCCATTTGAATGACGTTTTACTTAGAACTTATTTGTATCGATTGTACTTCGCATTATATAAAAACTTTTGGATTGTCAGGGATTGGATTTTAGGATTTTCAGGGAAGTGCTCAATGTACACTTCAGAGAATGGAGCATTATCTTCCGATATAACTTTTAGGGTCTGACAGCTCCACTTTGCAGTTGAATTGAAAAAAACCAGTTTTAAAAGTACTGCCTGAAATGAATTCTAATAAAATGTAAATTGACATTTAAGGATGTGTCTTTGAATTTAAGTTTGGGTCTGGGTTACCTCGAGGCTATGAAAGTTTCGAACTTATGCGAAGCTGACATTTTTAATCTTATAAAACGGATATTAAACAAGTAGCTTTTCCTTTTCAAGAGCTAAAAAAAATGTAAGACATTAAGTAGTTTACGCCTTCAGCTTAGAAGATATTCGACTAAAACAACTAAAATTTTTTTACCTACCTGCTACCACTATTTTGTCAAATATTGTCCTATTTGCATAAACTTTCGTATTATTATAAAAAAAGTAGGTTTTTGGCTTTTTTTCTGAAAAAATGCGTTTGTTATTTGGATATTAAAATTATTTTTGCAAGAATACTTTCTAAATTTATATACCTATTTGGAAGGAAGTACCATCAAGTATGTTATAGCAAAGGTTTATTTCACAATTTGTGTAATGGAAAGAGGCAGACAGTTTCAAAAGAGAACTATTATTATTGATAATACGCTTTTTGAGCCTACTTTCTTAAATTTCAAAGCAGCATTCAAAAAAGTTATGATGCCACGTGGAGGACTGGTATCCCTTGTATTAGAACTTTTTTATTTTTTTTGGGGAACTGCAGGAAGCTAAGAAATAAATTTTACTTTTTTTAAACCACTCCACAATATTTTTTATTTAAGTGCGTCATTCAGTTTCAACTCTCGTAGTGTACAGACGCGTTTTATAATCGTCGCACCTGAATATTATAAATTATCAAAAATTTAAAGTCACAAAAAATACAAAAACAAAACATTTATTTAACAGTTATTATACTGGTTTTATTTTATTGTTTTGATTGTGTGTAAATACATAAATATTTGCATACACAAACTCCTATAAATGAAAACAAAAGAAAAGAGAACTCTAAATGAGTTCATCTTCTGGCAATAACACCAACAATAAACCTACAAGCAGTAGGAATGGTTATTTAACTTTGGTTGCTGATGATGACAAAAAAAAATGAATTAAACACAAACCTGAATTCTACACAAAACACAACTACTCATGCAACAAGCTCGTGCTCAAATAGCGTGAACGGCGAAAATGCCTTTAGATTAAACATTCGCGATATTGAATGAACAAGTCGATGAAGACACAAATACAACAAGGTCCAGTAAACAACCGCCGATATATTTAAGAGAACAGAACTCCAACTTTCTGATAAAAAGTCATATCTCGTTAATTAGTGAAAATGAGTTATATGTAACTCCAATTAGGCGCGACAAAATCAACTAAACAAAAATTCAGGTAATTTATGAAAATAATTACCGAAAAATAGTTTTAGATCTTGAATCTAAAAATAAAACCTTTTATATGTATCAACTGAAGAGTGCTAAAGGCCTAACAGTAGTTATAAAAGGCATTGATTCAAGCGCGGAGTCGGAAGAGGTCAAGTCTGGCCTTGAAAATAGTGGCTTCAAGGTGAAAAATGTTTCAAACATTAAAAATAGAGAAAAAATCCGCCAACCAATATTTTGAGTCGGGTTACAGCCAGGTGACATAAAAATAAAAGAAAATGAATCCGGAGAGTTACCGTTGAGCAGCCACATAAAAAACTGGATCTATGCAATACATGAACTGCCAAGAATTTGGCCATACCAAAACTTATTGCAAGATGCCTACAGTCTGAGTTGTTTGTGGTACCGCTAACTGTGACAAAATGAAAGGTGATCCCAAGGCGAAAAAATGTGGCAATTCCGGTGGAAATCACACTGCCAACTATAGAAGCTATGTTACAATTTTCATTTGTAGGTTGTTTTCGGAATTAAAACTCATGAGACTTGGAAGATTTTAGTTTAACAATTTTTATTTTATTTACTTTTCATTTTTCATTCTTAGTTTATTAATTTATAACCGTCTCAGGGAGCCGCTTGTTAGGCTGGTCTTTGATCAGGTTTGTGGTTAGTTGTTACATGTTGGATGATGATTCCCGAACTGCTTACTGTTGTCAATATCAACCCACCTTTTATACCTATCAATGACCGTTGATGTTCGCTGCCGCCAGCGTGGTTGTTCCCGCAATATTGCTGAGTGTGCGATTTTTAGCAATTATATGCAACCTCAGCATATAAGCGTGGAACTTCCAGCCGATTGCGGTTCTCACGATATTGCAATGTCAGCAGTATGTATGCAGCGCATGTTTTTGCTGCTGCTGATGTTTTTGTTGGTTGGGGGAAAATGACTCATAACAACGTCAGTATGTGTATGCAGCGTATGTTTCGCTGCTGCTGGTATTTTTGTTGGTTGGGGGAAGATGACTCATAAAATCCCTCCCCCCTTGCGGACAAGAAACATCCTGTCTGAGGATGTTTCGTAGCCATACTTCTGGAATCAAGTCAAAATAGATGTGAGTATGCATCCGACTACCTTGGCGATAAAGCTTTGGTAGCTCCCGGAGTAATATGTAGTGATCTCCCGGGCCTTGAATGCATGAAGGTTCGCAGTTTACCATTAGTTGGTGACTGCTGAGTGTCTGTCGACTTGGTACGTTTGCTGCGTCACCAAGGAAAAAATATGATATTGCTGGTGAAATACTGAGTTTGTTATTGACTTTGTAGTTTGCATTGGCGTTGTAGTGATTCCCCCCTTTCCAACGGAGCTGGTCATTCCGTCCATGTATGTGTTGAGTTATCGTATATAGATAGGTTTATGGTTGTGTGAGGTTGATATATATAGGCTGCTGTTGATGATTGTTAGATTCTTCATTGTTGTTGGGATGTTATTTATTATTTGTTGATTTTGAAACACGGGTTAATATTTTTAATCGTATAACTAACAATTCTTTCTTACGTATACTTATATTATATATATAAAAATTTCTTTTCTTACATATTGTTAAAATTTCTTATTACTCGTCTTTTTAATATGTGTATATTTGTTTTTAGCTATTAACTAGTGATGTTACGAATATCAATTTTTAGTATTCGCGAATACGAATACGAATACGAATATTTAAAACAGTATTCGCCGAAAACGAATACGAATACGAATATTTCTTTTGAGGTTTATATTTCAAATTTAATTGGGAAAAAATCCCTGCCTTTGCGTTAGTAACTATAAATGAAAAAAAAAATAGTGATTTAACATTATTATTGCATTAAGATGCCGAATTTGAAAACCTCTACAGAACATTTTTTAATTATTTTACTTACATACTTTCAGATTTCGTTTTTCTTACTCTGCGTGAAATACAATGGGTTTTTTTAATAAAAATTAATATATTTTTTTACATTTTATGTACTTTTTTTAAACTTTTGTATGATTTTTTTTGGAAAATGTATGGGAAAATTATTCGAAAAATATTCGCTTGAATTTGGCGAATACGAATACGAATACGAATATCTTAAAACAGGCGAATAGTCGAATAGTCGAATACGAATACGAGTATTCGTAACATCGCTACTATTAACCATAGATGTAAGATGCAAGTTTCTACATGAAACTATTTTGAAAAAGTTTTCTACGAGTATGGTAATAATTCTTGGTTTTAAAATGTCCCCTTTTTATATTTAATAATTAAATTGAATCACCAACAAGAATAGGAGTTTCATAAACATTTTGGTTTGTTATACTCAATCAGCTACAGATTTTTATGATTTTAAAATTTTTATATATTTTTGTTTATTTCGTTTTTTAATTCTAATTATTTTGATCTAAAATTTAAATTTTCAAATATTTGTTATTTGTTTGTTTACTTGTCTGTTTGTTCATTTTTGAGTTTTATAAGTTAAGTTTGTATCATTATTTGGTTGCCTTTTTACTTTTGTATATATTTCTTTTAATTAATTATTACCAATTGAGAAGAGTTGTTTTAAAAATAGAGTTTTCATATATTTTCGACTTTAAATTCTACATAGTAATAAATTGTATTTATGCATCATAACTTTTTTGAAGAAGCATAAGTTGTATCTTGTTTAACGTTTTTTGTAAGTTTATTTTAATTCTGTATAATTATAAATCCAATTTTTCTTAATCTATTTTTACGATTGTAAATATAATTTTTTTTTTTTTATTAAAAATATTCGGCCTTACATCAAGTCTTCAGTGTAAATTTACAAGACAACATTTACAGGTATTTAGAGAGATTATTAACTTTATTTTTTATGTGACAGTTTTCTCTTAAAAATATTAAGTAAGATATTTTTCTTAATAATTTTGAAATAAATTCTTTGTAAGAAACTGACAATTATAATATCTTTGAAAAATTGTAAAATGAGTAGGAAAAAATTCCGCTTCATTTTTGCATTTTACAAAATTTCAACTGATTGAAGCACTTTTTTTTATTAAAAAGTGAGTTCAGTTGCATTTGTTAGTGTTTTGTTAGTAAAAGAAATTTAATACTTTTGTTGTTTCAATGATTTGAAAGAAAAATTATTCTTACGCGTATAAATTATTTTAAAATCAACAGCAAACAAAAAAAAAATCCGAAAAGTTTTATATTGGGCGGAGTGAATAAAAATGTAGTGTATGCTACCAAGCTCCAAGTAGTAGCACTAGCTTTGTCTTTTCAGCACTAGCTAAAGCTACTAGTGAAAGCTAGAAAAAGTGTGAATAAGTCTTTGCTAGTGCTACATAGCTAGTGCTGAAAAGCGGTAGCATAAGCTGAAAAATTTAACAGCTGGTAGAAATCATTGATGAGTTGCCACTTTTTTGCTTTTATATCCTGGCGTAATGTTTTAGGAATTTTAATTTGTGAAGCATACGTATACATAAAATACAGAGAAATGAACTTGCTATATCTTTGCAAATAAGCAATACCCAAAACCCATAGTTTATGTTTACTCTGTAAATCTTGAAAATCACATTGTATGAAGAATAAAAAAACTATAAAGCACAAAAATTATAAAGTATAAAAGAGATAAATCCAATTAAATATGTTCGGAGGGGGATATTATAAAAATATTAATATGATGTTTAACTCGAAACTTTAGTTGGAAATAAATTTTCCCAATCAGCGAGCGAGTTTTTTGCTTTACAATAATTATTTCAAGTTCAACCAAACAGTCCGTTCAGAATTGATGGGAAAAAGTTGCAATTGCAAAAATTTGCAATATCAAATGCACAAGATTGTGAATACGGCTAATACATAACTAAAATGCAAAATAACGTAACATCAATTTTCATACGTTTACAGGAGAAGCAATAAACTGTACAAAATTATCTATGATATATATATACATATGAAATGGCTTTTCTTAGAACTCGTTAAAAAAAGTATTAGAAACAATTAAAAAATGCCCACGTATAAAAATGTTGGGTTTTAATAGCGGAGTAAAGGTAAATTGACACCTTTAATAATAGGAACTTTGCAAAAATGCATAATATGTACATGTAGTATAGACAATTTTGGGTGTTTTAGTACTTTTTATATTATTTTGCATTTGGTTTTCTTCAAGTTGCGTGCGTATTGACTTTGTGCTGCTATTTAGGTGTTGTACCTGGATGAAAATAAATTGTCACAAAAGGTATGCCGCGTAAATCAAATAAATAAATAAATCATAGTGGCAACGTCGTATAATGTCATTTGTTATTGTTTCACAAAAGTTGTATAAAACAACCAAAGTGAGTGATTTTCTTTACATATTATATTATATTTCAGATTATAACAATTATAATCTTAATAAATAAATAGAAAATATATGGGTGATAAAGGCAGTGCGTGTTTATTTTTTTTTGTATTTAGAAATTTGGCCAGGAAATTACATTGAAAAAACAAATTCAAAACATGAGGAATGATCATAATTCATTAATGCAGTCATCATATTTAAATAAAAACAAACGTGTAGCATGTGGCCAACAGTGTGTAGTATGCAGTGCGATTCAATAGTACCGCAACATGCAAGCATTAACAAACTGCAAGCAAGATATTTTGTGTGTGTCGGTAATTTGACACTTGTACGGTTAATCAAGTGCAGCAGCACAATGCACTGAAACGAATCACATTTATTAACTGCATTTGTTTGATTGTAAATATAAGCTACACAAAGTATCTGTTGCTTTTAAGTATGCACTCGTTGAACTTTAAAACTGTTGAACACATGTCATACATAAATAGTTGGAAGCTAAATATGCTTATCCAACAATAATATATATTTCTATTCTTTTACTCTTATGTTAAGGTACCCCTAAGAATTAGTCTCATAATTAGTATATAAGCCAATGTCATTTAGTTTATAATACAATTAATAAATCAACAGTCTTAGGAGCTCTAAATATACAAGCTCTAAGACAAAAATAAAATAAATAAAAACTATTTTATTACATGGCGATCCTGCCAGTCTTCTTCAGCGAGTGCTACTAAACTGCACCCTCAAGAAGCAAGAGCAGCCTGCCAGTTTTCTTGGAGTGCTACTAGATTTGCACCCAGAAACAAGAGCAGAAGAAGGAAAGGGTCCGCCTGGCCAAAAGGTAGCCAATGAAGGATGACATCTTCAATAAAATATCACCTCCATCAGCCAGCCAAAATCATCTGAAGAGAACCAAGAAGACCACAAAATCACCAAAATATATATATATTTACATATATTTTACTTCATATGTATTTTAAATTTAATTAATTAATAACTTTTATTTTAAAAGTGGTGCGCTAAAGTCGCACACTAGGGACAGCAAGCGTTAACCGCTCGTGGCAAACATTTTTTTTTTCATTATTGTGGATTTCTACATAGCTCGTGGCTAAAATATTTTATTAAAAGAACCTCATAATATTAAAATAATTAAAATGTTACTTAAATAAAAATTAAATAAAACAAAAAGTAACACTTAAAGAATATTTTTAAATTTTTCAAGAAAATTATAACTTTATAATGGATTAAAGATAATAAAATTAAATTATATTTTAACAATTAGAATAAAATAATTAAAGTTAATTTAACTTTTTAATGTTTTAACACAAAATAATATACGTAAAAATAATATTATAAAATTAAAAGATGAGCAAAACAGAATCAAAATTAGAAAATCCCAGTGCAAACGTAGTTACCAATTTGGAAATCATAGACCATAAGTCAGAAATAAATTCATTATGGCTACTATTGCTTATATTGGTAATAATATCAGCAATAAATCTATTACTTAAGATATATCTGTTGCATAAAAAGAGCTCTACGGAAGAAATATGTTAGTAGAGCAAATGATTTGGAGAAAGTTTAATACATGCATTGACGAAATATTGCTAGTAGTTTTCGAAAATAATAATAAAAATAATTTGACATAATATAAAAATAAAAAAAAAAATAAAAATGTATTAGTGTAGACGACCTATATATATTAAATATGCCAAAATTAAGATATAAGTAACAATTATACAGCGAAGGCATTAATAGCATAATGGTAAAATGTGTAGTTAATCAACATACAACCCATTTTTGTGGCAGAATAAGATAAAAAAATTAATACAGTAGTAAAAATCACAACAAAATCTATTGCATATAAACAACAAAGTAATATCGAAAATATTCAGCATCAAATTAAAAAAAATTATAAAAAGCCCAATATGACGTCAGAAGAAAACTGTTTACTAAAGGGAATCTTGACTTAGGACAAGTTTTCCCTAGGCTTGAAAAAGTGGCCGGTAAATTATATATAATGTTCATTAATGGGAATATTGACTTAGGACAATTTTTCCCAAGGCTTGAGAAAGTGGCCGGTGAACAAATAGGCACCTAACGAGAAAATTTTAGAATTTATCGCAATTAAATAATTAAATAATAAAAGGGCATAAAAGTAGCGCTACTACTTAATGAGGTGACCAATATAAATGATAAGAATGCTCAGACAATTCTTGATCTAATGCTGAAATACCACGATGATCCGATAGAGGGAGGACATTATGGAATATATAGACAATAGAGAAAATTAAGAGGTATTACTATTGGAAAAATATGATAAAAGACATAACGAAATATGTTAAATCATGTCAAAAATGCCAAAAATAAAAAACACTAACCCATTATAAAAGTCCTATGACTATAACAGAAACACCAGAAAAAGCATTCGACACGGTGTATGTAGATACAATAGGGCCATTTCCAAAATCAATTAATGGAAATGAGTATGCAATTACTTTAATATGTGATCTTACTAAATATTTGGTGACAATACCAACACCAGATAAATCTGCAAAAACAATCGCTAAAGCGATATTTGAAAATTTTGTATGGACCTATGGACCAATGAAGACGTTCATCTCGGACATTGGAACAGATTACAAAAATTCTATACTGACGGAACTATGCACACTACTAAAAATTGAAAATATAACTTCCACAGCGCATCACCATCAGACACTAGGAACAATAGAAAGAAGTCATAGAACTTTTAACTAATACGTTCGTTCTTATATATCTGTGGACAAAACGGACTGGGACGAATGGTTAAAATATTTTACTTACTGCTTTAATACGACGCCATCAACGGCACATAACTACTGTCCTTATGAGTTAGTATTTTCAAGATTACCAAACAATTTTAGACAATTTTCTAAAGTAGATAGTGTGACACCACTATACAATGTAGATAACTATGCCAAAGAGGCTAAATTTAGGTTAGAAGTAGCACATAAGCGCGCTCAAATACTTTTAGATAAAAATAAAATAAAACAAAAATTAAATTATGATAGGAATATTTTAGAACATAATTTTAAAATAGGTGATTTAGTTCTACTTAGGAATAATTCAGGCCATAAGTTGGAAAACCAGTATAAAGGTCCGTATAAAATTAAAAAAATAGATTTAAGAAATAATGTTACCATAGAAGATTAGAAAACAAATAAACAACAAGTAGTTCATAAAAATAGACTTAAGATATATAATAATAACTAACATTTAATATTATTGTATGGCCATACGACTACTATAAAATTAGAATATAAGTACATCTAAATACTATAGTTTTTTTTTCACTTCTTTAAAAAATAAATAAATATTATATTACACTTATACTTAGACTAATTAAAAACTAATTGTAAAAGAATGTCCATAAAACTAACGTTATATGAACATTCTTGTAAAAGGTGGAGGTGTAGCATGTGGCCAACAGTGTGTAGTATGCATTGCGATTCAATAGTACCGCAACATGCAAGCATTGACAAACTGCAAGCAAGATATTTTGTGTGTGTCGGTAATTTGACACTTGTACGGTTAATCAAGTGCAGCAGCACAATGCACTTTAATGAATCACATTTATTAACTGCATTTGTTTGATTGTAAATATAAGCTACACAAAGTATATGTTGCTTTTAAGTATGCACTCGTTGAACTTTAAAACTGTTGAACACATGCCATACATAAATAGTTGGAAGCTAAATATGCTTATCCAACAATAATATATATTTCTATTCTTTTACTCTTATGTTAAGGTACCCCTAAGAATTAGTCTCATAATTAGTATATAAGCCAATGTCATTTAGTTTATAATACAATTAATAAATCAACAGTTTTAGGAGCTCCAACTATACAAGCTCTAAGACAAAAATAAAATAAATAAAAACTATTTTATTACAAACGACAATGGGCGGAGTGAATAAAAATGTAGTGTATGCTACCAAGCTCCAAGTAGTAGCACTAGCTTTGTCTTTTCAGTACTAAAGCTACTAGTGAAAGCTAGAAAAAGTGTGAATAAATCTTTACTAGTACTACATAGCTAGTACTGAAAAGTGATAGCTAGTACTGGAAAAATAAACATATGCTGCTGAAAAAATGAGTTGCCTCTGTGTAAAAAAAAACATTTTTCTTATAAGTTCTAAGCAAAACTTGTGGTAAAACATTTTGGCAACACTCGAAGTATGTTTTGATTATTTATTATCACGATGGGCGACAAAAATAGCGCGAAATTTTTTGATATGCTCCAAAAGCATAAAATTATATTTAAAAATTCTCAAGTGCTGTCAGTGAGAGTAGCAAAAAATAATGCCCTGTTTTTTTGTATTTAGAAATTTGGCCAGGAAATTAGAATTGGTCAATTGAAAAAACAAATTCAAAACATGAGGAATGATCATAATTTATTAATGCAGTCATCATATTTAAATATAAACAAACGACAATGCACTTTATGACGAATAAACCAACAATAAACTTATTTCCAGCACCTCAATGACATGCTTACAAAAATTCAAGTTAAAACTAGTAATTTTAAGTACTTACTAGTTTTTAATCACACATATTTTCAGCAAACGCTGGAAAACTAGCTTGTGCTAGACTGCAAAAAGTACTAGCTTTAACTTAAATTTTTATTCACCTCAAATCTAGTTTAAACTTAAAATTTCCTAGTATTAGCTTTAGCTACCTTTTTATTCACGCGGCCCAATGCACTTTATGACGAATAAACCAACAATAAACTTATTTCCAGCACCTCAATGACATGCTTACAAAAATTCAAGTTAAAACTAGTAATTTTAAGTACTTACTAGTTTTTAATCACACATATTTTCAGCAAACGCTGGAAAAACTAGCTTGTGCTAGACTGCAAAAAGTACTAGCTTTAACTTAAATTTTTATTCACCTCAAATCTAGTTTAAACTTAAAATTTCCTAGTATTAGCTTTAGCTACCTTTTTATTCACGCGGCCCATTATTGTTACTGTTTGCATATACACATGCACACATATACGTACATATACATATGCATATACATACGTATAATAAATCTGTGGCAATAAATAATAATGGCTTAAGTCGAAATTTCATGTTTTGAGATATTAAGGGTTTTGTCTAAAATAAATTGTGTTTGGTTTTTATATAAAATTTTTAGCCAAAGAAAAAGATGCACATTCATTTAGAACAAAACTGTTAATTTTATAAAAAAAAAATGAGTTTTATAAGTTATTATTCGTTGTTTTTTAATTAAGATGTTATGAAAAAATCCATTGGCAGAAAAAAAAACACTAAAGTGATCTTAAGATATTATATTGAAAGGCGAAATAATTTTTATTGGCAGTAAGTCGAGACAAGTGCTTTAGTTTAAATTGAAAAATGTGAAAAACTGAAAATCTCTCGTTTTATAAAAGCTTAGTTAAATGTAAGGTCTTTTTTTATTTGAAGAATAATTTGAATGGACTGTTAGTTATTCAACTTAAATGTATACAAGTTTTAAAGCTCAAACATTTTAATATTTGAGATAAGATATTATGGCTTATGTATTATTTTTAAAAAAGAATTAACTTAAAATATAATCGCGTATAGTTTTATTAAAAATTACATTTTATACTTGAAATTTAGCTGAGTGATAGATCTTGAAGAGAAGATTTAGAATATGTAATAAAATGAAAAAGCACTTATGTCAACTTAAGCCATTATTATTTATTGCCACAGAAATTATGCAGTTTGATTCAGTTGTCATTGGCCGTGAAATAGTCTGGCAAAATTTTGCTGTGTACTCATGTTTCACAGCCAAGTATTCAACTACAGTCATGCAAAAAAAAAACAACTAAATTTCTCAATTGGTAATTTTTTCTCGCTATGTTATTATTTGTGCGCTGTACCAATTGAGAACAATAGTCAGCTGCATTTGAACAATCACTTGTTTTCATGCCTGTCACATTACTTTTAAGTTCCAGTGTATCCCACACACTAAATTAGGAGAACTTCAAAACTACATTAATACATCTTAGTTTCAAACATCTTTTATTCGTTTTTCCTACAGTCGCAAGCATGTGCAAACATTAAAAATTTTTGCAATTGCTTTCTGTTTCTCCTGCTGTGCAGTCATTAATTTTTTTATTAAAAATTTACATAAATATATATAAACAAAACTGAAGAAAAGTTAATAAAAATTTAAAGTTGTGCCAACTAATGAAGAGATACTTAAAAAAAAACAAATTAAACGTGTGATAATATTTTTAAATATTTACTCTATATAAATTATTTACGAGAAAAAATTGTGTAGAACTCAACAAGATAATTAAACCCTTGCTCAAAATCAATACAAAATCAGCACAATTAAAACCAACCTACACTCTATAGCAAGCTTAAATATCACACCATAGAAAATTATTGAAAGTTCACAAATTAAAAGAAGTGTTTCCAGATTAATTTGCTTGAAAGGTAAGTATAATTTTCTCAACATGTTCCTTTAAATTACATCGGCCTTAAGATTTCCTCCCCTTTCTTGTTAATTTAATAAATTTTTGTGTTCTTTGCTTGTTGCACCTTTAGAAAATGCATTTGAGAGATGTCTTTATATAAAATTGAAAACGAAGTATGTATTTTTAGTTGAAGTGCAAAAGTTAAGGGAGTTTTATTTAATTTAAATTGCACATAAAGAATTTTGTAAAATCTTAAGAAACTTCTCTGAAAAATTGTATCCGTTGTTTCTTGTATACTACTCTACATTTTGAAATGGCTTAAATTTTAAGACAACTTTATAAGAAAAGGTTTTTAAAAATAATAAAAAAAAATGTTTTATTTCAAGATTATTTTGCTTGAAAAGCAAGTGCAATTTTCTCACGCGTTCCTCTAAATTACAATGCCCTTAAGATTTCCTCCCCTTCTTGTTAATTAAAAAAAAAATTTGTGTTATTTGCTTGTTGCGGCTTCTAACTAATCTGTCTTCTTAATTTTATTTTAAGAAAAGTATCCGTTAATGGATTAGAAGGAGGAGATACCGGGTCAGTAGCGTTCCATCCTTTTTTCAACCTTTCCCTTTTGCTAATTATTTTGCTTCTTTCAGATCCTTTGACGCCAACCTATGAAAGTAATTGGAAATTAGAAACGAAAACGCAATTAAAGAGATAAAAAAAAATTCCCTCCGGCATGTTAAGCTTCATTATTTCCTATCATAGCCCTCTATAAATATGTATTTCTCTTTCTATTTCAGCCATTGAAGACCTTACGACCATGATAGGCATGGTTTCACAGCATTGCTTCCAGTGTCGATTTTGTGGTGCTTTTCTTTTTCTCCCCTTTTTCCTCGTCTTCCTCCATGGTATGTCCTGCTCGGTTGCGTTCAATATGGGTACTGCTGCTGTGCTCCATTTTTTATGTTGACCACAGTATTTCCAACGTAAACTCCAGGGGAAATCTCCTGTTTATGCACAACCACAGTTTTGTCTTTTGATACTATATTAACCGGTACTATAGTGACTGCTCGTTTTCTTAAACAGACGCCTTGTTGATGATTTGTTTGACAATCCATTTCCGTACGAAGGGTAAACGTCTTCACCCAATGTTCTTTATCAAAGATGCTCAAGGTTCTATCTATGGTGTTTACAATACATCTGTTCCACATATTATTTCTTCCGAGAATACCATCCCCAGGGATTTGTATTTCCCGTGACACAATATGGAACTCCCACGGCAACTGCCTTTTGTCTCCTATCCTGATCTCGGTAGTGTCTAGTGTCGTAGTCCTTCCTCCGAAGGCTCCAGAAAGAATTTTAGTTTGCTTTCTGTTTTTCTTGAGAAAAACCTTCATTAAGTCCTCTTTTACTATGCTGAAATCTGCTCCGGTATCCACAAGTAAGACCAATCTTCCCCCCTAGCTTCTTAGCAGGGGAGCGTAATGAAAACTGTGTCCACATTGCCCGGTGATTCAGTACCATCTTCTATATTTCGCACCATTTCTTCACTTTTTTCCTCTTCTTTTTTTTTGTTTAATTTTTTATCTTTCGCAGTTTTTTCTTCTATAGTGTGCCCGTTCTCTTGATTTACTGAGTGTACAACTGCGTCGGTTACTATCTTGGTTGGCTGCTCTGTTTCTGAGTCAGTCTCCGTATCATCTTTATTTACCCGACTCTCTCCTTTTGTTTCTTTATTCAACTTGTAATTGCTTTCTTGTTTGCGCCAATTTGATCTCCTGTTAATTTCCGGAACCCCAGTTATTGGCGGTAACTGGGCCGAGTTTCGTTTCCCTGAGCATTTGTCTGATTAGTATTGCTGTGGGCCTCTACTGGTCTGTTAGCTAGGTCCCTGCCATGATTGCTACTTTGCACCTGTTGGTAGATCCCTGTTTCTACTGCCTGAGCTTGTCTGACATTGCTTCTGCAGTCCCGTGCAAAAACAGGTTGGTCGTGTACCATTGTTGCTATTTACCTCTGTTCATATTTTGTGCCGTCGCTATTTGTGGGTTTCCACGGGATTCTGTGTTTGTTATCCTCCTATTGCTTTCTGCCGTCCTTCTATCCAATTGATTTTGGTTGGATATGTTTCTTCTTGGATCGCAGAAAGGGGTTTTCTTGTGACCAATTATCCATTTTTCTTTTGTTGTTTTTGCCTCACTCAATAGGTTATCTAAGCGTTCTCCAAATTTTCATGCTGACTCTCTGATGCTCTGTTTGCAACCCAATATTAGTTCCCTTATTTTATCTAAACTCTTGCTTTTTAGATAATATTTCTTGAGCGAGTTACATAACGCGTCCACGGAACTGAAATTCATCTGGGAAATTCTTGAGTAGGCGCCCCCTAGGAGTCTCAATTTCAGGCACTGTATTACATCCTGTGTTAGGACGTTATTTGCACCCGTGAGTACTTCTCTTTATGCCATCTTGCATCCTTGTATGTATCTAAATACTTCTGATGATAAGTCAGGCCCATCGGTCCCGAAGAATGATGGGACTGTGTTGTTTACCATTTTAATGATCTTATATAGCGAAGTCATTGTGATCCTTTCTATTTCCGCTCTCTCAGTATTTTGGTTTTGCTGGGGTGACGGTGATCGTCTTTCTATGTTCCGCTTGTAATCATCCTGATAGTGGGCTGTATCCATGCAAGCACATGTAGACAGTCCACTTAATAACCATACTTGTCGATCCGTTCTATTAATTCTTCTGTCTTCGTCTGCGAGTTGTCGATTAAAACTCTGTATATTTTACTTACCCAATTTCCGATGGTTATCGTATTGCTAGTGGGCTGTGGTTTAGGCTGTTTTTATCCCAAAATGTTACGGTTTTAATTCCGTCAAAATGTTACGTTTTTATTCCGACAAAATGTTACGTTTTTATTCCAAAGTGTTACGGTTTTAATTCCGACCTGTACGTTCGTAACCGCGCCAAATTTTCACAATCAAATAAAATTTCCCTTTTTTTATTGGTATGTTGGACTGCTTAGTCCTACACAAAAACACGACAGCCCGAAGGTTGCTAATATTTATGCGTTATTAAATTGTCGGCAATTGTGCAGTTCTACACCATCCAATGTAGGATTCAACAATAAAAAAGGTTGCCAGAATTTAGGCATTGTTGTATTGTTGTTTTTTTTACACTGGACAGTTTTTTCTCGAACAAGATCAACACAAGGAAAATTAAAATATTTGACATAATTATTAACACGGGTACCGGCTGCGCCAAACTGATACAATTTTATTTTGTAAGTTACTTTCGGAATTAAAACTCATGACACTTGGAAGATTTTAGTTTAACAATTTTTATTTTATTTACTTTTCATTTTTCTTTCTTAGTTTATTAATTTATAATCGTCTCAGGGAGCCGCTTGTTAGGCTGGTCTTTGATCAGGTTTGTGGTTAGTTGTTACATGTTGGATGATGATTCCCGAACTGCTTACTGTTGTCAATATCAACCCACCTTTTATACCTATCGATGACCGTTGATGTTCGCTGCCACCAGCGTGGTTGTTCCCGATATATTGCTGAGTGTGCGATTTTTAGCAATTATATGCAACCTCAGCATATAAGCGTGGAACTACCATCCGATTGCGGTTCTCACGATATTGCAATGTCAGCAGTATGTATGCAGCGCATGTTTTTGCTGCTGCTGATGTTTTTGTTGGTTGGGGGAAAATGACTCATAACAACGTCAGTATGTGTATGCAGCGTATGTTTCGCTGCTGCTGGTATTTTTGTTGGTTGGGGGAAAACGACTCATAACAGCTGCACACTATACTCGTTTTTTTAAAAATTCATCCAACAAAAAAACTAATGCTACTCCCGCTCAGCCAAAAACCACTTTTAAGTACCCACACTTTTCTCAACCGTCTACCAGCCAGAATCAATATTCAAACGTTTTCAAGACTAACGCGACTAGTGCTCAACAAAAACCTAATAGTCAATTTTCATACGCTAATATTTTAAAAAGTAACCAGAGTACGGCGCAAAGAACTATACCAGCAAATGAAGAATCAGTGCCTAATTTTAGTCGTATTATTTTGAGAAAATCGGCACATCGATTACATTAAAGCTGCATTTTCTTCATTTTCATTTTGACGATTTTGTGAAACAACTCCCTACCGAATCCGATGAGCAAGGAGAACTGTTTCACACACCACAATGCCCAAAGGTACAAAGGCAAAAAACTCGACGCATTGCTTGCAGAGGTAATATCAATTTTATTGATGCATTGTTTTGCAACCCATTTTGATTTCTTTTCTAATTCATTTCAGGTATGTTTGTGGAGTCACAAGATCACCCTGTCTGATGTTAATGAAGTATTTTGAAGAAGAAAAAGCTGATGATGGAGGGCAGTCTGAAAGCAATGTGCCTGTGGACACCATAAGTTCTGAATCAAAGTCAGATTCGCACGACGATTTGAACCACAACTTAAGATAGTGTGTTTTGCAAGTCCGAGGCTGTCAACATTATAAACATAATACGAATATCTTTTTTTTTTATTTTTGTAATAGATAGCATAGTATCTCAATGTTGAAGTATAGAAAAAACAAATGTAATTTAAAAATTTTCTGTAAAGATTTCACTTTTGCGGCTACCTAAGCGCTTCCTAAACGGTATTAAAAATCATTCCTAGGAAGTTCATATGTTCTAGAAAGTTGTTTATTGAGATCTTAGTTACATTTCTATAATTGATTGATTTTTTGGAATTTTGAACGGTTTGCTACCTATGGACCTGAACAAGGCAAAAAAAGTGAAAAATATCGAACTTTTTAAAGTTTTTTGCGATTTTGATCTTGACGATGAAGATTTTTTTTTAATATTTTGTGTTCCAATTTTTGTTCTTTTTAACAAGAGCTACAACTTTGCATCAGAAAGTAAATCAAAATTCCGAACGGTTTGCAAGATATGAGTCTGAGAAAATGATCAATTTTTTCGAAAACTATACCGAGGCCCCAAATCTTTGGGGGCCCATTAAAAAAAGTGCATGACTTTGGGCAAAACTGGGAGACACGTGTCTTTTTTTTTTTTGTCTTTTATCACGTAGTGGTGGGCGTATATGTTTACAATTTTTGTGTTGCACTGTGTATGTATATATAGCTGAAAGTAATTAGACTTACGTTCTGAGAGTCCATTTTTATCTAGATAGCTAAAGTTGGTATGAAGAATCTGAAATGATAAATAGAAATATCCGTTATTACGTTCACTACAGATCAGAATGTTTTTATAGAAAATTTATTTTAATGGAGAATTATGTAGCTGCAATGTATAACCTACTTGCGTATATATTTATATACATTTACGAGTATGTATATATTAACGACGTGCAGCCAGAACTATATAAAAAAGGATAGAGTAGAAAAGATGGATGGTAAAAACGTAAGAAGGTTAAATTATTTTTTGTAACTCATCTATTGCTCGATTTATTAATTTTAGAGCAGTTTTACTGCCCCTGTGATGTTAAGTAGACAAATTAAATTTCTTAAGATGTGTAATACACAGTGATGTTACGAATACTCGTATTCTATTATTCGACTATTCGCCTATTTCAAGATGTTCGTATTTGCCAAATTCAAGCGAATATTTCTCGAGTAATTTGCACATACTTTTCAAAGAAATATAATACATAAAGTTTAAAAAAGTACATATGAGTAGATGAATTTTGAAACTTTTTCAGCATGATTGGTAAAGATCTATTAGTTGGTATTTAGCTACCAACGAAATGCATATAGATTAGCTACCCAAAACAAATAATAATTTATTAAAATATAAATTCTTGAGTATTTTCTCGAATAGAATAGATAAGTGGAAAGATCTGGTCCAAAGACCGGCACTGCGAGACCTATTGGATATTTTGTGCCATGGATCTCTAAATTAAACCAAGCGCTGAATTACTCTCCTTATGAAAGTCAGCACAGAGCTTGGAGAAGTCCGCCTAATATCCTCCGAACACACAAATTCAGAAAGAAGAACACGCCTTCTATGATAACACAAGACTATACATTCACAGAGAATGTGGGCCGTTGTCTCATCCTCTTCCATGCATAAACGGCACAAGGGTGAGCGAACTAGACTACTTTTCCAAAGATGGTAGTTCAGTCCATCATGACCGGAGAGGAAACCAGTAACTAGCCGTAAGTCGTTCCTGCTGAAATTCAGGATGCCACTGTATGAAAATGGCTGTCACAATGATTTGGCCTGCCTTAGACCGGGATAGGTCACCCAAATTTCCTTAGCGGTCGAAATGTCGTTCTCTCTGATAAGGGTAGTTACAGTCGACCGATTTATGCCACAAAAGGTCTCCGGGCCTATGAGAGGAGCGGCAGAGGCCCTCTTGGCCAGTTCATCCGCTACCTCGTTACCCGGGTGACCGCTGTGGCCAGGTATCCAGTAAATGGAAACCTTGTTCCGTATCGATAGCTTCTGTAGTCAGTCAAAGCACTCTAAAACAAGCTTAGAACGTAATTCCCATGAAATTAAGGACTTAAGGGCAGCCTGACTATCGGAGAAGAAAGTTATATGCGCGCCTTTAATGCCTCTGCTCAAATTAAAATGAACACATTTGGTAATTGCCTCTATTTCCGATGAAATACTGTGGGCCATTTACCCATGGCCACTGAGATTTTCACGTTGGGTCCACAGACTCCAGTGCCTACTCCATCTAAAGTGTTGGATCCATCCGTATACCAACATAAACTTCTGGAATCCACAAAGGAGCCATTACCATTAATTTTGCGTCTTAACAACATTTAACTTTAGTCCAAAATTCTAATGTTGATATAATATTGTGCTAATGCATGAAGTGAATCATTCTCCACCCTTTTTCAATACTAGATAATATTTCAATGGGATAAAACATTTTGTACAATAATGTTTGTTGATGTCGGTTGTAGCTAAATGGGCTTAAAGCTGCAATATGTTTCCGTGTTCCAGCATGCCGAACAAGGTTGGATATTTAAGCGTGATATCGCATTTGCAATAAAAACATCTTGCTTTTGTGTTATTATTTGGTCAAGGTCGAATCCATTGCTTAAACTCACATTGAGATTCCCAAATAGTTTGTATTTGGCTTATGATCTCCTTTTTTAGACTCCATTCTTGACACTAACTTTAAATATTTCTTTTAGTAAATATAAATTTTATTAATTTTAGTGTTACAACCCTTTATATAAATTTTTATGCATTTTATAAAAAACGAACAATGATCGCAAGTCTCAAGAATACTTTGTTTTTGCTAAGCTCTTTAACAGACTTGACAACAACGTTTACGACAGGGTTGCATAAGTGTCGGAGATGGCACTATACCTCCTTTTTTTTCATAAAATAATGTAATTAGTTTAACTTGACTATTAATAATATTTTAAATTGATTTTGTGAAAAAATATAATATTAATTACAATGTAATATTTCCATATATTTTTTTTTGTTTAAAAAGGTATAAACAAAGTAATATGCTATGGAAGTTTGGCATAATAGGTATTGGCCGTACCAACGTACCTCCCTTTTTTTTTTTTTTTTTGAGAAAAATATTGAATCAAACAAGGTGATCAATTTTGTATGCTTAACTATTTTTCTGGTCATATACATACATATCTTTTCTTGCTTTTTATCTTATTATACTGGATGTTTGGACAATAAAATTTTTCCTTTATTATATAATTTTTGTTTTGTTTTGTTTATTAATTAAATTACCTTTAATATGAATATGAAAATTTTATTAAATTAGATATTTTTGTGTGTTTGTTCTTTAAAAGTATATATTTTAAATTCTTTTCACTTGTTATGTTATTTGTTTCAAAAAAAAAATTTTTGTATTTTTCATTTATTTATTTATATATCTGTATATATTTTTCTAAAATAAAGATTTGGTTGTATTTTGATATTAAAAGGTTATGTTTTATTAAACATGTGTTTTAATTTTGATATAATTTTTATAGGTAATTTACTAAATATTTGAAAAGAGATTATGATTTTACAGTCAAAATCAAACTCTGTGGAACAGTCGGGATCAGGGGGTAGTGCCCTGTGTTAGCAAGACACCATCCCTTCGACTGCAAGGCCGTTGACCCTCCAGGAAGCGCCTTCACCCGAATGTTTCAATTTCTTTTGCAATACAAGAAATATTTTTATATATGTATTCTATTGAAATTTTTATTTAAATATTTACATAATTTTTCGTATTGTAAAAAAAAGATGAATATTAACCCTTTACGGTGTTTATAACTCTATTTTTATGTACGATTTTTTCTTTGTTTGTTAAATGATTGAAGATTGTTACATTAACACCACTTATATTTCTGACAATATAGGGACCGTCATAGATGTTTTTATGTTTTTCGTAAGGTTCTTTTTTTAATAAAACACTATCATCAACTTTTAGGTCTATCGGTTTTGTCTATTTTATCGTATAATATTTTGTTCCTTTCTTTGTGTTTGTTAATAAGCTTTTGAGCAATTAAATTTGTTTTCTGTAATCTAAATTTTATTTCCTTATTGTAGTTATCTATATTATAAATTGGTTCTAGATTTGCATTAAATTCGTTCGGCATATTTGCACTTCTACCAAAAACTAATTCAAACGGCGTGTAACTATTGTCAAAACCTGTATTTGAAGTCGTATTGTGATAAAAAGTGAAATATTTGATATACATATGTATCCCAGTCACTCATATTTTCTTTTAGATATGCTCGAATATACTCATTAAATACCCTATGGTTACGTTCTACAGTTCCTATACTTTGATGGTGATGTGAAGTAGAAAAGGTTAAATTTATATCAATTAGCTTACACAATTCTTTAAAAACTTCGTTTTTATATTCTGTACCTTGATCGGTTCTTGTAGTGTGCAGTTTTCCATACGTTAGTATGAAACCTTCGAAAATAGCACGTGCAACAGTTTTTGCCGATTTATCTGGTATTGGGATAAAGACAAGGTATTTTGTGAGGTCACACATTAACGTTATTGCATATATATTGCCAAAAGTTGATACAGGAAGTGGACCAATGGTGTCTAAAATAACGATGTCAAAAGCTTTAGCGGGAGTGGGGGTTAAGATTAGTTTTTCTGTATTGTTTCGTTTTACTTTATTCAGACTACATTCCCGACAGTTGTTTACAAATTTTAAAATATCTTTGGTCATACCTTTCCAAAAATATTTCGTTCGCAATTTCGCTTACAATTTTTTTGGCCACTGTGTCCTCCCATGATTGGATCAGTATGAAATATTTGCATTAGTTTTTGTTTATCCGTTTCCTCTTTTCTTATTTGTATTGGTTCAGTTAAAACGATTTTAAGAGTTTTTAAAATTTTTGTTCTCTGGTCTTTCAAGTCTTGGATTGTATAAATTGAGAAAAATGGATCATTTTTACACCATTCAAAATCGAGCTGTAATTGTTTTTTAGATTTTCTAAATATATATATGCGCATTCCTTTTAGTTTATTATTTTCCTTGTGCAACTTTATTCTTCCTTAAATATTCTTTGTTACAATATTCTTTGTTTTTGTTTCTCTTCTCTTTTCAATTTATACTTTTTCTATTTTGCTTTATCCAAAAATTTAATTTCATTTTTATTTCTTATTTCTATAGCTCTTTTGTTTTGGTATATACTTGTTTGTACATATGAGTACGAGTATGTAATATTTATGGTGATAATAAAAATAAAAATGTCTGTATGCTAAAATTGAAACTTTCAATAATATGAAAGGTTATATAATTTAATTGTTAAATATTTTCGTTGTCGTATTTTTTCTTATTTGTTTTTTTCTTTATTTATTATTTTCTTTTGATTAATACATATGTACATATATATTTTTATATATGTACATATATAAATAAATAAGTGCTCATCAGTTTGATAGAAGTCAGTTTTTCGTTCTTCCCTCATTGCGGTCTTGTTCGTTTGCGGTCTTTTTTTTCATTTTTTTTTTTGTGTTAATGGGATCAGTCATGTTAGTTTTATGTTATATCGATACTCTTATATCGATCTATAACCTTTAACTATCAATATATTTGATTTTAATATAAAATTGCCGCATTTTGTGTTGCCATACTTAGTCTAAATTAATTCCTAATTCCTTAATAAATTTCCCGAGTTTTACGGCGTTCGAAAATTGCAATGTACAGCCGACATATTTATTTTAACGTTTCGCGCCAAAAATAAAATAAAGGCTGCCGCTTTACCTTTTCCTACAGCCGGCGCAAAAGCTGCAATCGGCGGCACATTGGAGGTACTAGCGCAGTATAAGTAACTATGCTTTTACACATGCCAATACATCTATCTACTATAGGAATTAATTATGGCGACCAAATATAAGTTTATTTTACCAATTTCTTCAATGTTTTTGTAAACATTTTAGCCTGTAGCCATGTTTTGAGACATGCTAACACATCTTTTTATATGTTTATTTTACCAATTTCTTCATTGTTTTCGTAAAAGTTTTGGCCAGTAGCCATTTATTTAGACATGCTTACATATGTCTTCATTATAGGAAATATTTATGTCAACCAATTGTATGACTTTTTTACCAATTTTTTAAATGTTTTCGTAAAATTTATGGCCAAGAGCCATACTTTTAGACATGCTAACACATCTATTCACTATAGGAAATATTTATGCCAGCCAAATATATGATTTTTTTACCGATTTCTTCGATGTTTTCGTAAAATTTGTAGGCAGTAGTCATATATTTAGACATGCTTACATATGTCTTCACTATAGGAAATATTTATGTCAACCAAATGTATGACTTTTTTACCAATTTTTTAAATGTTTTCGTAAAATTTATGGCCAAGAATCCATACTTTTAAACATGCTAACACATCTCTTCACTATAGGAAATATTTATGCCAGCCAAATATATGATTTTTTTACCAATTTCTTCAATGTTTTCGTAAAAGTTTTGGCCAGTAGCCATTTATTTAGACATGCTTACATATGTCTTCATTATAGGAAATATTTATGTCAACCAAATGTATGACTTTTTTACCAATTTCTTAAATGTTTTCGTAAAATTTATGGCCAAGAATCCATACTTTTAAACATGCTTACACATCTCTTCACTATAGGAAATATTTATGTCAACCAAATATATGAATTTTTTTACCAATTTCTATAGTGTTTTCGTAAAATTTGTAGGCAGTAGCCATGCTTTTAGATATGCCAACACATCTCTTCTTAATAGGAAATATTTATGTAAACCAAATATATGATTGTTATACCAATCTCTTCAATGTTTTCGTAAAATTTGTGACCAGTAGCCAAGTTTTTAGCCATGCTAACACATATTTTCACTATAGCAAATATTTATGTCAACCAAATTTATTAATATTGTACCAATTTCTTTAATGTTTTCGTAAAATTTGTGGCCAGTAGCCATGTTTTAAACATGCTAACATATCTCTTCACTCTAGGAAATATTTATGTAAACCAAATATATGATTGTTATACCAATCTCTTCAATGTTTTCGCAAAATTTGTGGCCAGTAGCCTTGCTTTTAGATATGCTAACAAATCTCTTCACTATAGGAAATATAAATGTCAACCAAATATACGATTATTTTTACCAATTTCTTCAATGTTTTCGTAAAACCAGTAACCAGTGTTTTACTTATGCTAACAATTAGATGCTGTCAATATATATTTTTGATTCAACAGTAAAGATTACATAATGAAATTATAGTTGACTTCTTTGCGCTATGTTTTAATTTCGCCGTGTAGAAAATCATGAACATCGACGGTAAAAGTAGAAGAAATACCGGCGGCGCGGCTACCATGTTGTGTCGAATCCGTGCTACTGGAGCAATTTGCAACGGAGTTACATGCCGCTTATTTTCTGTGCTTAGCGCCGCCGCCGGCCTTCATTCTTTTAAAAGCTGAGCCGGCTCAAGACTTCGTCAGTTTCGCCGTGAAGTTTTTTTAGATTTTTTGGAATTTTTAATCAGTGTTGCGTTCTATAATCTTTTATACTATGTTCACACGACAAACTGAAGCACTTGCTTCGCTTTCTGAAGCATGTTTATGAATCATGCTGTTTACACGACTCATCTACTTGCTTCGATTTGACAATTCTCTATTGAAATAAGTTTTTAATTACAAAATTTCGTGAAAAAGATATAAAATGGACGAAAAAATAATTTAATTATTATGATTTTTTTTTTAAATCACAAACATATATTTTTGTCTCTATTGTTTTTTTGTAGCTGTTTAGTTTTAATATAATTTTTCACGTTTTTTTTAGTTTGACAGCTAGTTCAGTTAAAAGTTTTGCAAATCATTTACCATCTTCTCAAAAGCTTTTAAATGATACCAATATTGACCACATTATATGAAACATTCATCATACGTTCACAATTTTGTACTGGAATTCTCCATCGGATAGGATATTTTTTTTTAACAACGCAGCGAAACTAGAGTTGTTTCCACATTATTTTAAAAATTTGTTTGAAACAAAACAAAAATGAAATCTTCGGAGAAACAAAGTTTCTTTACTTTTCCAGAACACTAATTTTTGAGCAATGTTGCTAAATTAGAATTAAGACTTTATTGATATCATATTAATTCAATTATGTCTAACGAACGTGCTCTAGACATTCAAAAAATTTGTTTAAAACACCAACTTTAACTCTTATATTTAGTTTTTTGACCACTTTTATATTATCTAGTATATTTATTAATTTTGCTGATTAATTTCTTAAACATATGTAGGTATGTATGTTTTGCTACTGGAACAATTTGCATAGCAAAATTAATTTGGTTTTTATTCCTCGTGAGCATTAGCGATGAGCTGGTTGAGTGCGCCTACCTTAATAATGTACCATTGTGTGCTCTATCAATAAGCCACAGTTCTGCGGAACTATTAAAAACTTAACGGCGGTAGAGAAAAACCGGGGAAATTGTCAAAAATCTGGCAACAAAAATTGTCGTATAAACATCTGTTCGTTTGCAGTCAGGTCTACAAAGAATGTGCTTTATTAAAAGCGGACCGATAACGATGCGAGGCATTTCTATAGTTGAATCTCTTCTATTTAAACAGCAATTGGAAAAAAAATATCGGTGTCTATTCTTATTTTTTATTATTGCATCTAAAAAAGTTAATAATTTTTAGGTCGCCATACGAACGGATGTGCACATATATATATATATATATATGTATGTACATACACGTATGTATATACATATGTATGTATATATAAATAATAAAGAGAAAACTTACCAAAAAAAATTGAACGAATTTTTTATTTCATGTTATATATGATTTTGTATAGAAATTTTAAACATTAATGACCTCAATTATATGTACTAAATTTTTGTTTCTATATATAATTATTGTAATGAATTAATTTATTTGGCGTTTGTAAGTCACAAACGTTATCAATGTCCTCTTTGTAGTTATAATTTTTAAAATATACTACCCAATGTGTTCCGGATTTATAAAGATCATGTTATTGGTGATGTATAATTTTAAACAGTTTATAGAGATTTTAGCGAATGTTGAATAAGTTAATTAAAATATAATATAATATATATGTATATATATTTAAAACAGGGGGCTAATTCTCGCACTCGTATACGAGCGAAATCCTACTCGAACGTTCGTGTTTTTAAATTTTTGGGATTTTCTGACACGCTATCGAGTAACTCGTAGCGAAATTTCTAATGATGACACTCGATAGCGAGTAATCGTTCGAACGCAAGCGTGCGAGTTTTTGTTCGTAAGCAAAAAACCATTCGTAAACAAAAAATCAGTAACGTTTTTATGTGCAAACAAGAATAAAAAAGAAAATGTAAATAATTTTTATATTATTATTATTACGAATAAACGTAATT
This sequence comes from Lypha dubia, assembly GCA_947311025.1. Lineage (NCBI taxonomy): Eukaryota > Metazoa > Arthropoda > Insecta > Diptera > Tachinidae > Lypha > Lypha dubia. Next base: position 65,092,670 of record OX371261.1, on the reverse strand, counting down.
ATTATTTGAACTTATATTGATTTACATATGGAAAGTAATATTATCAGGCTCAAGTAATTTTGAATTTTCATTAATTCAATAAAACTGAACTTGAGCCTGATAATATTACTTTCCATATGTAAATAATTTTTTTTTTTAAATTAAGAATAAAATTGTAACTTTAGCATTTTAGGTCAAATATGTCAAAAATTAATCATTCTCAGAAGGACATTCTTGGAAATTTTATGACTCAGCACACAGACTTGGCAAAGGGCATATTGCCAAATACTTTGCAAGGCAGACTGTAAAGGCTAACCAACCACCTTTGGGAACAGCTCATGGCCAAACTTTAGCCGTACTCTTCGCATGTGGAATAAACTCCCCGCAGAGGTCTTTCCTGCCACCTTCAATGTGTTAGGGTTCAAATCGAATGTCCACAAACACTACTCCTTTTATCCTCCTTCCCAAAACCTATTTTCCTTGTTCCGCCTCAATGCTTTGCGTACGTAGGGGTCATCCCCTGAGTGCTGACCCTAATTTAAAAAAAAAATAAAGAAATGCTTCCGTCCCACCAGCAAAAGATGTCAAGTCGTAGAGCAAGGCAGAAAAAGAAATACATTTTTTATAAATTTATTTTTATTTGCATACATATGTACATACATATATGTATACATATTTAAGTATACGCTGACCAAAAGCAAAACGTGAAAATTAAATATTTTTCAATAAATTATCCAAAAAAAAAAAAAACTGGTGGTGGACCGTATGAGGAAAAGTTCTTTCCACAAACATAAGTATGTATGTTTTTTGGTTATATTTTATTACATTCATTCAGTGTTGTCAAACGTATTTCGACACGTTTTTTACAACACTGAAGCAATAACTCGATTCGTTTCGTACCGAGGGTTATCATCAGAAAATAATTTCGTATCGAAATAAATTTCGATTCGAATTCAATTTCGATCACGACTGCGAGAATTAGCCCCCAGATTGTGGGCAGATCGTAACCAGATATATCTAAAGCTGATTAATAACAAATTGGTTGACTCTTTCAATTGAATTGATTCTTGGCCACACACTTCATAAACTGAATTGAAAGATTTTCATTCAACTGCCAATTTGCTCTAGCATTTTTATCCAGCCTTATGTAAAAAATTTCTCTATTTGTATGTATTTGTTGTCCTAATAACACCACCTGTATTATTTCAGCATGCAATACACATAAATTTTGACAGCTTATCAAGAGACTCGAGCAACACAGCACAATCGAATTGAAATACTTGCTAGCCAACTTGAAAAATCAAAATCCTTTGATTTTTCTTCAACCAACTCGACAACTGCCAAACTAATCAATTGACATAGCCATACACCCTTTGATTTGAACAACAACCGACTCAGTTGACAATTCGATTGAAACGTGTATGGGGTGCTTAATGTATAAATTCGCGTGAATTTGCCTCGTTTTCATTCTTGTGTTATTTAAAAGTAGCGGCAACTTATAAATATTATCGCCTGCTCGAATAAGGAGTTGCAGCTGCTCGACTAAGATTTCTACTCTTATTTTATGACAAACCATAAACATACCTCAAAATGTCTTATTATTATATGACTTTTTTGTTTGAAGCACAACAACAATTTTTTTAAACTATTGTAAAATAATAAGACATTATGATAATATGAGTGATATGACAACAGTGTGAACACCCCAAATATGTTTAACTTTTTCCTCTGTAGTAGAGTAGTAGGAACCCACTACATTAATAGCATCATCTAAACCAGGGAACGCAACGATCACACCGCAACCATAAATACACCGCATATGTACTCTATACTTCACAGCACTTTAAACAACGCAAAAAAATTTGCGGTGTTGATTTGACTCCCCGTTTATTTACAGAGAGTTGATGCGATCGATGATCGAAATTGAACTCGAATCGAAATTTATTTCGATACGAAATTATTTTCTGATGATAACACTCGATACGAAACGAATCGAGTTATTGCTTCAGTGTTGTAAAAAACGTGCCGAAATACGTTTGACGTTTTTATGTCAATTAGTTGAACAGAAAATTCGACCTCTTCTTCTTTTAATATAAGCTTTTTATTTCAATTAGTTTATCTAATCTTCTCAACAATTCGTTCTGATACAGTTCTGTAGACATTAAATATTGCTTCAATAAAGTTTTTTTACTTTGTTTTAGCCTTTGGTTGATATTTGGCAATTCTTTGTTAGCAACTTCTGTTTTAATTGGCACTGATTTTTCTTTCTCTTCACTTTCTATCTATAAAATAGGAAATATTATGTATATATGATCTTCATTATCAGCCAATAACCGGGGCGATGTGCACAAATAACTAGTACTGATTTTTTGAGATGTAGACGCAAAATTTTCGTCATCTTGTGCCAGATCTTTCACTTTTTTGGATCCGAAACTTTCAACCGAAGCAGCCAGTATTTGTTCTTCGACATGGGAAAGAATTTTTTCCTCATACGGTCCACTACCAGTTTTTTTTGGGATAATTTATTGAAAAAATATTTACTTTTCACGTTTTGCTTTTGATTAGCGTATACTTACATATGTATATGTACTTATATGTATGTACATATGTATGTAAATAAAAATAAATTATAAAAAACGCATTTGTTTTTCTGTTATGTACAAACAATAGTACCTTGCTCTACGACTTGACATCTTTTGCTGGTGGGCCGGAAGCATTTATTTTCTTTTAATTAGGACCAGCACTCAGGTTATGACCCCTACGTATGCAAAGCATTGAGCCGGAACTAGGAAAATAAGTTTTGGGAAGGAAGATAAAGGGAGTAGTGTTTGTGGACATTCGATTTGAACCCTAACACATTGAAGGTGGCAGGAAAGACCTCTGCAGGGAGTTTGTTCCACATGCGAACAGTACAGCTTAAGTTTGGCCATGAGCTGTTCCCAAAGGTGGTTAGCTTTTACAGTCTCCCTTGCAAAGTATTTGGCAATATGCCTTTTACCAAGTCTGTGTGCTGAGTCATAAAATTTCCAAGAATTTCCTTCTGAAAATGATTATTTTTTGACATATTTGATCTAAAATGCTAAAGTTACAATTTTATTCTTAATTTAAAAAAAAAAAAAATTTACTTACATTTTCTTTTTTATTCTTGTTTGCACATAAAAACGTTACTGATTTTTTGTTTACGAATGGTTTTTTGCTTACGAAGAAAAACTCGCACGCTTGCGTTCGAACGATTACTCGCTATCGAGTTTCATCATTAGAAATTTCGCTACGAGTTACTCGATAGCGTGTCAGAGAATCCCAAAAATTTAAAAACACGAACAATCGAGTAGGATTTCGCTCGTATACGAGTGCGAGAATTAGCCCCCAGTACCAGCGAAGGTATAAACACATTCGCCACAGCAGTCTACACGAACACACAACTGCAAATGCTGCTAGTTACAGTTGTAGCCAGCTACTTAATTATTTTGGAAACGACAGATGCATAGTAAATCAATCAATCAAAACTACTAAAATACAAACAGCTGTTGCAACGATTCATTTATGTATATAACAGTGGTGCATATCTAGCGCTTTTAATTTTTTAAAGTTCGCTGGGGCGAATTGAATTCGCCACTGACATCACTTTGTATGGATTTGCTTTGATATAAACCGAAAAAATTCATCTCATGGATCTCTGTTGGCTCCGGAGTTACGGGGTTTAAAATTTATTTTTTTCATTGACCACAACTCCTAAAATATGGAACGGATATAAGCGATGTGGATATCACTCTAAACTTCCCTAAAATTCCCTAAAATATTGGTATACAAATTTTTTAAAACAATTCACCCATTGCGAGTGAAATTTCAATTTTAAAATTTTTTTATCTGACTTTTTACTTTTATAGAGAACTTACCATGCTTTTATTTGATGTATAACTTAATATTTTCCGTGTTGAAAAACTTAAAAAAAATTGTTTTTTTGTTAACGCGGTCAACGCGACTGCTTCTTTATTAATATTGTTATTACAAATGTGAACTAAAGATAAGAACTAAAAACTAAATTCCGAAATATACATAATTTAAATTAAATTAATTTATCTACTTGCAAATAAGCAAGAATAGCGATATTTTATTCTTATTAACTTTATTGCAAAATACTTATTGACCTAATTCACAAATAAGCGAGAATTGCATTATTTGTTTTCTTATTAATTGATTACAAAGCATTTTTTATTGACATAGTTAATTTCTAAAGCATTGCAACTTACTTCCGCGTTTAAAAAGATGAATATGCAAAATTATTAAAGAATAGAGTTTATTGACTTTGTTTGTGTTAACTCTTCCCTTCTTAAGTCGATTGACCCCAATCGGGGTGACTTAACAGGCGAGTTAGTGAGCTGAGATGTTGTAAGCTGTAGAAATGGCCCATATGCACTTGTACTGCTTGCAACATTGTCTCGAAGCTGAGGTGTGATATGAAATTTCTGTTTATTATTGACAAAATAGTAGCAAATTAACATAGTTATGGAAATAAGTATTATTATTGCAATGTCTGAACTTAAACTTATTATATGCATACTTTTATTTTTATTAAATAATAGATTTATTTCATTCTCGTTATTTAATTGATTTACATACAAATTTTCTAGTTTAAGATGTAATTTATTAACATTTTTCTTTTTTCTAATTTTTGTTATCAAATTAGGTAAGATAAAGGTTTCATGTATTTTTAAATTAAGATTAGTGTATATTGTATTTAACGTATTAATTTTACAATTTTGAAACTTAATAAGGAAGGTCCCCTTAAGGTTGACCTCTAATTTGTTACAATCTTGAGTAATGGTTTCATAAAAATTTTTAAATATAAGTATTCCAGCCATTACCTCTGTAACAGAGGATTCCTGCACTGTTTCTAACTCACATTGTGCTGCTTGAAACTTCAAGATGCTTTCCACACATTTATCTTCTATTTTGACTAAACTTTTTTCTAAATCATCTTTTATATTTTTATTAAAAATGTTATTATTATGATCAATTAATATTTCATATTCGCTTAAAACTAAAGATTTATTAATGGCATTAGGAATGGGTACAAATTTTATTTTGGATAGGTTGTTACTGGAGAATTGGGGTATCAATAAGGTTAGGATAATTTCGGAATTTACTGCAATTTTCATTCTGCTATAACTGTCAAAGTCACTAATTAGACTGATTTCCTTGTCTGTTAGGATGTCGGAAGGAACAATGCCAAAGTTGCAAGAGAATATGATTTGTCCGATTCCGTCAATATGGTTTCGCAAGAGGGATATGTCGTTGTCAATTCTGTATATCTGTTCGATAAATTCTACTTCGTCTTCCAAGGTTTTTATTGTTTTGTGATTCGTCTTTAAATTTATTTATGTAATTACTAATAATCATCTAATGCTTATTAATATGGGTTGTGATATTTTTAATCTCTTCTGCCATACCGTTATTAAAGTGTATGAGTTCATCTAATGTCTTATTGTTAGTATAGTCGTTATTTTGTAGGTCCGTTATTGCTTTATTTATTGCTTTCTCGTCATCGCTGTCCATTGATCCTGCTATATATTTCAGTCCCTTTCCTAAAATGGTTACAAGACCTCGTTTTTTTTTTCGAGTGTACATGGAGATTGTTTACCTTGGCTTTCAATAAAATAAGGTTTTTATTTATGGTCTCCAGAAGTCGTTTGTCTTCATAAGTCTGGGTTGTCAATGGTTTTATATTTTCGGATAGTAAAAGTATGGTTTCGTCGTATGTAGTCACGTTGATGTAATGCAGTACCTTGTCATATCTTCCTATAGTACTTTTCTAACACTTGTATTTTATTTTCCTTGCAGTTTCTATGGGCTCTGTTGTGATATGCTATAAGTATTTCTTCCTGCTCTTGGCTATTTACTATATCTTCCACCATTACTTGTGAAAACCTAATCTTATATGCACTGAAATGAAAAGGATATAGTTGCTGAATTTTTTCAATAATATCTTCTTCAGTTTTAATGCAGTTTATAACGGATGGATTGAGGTAACGTTTTAAGATGCTGAGTAATGTAGATTCTGAATAATAGGGTTCGGTGACTATATGTCTGTGATATGTAGGAAACACTCCTACGATAGATTTTGCAAAAAAGGGCTTTCATTAGGGATGCGTTTTTTTACTAAGTTTGGTTTTATATAATTCTTACTAGAGCCTGTGTCTACTAAAAATTTTAAAATATTCCCGCTCTCCGTTTTCGTTTCAAAGTAAGGCAACGAAGAGCTTATCATGCTAAAAAATGAATATCGCTGGGATCTCCATATTGCCTATTGTCATCATCGGCCTGCCTGCTTCCCATTTCTTCCGTGTCTATGTGGAAAGTTCTCTGATTTTTATGGTGTTGTTGATGACCGAATTGGTTTGGCCTTTTACCAAAAAATTGGATCTGATGAGGTCTGTTCATATAGTTTACGCGATGTGATCGCAAACTCTGATCCACATCCATTGGCTCTGGACGAGGTTGTGGCTTCGGTGGGCGAGGGGGATTACTATTTACTTGACCTCTCTGGTGGGAATTATGATTCCAAGGTTGACTTGTGCTTGGGATATGGGCTAAATGGGGATAAAATGTCTTGTTTTGCGAGTTTCCTAAATTTCGTCTAGGTGGCACTTGTGGAGACTGATTTCTTCTTACATTATTGGCATGGCTTGCACGAAAATTTTGATTTTCTAATTTCAGGCACAAGTGAAGTGCTTGAGGTAAATCAGTAGGTTCTCTTATTCCTAACAATCGTGGCAAGTCACCGTTAAGACCCCTTACGAAGGTATCTAAGGCTTTGTCCCTATATGACCGTGTGAGCAAGTTTAATGATTCATTTCCCATTCGAGACACCCTAATTTGTTTAATATCACGGAAAGATGAGTGTATACCTGTTGGTAGAAATCTTGGATGCTTTTATTCCTTTGCACCAACGTTGTCATTTGGTACTCAAGGGTGGATAAATCACGCTTGTCGCCATAATGCGTTATTAAGCATTGTGAAATTGCTCGCTACTTCAAAGGTGTGTTGTATGATTCCAATGCCACGTCGCCATTGCCAGTTATTTTATTTCTTATTACGTTTAGTATTCCATAATACTTAGGCGTACCTCTGATCGATTCATAGATATTTAGAATTCGTTCAACGCTTTTTTTCCAGGAATTGAATTCTCCAGGCTGCCCAGAGAATTCCTTTAAACATTTTACCACGTCAGGTATTTTGTCCATGTCAGTTAGGTTATCTGTCTGTCTAGTTATTCGCTGGTAACCTACGTCCATCAAATTAACGGAAGGATTAATAGTGTCCTGTATTACCTGTGGTCCTTGTTGTCTCAGAACGTCAGAAGCTATATTTGAGATAAGGGATCTTAAGTCCTCTAGGCTTAATTGAGCATTCCCTGAGGGAGGATCATTGTGTGGAGTTAGGATTGGGGGACGTACTAGATTATTTTGATTTGCCATTGTATTTTTTATATATATTTTTTCTTTATTTTATTTTATGTATTTTCAATAAAATTTCTTCGAAAAGAGAGAAATCTTCTACTTTACATTAATATGTAACAAAAAAATATTTTAAACTTAAATATTTGAGATATCTTTTTTTTCTTTACATTTAACTTTTAAATCTACCTTATATTTCTGGATCTGTAGAATCTCCTCTGATGCAGGTGCCTTCGTTTGATTTACAAAATGGTTTCAGATCTGGATTTTGGGGATGAGTTCTGTTGATACTATGGTCTCAGCTCTGGTTGATTTTCGCAATATTTGGTTCACAAAAATAATTTCAGATTTGGATTCTGGGGATGAGTTCACCGCACTTCTTTTAATTAGTTTTTCTTTTATTTCAGAGTTTTCAAATAATGTTTTTATATCTTTTTCGCACAAATACGTTTTCGTAATTAGCTGTTTGATTATATTACATTTAATCACAATTTACACATTTAGTCACTTGATCCTTTTTAAGGATATTCCTTGTTTATTTTCTTTTAATTTTCGTTCTTTACGATATTCTCCGTGTTGAAAAACTTAAAAAAAAAATGTTTTTTTGTTAACGCGGTCAACGCGACCGCTTCTTTATTAATATTGTTATTACAACTGTGAACTAAAGCTAAGAACTAAAAACTAAATTCCCAAATATACATAATTTATATTAAATTAATTGATCTACTTGCAAATTGCTAAAGCATTGCAACTTACTTCCGCGTTTAAAAAGATGAATATGCAAAATTATTAAAGAATAGAGTTTATTGACTTTGTTTGTGTTAACTTATACTTGAAAGCTGTCACCCATGAAATACGTAAGTTATTCTTCTTTAATGATTATTTTAAGAATTAAATGAATTATTTAGAGCATTTTGAAATGATACCTATGTCGTTTATATTCGTTCTATATTGTAGGACTTATGATCAAGAATATATTAGTTTCTAAACAATATAAACATTATAAATAAATATTCTTAATAAATTTTCCTAATAATAATCGGTGCCCTTTGCATAATTTTATAATTTAATCTACCAAAAAAAAAAAAAATTCTTCAAATTCCAACAAATAAATAAACACAAAAACACTTCTATAATAAAATAACATAAAGACAATATATAAAATTTATTTAATAAACATACAACAATTTAAAACTAACAAACTTTCATACATACAAACCGGTTTCTTAATCTCTGAACAATATATAATCACTCAATAACATACAAATATAAAAAGTCAACAAATTCCAACAAATATATAAACACAAAAACAGTTCGATAATAAAATAACATAAAGACAATAAATAAAATTTATTTAATAAACAAACAACATTTTGTAACTAATAAACTTTCATACATACAAACCTAAACCTCATTTCTCCCATCCTCTTGCTATTTATTAAAATATAATTATACATCTATACCTCGATTTACGCCTTTATTATTCACATTAATATTATTAAAATGAACTGTTTAAACAAAAAATGTTCCATAACTAATCCTGATGGAAGGATGATCGCATGCTGGTTATGTCATGGCTTAGCCCATTTTAAATGCAGCCGAATACCAACTCTTGTTGCCGAGGCTACCCAAAAACATGATGTTGTACACTGGTGCTGTCTAAACTGCAGAAAAACTGGTGCAGATTTTTACAAATTCATTCAAGCAAGAAAAACTTTATTTCTGGAAATTCAAAATGCATTAAACAACGTTTCAAATCGTTTATCTGAGTACGGTCAATTATTTAAAAAGTATTCTTCGGTAGATAATTTTGTCCCGTAAGTCAGCTCGTAGTAATAAGACATCATCTGAAACAGTTAAACCAACCAACCATAATCAATCAGTCAATTACCCCCGTAATATCAATATTACTGTTGAAAATTCTGCTGAAAAAGCTCCTAACGATTTAAACACACATATTTCTACACATATTAATGCAAATACTAATATGGCTCGTGAACTTCGCGTGCTTCCTCCAAAAAGACATTTGTTTGAATCCCGATTTGCGTCTGAAACTACTATTGAATACATTAATTATTATGTTAATAGTAAACTAAATTTAAATGAAGACATCATAACCTATAAATATTCATATGCTCAACCAAGAAGCATTACTTCATTTAAGATCACTGTTTCATCTGTAATATTTAGTCAATTAATAAATCCATCATTCTGGACTGAACATACACTTGTTAGAGAATATATACCCAGATCTAACCAAAGAATTGATGATTGCACGCCTTCCACCAACTGTGTCAACTTTGCCAAAAAACTAAATACTAACACCGATAACCAGCTTCATATTGTTTATCAAAATGTCTTTGGCTTAAATACAAAACTGTCTAGGCTTTATATAAATAGTTTTGAATTCGATCATCATGTTATTGTCTTCACCGAAACTTGGCTCAACAAATATACTCTCAACGCTGAAATATTATGCAATAAATACAATATTTATAGACTGGATAGAGATACAAACAAAAAAGGTGGTGGTGTGTTGATAGCAGTTCATAATACTTTTTCATCTGTAGAAATTGATTTTCCTGTTCCCAAAGGAATTTAATTCGTTGGTACACGTATTAAACTAAAACACAAAAACATTTTTATTACTTGCTCCCACATCCCGCCCAGTCAAAGTAAAAACCAATTTACTTACCATGAGCATATAAAATTAATCGAGTCTACTACATTATTAGCTGAGCCAGGCGATTCAATATTTGTTTTTGGCGATTTTAACTTGCCCGATGTTTCCTGGAAGTTTTTACCAGATTCATTTTTTACGCTCCGTTTAAAGCCATTGAATGGATGGATGATTTATTAAATAAAGTTTACGATTTGTGTCTCTTCCAAGTGAATGGAGTTTGTAACACGTTTGGAAAATTACTTGACTATTCACAAATTAACCAACCGATTGCACAGTAACCCGTACAGCACCAATTGTCATTCCCGAAGACCACTATCACCCAACACTTGAACTTAGCATTAATATCCCACATTTCTGCTCAACAAAAAGCACGGAAAGCGAAAAAGTTTTCTGTTTTAAAAAAGCTAATTACGAGGAATTAAACTTCTGTTTATATAATACTAACTGGCTGAATCCGTTATCGAACAACACTGGTAGTCCGACAAGCATCGACTCAACAATACAAGTCTTCTACACTACTATTTTCAAATACTTTGATGAATGTGTCCCGAAAATAAAATTATGCACTAAAACTGGCCCACCGTGGAATTCTAAGCGATTATCTAATCTAAAGAATATAAAAAATAAATGTTTTAAACGGTATAAAAAGTCTGGTACACTATCTGATTACGCTAAATATGCTGTATCACGTTCGGATTACATTTCATTGAATACGCTGCTCTACAAAAACTATATAAACACTATTAAATACAATTTAAAAAACGATCCAAAATCGTTTTATAAATTTGTTAACTCCAAACGTAAATCACCTGGTTACCCCAACGTTATGAAATACCAAAATTGTGAATCTAGCGACAGTTTAAAAATATGTAACTTATTTGCAGACTTCTTCTCAACTACATACTCGGATATCCAGTATAATAGTACCTCATATCCTTACCCTATTGCTGAATGCCAACCAATACAAATTTCTTTTATCAGTACATCACAGCTCATATCAGCCATAAATGGCGTTAAATTAACATTTAGCAGTGGACCTGATGGCATACCGAGCTATGTTTTAAAATATTGTGCAAATGCAATTGCTACTCCATTAGAAATAATATTTAACAAATCTATAGAACACGGTTATTTTCCTCTATCTTGGAAATATTCGTACATAATTCCGCTTTTCAAAGCTGGTAATAAAGCAAACATAATAAACTACCGTGGTATTGCTAAACTTAGTGCAATTCCAAAACTATTTGAAAAATGTATCACGGACAATATTAGTCATCAAATATCATCCATTTTATCCCTTCATCAACATGGATTCAGAAAAGGCTGCTCAACAACAACTAACCTTTTAACTCTTACAACCCTGGTTAAAAAAGGTTTTAATAACAAGCAACAAACTGATGTCATATACTCGTGCACTGATTTCAGTAAGGCTTTTGATATAGTTAATCATTCTTTACTATTACTGAAACTTCGTCTTATGGGATGCACTCAAAATACCTTAAATTGGATAAGATCATACTCAACAGGCCGGAAACAGTGTGTTATTTGCAATAATGTCTACTCTAATGATATTATTGTGAAATCTGGAGTTCCTCAAGGCAGCCATTTGGGCCCGATTTTATTTTCCATTTTTATAAACGATCTTCCGACTGTTATAACATTTTGTAATGTTTTTATGTATGCAGATGATGTGAAGATTCTTTTAAGCTATAATAAAATTTCTCAGAGAAACTATTTACAACTTGATCTGGATAAATTCTATGATTGGTGCAATATCAACTTAATGGTCCTTAATTTTAAAAAGTGCAAACATATGCGATTTTCACGTAGATGGATTGCTGATGGTAATTTTTCGTTGGGTGGAAATAGTCTTGAATTAGTTACGGAGTTCCTGGATTTAGGCGTTCTCCTCGATTGTAAATTAACTTTTAATAAGCATATTATTATGATGGTAAATAAGGCTCGTGGCGTGCTCGCTTTCATCAAACGTTGGGCTAAGGAATTTACTGATCCTGTAATAACCAAACGATTGTACACATCTCTAGTGAGGCCTATTCTAGAATACGGATCTATTGTTTGGGACCCCTATACTGATTATCAGATAAATCGCATTGAATCTGTTCAAAAACAATTCCTTTTATTTTGCCTCGGTAACACAACATGGAACCCAAATGTAAATCTTCCCCCATATTCTTTAAGACTCTCCTCAATTAATTTGCCGACTTTAGAAAGCAGACGAATAATGCTTAATGTAGCTTTTTTAGTAAATTTTTTAAATGGTTCTGTTTGTTCAGAATTCCTGCTAAGAAACATCAACTTTGATATTCCTCTAAGATCTACTCGGAACTTTACACCACTTCATCTCACATGTCTTCAAACAAATTATGCAAACGCAGACCCCCTGAGGAGATTATGCAAATATTTTAATGATTTTTATAATTTTATTGATTTTTCTGCAAATGTTGATATTATAAATCGTAACATAATCTTATTCCTTAATGTATGTCAATAATTAATCAGTTTAAATGTTTAAATATATGTAGCTTATTTTATTGGTCTGTAAGGATATTAGTCCATAGACCGTGATTGATTAAATAAAAAAAAAAAATATTAAAGTTTTGAACCCCGTAACTGCGGAAACAGAGAAATTGCCGAAAAAAATACAAAAAAATTTTTAGGTGAAAAAGGAGTGTGAGTTTTTTTTATCTTTAACAATGTTGTTATTTTTGACTCAAGTCAATAGTCTATATAAATAAAGCTAATAAAAATTCTTGATGCATATATATTACAACATTTAAATTTTGTAATTGTCTTTTTTATTTTACAATAAAAAATATTTCTGTTAATATTTGTACAGGCTAAAGTTCGTAAATTTTTATAATCAAACAAATATTAGGTAGACATTGTTAACATGTATCGAGCAACAAAGGAAAAATTTAATATTTATACATCCCTGTTGTAGATTTTTCAACAGCACTAGCTGAATAGAAACAAACGTTGTTTTCGGTAAAAGCCACTAAACCCCGCCAGTATTCATGTGCAAATGCGTTCTCACTACTTGTTAGGTAGCTTCGTTGAACGTCATTACATACTCTATTTATACACAATTACAAATCCAAATAGAATACGCGACTTATTTCTACTGGATGCTAGCTGGGGAATTTTTTATTTTTTTGGTTTTATTTGTTATTATATATTAAACATTACAGTGCTGCCAGCGAACTATATCCTACAATGCCCAATTTCCAGATTTTTTATTCTACTTAAGACAAACTTTTTAGGTTTGATTTTTAAACTTAAGTATATTTTTTATTAATCTTCGTTTTTTTTTAACATATAATTAGCACAGGGCCTTGCTTGTTTGTATATGTATATTAATTGTAATTTTTTTAAATTACTACGAACTGTTTATTATTAATATTTGTACAAGCTAAAGTTCGTAAATGTTTATAGTCAGAGAAATATTAGGTAGACATTGTTAACATATTTCGAGCAACAAAGCAAAAATTTAATATTTATACAACTCTTGTGTAGATTTTTCAACAGCACTAGCTGAATAGAAACAAACGTTGTTTTTCGGTAAAAGCCACTAAACCCCGTCAGTATTCATGTGCAAATGTGTTTTCACTAATTGTTAGGTAGCTTCGTTGAACGTCATTACATACTCTATTTATACACAATTACAAATCCAAATAGAATACGCGACTTATATCTACTGGATGCTAGCTGGGGAATTTTTTATTTCTTTAGTTTTATTTGTTATTATATATTAAACATTACAGTGCTGCCAGCGAATTATATCCTACAATGCCCAATCTCCCGATGTTTTTTTCTACTTAAGACAAACTTTTTTGGTTTGATTTTTAAACTTAAGTATATTTTGGATTAATGTTCGTGTTTTTGAACATATAATTAGCACAGGCCCTTGCTATTTTTGTATATGTATATTAATTGTAATTTTTTAAATTACTACGAACTCTTTTTTATTATTAATATTTGTTAATATTTTTACAGGCTAAAGTTCGTAAATTTTTATAATCAGAGAAATATTAGGTAGACATTGCTAACATATTTCGAGCAACAAAGGAAAAATTTATTATTTATACATTTTCAACAGCACTAGCTGAATAGAAACAAACGTTGTTTTTCGGTAAAAGCCACTAAACCTCGTCAGTATTTATGTGCAAATGCTTTTTCACTACTTGTTAGGTAGCTTCGTTGAACGTCATTACATAGGAATAATTCAACGTACGAGTACTAATAGCCCATACAATTCACCCTTTTAGGCTGTTCCTAACAAAGGAGTAGATGAGACAGGTCGACCAAAACAACGTATGGCCGTTGACTTCCAAAAATTAAATTCAAATACAATAACGGATAGATATATTATTCCTGATGTAAATATGACTACACAAAATTTAGGAAAAGCAAAATAGTTTACCACTTCAGATTTAGAATCTGGATTCCATCAGATTAGGATTAAAAAAGAAGACAGAGAAAAAACTGCCTTTTGTGTCAACGGTGGCAAGTACGAATTTGTGCGTATGCCGTTCGGACTGAAAAACGCTCCTTCAATATTTCAAAGATGTGTCGATGACATCTTAAGAGAATATATTGGCAAGTTTCCATATGTCTACATTGATGGTGTACTCATATATTCTTCAACACTAGAAGAACATATGTATCATATCAATATTATATATAATGCATTAAATCAGGCAACACTTAAGGTATCTGCTGAAAAATCCAAGTTTTTCCAAACAGAAGTCGAATACTTGGGTCACATCATCAAATATAACAAAATAGCTACAAATCCAGAAAAAGTCGAAACAATTGAAAAATATCCTTACCCCAAACACTCCAGGACTTGAGAGGTTTTTTGGTTATGACAGGTTATTATAGGAAATTTATACAAGGATATGCGAGCATAGCTAAGTGAAATGAAAAAACTTATATATTTTCTCAGCAGAACATTGAGTAAAACAGAAGAAAATTACAGCACCAATGAAAAAGAGTTACTAGCAATAATTTGGGCACTACAAAAACTCAGAAATTATATTTATGGTACAACAGATGTCACCATGTACAGATCACCAGTCCTTAACTCATGCTATATCTGAGAAAAATCCAAATCCAAAATTAAAACGTTGGAAATCAATAATCGAGGACTTTGGAGCAAAATTATTATATAAGCCAGGACATCAAAATGTGGTAACTGATGCACTATCAAGACAACAGATTAATGCCTCATCTATAGACACTGCACATTCAGCTGAAAGCTTGTTTTTAGAAATTATCAAACAGGTAAAACAACCACTAAATGCATACGGCATTCAAATCGAGCTTGTACCAAATAATAGAATAAATGAAAAACGAAATCGTACGATATTTCAAAACAGAGTTAGACACACTATAAACTTTACGAATGAACAAAACCTTATACTTGAATTAAGAAAAATACTACAACAGAATAAAACAAACGCATTATTTACCACAAGAGAAAAAGTCTATGCACTAGCCCCATTATAACAAATACTTTTAATGGTGTAAACTTTGTATATACACCAACAAAACTTATTGATGTTCGAGATGAAGAAAAACAAGCTTAAATAGTCCAAAATATACATAATAAGGCACATAGAGGATAAAAAAACAACATACAGGAGATACTTGAAAATTAATAATGGCCAGAAATAAAACAGAATGCACAGAATTTAACAAAAAGTGTACACCTTGCCTATATGGTAAATATGAGAGGAATCCAACAAGATAAACATTAGGAGATTCCGACATTCTAACGGAACCAGGCTTTGAGGGAAATTAATGTGATTTTCGTCGAAATTGCCACATTTTTGTGCCTTGGGATCGCCTTTCAATTTGTCATAGTTAGAGGTAATGTGTAACTCAACACATATAATACAAACTTGAAAAATGTTTTGGTATGTCTAAATTATAGGCAGTTCAGGCAGTGAAAAGGTTCAGCTCAACGGAAACTCTTCGGTGCAACAAGTTCTTCAAAATATAAATTAGGTGTGCTTTAAATATTTTTGATTTTTAAGTTACCTAGCTTTGAAACATTTTTCACATTAAATCCACAATCTACATCTTATGGATCCACGCTAAAGTCTATTATGGTATTTTTAGGGTGTGTTTAGATTTAAGTATTTCTGAGCACTTCTGCCGCTTGAACCGAGCATTAAAATGCCCGTGAAATTAAAATGAAAAGAACACAATTTCAATTCAGTTTTAACTCCAAATTTTATTTTTAAAAAACAAAAGCTTATATAGTAAATTATTCTATTGGTCAGCATTATTTTGGGATACCAACAAATCAATAGTTGATGTGCTGTTCCCACGATTTTAGCAAATTTTACATTTAGTTCTCATAAACCATTGGCACGTGAAAAACATTCAAATCTTCATAAAGCAAATTTTGATTGTTAAAAATTCTTGAAATCTGCTGGTTGTTGATTCAAGGAGAAAAATTTTTAAATACTAGTCATTGTAAGATCGACATGTTTGTCAACTACTCGAACTTATGTTTGGTTGGACTGGCATATATTTTATTGTTTGGTATGATTGATATGGCTAGTTTTCATTGAGAAGAAATTGTTGCTGAACAATATATTACAGAGAATTTATTTTCATTTTGTGTGATAGTAAAAAATTTTACTAGTTGTCAAATACAAAATTTTTTTTAGAAAACTGTAAATTTATTTGTTATCAGGTAAATATTTTTAGTTTCTCTACTATCAAAAATGGAAACGGATCATATTGTCTCACTAGCCGCCAGTATAATAAATAAAAATAAAAAAAAAAAAAAACTAATTTTAAACCCTGGTTTTGAGAATGTTAAATAAACCGTATTTTAATACAATATGTTCTATTAAAGCCTTCGCGACTGTTTTGGCATCTTTTGACTCAATCGGACAAGCAACAACATATTTTGTCAGTTCGCACTGCATGGTAAGTATGTATCTAAATTGTGCGGATGGTCTTAATGGTCCAACTGTGTCCATCACAACAGTATCAAAACCGTGTGAGGGTGTATCTGTTATAGTAAAGGGTTCTTTTGTATTTTTTATCTGTTCATGTTTTTGGCATAAATCACATGTTGTTACGTACCTCTTAAGCATTTTATTCATATTTTTCCAAATATATCTTTGTTTTAATTTGGAGAGTGTTTTCCTAATTCCAAAATGTCCTCCATGTGGTGAGTCATGAAATTCTTCTATCAATGGCATTCTGTATATAATTATCTCTATATCGTTTATCTTTATATTGTTATATCTTTCTTTCAATTCTTCGGCCGTTATATATTTAAATATTTCATCATTATTATATAGTACGTACTTTTTAAATTTCAATTTCTTCAATCTCAATAAAAGTTTTTCCATAAATATTCCTGAAAACATAGGATTTTCGCTTTTATTGCATATTATGCGCGTTATTTTATAATTTTTCTCTTTCGATTCTTTTTTCAATTCTTGCTGCAGCTTATTATTATATATGAATTCAATCTTTTGGGTACTCTTAATATTATTTATTGACGTACATTCCCACATATGGAGGTGATCAGTCTCCTTCCGAGATATGCAGTCTTTTATAATATTTTCTTTTCTATGAACGTTCTTTTTATTTTTATTTTCATCTTCATTATATTTATTTTTCATTTCGTTATTAATTTTATTTTTCATTTCGTTGTTAAACACATTTCTTGTTATTGCCAAGGTTTTCTTTTTCATCAATATACTTACATTGGAATCATGTCTCTTAACATTTGTGAATTTATTTCTACACGCGATAGAACGTCTGCGTTTGTATTATTCGCTCCCTTCTTATATATTATATTAAAGTCATAATCTGATAGTTCAAGTCTAATTCTTGTTAATATTGAAGACGGGTTTTTATGGGTAAACAAAGTAATAAGATGTCTATGGTCTATGACTATGGTAAATTTTCTACCATAGAGATTTGTATTCCCCAGTCGGTACCTAATAATTCCTTTTCAATTACTGATTTATTTTTCTCATGTTTATTTAGAGTTCTACTTGCATATGATATGGGTAGATCATTTCCTATTTCACCCTGTGAAAGAACTGCTCCCAGAGCCACGTATAAAGCGTCTGTCGTTAAAATGAATGGAAAGTTCGGATATCGTAATATAGGCGGGTTTTTTAATTTGTCTTTTAAAGTCTCAAATGCTGTTTGACAATCTTCTGTCCAATTGAAAGTTACTTTCTTTCTTAATAAATTATTAAGACAAGTTGCTGTCTTGGCGAAGTCTGGAATGAATCTTCTGTAACAATTGCAGAAAGCTATGAATCGTCTAAGGTCGTCTGAGTTTTTTGGAATAGGATATTGTTCAATTACCTTGTATTTTGTCGGGTCGGTTTTTATACCATTTTTTGTAATCAAATGTCACAAATACAAAACTTCTGGTTTTAAGAAACAACATTTTTATGGATTCAGCTTCAAATTGTACTGTTGTAGTCTTTCTAACACCCTTATGAGGTTCTCATTGTGGTGCTTCAAACTGGATCCGAAAACAATGACGACATCATCGTATAAAAATGCTTCTGACTCTAAACCAGATAATTCTATTGTCAGCATTCTTTGGAAACTGCTATATGATATTTTTAAACCAAATGGTAGTCTTGTATATTGAAAGTGGCCGTTCGGTGTTGAAAATGCTGTTAGTAGTCGTGATTGTGATCCGAGTTCTATTTGGTGAAATGAGCTTGTCATTTCTAAAGTGGGAAAATATTTAGCTCTACCTAATCTGTCCAATACATCTTCAAGTCTGGTTAAAGGGAATTTGTCATTTACTCTCTTATCATTTAAACGTCTGAAAGCCACAACCAAACGCCATTTTTTCGTGTCGTTTTGTCCTTTTTTTGGTACTAATAATAATGGAGAATTATATGGACTAATACATGGTTCCACTATGCCTTTTTCTAATAACTCTTGTACTTGTTTACTTATCTCGTCTAATTGTGTCTGTTAATTCAATATTTTGTTTATAAAAATTGTTTACCGTTAATGGTTCGTCTTCAAGATGAAATACTTCTTGATATTGTCTTAAGCTACGTTCACATTTTTTAAATATTTGTCCAAAAAAACGTAACCACTAGTTTTGCTAATGGATAGTGTGATTCAACTTGGTTTTTATATTGCAAAATAAAATCAATTATTGTACAAAAAAGTATTTTCATACAGATTTTTTTAATGCGAATCCACAATTAAAAACATATTGGAATTAAAGGAAATAAATAAATAGTTTTTTTCTTGGTTACGTTTTTTTCGACAAATATTTGATTGATGTGAACGTAGCTTTAGAATATCACATATGACTCTTTTATTTTCTTCTTCAATGTTCTTGAAATCTAGTTTTTCTAAATCTTTGCTCTGAATGTTTATTGTTATTGCGCATGTTAGTCTTATAAATTGTATAATTTCTTAATGGTATTGTTGTGACTTCTAGCTTTTTAAGTCGCACTGGTTCCACGAATGTATTCAAAATTTCTACGTAGCGTTGACCATCTTTGGGTATTACAGTGTTTGCTAAAAATATTCCGTTTATTATTTCTTTACTACATGTGACACTTTCTTCTTTTATGTCAACGTTTATACATGGGTACTATCTTCTCTGTTCTTGGGGGTAATATTATAGTATGTATTCTTTTTGTATTAATCTCTATTGGGATTGTTATTTTCTTTCCCTCTATGCAAGTATTTAAAGTCAGTGTTTCATAGTTAATTTGACAATTTTATTTACAGAAAAAATCTATTCCTAAAATTCCATCAGTAATGATTGGAAATGCTTCGTCCACTAATTGAAATCTGTGTGTTAGTGGTTGTTCTCCTAATATTATCTTCAAATCAGTATAACCTACAGTTTCTTTGCATTCATTTGTAATGCCACTTAATCGGCAAATATTGTCAGTATTTTTGTAAGTTGTATATTACATTTTCTTTACAGAGTGATATCTCTGAACCTGTGTCTATTAGAAAAGTTAATTTATAGTTAATGTTTTTTACTGGTAATAATAGAAAATTTGATGTACTGATATGTAGTGTATAAATCCTTAATTTTCCCTGTTCGGAGATTCGTGTTGAGTCTCCAGGGTTTGTACGTTTCCCTGTTGTTGTATAGTATGAACGTTGGAATAGCTTCTTCCTCTTGAATTATTATTGTTAATTATTATTATTCTATTACCTCTGGTGGATATATTGTTGTTGTTATATATATTGTAATTATTGTTGTTATTGTAATTATTGTTGTTATTGTTATAGTTTCTATTTTTGTTGTTATAGTTACTGTTTAAGTCTAAATTCGTTCAGTCGCGATTCTACATTTTTCGCAAATGTAATGTTTTTAGTTAAAAGTAATTTTTATTACAACCTTGCTGGAAATCTTTATGGGTTTTCAGCGAGTAAAAACCCTAACTGCGCTTACCTGTTGTTGGCTGCCTTTGAGTTATTTTAAGTCCACAACGAATACATAATTATTATTCTATCGTTGGACGCCATTAAAGCATTACGTGCTAAATATATGTACACATCATAACCTTTACGAGGTAATATATCTTCATTTTATACGAAATAAAGTGGAATATTATTTCTTCTTTGCAATTTATTTATTTGAAAACATCTTTTGTTTTTATTTCTCGGAAATTTCACTATCCATCGGATTTACGCCGAAACATTGGTCCTTACGAACCGGATAAGCCGAGGAATTATAACAAGTTTTACAAGAAACTATCCTTCACGATTAAATTTATTGAAAATCATCGACTCAAAGGAATTCAGGTTAGTAAATTGAATTCAAGGTGATTATAAAAAGTACAAACATACATACATACATATGTGCATACGTTTATGTAAAAAACAACAAAATTATACACACATATATGTACTATGTAAGAAAAGAAATTTTTATATATATTATAACTATACGTAAGAAAAAATTGTTAGTTATAAGATTAAAAATATTAACACCTCACCCGTGTTTCACAATCAACCAATAATTAACATCCCAACAACAATGAAGATCCAACAATCATCAACAGCAGGCTATATCTATCAACCTCACACAACCATAAACCTATGTATATACGATAACTCAACACATACATGGACGGAATGACCAGTTCCGTTGGAAAGGGGGAATCACTACAACGCCATTGACAACTACAACGTCATTGCAATATCGTGAGAACCGCAATCGGCTGGAAGTTCCACGCTTATATGCTGAGGTTGCATTTAATTGCTTAAAATCGCACACTCAGCAATATTGCGGGAACAACCACGCTGGCGGCAGCGAATATCAACGGTCATCGATAAGTATAAAAGGCAGGTTGATATTGGCAATAGGTAGCCTAACAAGCTGCTCCCTGAGACGGTATAAAGAATTAAGATAAATAATAATAAGAAGCTTTAATAAAATAAAAATTGTTAAACTAAAATCATCCTAGTCTCATGAGTTTTAATTCCGAAAGTAACCTACAAATGAAAACTGTAACAATCTCAATCATTTGCACCAATTTCTCCTTCATGCGGAATGCAGTCAAATGTGCCGCACGGTGCAAACTGAATTTTACATAAGCAGACTGAAACCCCGTGTAAGAAAAATAATACGTCAGTGTAAAACTTGCATTATCTACAAACAGACGCCCTGCTCACAAATAATGGCCCCTTTACCACCGGAAAGATTTAGTCTGTCGGTTCCATTTCAAACCACAGGGATAGATTTTGCAGGCCCATTTGAGATAAAAACATCGCTCTTACGAAAATCTCCCTCTGTCAAAGGATACGCAAGTGTCTTTGTTTGCTTTAGTACGAAAGCAGTTCACCTAGAGCCATGTTCAGAACTGTCATCGGCAGGGGCTCCCCAAAAGGGTAGTTACAGACAACGGCAGGAACTTCTTAGGTGCCAGTAGAGCCTTAGAAAGCGAATTTACTACTTTTGTAAAAACGGCAGCCGAAGATTTGCTCAGAAGTATGTCACACACGGCTTCGAATGGAAGTTCATACCCCCATATGCTCCCCACATGGGTGGTTTATGGGAGGCCACTGTCAAAATCTTCAAGTTTCATTTGAAGCGAATAGCTGGAGCAAAAAATTCACGTTTGAAGAATTTTCAACAATGTAAGCTAGAATAGAAGGCCTATTAAATTCCCGTCCTATATCTGCACTTTCTGAAGATCCGGCAGATTTAACGGCGCTAACACCAGGTCACTTTCTGAGAGGGCCCCTTTAATGGCGTTCCCTGAACAAAATAGTAAAAATATGTCTCTTATTAATAGGTGGGAAAAGCTCAAAGTCATTCACCATCAGTTCGCGGTTCGATGGAAAGACGAGTACCTTAAGTCATTGCACAAACGCTACAAATGGAAGGACTCAGTAGTGAACTTGCAAGTCGGAAATCTTATAGTGGTGATGGACGATCTACAGCCACCATATGAGTGGCGGCTCGGCAGAATCGAAAACACATACGCCGGTTCGGACAGTAGTGTCCGTACGGCGGATGTACGCATCTCTTTAGGAATCGTAACTCGTCCCATAGTTAAATTATGTTATTTGCCATTCTTAAATAACTAAAAGGGTCACTTAATCACACGCCTAACACTAATCCTATTTCATCTCTTTTCAATATCCCCTCTATCATATTGCACAATATTATTCATTACTCATCAGATTCTTTACTCGCATACACATTTATTGTAAACTAGATATACCCGGTGCGCATCGCAACCCCCCTCGTTATAAAATAAAATTCCTATTGTGAAAATTTAATGACGATCAGTTCAGTAGTTAAGGCTATATTACGATTTTTTATTTTATTTTTCCTAAAAAGAGGCGTGGTCCCACCCACTTTTCTCCTGGGACGTAATCCAAATTATGCTAATACCATATGTACCAAATATCATCGACTTAGGTCAAAAAATGCCCAAAATATGGCGATTTAAATTTTTGGGTTCCATGGGCAGTGCCACGCCTCTTTGAGCAATCAAAACTTCAAACTTTGTTTTGTCTACAAACCATTCGGGGTCAACAGTGAACAAAATTAAAAACGAATCAGCCAAATCCGTCACTCCGTTCTTTAGTTATGCTGTCACAAACACACGCCAACATATCGATTAACTCCACTTTTTGAAAAACCTTAAATTTAAGTGTCAAAGCCCTTGGTATAGTCATAACTTTTTATATTTATAATAACTTTCCTGAATAATAAAGATTAGCACCGTTAAATGGCAAATTTTTTTGGCCATTGAATAATAAGTAATTTATTTCAGAAGCCATTTCGATTAACTCGATACTCTAATGTAAATCGTTCCAGTAACGCTGTATCTGTTCTGGCTGTGCATCGACGCTTATTTGTTTTTAAACAGCCGAAGATGCTCTCTCCCTCTCAATAATATTCGTAACAAAATCGCATCGGTAGACCGATAAAAAGAAGCATAATGCAAACGGTAGATAGTATAGCAGTGATCTCGCACGCTGAATGTTGCTCAAATTGACCACATCAGTAGCTTATTATAAGCGAAATTTATATGTTTATAATTTTGGATGTCATGAATTCAATAAAAATATAAGCCTCATGTTTGTTTGGCCAGAAACTGAAGGATCTCGTGGGTCTCAAAAAATTTCATCTTGTCTAATAAAGTACATTACTTTTTTCAGTTGCCAAATCGATTAACTCCACCAGTCAAATAAAAACTGTAACATAACTGACGATTGTTCGTTGGCTATTATTTCTTATTAATTTTATATACCGTTAGATGAAAGCTATATCTGCAATTATGCATTCTACATTATATATTTGAATTCATATTATCAGAGGAATTTTTAAAAACAATATACATTACAGCATCGCGCTTCTCAACTTTCCGTTTTAAGGAGTTAATCGATGTGTGCACTGAGCGGCTCATATGTATTTGCTTTTGCGGCTTTTACAACATGCATATATTCTTCATTGAAATTTTGAAGTTGATTTTTCAACATATATTACATAATGCACATAACATAGCTTATGTTATAGAAAATTAGAAAATATTAAATAAACAAATTAGCGGTGGTAAAGAAATTGTATGAATTATATAAGTAGGCAATTTTATTAATAGTCTATCATTACAGATACTGTGTTAATCCTACAAGTTGAATAAGGAATAAATATATATATATTTGTATATATAATCGGAGATATTATTTAATGTCTTATTGACAAAAAAATATAATCGAAAAATAGTATATAATTACACTTTTATACTATAATTTCAGATGGTAAAAACTCTGAAAATAAAAGTCGATAGCTTAAAAATATCGAAAATATAGATAGGTATAAATATCGGTATCGATAATATTTAAAATACAGTATTGAACAGTTCCTTTAGTTTAATTCTATTTATTTACTTATTATTTTTTTTAATAAAATGATATGTTTTCAAACTACATACTCGTATATGTGCATGTTGCAAAGAGCAACAAATTTTTAAATGGGATTAATTCTAGATGTTTTAAAAATGTTTTATTTAACATATCTCTTGTGCCCTCTGGAGATGATAAAAAACACATCAACGTTCTAAGTGTGTGCGAGTTACGTACTTGCCCCACAGGCAACCCGAACCAAGTATCATTGCAGACAACAATGATATCAATGTCATAGTCCAAAGATATATGAAACAGTAAACTACATTTTTAACCCAAAAATCCATTTAAACTAAAATCCCATGTTTATTAAATGTCGACTAGACAAAACCCAAAAACCCACTTCAATTTACTTTACTTCATTGCCGCTCTTAGCAATTAAATAAAAACCGAAACAAAAAACTCAAATGTAACCCGAATCCATATGTAAACAAATCTACAAAAACACGAACAATACTACTCACATTGTCGCTGGTTTTGTAGACCACCCAAAAGAAACTCAAGTGCAATCTAAATATACGAAAACTGTAACACTTGACATAAAACTAAAACTGTAACCCAAATAAATTACAACAAAGAACTAACACGCTAAGCAACAAACGATGACTCGCACCGTCGCTGCTTATGAAAAACCAGAATGTAAAATTTACTATAAGTATCTAGAGTAAGATTATTGTAAAGTTAGTCTTAAGACCGATGTTAATTAATACAGATAAGAAAATCAAAATTCTCTTATCTTTATTTATTTTGTTACCCTAAAGTGGAAAAACATAATTAAAAAGAATTTACAAATTAATTTAAAAGTGAAAACTCTTAAGAGAACAAAGAAGTGAATTAAAATCATTAAAATTACAAAATATTTCACCAAAAATACATAGTGAAAGTGCAATTATTGAAAAATCAAGATGTCGAGACAAGACAGATTTAATGAAAATCGCGACCTCGGTAACGCTGATGAACTTAATGAGGTCATCAGAAGACAAGAGGCAGCGATCCAGCAGTTGCAACAGCAATTCCAGCAGCAGCAACTCGAGCAACAACAGGCCAAACAAAATCTGACCCAACAGCAGCAGCTCCAGCAGCAACAACTCCAGGCCCAGAAACAGCAAGGCTTACTGCTAACACCCAAAGAATTGCTTACACAATTCCGGCAGCTAAGAAACCTAGACAAGGACCAGGATGCAACAGCTTTTATAGCATCGGTAGAGGCAGTATTGGGACTGTGCCCAGCAACTAATGGACCTAGCGATAGCCATAATCAGAAATGAAAAGATCAGCGGAGATGCAGGCGATTATATACGGGGATTAGGGACAAACGCAACATGGGACCAAATTAAAGGAAAACTCATAGACCACTTCAGGCGGAAAACAGCATACGCAGATATATTCAGCAGATGCAGAAATGTCAAAGTGAGTAATTTAAGAGAGCTTTTTTGTTATTTTGAAAAATCAAAAGCAGATTTAAATAAAATTTGTATGTACGATAACACAAGGCCAGAAATTTATGAGCCAAATCGGGTAGATAGGGATCTGGTTAATATATTAATAGAAAAAATTTATGTACCACTAAGATGTCATAGCAACCAAAACTATACTCTAAATGAGATCATAACAAGATACACTAGGATTAAGGCTCTAGACGATCCTAGGACTATACACTACCATCACAGAAAAAAAAACCCACAGACACAAAATAGAACTAACAAACCACAACAAACGCAATACAATAACAAACCACAACAAACGCAATACAATAATAACAAACCGCAGCAAAGACAATACAATAGTGACAAACAACAGCAACCTCAAGAATATAATAAAAATAAATATGGAAATAACAGCAATTATAAGAAGAATTCAACACAAACTAGGTTATACCATATGAGCGTTGATACATATCAACCCAACCAACCTACGTATACGGAGGTTGACCCAATTCAAGAAGCCGAATCCGATACAGGAGAGGTAAATTTTATAGCGTTGCCTCGAAATCGAGACTCCCGGTAATAAGTGTAACGATAGGCAAGCAAAAAATCAGATGCCTAATTGATACAGGCTCTACAACTAGTGAATTAAAAACTAATACACCAACAGATCAATTTCCTGAAACAAAATTAGATAAACCTCAGTATTGTAAAACTCTTAACGGATTGAACGAAGTAAAATACGTCGTCACCACTCCATTTCCAAGAGAATTCAAGCGCCCAGGGACCCTAAAATGGAATCTAGTAGACTTTTCTAACCCTCTCTTTTCGGGCATAATGGGGCAAAATTTTTAAAAGCATTAGGGGCAAAAATCTATTGCGAATAACAATATCTAGACATATTGGGAACAAAATTGTACTTTGAAGAATACAATTACCCAACTGAATTTGAAAATATATGTACGCTGGAAGTACTACCAGAAAATAATAATGAAATAATAAAAAACTTTAACTTTGACCACCTCAATTTTGAAAAGGGTGAGGCAGCAAAAAGGTTGCTTCTAAGATTCAAAGATATTTTTTTTACAGAGGGTGACATCATGGAATATCCGCAAGTACACGAAGCGGAAATAAACCGGCAAATTAAAGAAATGCTCGAACAAAATATAATAAAAAAGAGTAACTCACCCTACAATAGCCCATTATGGATTGTGGAAAAGAAATTGGATAATTCAGGTATAAAGAAGTATCGGCTCGTCATTGATTATCGCAAACTTAATCAATTCACGATAGACGACAAATATCCAATTCCATATTTAAACTCTTTTCTGGACAAGCTTGGCAGATCACAATACTTCACCACTCTTGATCTGGCCAAAGGCTTTCATCAGATACTGGTCAAAGAAGAAGATAGGAAGAAAACAGCTTTTTCAACCCCATCGGGACACTATGAATTTGTCAGAATGCCATTCGGATTGAAAAACGCCCCCTCTACCTTCCAGAGGTTAATGAATGAAGTCCTCAGGGACCACATCAACAAAACATGTGTCGTTTATATGAATGATATCCTTATATTCAGCACATCCTTACAGGAACACATAGCTACCTTAGAGAAAATATTACACCTTCTGAGAAAGGCAAAATTAAAGATCCAGGTTGATAAATGCGACTTTCTAAAGAAAGAAAATCAATTCCTGGGTCATGTCCTCACCCCTCAAGGTATTCGACCAAACCCTAATAAAGTCTCTGTTATACAAAAACTGAAAATACCAACCACCGCGAAGCAGATAAAATCTTTCTTGGGAATGACTGGCTTTTACAGAAAATTCGTAAAAGATTATGAAAAAATCGCGTACCCCTTGTCTAAGTGCCTGAAAAAGGACCAAAAGATTAGCACTAATGATCCGGCATATTTGGTACCATTCGAAAAACAACGAAAACAAACTCACCAATATTAAGATACCCCGATTTTAAAAATTTAAAGTAACAACTGTTGCAAGTAATTTCGCAATGGGAGCAGTACTCTCACAAGACGGACACCCAATTGCATATGCATCACGAACCCTAAATAAACACGAATATAATTACGCAACAGTCGAGAAGGAATTACTAGCAATTGTGTGGGCAGTTAAATACTTTTGACCATACTTATTTGGAAGAGAGTTCGATCTAGAAAGTGACCACCAACCACTCAAATGGTTAATGACAAAGTATTCAGGAAGGGATATAAATCCAAGACTCCAAAGATGGCTTATAAGCCTAGGGGAATATAACTTTTCACTCGAGTACATAAAAGGGAAAACCAATAGTATAGCCGATTTCTTAAGCAGGATAAAAACGACGAAAAACACCATGGAGAACATGAAATACATATAGAAGAAGCTTCAGAAGAGCGAGAAGATAACGACACTGCATCAATAGAAGTGCAAACCGTCCATTCTCAAGAAGAGGACTTAGGTTATAATGTACCTATTCTAGAGACAGTCATCAATAGATTTAAAACACAAATAATACTAATAAAAGATAAAAATGAAACAGTACAAATAATTTTTAAAAACAAAAGAATTTTCATAGAGAAAAACGATATGGACAAAGGCTATGCCCTCGATATTCTACGTAGAGAGTTGGCGAAAGGGAATGTGGGGATATACTCTCACCTCAATGACCACGAATACTACCAACTCTACAAAATTATAGAAAGGGAATATTCAGAAAATCCCCACATAAAGTTTGTAAAATGCACTAACATAGCTAGAGACATAGAGTCCGAAAACGAACTGAAACTTTAAATTGCACTTTTCCACAAACACGAAAGCGGCCATTGCGGTATAACGGCAACATATGAGAAACTTAAGTTACTCATATATAACCCAAACCTAAAAACGCAAATCCACAAAATTATCAACAATTGCCATATATGCAATGAAGGGAAATATGATCGAAATCCGATCAAAAACAAATATTATCTAACGGAGACTCCACAAGCAAACAATGAAATAATTCACGTAGATAATTACGTAAATAGCAAACATTCAGTTATTGTTTTCATAGACAAATTTTGGAAATATGCCACTTGTTTTCATCTGTCAGATATAAACCAGAGAACACTTGAAAACAAAATTCAGGAGTTCATCGCGTTAAAAGGAAAAGCAAAGAAATTCGTGTTTGATAACAAATTTAACATAGCAGCAACTTTCTACAACAGCAAGGTATTCAATACCATGCTACAAAGCCAAACATCCACACAGGTAATAGTGACATAGAAAGATTCAATAATACACTAACAGAGAAAATCAGAATACTCAACCTCGAAGAAGTATTACCAATTACAACACAAATTAACCAAGCAGTCACACTTTACAATAGTAACTTCCACAGCACTATAAAATGCTCACCATTCGATGTACAAAGTAGACCATAACACTATTTTCCAAAGACTAGAAAATATAAAACTAAAAAGGTTAGAAAAAACAAACGCAGGAAGAGAAACATATAATGAGAACAGGGACATCGGGCTTATCAAAAACTATAAGAATGTTAGGCACAAGGAACAGCCAAAATATAGAAAAGCAAATTTACAAAATATCCATACCACCAATATAAAACGACCATCCAAATTTGCAGGTACTAATCTTACTAATGCCCCTAACCACAGCATCAATAACCTTAACACCAATTTCTGCAACAAACGGATATTGCATGTTACCAACAACAATCGTGGAAATAGTCAACGAGACTAGTTTAATATTACACATAATACAACCACGTGAATTAAGCAAAATATTGAATGACATACAAGAAAATATAATAAATTTATCAATAAGTACAAAACAACATCTAATTACCCAAATAGAAACAATAAAAGTAAAAATCGGATCCATAACACCAAATAACACAAGACAAAAACGAGGCATTTTGAATATAGTGGGAGATGATCAAAAATGGTTGTTCGGAACTATGAACGACGACGACAGACAACAAATTGAACAACGTCTTACCACAAACAAAATTAACAATCTACAGACAATAAACACAATCAATAAATAAGTCGAAATAAATACTAACTTTAACGAATCAATTACAACACTAAAAAATACGATACTAGACGACAGAAACGAAATCCTAAAATTCATAAACCATGTACAAACACATAACAACGACATAAACAGTAGACTAACGTACCACGACCAACTGCTTAAACTGCAATACCTAGAAAATAAAGTGGACGAAATATTTGACAACATAGCCTCAGCAAAATACAACACTTTACATCCATCCTTGTTAACAGCAGAGGAAATTAACAAATACCAAATTGATTTTTTGAAAATAAAACTTAGAAGGGTAGGAGTCATGATGTATAACGACTCAATAATATTAGCAATTAAGTTACCAACTAATACTATACAAGTAACACAATATACAATTATACCAATTACAAACCAAAAACATTTGAAAATAGATGAAACAATAGAAAATATTGTAAAAATACAAAATAAAACATACTCTTTCGCAGAAAATAAAATGCTTGATGATCTTAAACTAAGCAACAACTGCGTAATTAAGAATAATTGTAAACTAATCGAAGATTTGGATAATAGAGTAGAAATAGTGAACGATGGCACATTGCTAATACAAAATTCAGAAGTAATATCAATAAATGCAAAATGTAACGAAACAGAAACAACCTATAGAATACAAAACTATATCCTCATAGAATTTGTAAACTGTACGGTCTCATTCGAAGACAAACAATATTCAAACAAACAGGATATATACATCCAAAAATACTACGAAGATAAAACAAACACAAGTTATAACTTTAAAAACAAACCATCATTTAAAGAAATCATAATAAAAGAAGTAGAAAACATTAAAGAAATACGGGAACTAAGGAACCTAATTTCAGACACAAGCTTAGTAGCTACAATAATAATTATTATATGAAAACTGTAACACTTGACATAAAATTAAAAGTGTAACCCAAATAAATTACAACAAAGAACTAACACACTAAGCAACAAACGATGACTCTGCATCGTCGCTGCTCATGAAAAACCAGAATTTAAAATTAACTATAAGTATCTAGAGTAAGATTATTGTAAAGTTAGTCTTAAGACCGATGATAATTAATAAAGATAAGAAAATCAAAATTCTCTCGTCTTTATATATTTTGTTACCCTAAAGTAAAAAAACATAATTCGCGTTCATAGTACAATTTCCAAGCTAGTAAGAATATTTAAAATACAAAACGAAACAACAATAGTTGAGGAAATATATAAGACAATAAGAGAAATAAATAACACTATACACACGCTCACAGGACAAAAAGCAGTTGACATTTTATTCAACAAAATAAAATTCGACAAAAAACTCATATATGAAAAACTAAAAAAGCATCAGTTAAAACACTCGAAAGATTAAACCAGGGCACAAAACATCGAATCTTTTCACCAAATAAACAAATCCTAGTTAAAATTAAGGGAGTAAGAAAGAAAAAGACGCCAGATATATTAAATATATTGTAAAGAAAGACCGTGAGGACACTGTCTTACCACAAGGGGGAAGATTGTACATAAGGATAATATTAAAACTATACTATTAATTATGATGATCATCTTCCTGATATTACTCGTAATGGTCCCATCAGAAATAAAGGGAGACGTAGAAATTAAAAATTTAAGCGGACAAAAATACGTCCTAACCAGGACTGATGATGTTTTTCTTAATGATGAATAGTCATACATTTTCCACGTCACAAATTTAACAAAAAAAGTTACATATCAACATATCAACAAATTGTTACAGAAGAATTTAAACGTACTATGTAGAAGCGATCTGGATAAAGAAAATTGAAGTATTAACAAATCAACTTAATGAACATAAACGACATACGAGATCCCTAAACTATCTAGGATCAGCAATTAAATTTATTACAAGAAATCCAGATCATGACGATTTCATACTGATGGAAACAAAAATAAATGAATTAATAAATAATAACCAAAAACTTCGTTTGGTTAACTCAAGGTTTGAAAAATTAATTTATGCATTAAAAGTTCAGACATTGGAAAATCACCTCATCAACAGGTACATGACCAACTCAATTAATCCTGCAAAGAATAACGAATATTTAACTAAATCCTTAAACCTAGAGGACATAAAGGAAATAATAGATCATAATTAATCTCAGTACTTATAATAAACATTCTAGAATACGTAGACATACATATAGCCGGGACAGAGATTTATTTGTAGCTATCTATAAATATCCTATATTAAATAATGACTGAATTTTTCAAAATCACGCCCAGAAGTTTTAGGCACGGAAAAATAAAAACAGATGATCAAATTGCTCAGTGTTATAAAAACTATGTTAGAGTAACCCTTTGCAAGAACTATTTAGGAAAAAACATTTGTAATACAAGAATATAATAATGCATTATTAGAAATTGATGAAGGTTCCATATTATTGGATGGTACTCATCAAGTTGACAATAGTACTACCACACGTATAACATTAGTAAGGTATACTTACAAAGTTAAAATAGACAACAACACTTATAGGAATATACATGACAGAATCATAGAAGCAATCCACGCAAAACACGATGAGGATTTTGAAATCATAAAAATACTAAACTCAGATCGTAAAAACGCATTTAATAATATAGATTCACTAAAAAAATTAATCATTCCATATGAAGAACAATTTTTATGTTTAATTTTTTACACGATACTCTTCATAACTATAATATTTAAAACGATTTACATTGGACTTAAAATTTTTAAATATGTATTAATATATAAAAGAAAACGTACAGAATAAAACTTTATAATTTATTATAACCAACAAGTTGAAAGTATTAATATAGATCGGGACTCTCTCGTTTAACCCAGGGGAGAGTTAGCGACGCTCATACATAAACATGTTTTCTTTGTTATTAAGCATTAAACACATTCGCCACAGCAGACTACCGACTACAACCTGTCAAAATTAGAATACATGTGTGCATATGAGAATGATTATATTGAAGACAGCAAGGCAACACGGCAACAGGTTTTTGTCCATGCTACTTTTGTCGTGTCGAATTAAACTAATTTCTGATGGCCACAAAACCAAAACAGTGTTGACAATATAACAAAATATGTAAAGCAAATTAGCGATTAGAAATATTTTTTATTGTAAAGTAAAAAAGAAAATTACAAAATGTAAATGTTATAATATATAAGCATAAATAATTTTTATTCACCCCTATTCTGCGTTTCGATTAAGTCTCCGCATTCAGTTTCGTTGCGATCGAAAATTGGTATTCTGAAGAAAAACGGAATCGAAAGAAAAATAAGAAGACAACAATGCTTACAAAATTAATAGCATCACTGTGGAATATGGAAATGAAATAGCAAAATAAGCAAGTTTGTTAATACTTTCGTAAGCAAATGTCAAATTTAATACAAAAAGTTGTATGTATACATAATTAAAAATAAGTTCTTGATAAAGTTTAATAAAAAAATTGTTAAATAAAATAAAAAAATATAAAAACGAACTAAAATTAGTTGTTCATAAACAATTTTTCATACTGCTCTGGTGTTGTTGTTTTTGACCTGTAATACATAAAAAAACACATCTGATTCGGGTACAAAAATTAACAATTAAAAAAAAAAAAATTAATTTAATTAAATAAATTAATTAAAAATAATTTTAAGTGTTTTTTTAATCGTTTCTGAACATTTTATCTCATTTTCTACTTACATTTTTTTCAATTTTAAACTTTTTAACTAAAAAACACAGATAAAGAAAACCCCTCCGTTAACAAAAAAACAACTGAGAAAAACGGAGCTCCGATCGTAATGCAGAATACATACAATCGAAAGAAACTGAGCGGAATCGAAACGCAGAATAGCCCCCATTAGCTTTATTGTTATATAGAATATTGATTTGAGTCAAAAATGCCAACATTGTTAAAGATTAAAAAAACTCACAGGGTAATAGCCCTTTTTTACCTCAAAATTTTTGTGTAATTTTTTCGGCGCTCTCTCTCTTGATTCCGCAGTTACGGGTTTCAAAACTTTAATATATTATTGATCATAAGCTACATATGTAGGTATCATTTCAAAATGCTCTATATAACTCATTTAATTCTTAAAATCATCATTAAAGAATCATATCTTACGTATTTCATCGGTGACAGCTTTCAAATATACACCAAATAAAAGCATGGTAAGTTATCTGTAAAAGTGAAAAGTCAGATAAAAAAATTTTAAAATTGAATTTCACTCGCAATGGGTAAATTGTTTTAAAAAATTTGTATACCCTTATAAAGGTATTTTGGAGAAGATTGATATCCACATCGCTTATATTCCATATTCTAGGAGTTATGGCCAATAAAAAATAAGTTTTGAACGCGTAACTCCGGAGCCAAAAGAGATCCATGAGATGAATTTTTTCTGTTTATGTCAAAGCGAATCCATACAAAGTAATGTGAGAGGCGAATTCAATTCGCCGTATACAATTCGCCCCAACGAACTTTAAAAAAGTAAAAGCGCTTAATATGCACCACTGTAATATACATAAATGAATCGTTGCAACAATTCAGGATCAGCTGTTTACTGTGTATCTGTCGTATCCAAAATAATTAAGTAGCTGCTAAACGGCTACAACGGTAGCTAGCAGCATTTGTGTTCTTGTGTTCGTGTAGTCTGCTGTGGCGAATGTGTTTATACCTTTAAACATATGTATCTCTTAAGCTGGATTCACCCATTGTTTCCGAACAAAATTTTTGTCCGGGCAAAGTTTTTTGTTCTGAAACATTTTTGCAACACGATTCACTCATTTCGAAGAATTTGTCCGGAAAATCAAAGCTACCGTATGAAATACATGTGTTTTATTAATTTTACAAGGTGGCAGTACAGTGACAGATAAATTAAATTTGGTGTTTTATTTGTCAAACGCACTTATTTTTTATTGTTTAATAAGAAAAAAAAGAAGAGAGGTGTCTTAGGACACCCGGTTAGAGCTATGCCCATTAGGTATATACTTACATAAAATGTGCGAAGATTTAATAATTTTTCTGAGCTTATGACATTGTTTTAAGAAATTTAATCCATATTTAAACAAATTAATTTAATGGAAAAAACCAAAAATTATTTTCAATTAATTTTGTTGGCCTAATATGTAATACATTCATCAACGCATAATATTTCAAACGCTTGAAGTTTTGTTTGGTGGGTAGCTCGGCAACTCAGCAACACAAAGCAAAACAAAAAAGAAACACTAACATACATACATATGTATTCATATGAGTATATATAACAATTTTCTTTTGTTATTGCAGTTGAATGTGAGTAACACGCCATATACATATGTACATACATATATTCTCGTCTTGATTTTAAATACAATCCCTGTCGGGATTTGAGGTAACTAATATCTAACTCATCGTTAATCAGATACAAGTGACAACTGACTCAGAAGCTAACTCAATGTCTCTGTTAACCACTATTCAGTTTTTCAACGTAATGTCATTACAATGAGTCAGTACTCACTCATACTGCATAAATTTGCAATACCCACAAGCTAGCTCATTTTGAGTTAGCTTATGGCTGATTAAATTGAAGCGCACTCATACTGCATAAATTTGCAATACCCACAAGCTAGCTCATTTTGAGTTAGCTTACGGTTAATTAAATTGAAGCATACTATTGTTACTTGCGAACTGACTGTCTAATGGTTTGCCCATTGTGGTTAGCTATTATCTGGCTATGTAATCGAGAGCTCCAACAAAAAAACATAATATTATAATTTTTTTTTATAATTTTATTGGTTTTTATATAAAGAAAATATAGGTACTTGTGAATGTACATATTTTTTAAATTAAATTATATAGTAATTCATTATATGTATATAGGTACAGGTAGAGGTACATGTATTATTGTATGTTTATTCTTCCTTCATTATAGTTTGGCTTCTTTCTTTTTGTTCAGACAAACAGTTTGAAAATGTCGCTTCTTAATAAGCTTAAACGCGTTTCTTAATGCTTTTTCCGGGTCTTCTTCCATTTTAGCATGAATTGCATCTGTTAAATTATACAAATTTATTTAAAATCATAGGATAGAAAATAATTATTATTATTAAGATCACTAAATACGATATAAGTTAACATACCCATTAAACCATCAAAAATTCTTTTAAAACTTTTAAGAGACACCTTTCCATGCACTCCATCCGTATTACAGGCCAGAATTACGTCCTCAGAAAAAATCTGCGTTAGGTATTTTTGAAGTTGACCTCTAATCAAAGATGACATAGAACGAGTCTGAAATATTTGATATCGTTTAAATTATATACATACATGCCTATATTATCATTCCTTGCGAAAAATACTTACATAAGCTGCACAATTTTCTTCTGTTATTTCGGCATTAAATTTTGCCATGCCATCAAGCGTCTGAATAGGAAAGATCTTCTTCATATTCGATTCATAGTTTTCTTTACCTAGCAGCTATTCGGTCATAACCTTCTGAGTGGCAAGAGCTTCCATTATAATTGTATTTTGCCGAACTATAGTACCTAGTTTTGTAAAAAATAACTTTTTAATTGAATACTTAGCGTATAATTTTCTGCTGTTTCTACCTGTTAAGTCAATGATGGAACTGTTAAGCTGATTAACTCTATCTATATTAATTTCAGTACACAAGATAGCAATGATTTAGTACATGTTTGGTAGATAACACTGGTGTGAGCCTTTATATAAAAATATGTGGAATTTGCAAAGTACAATGCGCTAAACTTTAACCGTTTTCAGTAAACCATAATCAAGTCATGGTCACTAAAAAATATTTAAAGGTGATAAAAAAACTGAAAATGAATTAGACTTAAACACACACTTTAGATATATGGACGACCATATTCAACATATTTTTATAATAACGCGATTTTTCCGCAGACCAGTGTAATTATTATTGTTTAAAGTTTACTTATTAATTGGGAAAATTTGTCCTCATTTCGACTGTTGCAAGTTATATTATCTGCAATATTGAATATTAGATATCTTTAAGTGAATTATTACTCAATTAAAAAACTTACAATTTGGTGTTACATTTTCACTCAATATGAATCGCTTTATATTCAGATTTTGGTTTTCTTTTTCCATTGCACTAATAATGTAATATAATTGTAATAATGCATTTATTATGTTATTATTGGTATATAATTATGTTTAATTTAATTTATGATTCCTCATTTTCATTCCTATTCAATTTTTCTACGTAAATTTGTTTTTCTTTTTTTATTAATCTGTTAAGAATTCGGTTACTTCCACCCCTAATATTTAAAACCATTTTGCAAGAACACAATAATAACACAATAGTACAATAATACAATAATACCTTTATCAATTTATTAAGTGAATGAATAACTTTTTAGGAAAAATAAACTGTTTTAACTTTACAGTATGTACTTGTTGATCTCAAAACACTGACTAAAAACCTGCCAGAATCAAAGATGCCAACTATTCAAAAGCAAACTGAGCATCGCTGGCCAGACATCATGTATACTCAATCGAGTAAAACATAACATGTGTTTATTCTTATGCTTTTTCCTTTATTTTACTATTTAGCTTTGTAAAAAGCATCGACTCATCTTTGCATCAGATTTGAGTTAGGTAAAAAGCTAGTTGAACAGTTTCGAGAAGAAGTTAATTGTACATCTTTGCATCAGATTTGAGTTAAGTAAAAGCTAGTTCAACACTTATCAAGAACAAGCAAGGGCCCTATTGCACCAACGACTAATCACTTATCACTTTACAATTTTTGAATAAGACTTATTTTTGAAAAGTAAAGTTGATAAGTGTTGCACTTAAACTTATCAAACAAAGTTATCATCTTATCAAAAAATGAGAGTTCTTTTCCAATAATGTGCTTAGCTAAAATGATTACCGTTTCTCAATGCAAAACGGAGGCTTTGCAAAGCCATGTGCGTTTTGATAAGCATTTGCAGTTTACGTCTTGTATTAAAAATGTCACGCGCACAAAGCAAAGCCAATAAATTGGCTGTGTTAAAAATTATAAAAGACAAAAAAGTAAGTTATTCTTGTTTATTATATGTAAGTATATATAAATGATATATGCATAACTATGTTTTTCTAAATTTTAGGATTATTTATTTGGATCTTTCCAAAATAATACCATAACAAAAACACAAAAACAGGATGCTTGGGCTGAAGTTCTGAAGATGGCACAATCGGGTTAGCTTCTGCTAATCGCGAGTGGACTTATGCCCGGGACCACTTATTTGGCCTGTGGAAGAGTCGAACTTTGGTAAATTTTTTAAATTCATTAAAACTTTACAATTTGCACATTGTTTAGTTTTAAATAAACCAATAACAACAAACCTTACCAATAACAATAATTCTTACTTTTGCTTAAGAATTTCTGTAAAACAGTTATTTAATTTAATAGTTCGAATCGAAACATTTTTTATTAATATTTTACCGAAACACGTGTTAAAGCACCGATTATTTTATTCAGACTGAATATTTGTTACTTTTCATTGATATGATAGGTGATATTTTTTTTAGCAAAACAATGCTAAAATTAGCAATAATAAAGATGATAAGTAATAAGTAACAATTGTTGATGCAACGAAATGCCAATATATATTGATAATTTGCATAGCT
Source organism: Lypha dubia (assembly GCA_947311025.1). NCBI lineage: Eukaryota > Metazoa > Arthropoda > Insecta > Diptera > Tachinidae > Lypha > Lypha dubia. The sequence continues at coordinate 65,054,023 of OX371261.1, read as the reverse complement.
TCTCACTTATCTGCTAAGATCTTTTCGCTTAGCATTTTAAATTTTGGTGCAACGCTTATCGATGATTTTGAGTGATATTTTCCTTATCAATAGTCAGGTGAGTGACTTTCACTCATCAAATTGGTGAAACTGTAGCATGTGGCCAACAGTGTGTGGTATGCATTGCGATTCAATAGTACCGCAACATGCAAGCATTGACAAACTGCAAGCAAGATATTTTGTGTGTGTCGGTAATTTGACACTTGTACAGTTAATTAAGTGCAGCAGCACAATGCACTTAAATGAATCACATTTATTAACTGTATTTGTTTGATTGTAGATATAAGCTACACAAAGTATCTGTTGCTTTTAAGTATGCACTCGTTAAACTTTAAAACTGTTGAACACATGCCATACATAAATAGTTGGAAGCTAAATATGCTTACCCAACAATAATATATATTTCTATTCTTTTACTCTTATGTTAAGGTACCCCTAAGAATTATTCTCATAATTAGTATATAAGCCAATGTCAATTAGTTTAAGCAATCAATTAATACTTTACCTTCAATCGGCATTACTAATTCATACTGGCATTCATCTGCCTTTTACTTTTATTTGCCAGTGGCGTTCTTAAGCGCCGGCACTATTATTTAATTTCTTAAACTCTTCTCATCATCAAATCCTCCACAATAAATTGAGAGCTCCCTAGAGAGCACCAGAATAACTAAAGTGTTTTAATCATATTACATGGCGATCCTGCCAGTCCTGGATTACAAAGTGCTTTAAAATTAGCACCAAACGGAACCTGACGGACAGCCAAGTCTCCGTCAGAAGAGTGTTTAAGCCAAAAAAAAAAACACTGAGGTGGAAGCGCCTAGCCAAAAGGCGTCAATATAACAATAACTAATGGAACGCTAACCGAACTCAGCAACAGCAAAAAAAAAACTAACTAACTAACTAACTTTTATAACCTTCATAATAAGTAAAAATAAAATTAAACTTAATCAAAAATAATTAAATTCAAAACTAAATTTTAAATAAAGCAAATTGATATTCCATACAAATAATTCAATGTAAACGGTCACTTATATTGTCAAAATACGTAGAAATAAGAATAAAATGGGAAAACCGCAATCCAAAATAGAAAAACCAAACGCTAACGTAGTAAATAATTTAGAAATTATTGACCATACAGAACACATAGGCTCGTTATGGACACTACTATTAATATTGGTGGTAATAAACACAGTTAGTCTTCTATTAAAAATTTACTTGTTACATAAAAGATCCCTAAGGAAGCAATATCTAAGCAGAGCAACTGATCTAGACAAAGTAAAAAATTTTCACATGGACTGGTTAGACATCCTAGAACACTGCAGAAAAATCAAAATTGAATTTGAAAAAAGTTACAAATGCCTCAATATAGACAGACCAATAAAAGAGGACACAATTAATAAACATTATAAAAAACTTATACAATATTTAGAAGAAATAAGGGTTATTTTAAACGTAAATTATCAAAGATTAACACCTTCACATAAAATAGCAGCCGAAGCATTTTTCCAAGATATAAGGAATAGAGTAATACAGATAGCGAAAACATAATTACGTTGCGGACGCGTTATCAAGAATAACGATTAATGACTTAAAAGACATAAATATAAAAACTAATACAATATTGAAAATTACAACAAGATCTATGGCATATAAAAAGAAACAACAAAGTAATACCGAAAATATTCAGCATAAAATTAAAAATAATGATAAAGAGCCCAATATATATGTACCACTAAAGAACACTGACGTCAGAAAGTACTATAAATTGAAGATTACTCCCGTAAAATGTTACGTCAAACGAGGAAAATCTGTTATTACATATATAAATATAAATGATTTGTTTACTAATGGGAATATTGACCTAGGACAATTTTTCTCAAGGCTTGAGAAAGTGGCCGTTAAACTTAGTGTAGAGACACTACAAATGGCACCCAGTGAGAAAATTTTCGAATTTATCTCCATAAATGAATTTAAAAATATGGGCAATAAATATTTAAATAAATTAAAAGTAGCGCTACTTAATGAGGTGACCAATATAAATGATAAGAATGCTAAGGCAATTCTTGATATAATGCTGAAATACGACGATGATCCGATAGAGGGAGGACATTGTGGAATATATAGAACATTAGAAAAAATAAAGAGGTATTACTATTGGAAAAATATGATAAAAGATGTAACAAAATATGTGCAATTATGTAAAAAATGCCAGAAATCAAAAATAATAAGCCATAATAAAAGTCCTATGACTATAACAGAAACACCAGAAAAAGCATTCGACACGGTGTATGTAGATACAATAGGGCCATTTCCAAAATCAATTAATGGAAATGAGTATGCAATTACTTTAATATGTGATCTTACTAAATATTTGGTGACAATACCAACACCTGATAAATCTGCAAGAACAATCGCAAAAGCGATATTTGAAAATTTTGTATTAACCTATGGTCCAATGAAAACGTTCATTTCGGACATGGGAACAGAGTACAAAAATTCTATACTGACGGAACTATGCACACTACTAAAAATTGAAAATATAACTTCCACGGCACATCACCATCAAACACTAGGAACAATAGAAAGAAGTCATAGAACTTTTAAGGAATATGTTCGTTCTTATATATCTGTGGACAAAACTGACTGGGACGAATGGTTAAAGTATTTCAGATACTGGTTTAATACAACACCGTCAACGGTGCATAACTACTGTCCTTAAGAGTTAGTATTTTCAAAATTACCAAACAATTTTAGGCAATTTGCTAAAATAGATAGTGTGACGCCACTATATAATGTGGATAACTATGCCAAAGAGGCAAAATATAGGTTAGAACTAGCTCATAAACGCGCGCAGTTATTTTTAGATAGAAATAAAATAAAACAAAAATTAAATTACGATAAGAATATTTTAGAACATAATTTTAAAATAGGAGATTTAGTTTTACTTAGGAATAATTCAGGGCATAAATTGGAAAATCAATATAAGGGTCCGTATAAAATAAAAAAAATAGATTTAAGAAATAATGTTACCATAGAAGATAAGAAAACAAATAAACAACAAATAGTTCATAAAAATAGACTTAAGATGTTTAATAATAACTAACATTTAATAGTATTGTTTGGCCGAACTAATATAAAATTAGAATATATGTACATCTAAATATTATAATTTTTTCTTTTCTTTAAAAAACAAAATAAATATTATATTACACTTATACTTAGGCTAATTAAAAACTAATTGTAAAAGAATGTCCATAAAACTAACGTTATATGAACATTCTTGTAAAGGATGGAGGTGTAGCATGTGGCCAACAGTGTGTGGTATGCATTGCGATTCAATAGTAACGCAACATGCAAGCATTGACAAACTGCAAGCAAGATATTTTGTGTGTGTCGGTAATTTGACACTTGTACAGTTAATTAAGTGCAGCAGCACAATGCACTTAAATGAATCACATTTATTAACTGTATTTGTTTGATTGTAGATATAAGCTACACAAAGTATCTGTTGCTTTTAAGTATGCACTCGTTGAACTTTAAAACTGTTGAACACATGCCATACATAAATAGTTGGAAGCTAAATATGCTTACCCAACAATCTATATATATAAAATACAAAAAATGTTTGTACCCATGTTCGCTATAGACTCGGAAACTATCCAACCGATTTGACCCAAACTGGTGTCATTCAAAAGGGAATTTATAGAGGATGGTTCTAGGCTTTTAATATTTCAAGTGGGCGTAGCCCCTCCCACATAAATTGAATAACATCATATATCTTGACTATTGTGATAGCAAGAGTTTTGAAACATTGCAATAGTTCATATGTTACTAATGTGAGTAATCACGACAAAAATGGGCGTTATCGGACAAGTGGGCGCGGCAGCTCCCATATAACCCAAAAATTGAAATCGCCATATTTTGGGCATTTTTTTACCTACGCCGATGATATTTGGTACATATAGTATTGACATAATTAGGAATACGTACTAGGAGAAAAGTAAGTGGGACCACGCCCCTTTATAGGAAAATAAAAAATCGTAATATAGGCTTAACTACTGGACCGATCGTCATTAAATTTTCACAATAGGACTTTTATTTTATAACGAGGGGGTAGCGAAGCGCACCGGATATATCTAGTAATATATATTTCTATTCTTTTACTCTTATGTTAAGGTACCCCTAAGAATTATTCTCATAATTAGTATATAAGCCAATGTCATTTAGTTTATAATTCAATTAATAAATCAACAGTCTTAGGAGCTCCAAATGTACAAGCTCTAAGACAAAAAAAAATAAATAAAAACTATTTTATTACATGGCGATCCTGCCAGTCTTCTTCAGCGAGTGCTACTAAACTGCACCCTGAAGAAGCAAGAGCAGCCTGTCAGTTCCAAGAGTGCTGTAAAATACTTAGCACCTTGGAATGAGCAGAATAAGGAGAGGGTCCGCCTGGCCAAAAGGCACCCCAACTCTGAAGAAAATAAAGGTCCGCCTGGCCAAAAGGCATTAATAAAAGAAGGAAGACAGCAACACAAAGAAAAATCAACTACAACAATATTTTTTTAAATATGTATTTTTAAGATCATAACACCTTTATATTAAAAGTGGTGCACTAGGGCCAGTAAACGTTAACCGCTCGTGGCAAAAAAAATTTTTTTTTTTTGATTACTAAATAGCTCGTAGCTAAAATCTAAAAAAAAAAAACATTTTTATTTACAAAAACGCCAACAAAAGCATTTAAAATAGAAATATAATTAAAATGTTACTTAAATAAAAATTAAAGCTTAATAAAATAAGACAAAAAGTAACACTTCAAGAATATTTTTAATTATTTTTAAATTTTCCAAAAAAAAAAAAAATTTTATAATGAGAAAAAAAATTGAAGTTAATTAAAGATAAAATAATTGTGAAATTAAATTAACAGCCAAACCCACGATATCGACCGACAAGTCGATAGAGCGACAGCAACTCACTCATTATCGTTCGTATAAGCGACCCACTAATTATCGACTTGTCGGTCGTCTGTATTTACGTTTCAACGTAATCATTGTCAAATGACTATATTGCCACATCAAATATTCCATGTAAATTTAGCCACATATATGGCCATTTGAAGGTGGTACAACGACCAGGTATGCACAGTTCCATTACAAGTACAACAATCCAAAAACAACATGTATATTGTTGGTATAAAGTACTCGCTTTTCATCAAAAAACACAAATAAATTTAACATTTTCTTACGAATGATTTCCAAGCTGTAACAATTATTTGTGTATGCTGCAAAACTGTATCAGTTAGTATGAATATAAAGTTAGTATAATATAAAGCGAATTGAGGTTGGTGTGCTAGTAAGCTCAGCTTTTGGATATGCCTTGCTAGAAATGTAAACACAAAACATATGCTTTGAATAAATGAATTTTGTAAAAATAATTTATAGCAAAATAATTTTTGGTATTTTGTTAATTTTACAAATTCAACAAGAACCTGCAGCGGCTTCGATTTTGCCTGTTAAATGCTAATCAATAATTATTATCTGTACAATAATATAATTATAAATATATGAATGTACATAATATTTATTTACATAAATACCTACCAATTTCCCATCATGAAATTTTTTAAAATTATTACATACATACATACATTCATATAAAATAACATTTTTTAAATAATTTTGTCAAATTAATTTCTTTGTCGACAACAAAACTTTAGTGACTGATTTTGACAGTTGTTGTCGCATAATATTTCTTAGTGGGTCGGAAATTTGTATGAAAATGTTTACGTTATCGCTCGCTTTCATTGTCGATAGACTTGTCGTGCTGAAAATTTTTAGTGGGGCGCAAAACAGCTGTTTGTCGTTGAAAAAGCAAGCGAGCGATATCGATCGACATCGTGGGTTAGGCTGTAAATTTTAATAATTAATAATTACATTTTACTTCTTAATAATTTTAAGACAATATCTATAATATAAATAAAAATATTATTATAAAATTAAAATGGAGAAAGAACAGCTGAAAGTTGAAAAAGCAAATGCTAACGAAGTAGTTGTAGAAGATAATAGCTCCGATTTGTTTAAAATCCAAATATTCTTACTGTTAATAACTATACTTCTTACTTTATTTATAAAAAAAAAAAAAAAAAAAAATGTTAACATGCCAAAATCAAAATATAAGGCACAAATATACAGCCAAGGCTTTAATCGCCTAATGCTAAAATCTGTTATTCATCAAATAATAATGTTAAAAATATAATGTCACCATTAATAAACATACAACCCATTTTTGTGGCAGTAAAAGATACAAAAATTTATACAATATTAAAAATCACAACCCGATCTATGGCATATGAAAAGAAAGAACAAAGTAATATCGAAAATATTCAGCATAAAATTAAAAATAATGATAAAAAGCCCAATATGACGTCAGAAGAAAACTGTTTACTAAAGGGAATCTTGACTTAGGACAAGTTTTCCCTAGGCTTGAAAAAGTGGCCGGTAAATTATATATAATATTCATTATTGGGAATATTGACAATTAGGACAATTTTTCCCAAGGCTTGAGAAAGTAGCCGGTGAACAAATGGCACCTAATGAGAAAATTTTAGAATTTATCGCAATTAAATAATTTATTAATAAAAGGGCATAAAAGTAGCGCTACTACTTAATGAGGTGACCAATATAAATGATAAGAATGCTCCGGCAATTCTTGATCTAATGATGAAATACCACGATGATCCGATAGAAGGGGGACATTGTGGAATATATCGAACAATAGAAAAAATAAAGAGGTATTACTATTGGAAAAATATGATAAAAGACATAACGAAATATGTTAAATTATGTCAAAAATGCCAGAAATCAAAAATAATACACCAAAACTGATTAGAAAAATGCTAAAGCTTTTCAAATTATTGTACACATTGAAAACTCTCAGAATAACTTAGAAAAGTCTATTGAGACACATTTTATTACTGCCATAAAATTCAAAATAGGGTTAAAGGTTGACAATATAAAAACAGCAAAAAAATAATATTTGGTCCACTAAATAATTTTTAAGTAAGAATCATTTAAAACTGTTTTATTCTTGCCTAAAAGTCTTATGAAGACGTTCAATTTAGTCAAAGGTACAGAGTGAAAAGTTATTTGATTTCCAAACTAGTTTAATAACATAAAATTTATGAATATAACATATATTTTTCTAATTAACATTTTATTATTCAAGAAAGAGACCCAAAATAAAGAAACAGTGAAACAAAATTTTAAGGTAAAAATATAATAGAAGAAAATTAATCAGAAAACCCTTTATACTGGCTTTAGTTTTATTGGTCCGTATAAAATTTAGAAAATAGATTTAAGAAATAATGTTACCATAGTTGATAAGAAAACTAATAAACAACAAGTAGTTCATAAAAATAGACTTAAGATATACTTATATGGTGGGTCTACTCGTATAACATCTCTGAAAACATCGTTACGTAATATGTGCACAGCCCCTTATGTATATGAACGTGCATTGTACAATTCTATGACCTGTACATTCGCTGACATATAAATATACATACGCACATACATACATATGTACTTTTGATTTGTCCCGTTATTTTTCATTTCCTAAAGTAGTTTATTTTTTAATTTTCTTCAGTTGTAAATCAATAGTCGGCTGTTGTTCAAAACGGATAGATTTAAAATCAGTATCAGAAAATTAAAATCTACATAACATGTCAATGTAACAATTATTTTACTTACAATTATTTGTATAAAAAATATAATATTTTATGTGTTTTTACATATACATATGTCTATATAAATTAAAGTGAATAAATATTTTATTTTGAAATAAAAAAATTTTTTATCAGAATACTTATATGGAGTTGTCATTCTTTATAGGATTTGCTGTTATACAAAATAAGCTTATACTCCTTCTACTTGCCCACGAAGTAAGCGAGATTGTGTATAGACTGTCTATTGTTTACTCACAATGTGTGTGAAGTAGTGGGCAAAGCACTTTCTACTTGCCCCCGAAGTAAGCGAAAATGTACATATATAGAATGTCTACTGTTTATTTACAATGCGTGTGAAGTAGTGGGCAAAGCGCTTTCTACTTGCCCACAAAGTAAGCGAGATTGTGTATAGACTGTCTATTAATTGCTTACAATGTGTGTGAAACAGTAATGCGTTTATATTTATTGAATGAACACTTCACTATCCTACATTCGAAAAAGTATGCTGGGTTTTAATTGAGATGGTGTGAGTTACTGCCTTACACGTGTGCATCACATCATTGCTTCTGTAATCGAAAAAATCGCCCCTGGGAATGAACAACTTGTAAGAGTTATGCCTACCTGATTGAGAGAGCAAATACTGTATTAACGAGGGTGTAAATCATGTATTAATGAAAAGCAATAAAAATATGTAACAAGTAAGTGCTGCAGTAATTTTCGAGCCTTTTTTATTATATATTTATTTATTTTTTTATTTTAAAAAATTTTACATATTATTTACATTCATTTCAATTTAGAACGCAACGCCAATGAGGCATTTTTGAGGCAGGTTGGCAGTTATTTACACACTAAAATGCACAAATATACACCACAACAAAAAAATTAATATATAATAAAATGGGAAATTCAATTTCTATGCATACATAAATGTATAGAGAAACATATATAATTTTTTCTTTTAACATTTTGAATACATATTTATAATATACTTTAAAAATGGTGGATAAGATTAGCTAAATTATTTAAATTATTGTGTAGCAAATATGCTCAGAAAATATGGGCGGGACCATTTTTGCCCATTTTTAGATATGCTCTATTTTATTTGCAAAAATTATTGAAAAACGGACACTGGCGAAAAAGTAGGGCATCTTAATTTATTATTGTTTTAAGAACTGTTTATCAAAAAGAGTATTCTTCCATCACCGCTCTTAAGGAAGTAAATATTTAAGAGAAAGTACCATTAAATATCAAAATAACGTGACCAAAACCCTTGCATAACTTTGAAGTTCAATAATTGGCCGCGGAAATAAAGATACGTGTCGGACTCTTTAGTTTAATAAATTTTAACTGTTTTTCTTTAATAAAACGTTAAAAAAACGGATTTTCTGCTTTTATTTTTTCACATGAGGTTGACATTTCTGTGGAAATAGCCATATGCTCTATTTTATTTGCAAACATTACCTAAATATAGGGTGTCTGTAAAACGGACACTGCCGAAAGAGTAGGGCATCTGATGACCATGTTGTTACTTTTTTTAATAAAAAATAAACGAACCTTTAAAACAATACCAAAAAAGTAATGATCGAACGGTAATGTTTCTGACACTTCAATTCTAAAGTGCCTTTTTTTCAAAATCACCTCTTTTATTGGCTTTCTAAATAATTGTCGACTTTACGCAGCTCTACCAACTATAATTTTTATCCAATTTAGAAAAACCTTTTTGAATTGGGATCAGTAAGAAATTCTCTGTACGATGTATTCAGTCATTCTACAAAATTTTGTCATAAAATTTTGTATTTTTGCCACGGGTTTTGGGAAAAGGCGCCACAGTGTGACGCAGCTAATTTCTCTGTCGGAGTCATTGATGATCTCATTATAGTGTATTTCTTGGTGATATCATTTTGAATTTCCGATAGAATGAAATGAAAAGTTGGAAAATAAACGATCTTTTCGCCATTCCTTCACGCACTGCCTCGTTTTTTTCTTTTCCAAAGCACTTGCATCATCTAAGCAGCTCAATATATTTAGCACATTTTTTTGTTTATCTTAATTGTAGATACTTTATTAAATATTTAGTTGATTTTTATTCAAAGTTTATAAGTTATGTGTATATATTTTTTTTAATTAGTTGTAAAACGTTAATACAACTCTTTTTATTTAATTATAATCACTTTTACATACACACACCAGATTGTTTTTATACAAATAATCAAGAAAAGAAGAATAACCGATTACGGACAAAAAAGTCAACCCTAAACACGTGGGAAAAAATCATCGTATGAATCTGTAAAGTTTTTGGAAGCAACTTTTGAAGAGAATTAAAAATAAAACGTGATTTTTAAATCAACGTATGAATTGGGTGTTAGTGTTTTGTGAAAATGTTAAAGCATCAATAAAAGATATGGATTTACAACAGTACCAAGTCATGTATGAAAGATCTTGGCTGCAACATGAGCGTAAAGCTCCATTATCTACACTCTCATCTGGATTATTTTCCTTAAAATCTTGGCTACTTAAGTGATGAACAACGAGAAAGATATACCACAGGCTTCTCATGCAAGAAAATCTATCATTTACTCTTCTTTGGTAGTTTTCTTTTATGTTTTTCCTACAAAATATATATGTGTCGCGCAAAATAGAAAGGGACCTAATGGTAAAAACCGGTTTTGTTCAGGAGAGCCATTTTAAAGATTTAAATACGCGTATCTTTGGTGTACAAACACTCATAAAACGCGCATATCTCTGGAACGGAACACTTTTGGGGAATGGGATCGGTCTCATTCGATGCTCAAATGTTGTCCACATCAAAGAAAAAAAAAAAAAAAAGGGAAATTGATTTTTTACCCTTAGGTCCTTTTCTCTATGGGCTATCACATATGTATTTGCTATATCTTAAAAACTAAATCTGATGCATGAAAATGGTTTTTAATTTTCAGAGTCAGGATGTCAAATGTCTACATAAAAGCTAATAAACTTTCTGGAAAAAAGTTTTTGTCGTTCTGTATAAATTAATTATACAGTATAATCTATCATTTACTCTACAGAATATTTTATAAGACTAAATAGTAAGAGTAATAAATTTAACTTAGCGGCAATTCATGAAATTTTTCGGTGCACATGAACGACCGAATTTCTGAATCAGATTCTTTAATTTTATTTTATCACATTCTATTATTGTAATGATAGAAAATAAAAATTTTGTATGAAATTATTACACATGCTACTGTTGAAATTATATAATTGTATATAGGTATATATGCTCGTACATATGCATATATATATGTTTTATATTTATAAATAAATAAATATGTACATATGTTAGCTACTCCCGGTGTGCTTCGCCATCACCATTCAATAAAACAATAGCAACATTTATAAGTATGTATTATTGATTCTCATAAACTACTTTGTAAGTTCAATATTTTACACAATTACTTTTAATTAGTCTGGACCTTTCTAATATAATTTAAGCAAATTATAATTCTAGCAATTAAAACTGAGTTTAATATAAATAGCCAATCATGTATGAAAACTTCTTTACCTTCAAAAAAAAAATATGGCATCAAGCTGGCAAAACAAAAAAAAAAAAAAACAAGTAAACCAATTGTATATAAATACTTGCTGTGTCCGGTGCGATTCGCTGCCCAAACGTGTTGTAAAATAAAAGCATCACTTATAATAAGTATAAATAATTGATTATTCTATCCTTATTGTGAAATTCAGTTACAACTTAAGAAAACACACTTAATTTAAAGACATTTTGCTGGAAGTTGTGTTTTGTTCTTAAAGAAATACACGCCGAATTTTAAAAAAAATCAATGCTTTCGGTGCACAGCTATGTATATTAATATTTTACTTGTATGGGGGTAGCCGTGCCCCTCGTCCATATATACATATATAAATGGTATATAGATATATATATTGTTTACATATTTTATTTATTCCTTTTTTCGGCTAAAGAAGAAGAATATTTGCCTTATTACAAGTCATACAGACAGACAAACAGGCATACAAACTAAATTCATTTTCATTTCATATACATACTTATGTATATATATATAGATCTATATATATATATATATATATATATATATATATATATATATGTATATATAAATTCATTTTTATTTCATATACACATTCGCCACAGCAGTCTACACGAACACACAACTGCAAATGCTGCTAGTTACAGTTGTAGCCAGCTACTTACTTATTTTGGAAACGACAGATGCATAGTAAATCAATCAATCAAAACTACTAAAATACAAACAGCTGTTGCAACGATTCATTTATGTATATAACAGTGGTGCATATCTAGCGCTTTTAATTTTTTAAAGTTCGCTAGGGCGAATTGAATTCGCCACTGACATCACTTTGTATGGATTTGCTTTGATATAAACCGAAAAAATTCATCTCATGGATCTCTGTTGGCTCCGGAGTTACGGGGCTTAAAATTTATTTTTTTCATTGACCATAACTCCTAAAATATGGAACGGATATAAGCGATGTGGATATCACTCTAAACTTCCCTAAAATTCCCTAAAATATTGGTATACAAATTTTTTAAAACAATTCACCCATTGCGAGTGAAATTTCAATTTTAAAATTTTTTTATCTTTTTTTTTTTTTTTTTTGTGATAATTTTATTATTTATTGAATCTTTAATTATTTAAATTGAATTATCAATAAGTTTTTCAAATCTTAAATCTAAAAAAATATTAAATATAAGTTTAGCCAATGCTAAACAAAATTTTTAATTTCAACGGTTAATTTTTGTTGTTTTACATTTCTCGTGAACGGCTGAGAAAAAGAGTATCCCTTCTTTTCAGCCGGGTGTGGCCTCTATAATGAAGAATATTGCGCGCAAGTGGATTTGGGTGCAACTCAAGTTTTTTTATATATTTTTTCGCGTGTTTTGAAAATACTGTCTCCACCAACGGAACGTCTAGGTCTTTATGAATTCGATGGTTTCTGACATACCAGGGGGCTGCTGTAATTGTACGTAGAATTTTATTTTGTCGCCTTTGAATTTTTTCGACATTTGATGCTGAGGCAGTGCCCCATAACTGGATTCCATAGAACCATATTGGTTTCAGGATCGCGTTGTATAATAGTAGTTTACAGTCTAGCCTTAGTATAGAATTTCTTCCAATAAGCCAATTCATTTGAGCTGCTTTTAATTTCATTTGAGTCAACTTTGCGTCTATATGCTATTTCCATGTTAAACGACGATCAAGATGAACGCCTAGATATTTGACTACAGTGTGTTGTGGTATAGTCTCGGTGTTAATTTTTATAGGCGGGCATGTTTGCCTGCGCAACGTAAAAGTGACGTGTGCACATTTCTGCTCGTTAACTTTTATACGCCATTGTTTGAGCCATTTTTCCAGTTTGGATATATATTCTTGTAAGTTGCGGGAAGCTTCTACAGGATTTTCGTGAACGCTTAGAAAGGCTGTATCATCCGCAAATGTTGATGTATGAATGTTACTGCTTAACGGTAAGTCAGAGGCATATATTAAATAAAGTAAGGGTCCGAAGATACTGCCTTGAGGGACTCCGGCTTCAATCGACTGCGGAGGGCTTAAAAAATTGCCTTCCCTAACTACAAATTTACGTTCCATCAAATAGCTTTTTAAAAGCTTTACGATGTTTGCTGGAAGATTTTGTGTTAATTTATTGAAAAGACCTTCGTGCCATACTTTATCGAAAGCTTGTGAGACATCAATAAAGAGCGCAGAGCAGTATTTCTTTTTTTCAAAAGTGTCTCTAACGACATTCACTAGTCTGTGAGTTTGTTCAATTGTGCTATGTTGACTGCGAAAACCGAATTGATGATCTGGAATACATCCATTACTAGTCACTATAGGCATCAGCTTGCTCATACACAGCTTTTCAAATAGTTTTGAAATGTTAGACAGTAAACTAATAGGCCGATAGGATTCAACCTTTGTATGGTCCTTGCCGGGCTTTGGTATCATAGTAATTAGCGAAACCTTCCATTCTTTAGGATAGTGTTCTAGGCGTAGAATACTGTTAAAAATGAATAGTATTATTCTTTTTGCAGTGTAAGGCAATTCTTGAAGCATTTTGTTGCTTATTTTGTCGACACCTGGGGCTTTTCTGGTGTAAAGATTAGTAATAGTATTTTCAATCTCCGTCATGTTAAATCTCATCGGTATTTCTGGTAAAGGGACGACTGGTGGCAGTTCAACAATATCAGCAGAAATATTCGGAGTGAAAACTTTTTCTAAGTGTTTAACAAAAAGTGCACCTTTTTCATCATCAGTTTTTGCCCAGTCACCATTTGGGGCTCGTAATGGGGGTTTGCATATCACCGGCCTTTTTAGTCCTCTGGCTGCACGCCACAGTGAATAATCTGTTTGTGGTGTTGCATCTAGCTCTTGAAGGAATTTTTGAAGGGAAGCTGTTTTTTGAGTTTGCAAAACTTTCCTAAGCTGCTTGGTACACTCCTTAAGCCTTAATTTTAGCTGGGGCGATCTGTAGCACTGCCAATCTCGTCGAGCTCTCCGTTTTTCAGTCAATAGCCTTTCTATATCTACAGAAAAAATATTGTTAAATCTCACTGGTTGGTTTATTTCATTTGAAGTAGCATTAAAAGCAGCTTGTTTAACATGCGCTTCAAACAATCTGAGAGAATCGTCTATGTCTGAAGGTGTTCTCAGCGGCATTTTTTCCGAGCAATGAGCACTCAGATATTTTCTGTATTTCAGCCAGTTAATGCGTGCAGATGTCGTCGCTAAATCACATGTTGTGTGTGAGTAAATAGTGACAATAGTAGGCGAGTGGTCTGAAGATAAGTCCAAAGATGCTTCAACTTCAACCATCTCGCTGGGCACGCCTTTCACAATTCCAAAGTCGATAACATCAGGAATTTTTTGTCGATCTGTTGGCCAATATGTTGGCTGTCCACTTGAAACTACATTCAAACCCATTTTAGATATTGTGTCGAATAAAATTCGTCCCTTAGGTGTAATTAAACGTGAACCCCAAAATGTGTGTTTAGCATTGTAGTCGCCAGCTGCTAGAAAACGGAGGCCCAGTGATTTATAAAAAGCCGTATATTGACTCTCGGTAATTGAGAATCTGGGGGGCGAATAGACAGATGATATTACAAGTTTTTGATAGTAAGTTTCGATGCAGATGTTCGTTGCTTGAAGATAATCTTCACAAAAATCATTCAACAGGTGGTGTTTTATTCGCGTTTTTATTAGGATTCCCGAACCACCACAAGCTCTGCCACGGGGATCCTTGGTGTCGTAAAAATTATATCCACTAATTCTGAAACAGCTTCGAGATGTCAAATGAGTTTCTGAGATAAGCATAACATCGATTTGTTTATCCTGAAGAAAATATTCTATTTCGTTTTTATGTTGGCAGATGCCGTTTGCGTTCCAAAAACAGATTTTTAAGTTCATGGTTTGCTTAGTACAGCCTGCAACAAGGTAGACTGCATTTTCAACATTTCCTGCATCATACAGGACATATTGAGAGTAAATGTGTTTACAGTTTGTATTAAGCTCTCAATTGAGGCTTCAATACGACTAAAATTATACCCCGAATCTTCATTTACATTTACGGTTTTTTGCGCCGTACTCTGATTGCTTTTTAAAATACTAGCGTATGAAAATTTGTTGTTAGATTGTTGTTGAGCACTAGTCGCGTTAGACTTGAAAATGTTTGAAAATTGATTTTGGCTGGTGGACGGTTGAGGTAACTGTGGATAGTTAATAGGGGTTTTAGGCTGAGCGGGAGTAGCATTGGTTTTTTTGGTTAATGAATTCTTAAAAAACGAGTAAAGGGGGCAGCCTCTATAGTTGGCAGTGTGATTTCCGCCGCAATTGCCACATTTTTTCGCCTTGGTATCACCTTTTATTTTATCACAGTTAGCAGTACTGTGTAACTCACCACATACAACGCAGACTGTAGGCAACTTGCAATAAGTCTTCGTGTGCCCAAATTCTTGGCAGTTCAGGCATTGAACAGGCCCAGCTCTTTTATGTGGAAGCTCAACAGTAACTCTTCGATTTTTTTATCTGACTTTTTACTTTTAAAGAGAACTTACCATGCTTTTATTTGATGTATAACTTAATATTTTCCGTGTTGAAAAACTTAAAAAAAATTGTTTTTTTGTTAACGCGGTCAACGCGACTGCTTCTTTATTAATATTGTTATTACAAATGTGAACTAAAGATAAGAACTAAAAACTAAATTCCGAAATATACATAATTTAAATTAAATTAATTGATCTACTTGCAAATAAGCAAGAATAGCGATATTTTATTCTTATTAACTTTATTGCAAAATACTTATTGACCTAATTCACAAATAAGCGAGAATTGCATTATTTGCTTTCTTATTAATTGATTACAAAGCATTTTTTATTGACCTAGTTAATTGCTAAAGCATTGCAACTTACTTCCGCGTTTAAAAAGATGAATATGCAAAATTATTAAAGAATAGAGTTTATTGACTTTGTTTGTGTTAACTCTTCCCTTCTTAAGTCGATTGACCCCAATCGGGGTGACTTAACAGGCGAGTTAGTGAGCTGAGATGTTGTAAGCTGTAGAAATTGCCCATATGCACTTGTACTGCTTGCAACATTGTATCGAAGCTGAGGTGTGATATGAAATTTCTGTTTATTATTGACAAAATAGTAGCAAATTAACATAGTTATGGAAATAAGTATTATTATTGCAATGTCTGAACTTAAACTTATTATATGCATACTTTTATTTTTATTAAATAATAGATTTATTTCATTCTCGTTATTTAATTGATTTACATACAAATTTTCTAGTTTAAGATGTAATTTATTAACATTTTTCTTTTCTCTAATTTTTGTTATCAAATTAGGTAAGATAAAGGTTTCATGTATTTTTAAATTAAGATTAGTGTATATTGTATTTAACGTATTAATTTTACAATTTTGAAACTTAATAAGGAAGGTCCCCTTAAGGTTGACCTCTAATTTGTTACAATCTTGAGTAATGGTTTCATAAAAATTTTTAAATATAAGTATTCCAGCCATTACCTCTGTAACAGAGGATTCCTGCACTGTTTCTAACTCACATTGTGCTGCTTGAAACTTCAAGATGCTTTCCACACATTTATCTTCTATTTTGACTAAACTTTTTTCTAAATCATCTTTTATATTTTTATTAAAAATGTTATTATTATGATCAATTAATATTTCATATTCGCTTAAAACTAAAGATTTATTAATGGCATTAGGAACGGGTACAAATTTTATTTTGGATAGGTTGTTACTGGAGAATTGGGGTATCAATAAGGTTAGGATAATTTCGGAATTTACTGCAATTTTCATTCTGCTATAACTGTCAAAGTCACTAATTAGACTGATTTCCTTGTCTGTTAGGATGTCGGAAGGAACAATGCCAAAGTTGCAAGAGAATATGATTTGTCCGATTACGTCAATATGGTTTCGCAAGAGGGATATGTCGTTGTCAATTCTGTATATCTGTTCGATAAATTCTACTTCGTCTTCCAAGGTTTTTATTGTTTTGTGATTCGTCTTTAAATTTATTTATGTAATTACTAATAATCATCTGCTGCTTATTAATGTGGGTTGTGATATTTTTAATCTCTTCTGCCATACCGTTATTAAAGTGTATGAGTTCATCTAATGTCTTATTGTTAGTATAGTCGTTATTTTGTAGGTCCGTTATTGCTTTATTTATTGCTTTCTCGTCATCGCTGTCCATTGATCCTGCTATATATTTCAGTCCCTTTCCTAAAATGGTTACAAGACCTCGTTTTTTCTTCGAGTGTACATGGAGATTGTTTACCTTGGCTTTCAATAAAATAAGGTTTTTATTTATGGTCTCCAGAAGTCGTTTGTCTTCATAAGTCTGGGTTGTCAATGGTTTTATATTTTCGGATAGTAAAAGTATGGTTTCGTCGTATGTAGTCACGTTGATGTAATGCAGTACCTTGTCATATCTTCCTATAGTACTTTTCTAACACTTGTATTTTATTTTCCTTGCAGTTTCTATGGGCTCTGTTGTGATATGCTATAAGTATTTCTTCCTGCTCTTGGCTATTTACTATATCTTCCACCATTACTTGTGAAAACCTAATCTTATATGCACTGAAATGAAAAGGATATAGTTGCTGAATTTTTTCCATAATATCTTCTTCAGTTTTAATGCAGTTTATAACGGATGGATTGAGGTAACGTTTTAAGATGCTGAGTAATGTAGATTCTGAATAATAGGGTTCGGTGACTATATGTCTGTGATATGTAGGAAACACTCCTACGATAGATTTTGCAAAAAAGGGCTTTCATTAGGGATGCGTTTTTTTACTAAGTTTGGTTTTATATAATTCTTACTAGAGCCTGTGTCTACTAAAAATTTTAAAATATTCCCGCTCTCCGTTTTCGTTTCAAAGTAAGGCAACGAAGAGCTTATCATACTAAAAAATTAATATCGCTGGGCTCTCCATATTGCCTATTGTCATCATCGGCCTGCCTGCTTCCCATTTCTTCCGTGTCTATGTGGAAAGTTCTCTAATTTTTATTGTGTTGTTGATGACCGAATTGGTTTGGCCTTTTACCAAAAAATTGGATCTGATGAGGTCTGTTCATATAGTTTACGCGATGTGATCGCAAACTCTGATCCACATCCATTGGCTCTGGACGAGGTTGCGGCTTCGGTGGGCGAGGGGGATTACTATTTACTTGACCTCTCTGGTGGGAATTATGATTCCAAGGTTGACTTGTGCTTGGGATATGGGCTAAATGGGGATAAAATGTCTTGTTTTGCGAGTTTCCTAAATTTCGTCTAGGTGGCACTTGTGGAGACTGATTTCTTCTTACATTATTCGCATGGCTTGCACGAAAATTTTGATTTTCTAATTTCAGGCACAAGTGAAGTGCTTGAGGTAAATCAGTAGGTTCTCTTATTCCTAACAATCGTGGCAAGTCACCGTTAAGACCCCTTACGAAGGTATCTAAGGCTTTGTCCCTATATGACCGTGTGAGCAAGTTTAATGATTCATTTCCCATTCGAGACACCCTAATTTGTTTAATATCACGGAAAGATGAGTGTATACCTGTTGGTAGAAATCTTGGATGCTTTTATTCCTTTGCACCAACGTTGTCATTTGGTACTCAAGGGTGGATAAATCACGCTTGTCGCCATAATGCGTTATTAAGCATTGTGAAATTGCTCGCCACTTCAAAGGTGTGTTGTATGATTCCAATGCCACGTCGGCATTGCCAGTTATTTTATTTCTTATTACGTTTAGTATTCCATAATACTTAGGCGTACCTCTGATCGATTCATAGATATTTAGAATTCGTTCAACGCTTTTTTTCCAGGAATTGAATTCTCCAGGCTGCCCAGAGAATTCCTTTAAACATTTTACCACGTCAGGTATTTTGTCCATGTCAGTTAGGTTATCTGTCTGTCTAGTTATTCGCTGGTAACCTACGTCCATCAAATTAACGGAAGGATTAATAGTGTCCTGTATTACCTGTGGTCCTTGTTGTCTCAGAACGTCAGAAGCTATATTTGAGATAAGGGATCTTAAGTTCTCTAGGCTTAATTGAGCATTCCCTGAGGGAGGATCATTGTGTGGAGTTAGGATTGGGGGACGTACTAGATTATTTTGATTTGCCATTGTATTTTTTATATATATTTTTTCTTTATTTTATTTTATGTATTTTCAATAAAATTTCTTCGAAAAGAGAGAAATCTTCTACTTTACATTAATATGTAACAAAAAAATATTTTAAACTTAAATATTTGAGATATCTTTTTTTTCTTTACATTTAACTTTTAAATCTACCTTATATTTCTGGATCTGTAGAATCTCCTCTGATGCAGGTGCCTTCGTTTGATTTACAAAATGGTTTCAGATCTGGATTTTGGGGATGAGTTCTGTTGATACTATGGTCTCAGCTCTGGTTGATTTTCGCAATATTTGGTTCACAAAAATAATTTCAGATTTGGATTCTGGGGATGAGTTCACCGCACTTCTTTTAATTAGTTTTTCTTTTATTTCAGAGTTTTCAAATAATGTTTTTATATCTTTTTCGCACAAATACGTTTTCGTAATTAGCTGTTTGATTATATTACATTTAATCACAATTTACACATTTAGTCACTTGATCCTTTTTAAGGATATTCCTTGTTTATTTTCTTTTAATTTTCGTTCTTTACGATATTCTCCGTGTTGAAAAATTTAAAAAAAAATGTTTTTTTGTTAACGCGGTCAACGCGACCGCTTCTTTATTAATATTGTTATTACAACTGTGAACTAAAGCTAAGAACTAAAAACTAAATTCCCAAATATACATAATTTATATTAAATTAATTGATCTACTTGCAAATTGCTAAAGCATTGCAACTTACTTCCGCGTTTAAAAAGATGAATATGCAAAATTATTAAAGAATAGAGTTTATTGACTTTGTTTGTGTTAACTTATACTTGAAAGCTGTCACCCATGAAATACGTAAGTTATTCTTCTTTAATGATGATTTTAAGAATTAAATGAATTATTTAGAGCATTTTGAAATGATACCTATGTCGTTTATATTCGTTCTATATTGTAGGACTTATGATCAAGAATATATTAGTTTCTAAACAATATAAACATTATAAATAAATATTCTTAATAAATTTTCCTAATAATAATCGGTGCCCTTTGCATAATTTTATAATTTAATCTACCAAAAAAAAAAAAAAAATTCTTCAAATTCCAACAAATAAATAAACACAAAAACACTTCTATAATAAAATAACATAAAGACAATATATAAAATTTATTTAATAAACATACAACAATTTAAAACTAACAAACTTTCATACATACAAACCGGTTTCTTAATCTCTGAACAATATATAATCACTCAATAACATACAAATATAAAAAGTCAACAAATTCCAACAAATATATAAACACAAAAACAGTTCGATAATAAAATAACATAAAGACAATAAATAAAATTTATTTAATAAACAAACAACATTTTGTAACTAATAAACTTTCATACATACAAACCTAAACCTCATTTCTCCCATCCTCTTGCTATTTATTAAAATATAATTATACATCTATACCTCGATTTACGCCTTTATTATTCACATTAATATTATTAAAATGAACTGTTTAAACAAAAAATGTTCCATAACTAATCCTGATGGAAGGATGATCGCATGCTGGTTATGTCATGGCTTAGCCCATTTTAAATGCAGCCGAATACCAACTCTTGTTGCCGAGGCTACCCAAAAACATGATGTTGTACACTGGTGCTGTCTAAACTGCAGAAAAATTGGTGCAGATTTTTACAAATTCTTTCAAGCAAGAAAAACTTTATTTCTGGAAATTCAAAATGCATTAAACAACGTTTCAAATCGTTTATCTGAGTACGGTCAATTATTTAAAAAGTATTCTTCGGTAGATAATTTTGTCCCGTAAGTCAGCTCGTAGTAATAAGACATCATCTGAAACAGTTAAACCAACCAACCATAATCAATCAGTCAATTACCCCGTAATATCAATATTACTGTTGAAAATTCTGCTGAAAAAGCTCCTAACGATTTAAACACACATCTTTCTACACATATTAATGCAAATACTAATGTGGCTCGTGAACTTCGCGTGCTTCCTCCAAAAAGACATTTGTTTGAATCCCGATTTGCGTCTGAAACTACTATTGAATACATTAATTATTATGTTAATAGTAAACTAAATTTAAATGAAGACATCATAACCTATAAATATTCATATGCTCAACCAAGAAGCATTACTTCATTTAAGATTACTGTTTCATCTGTAATATTTAGTCAATTAATAAATCCATCATTCTGGACTGAACATACACTTGTTAGAGAATATATACCCAGATCTAACCAAAGAATTGATGATTGCACGCCTTCCACCAACTGTGTCAACTTTGCCAAAAAACTAAATACTAACACCGATAACCAGCTTCATATTGTTTATCAAAATGTCTTTGGCTTAAATACAAAACTGTCTAGGCTTTATATAAATAGTTTTGAATTCGATCATCATGTTATTGTCTTCACCGAAACTTGGCTCAACAAATATACTCTCAACGCTGAAATATTATGCAATAAATACAATATTTATAGACTGGATAGAGATACAAACAAAAAAGGTGGTGGTGTGTTGATAGCAGTTCATAATACTTTTTCATCTGTAGAAATTGATTTTCCTGTTCCCAAAGGAATTTAATTCGTTGGTACACGTATTAAACTAAAACACAAAAACATTTTTATTACTTGCTCCTACATCCCGCCCAGTCAAAGTAAAAACCAATTTACTTACCATGAGCATATAAAATTAATCGAGTCTACTACATTATTAGCTGAGCCAGGCGATTCAATATTTGTTTTTGGCGATTTTAACTTGCCCGATGTTTCCTGGAAGTTTTTACCAGATTCATTTTTTACGCTCCGTTTAAAGCCATTGAATGGATGGATGATTTATTAAATAAAGTTTACGATTTGTGTCTCTTCCAAGTGAATGGAGTTTGTAACACGTTTGGAAAATTACTTGACTATTCACAAATTAACCAACCGATTGCACAGTAACCCGTACAGCACCAATTGTCATTCCCGAAGACCACTATCACCCAACACTTGAACTTAGCATTAATATCCCACATTTCTGCTCAACAAAAAGCACGGAAAGCGAAAAAGTTTTCTGTTTTAAAAAAGCTAATTACGAGGAATTAAACTTCCGTTTATATAATACTAACTGGCTGAATCCGTTATCGAACAACACTGGTAGTCCGAGAAGCATCGACTCAACAATACAAGTCTTCTACACTACTATTTTCAAATACTTTGATGAATGTGTCCCGAAAATAAAATTATGCACTAAAACTGGCCCACCGTGGAATTCTAAGCGATTATCTAATCTAAAGAATATAAAAAATAAATGTTTTAAACGGTATAAAAAGTCTGGTACACTATCTGATTACGCTAAATATGCTGTATCACGTTCGGATTACATTTCATTGAATACGCTGCTCTACAAAAACTATATAAACACTATTAAATACAATTTAAAAAACGATCCAAAATCGTTTTATAAATTTGTTAACTCCAAACGTAAATCACCTGGTTACCCCAACGTTATGAAATACCAAAATTGTGAATCTAGCGACAGTTTAAAAATATGTAACTTATTTGCAGACTTCTTCTCAACTACATACTCGGATATCCAGTATAATAGTACCTCATATCCTTACCCTATTGCTGAATGCCAACCAATACAAATTTCTTCTATCAGTACATCACAGCTCATATCAGCCATAAATGGCGTTAAATTAACATTTAGCAGTGGACCTGATGGCATACCGAGCTATGTTTTAAAATATTGTGCAAATGCAATTGCTACTCCATTAGAAATAATATTTAACAAATCTATAGAACACGGTTATTTTCCTCTATCTTGGAAATATTCGTACATAATTCCGCTTTTCAAAGCTGGTAATAAAGCAAACATAATAAACTACCGTGGTATTGCTAAACTTAGTGCAATTCCAAAACTATTTGAAAAATGTATCACGGACAATATTAGTCATCAAATATCATCCATTTTATCCCTTCATCAACATGGATTCAGAAAAGGCTGCTCAACAACAACTAACCTTTTAACTCTTACAACCCTGGTTAAAAAAGGTTTTAATAACAAGCAACAAACTGATGTCATATACTCGTGCACTGGTTTCAGTAAGGCTTTTGATATAGTTAATCATTCTTTACTATTACTGAAACTTCGTCTTATGGGATGCACTCAAAATACCTTAAATTGGATAAGATCATACTCAACAGGCCGGAAACAGTGTGTTATTTGCAATAATGTCTACTCTAATGATATTATTGTGAAATCTGGAGTTCCTCAAGGCAGCCATTTGGGCCCGATTTTATTTTCCATTTTTATAAACGATCTTCCGACTGTTATAACATTTTGTAATGTTTTGATGTATGCAGATGATGTGAAGATTCTTTTAAGCTATAATAAAATTTCTCAGAGAAACTATTTACAACTTGATCTGGATAAATTCTATGATTGGTGCAATATCAACTTAATGGTCCTTAATTTTAAAAAGTGCAAACATATGCGATTTTCACGTAGATGGATTGCTGATGGTAATTTTTCGTTGGGTGGAAATAGTCTTGAAGTAGTTACGGAGTTCCTGGATTTAGGCGTTCTCCTCGATTGTAAATTAACTTTTAATAAGCATATTATTATGATGGTAAATAAGGCTCGTGGCGTGCTCGCTTTCATCAAACGTTGGGCTAAGGAATTTACTGATCCTGTAATAACCAAACGATTGTACACATCTCTAGTGAGGCCTATTCTAGAATACGGATCTATTGTTTGGGACCCCTATACTGATTATCAGATAAATCGCATTGAATCTGTTCAAAAACAATTCCTTTTATTTTGCCTCGGTAACACAACATGGAACCCAAATGTAAATCTTCCCCCATATTCTTTAAGACTCTCCTCAATTAATTTGCCGACTTTAGAAAGCAGACGAATAATGCTTAATGTAGCTTTTTTAGTAAATTTGTTAAATGGTTCTGTTTGTTCAGAATTCCTGCTAAGAAACATCAACTTTAATATTCCTCTAAGATCTACTCGGAACTTTACACCACTTCATCTCACATGTCTTCAAACAAATTATGCAAACGCAGACCTCCTGAGGAGATTATGCAAATATTTTAATGATTTTTATAATTTTATTGATTTTTCTGCAAATGTTGATATTATAAATCGTAACATAATCTTATTCCTTAATGTATGTCAATAATTAATCAGTTTAAATGTTTAAATATATGTAGCTTATTTTATTGGTCTGTAAGGATATTAGTCCATAGACCGTGATTGATTAAATAAAAAAAAAAAATATTAAAGTTTTGAACCCCGTAACTGCGGAAACAGAGAAATTGCCGAAAAAAATACAAAAAAATTTTTAGGTGAAAAAGGAGTGTGAGTTTTTTTTATCTTTAACAATGTTGTTATTTTTGACTCAAGTCAATAGTCTATATAAATAAAGCTAATAAAAATTCTTGATGCATATATATTACAACATTTAAATTTTGTAATTGTCTTTTTTATTTTACAATAAAAAATATTTCTGTTAATATTTGTACAGGCTAAAGTTCGTAAATTTTTATAATCAAACAAATATTAGGTAGACATTGTTAACATGTATCGAGCAACAAAGGAAAAATTTAATATTTATACATCCCTGTTGTAGATTTTTCAACAGCACTAGCTGAATAGAAACAAACGTTGTTTTCGGTAAAAGCCACTAAACCCCGCCAGTATTCATGTGCAAATGCGTTCTCACTACTTGTTAGGTAGCTTCGTTGAACGTCATTACATACTCTATTTATACACAATTACAAATCCAAATAGAATACGCGACTTATTTCTACTGGATGCTAGCTGGGGAATTTTTTATTTTTTTGGTTTTATTTGTTATTATATATTAAACATTACAGTGCTGCCAGCGAACTATATCCTACAATGCCCAATTTCCAGATTTTTTATTCTACTTAAGACAAACTTTTTAGGTTTGATTTTTAAACTTAAGTATATTTTTTATTAATCTTCGTTTTTTTTTAACATATAATTAGCACAGGGCCTTGCTTGTTTGTATATGTATATTAATTGTAATTTTTTTAAATTACTACGAACTGTTTATTATTAATATTTGTACAAGCTAAAGTTCGTAAATGTTTATAGTCAGAGAAATATTAGGTAGACATTGTTAACATATTTCGAGCAACAAAGCAAAAATTTAATATTTATACAACTCTTGTGTAGATTTTTCAACAGCACTAGCTGAATAGAAACAAACGTTGTTTTTCGGTAAAAGCCACTAAACCCCGTCAGTATTCATGTGCAAATGTGTTTTCACTAATTGTTAGGTAGCTTCGTTGAACGTCATTACATACTCTATTTATACACAATTACAAATCCAAATAGAATACGCGACTTATATCTACTGGATGCTAGCTGGGGAATTTTTTATTTCTTTAGTTTTATTTGTTATTATATATTAAACATTACAGTGCTGCCAGCGAATTATATCCTACAATGCCCAATCTCCCGATTTTTTTTTCTACTTAAGACAAACTTTTTTGGTTTGATTTTTAAACTTAAGTATATTTTGGATTAATGTTCGTGTTTTTGAACATATAATTAGCACAGGCCCTTGCTTGTTTGTATATGTATATTAATTGTAATTTTTTTATATTACTACGAACTGTTTATTATTAATATTTGTACAAGCTAAAGTTCGTAAATGTTTATAGTCAGAGAAATATTAGGTAGACATTGTTAACATATTTCGAGCAACAAAGCAAAAATTTAATATTTATACAACTCTTGTGTAGATTTTTCAACAGCACTAGCTGAATAGAAACAAACGTTGTTTTTCGGTAAAAGCCACTAAACCCCGTCAGTATTCATGTGCAAATGTGTTTTCACTAATTGTTAGGTAGCTTCGTTGAACGTCATTACATACTCTATTTATACACAATTACAAATCCAAATAGAATACGCGACTTATATCTACTGGATGCTAGCTGGGGAATTTTTTATTTCTTTAGTTTTATTTGTTATTATATATTAAACATTACAGTGCTGCCAGCGAATTATATCCTACAATGCCCAATCTCCCGATGTTTTTTTCTACTTAAGACAAACTTTTTTGGTTTGATTTTTAAACTTAAGTATATTTTGGATTAATGTTCGTGTTTTTGAACATATAATTAGCACAGGCCCTTGCTATTTTTGTATATGTATATTAATTGTAATTTTTTAAATTACTACGAACTCTTTTTTATTATTAATATTTGTTAATATTTTTACAGGCTAAAGTTCGTAAATTTTTATAATCAGAGAAATATTAGGTAGACATTGCTAACATATTTCGAGCAACAAAGGAAAAATTTATTATTTATACATTTTCAACAGCACTAGCTGAATAGAAACAAACGTTGTTTTTCGGTAAAAGCCACTAAACCTCGTCAGTATTTATGTGCAAATGCTTTTTCACTACTTGTTAGGTAGCTTCGTTGAACGTCATTACATAGGAATAATTCAACGTACGAGTACTAATAGCCCATACAATTCACCCTTTTAGGCTGTTCCTAACAAAGGAGTAGATGAGACAGGTCGACCAAAACAACGTATGGCCGTTGACTTCCAAAAATTAAATTCAAATACAATAACGGATAGATATATTATTCCTGATGTAAATATGACTACACAAAATTTAGGAAAAGCAAAATAGTTTACCACTTCAGATTTAGAATCTGGATTCCATCAGATTAGGATTAAAAAAGAAGACAGAGAAAAAAATGCCTTTTGTGTCAACGGTGGCAAGTACGAATTTGTGCGTATGCCGTTCGGACTGAAAAACGCTCCTTCAATATTTCAAAGATGTGTCGATGACATCTTAAGAGAATATATTGGCAAGTTTCCATATGTCTACATTGATGGTGTACTCATATATTCTTCAACACTAGAAGAACATATGTATCATATCAATATTATATATAATGCATTAAATCAGGCAACACTTAAGGTATCTGCTGAAAAATCCAAGTTTTTCCAAACAGAAGTCGAATACTTGGGTCACATCATCAAATATAACAAAATAGATACAAATCCAGAAAAAGTCGAAACAATTGAAAAATATCCTTACCCCAAACACTCCAGGACTTGAGAGGTTTTTTGGCTATGACAGGTTATTATAGGAAATTTATACAAGGATATGCGAGCATAGCTAAGTGAAATGAAAAAACTTATATTTTTTCTCAGCAGAACATTGAGTAAAACAGAAGAAAATTACAGCACCAATGAAAAAGAGTTACTAGCAATAATTTGGGCACTACAAAAACTCAGAAATTATATTTATGGTACAACAGATGTCACCATGTACAGATCACCAGTCCTTAACTCATGCTATATCTGAGAAAAATCCAAATCCAAAATTAAAACGTTGGAAATCAATAATCGAGGACTTTGGAGCAAAATTATTATATAAGCCAGGACATCAAAATGTGGTAACTGATGCACTATCAAGACAACAGATTAATGCCTCATCTATAGACACTGCACATTCAGCTGAAAGCTTGTTTTTAGAAATTATCAAACAGGTAAAACAACCACTAAATGCATACGGCATTCAAATCGAGCTTGTACCAAATAATAGAATAAATGAAAAACGAAATCGTACGATATTTCAAAACAGAGTTAGACACACTATAAACTTTACGAATGAACAAAACCTTATACTTGAATTAAGAAAAATACTACAACAGAATAAAACAAACGCATTATTTACCACAAGAGAAAAAGTCTATGCACTAGCCCCATTATAACAAATACTTTTAATGGTGTAAACTTTGTATATACACCAACAAAACTTATTGATGTTCGAGATGAAGAAAAACAAGCTTAAATAGTCCAAAATATACATAATAAGGCACATAGAGGATAAAAAAACAACATACAGGAGATACTTGAAAATTAATAATGGCCAGAAATAAAACAGAATGCACAGAATTTAACAAAAAGTGTACACCTTGCCTATATGGTAAATATGAGAGGAATCCAACAAGATAAACATTAGGAGATTCCGACATTCTAACGGAACCAGGCTTTGAGGGAAATTAATGTGATTTTCGTCGAAATTGCCACATTTTTGTGCCTTGGGATCGCCTTTCAATTTGTCATAGTTAGAGGTAATGTGTAACTCAACACATATAATACAAACTTGAAAAATGTTTTGGTATGTCTAAATTATAGGCAGTTCAGGCAGTGAAAAGGTTCAGCTCAACGGAAACTCTTCGGTGCAACAAGTTCTTCAAAATATAAATTAGGTGTGCTTTAAATATTTTTGATTTTTAAGTTACCTAGCTTTGAAACATTTTTCACATTAAATCCACAATCTACATCTTATGGATCTACGCTAAAGTCTATTATGGTATTTTTAGGGTGTGTTTAGATTTAAGTATTTCTGAGCACTTCTGCCGCTTGAACCGAGCATTAAAATGCCCGTGAAATTAAAATGAAAAGAACACAATTTCAATTCAGTTTTAACTCCAAATTTTATTTTTAAAAAACAAAAGCTTATATAGTAAATTATTCTATTGGTCAGCATTATTTTGGGATACCAACAAATCAATAGTTGATGTGCTGTTCCCACGATTTTAGCAAATTTTACATTTAGTTCTCATAAACCATTGGCACGTGAAAAACATTCAAATCTTCATAAAGCAAATGTTGATTGTTAAAAATTCTTGAAATCTGCTGGTTGTTGATTCAAGGAGAAAAATTTTTAAATACTAGTCATTGTAAGATCGACATGTTTGTCAACTACTCGAACTTATGTTTGGTTGGACTGGCATATATTTTATTGTTTGGTATGATTGATATGGCTAGTTTTCATTGAGAAGAAATTGTTGCTGAACAATATATTACAGAGAATTTATTTTCATTTTGTGTGATAGTAAAAAATTTTACTAGTTGTCAAATACAAAATTTTTTTTAGAAAACTGTAAATTTATTTGTTATCAGGTAAATATTTTTAGTTTCTCTACTATCAAAAATGGAAACGGATCATATTGTCTCACTAGCCGCCAGTATAATAAATAAAAATAAAAAAAAAAAAAACTAATTTTAAACCCTGGTTTTGAGAATGTTAAATAAACCGTATTTTAATACAATATGTTCTATTAAAGCCTTCGCGACTGTTTTGGCATCTTTTGACTCAATCGGACAAGCAACAACATATTTTGTCAGTTCGCACTGCATGGTAAGTATGTATCTAAATTGTGCGGATGGTCTTAATGGTCCAACTGTGTCCATCACAACAGTATCAAAACCGTGTGAGGGTGTATCTGTTATAGTAAAGGGTTCTTTTGTATTTTTTATCTGTTCATGTTTTTGGCATAAATCACATGTTGTTACGTACCTCTTAAGCATTTTATTCCTATTTTTCCAAATATATCTTTGTTTTAATTTGGAGAGTGTTTTCCTAATTCCAAAATGTCCTCCATGTGGTGAGTCATGAAATTCTTCTATCAATGGCATTCTGTATATAATTATCTCTATATCGTTTATCTTTATATTGTTATATCTTTCTTTCAATTCTTCGGCCGTTATATATTTAAATATTTCATCATTATTATATAGTACGTACTTTTTAAATTTCAATTTCTTCAATCTCAATAAAAGTTTTTCCATAAATATTCCTGAAAACATAGGATTTTCGCTTTTATTGCATATTATGCGCGTTATTTTATAATTTTTCTCTTTCGATTCTTTTTTCAATTCTTGCTGCAGCTTATTATTATATATGAATTCAATCTTTTGGGTACTCTTAATATTATTTATTGACGTACATTCCCACATATGGAGGTGATCAGTCTCCTTCCGAGATATGCAGTCTTTTATAATATTTTCTTTTCTATGAACGTTCTTTTTAATTTTATTTTCATCTTCATTATATTTATTTTTCATTTCGTTATTAATTTTATTTTTCATTTCGTTGTTAAACACATTTCTTGTTATTGCCAAGGTTTTCTTTTTCATCAATATACATTGGAATCATGTCTCTTAACATTTGTGAATTTATTTCTACACGCGATAGAACGTCTGCGTTTGTATTATTCGCTCCCTTCTTATATATTATATTAAAGTCATAATCTGATAGTTCAAGTCTAATTCTTGTTAATATTGAAGACGGGTTTTTATGGGTAAACAAAGTAATAAGATGTCTATGGTCTATGACTATGGTAAATTTTCTACCATAGAGATATGGTCTAATAATTTGTATTCCCCAGTCGGTACCTAATAATTCCTTTTCAATTACTGATTTATTTTTCTCATGTTTATTTAGAGTTCTACTTGCATATGATATGGGTAGATCATTTCCTATTTCACCCTGTGAAAAAACTGCTCCCAGAGCCACGTATAAAGCGTCTGTCGTTAAAATGAATGGAAAGTTCGGATATCGTAATATAGGCGGGTTTTTTAATTTGTCTTTTAAAGTCTCAAATGCTGTTTGACAATCTTCTGTCCAATTGAAAGTTACTTTCTTTCTTAATAAATTATTAAGACAAGTTGCTGTCTTGGCAAAGTCTGGAATGAATCTTCTGTAACAATTGCAGAAAGCTATGAATCGTCTAAGGTCGTCTGAGTTTTTTGGAATAGGATATTGTTCAATTACCTTGTATTTTGTCGGGTCGGTTTTTATACCATTTTTTGTAATCAAATGTCACAAATACAAAACTTCTGGTTTTAAGAAACAACATTTTTATGGATTCAGCTTCAAATTGTACTGTTGTAGTCTTTCTAACACCCTTATGAGGTTCTCATTGTGGTGCTTCAAACTGGATCCGAAAACAATGACGACATCATCGTATAAAAATGCTTCTGACTCTAAACCAGATAATTCTATTGTCAGCATTCTTTGGAAACTGCTATATGATATTTTTAAACCAAATGGTAGTCTTGTATATTGAAAGTGGCCGTTCGGTGTTGAAAATGCTGTTAGTAGTCGTGATTGTGATCCGAGTTCTATTTGGTGAAATGAGCTTGTCATTTCTAAAGTGGGAAAATATTTAGCTCTACCTAATCTGTCCAATACATCTTCAAGTCTGGTTAAAGGGAATTTGTCATTTACTATCTTATCATTTAAACGTCTGAAAGCCACAACCAAACGCCATTTTTTCGTGTCGTTTTGTCCTTTTTTTGGTACTAATAATAATGGAGAATTATATGGACTAATACATGGTTCCACTATGCCTTTTTCTAATAACTCTTGTACTTGTTTACTTATCTCGTCTAATTGTGTCTGTTAATTCAATATTTTGTTTATAAAAATTGTTTACCGTTAATGGTTCGTCTTCAAGATGAAATACTTCTTGATATTGTCTTAAGCTACGTTCACATTTTTTAAATATTTGTCCAAAAAAACGTAACCACTAGTTTTGCTAATGGATAGTGTGATTCAACTTGGTTTTATATTGCAAAATAAAATCAATTATTCTACAAAAAAAGTATTTTCATACAGATTTTTTTAATGCGAATCCACAATTAAAAACATATTGGAATTAAAGGAAATAAATAAATAGTTTTTTTCTTGGTTACGTTTTTTTCGACAAATATTTGATTGATGTGAACGTAGCTTTAGAATATCACATATGACTCTTTTATTTTCTTCTTCAATGTTCTTGAAATCTAGTTTTTCTAGTAATTTATTAAATCTTTGCTCTGAATGTCATGTGACACTTTCTTCTTTTATGTCAACGTTTATACATGGGTACTATCTTCTCTGTTCTTGGGGGTAATATTATAGTATGTATTCTTTTTGTATTAATCTCTATTGGGATTGTTATTTTCTTTCCCTCTATGCAAGTATTTAAAGTCAGTGTTTCATAGTTAATTTGACAATTTTATTTACAGAAAAAATCTATTCCTAAAATTCCATCAGTAATGATTGGAAATGCTTCGTCCACTAATTGAAATCTGTGTGTTAGTGGTTGTTCTCCTAATATTATCTTCAAATCAGTATAACCTACAGTTTCTTTGCATTCATTTGTAATGCCACTTAATCGGCAAATATTGTCAGTATTTTTGTAAGTTGTATATTACATTTTCTTTACAGAGTGATATCTCTGAACCTGTGTCTATTAGAAAAGTTAATTTATAGTTAATGTTTTTTACTGGTAATAAGAGAAAGTTTGATGTACTGATATGTAGTGTATAAATCCTTAATTTTCCCTGTTCGGAGATTCGTGTTGAGTCTCCAGGGTTTGTACGTTTCCCTGTTGTTGTATAGTATGAACGTTGGAATAGCTTCTTCCTCTTGAATTATTATTGTTAATTATTATTATTCTATTACCTCTGGTGGATATATTGTTGTTGTTATATATATTGTAATTATTGTTGTTATTGTAATTATTGCTGTTATTGTTATAGTTTCTATTTTTGTTGTTATAGTTACTGTTTAAGTCTAAATTCGTTCAGTCGCGATTCTACATTTTTCGCAAATGTAATGTTTTTAGTTAAAAGTAATTTTTATTACAACCTTGCTGGAAATCTTTATGGGTTTTCAGCGAGTAAAAACCCTAACTGCGCTTACCTGTTGTTGGCTGCCTTTGAGTTATTTTAAGTCCACAACGAATACATAATTATTATTCTATCGTTGGACGCCATTAAAGCATTACGTGCTAAATATATGTACACATCATAACCTTTACGAGGTAATATATCTTCATTTTATACGAAATAAAGTGGAATATTATTTCTTCTTTGCAATTTATTTATTTGAAAACATCTTTTGTTTTTATTTCTCGGAAATTTCACTATCCATCGGATTTACGCCGAAACATTGGTCCTTACGAACCGGATAAGCCGAGGAATTATAAGAAGTTTTACAAGAAACTATCCTTCACGATTAAATTTATTGAAAATCATCGACTCAAAGGAATTCAGGTTAGTAAATTGAATTCAAGGTGATTATAAAAAGTACAAACATACATACATACATATGTGCATACGTTTATGTAAAAAACAACAAAATTATACACACATATATGTACTATGTAAGAAAAGAAATTTTTATATATATTATAACTATACGTAAGAAAAAATTGTTAGTTATAAGATTAAAAATATTAACACCTCACCCGTGTTTCACAATCAACCAATAATTAACATCCCAACAACAATGAAGATCCAACAATCATCAACAGCAGGCTATATCTATCAACCTCACACAACCATAAACCTATGTATATACGATAACTCAACACATACATGGACGGAATGACCAGTTCCGTTGGAAAGGGGGAATCACTACAACGCCATTGACAACTACAACGTCATTGCAATATCGTGAGAACCGCAATCGGCTGGAAGTTCCACGCTTATATGCTGAGGTTGCATTTAATTGCTTAAAATCGCACACTCAGCAATATTGCGGGAACAACCACGCTGGCGGCAGCGAATATCAACGGTCATCGATAAGTATAAAAGGCAGGTTGATATTGGCAATAGGTAGCCTAACAAGCTGCTCCCTGAGACGGTATAAAGAATTAAGATAAATAATAATAAGAAGCTTTAATAAAATAAAAATTGTTAAACTAAAATCATCCTAGTCTCATGAGTTTTAATTCCGAAAGTAACCTACAAATGAAAACTGTAACAATCTCAATCATTTGCACCAATTTCTCCTTCATGCGGAATGCAGTCAAATGTGCCGCACGGTGCAAACTGAATTTTACATAAGCAGACTGAAACCCCGTGTAAGAAAAATAATACGTCAGTGTAAAACTTGCATTATCTACAAACAGACGCCCTGCTCACAAATAATGGCCCCTTTACCACCGGAAAGATTTAGTCTGTCGGTTCCATTTCAAACCACAGGGATAGATTTTGCAGGCCCATTTGAGATAAAAACATCGCTCTTACGAAAATCTCCCTCTGTCAAAGGATACGCAAGTGTCTTTGTTTGCTTTAGTAT
Source organism: Lypha dubia (assembly GCA_947311025.1). Taxonomy (NCBI): domain Eukaryota; kingdom Metazoa; phylum Arthropoda; class Insecta; order Diptera; family Tachinidae; genus Lypha; species Lypha dubia. The sequence continues at coordinate 65,019,679 of OX371261.1, read as the reverse complement.
GAAAGCAGTTCACCTAGAGCCATGTTCAGAACTGTCATCAGCAGGGGCTCCCCAAAAGGGTAGTTACAGACAACGGCAGGAACTTCTTAGGTGCCAGTAGAGCCTTAGAAAGCGAATTTACTACTTTTGTAAAAACGGCAGCCGAAGATTTGCTCAGAAGTATGTCACACACGGCTTCGAATGGAAGTTCATACCCCCATATGCTCCCCACATGGGTGGTTTATGGGAGGCCACTGTCAAAATCTTCAAGTTTCATTTGAAGCGAATAGCTAGAGCAAAAAATTCACGTTTGAAGAATTTTCAACAATGTAAGCTAGAATAGAAGGCCTATTAAATTCCCGTCCTATATCTGCACTTTCTGAAGATCCGGCAGATTTAACGGCGCTAACACCAGGTCACTTTCTGAGAGGGCCAATTTAATGGCGTTCCCTGAACAAAATAGTAAAAATATGTCTCTTATTAATAGGTGGGAAAAGCTCAAAGTCATTCACCATCAGTTCGCGGTTCGATGGAAAGACGAGTACCTTAAGTCATTGCACAAACGCTACAAATGGAAGGACTCAGTAGTGAACTTGCAAGTCGGAAATCTTATAGTGGTGATGGACGATCTACAGCCACCATATGAGTGGCGGCTCGGCAGAATCGAAAACACATACGCCGGTTCGGACAGTAGTGTCCGTACGGCGGATGTACGCATCTCTTTAGGAATCGTAACTCGTCCCATAGTTAAATTATGTTATTTGCAATTCTTAAACAACTAAAAGGGTCACTTAATCACACGCCTAACACTAATCCTATTTCATCTCTTTTCAATATCCCCTCTATCATATTGCACAATATTATTCATTACTCATCAGATTCTTTACTCGCATACACATTTATTGTAAACTAGATATACCCGGTGCGCATCGCAACCCCCCTCGTTATAAAATAAAATTCCTATTGTGAAAATTTAATGACGATCAGTTCAGTAGTTAAGGCTATATTACGATTTTTTATTTCATTTTTCCTAAAAAGAGGCGTGGTCCCACCCACTTTTCTCCTGGGACGTAATCCAAATTATGCTAATACCATATGTACCAAATATCATCGACTTAGGTCAAAAAAATCCCAAAATATGGCGATTTAAATTTTTGGGTTCCATGGGCAGTGCCACGCCTCTTTGAGCAATCAAAACTTCAAACTTTGTTTTGTCTACAAACCATTCGGGGTCAACAGTGAACAAAATTAAAAACGAATCAGCCAAATCCGTCACTCCGTTCTTTAGTTATGCTGTCACAAACACACGCCAACTCATTTTTATATGAGCCGCTCAGTGCACATATCGATTAACTCCACTTTTTGAAAAACCTTAAATTTAAGTGTCAAAGCCCTTGGTATAGTCATAACTTTTTATATTTATAATAACTTTCCTGAATAATAAAGATTAGCACCGTTAAATGGCAAATTTTTTTGGCCATTGAATAATAAGTAATTTATTTCAGAAGCCATTTCGATTAACTCGATACTCTAATGTAAATCGTTCCAGTAACGCTGTATCTGTTCTGGCTGTGCATCGACGCTTATTTGTTTTTAAACAGCCGAAGATGCTCTCTCCCTCTCAATAATATTCGTGACAAAATCGCATCGGTAAACCGATAAAAAGAAGCATAATGCAAACGGTAGATAGTATAGCAGTGATCTCGCACGCTGAATGTAGTAGCTTATTATAAGCGAAATTTATATGTTTATAATTTTGGATGTCATGAATTCAATAAAAATATAAGCCTCATGTTTGTTTGGCCAGAAACTGAAGGATCTCGTGGGTCTCAAAAAATTTCATCTTGTCTAATAAAGTACATTACTTTTTTCAGTTGCCAAATCGATTAACTCCACCAGTCAAATAAAAACTGTAACATAACTGACGATTGTTCGTTGGCTATTATTTCTTATTAATTTTATATACCGTTAGATGAAAGCTATATCTGCAATTATGCATTCTACATTATATATTTGAATTCATATTATCAGAGGAATTTTTAAAAACAATATACATTACAGCATCGCGTTTCTCAACTTTCCGTTTTAAGGAGTTAATCGATGTGTGCACTGAGCGGCTCATATATATTTGCTTTTGCGGCTTTTACAACATGCATATATTCTTCATTGAAATTTTGAAGTTGATTTTTCAACATATATTACATAATGCACATAACATAGCTTATGTTATAGAAAATTGAATAAAAATTAGAAAATATTAAATAAACAAATTAGCGGTGTTAAAGAAATTGTATGAATTATATAAGTAGGCAATTTTATTAATAGTCTATCATTACAGATACTGTGTTAATCCTACAAGTTGAATAAGGAATAAATATATATATATATTTGTATATATAATCGGAGATATTATTTAATGTCTTATTGACAAAAAAATATAATCGAAAAATAGTATATAATTACACTTTTATACTATAATTTCAGATGGTAAAAACTCTGAAAATAAAAGTCGATAGCTTAAAAATATCGAAAATATAGATAGGTATAAATATCGGTATCGATAATATTTAAAATACAGTTTTGAACAGTTCCTTTAGTTTAATTCTATTTATTTACTTATTATTTTTTTTAATAAAATGATATGTTTTCAAACTACATACTCGTATATATGCATGTTGCAAAGAGCAACAAATTTTTAAATGGGATTAATTCTAGATGTTTTAAATATGTTTTATTTAACATATCTCTTGTGCCCTCTGGAGATGATAAAAAACACATCAACGTTCTAAGTGTGTGCGAGTTACGTACTTGCCCCACAGGCAACCCGAACCAACAATGCAGACAACAATGATATCAATGTCATAGTCCAAAGATATATGAAACAGTAAACTACATTTTGAACCCAAAAATCCATTTAAACTAAAATCCCATGTTTTTTAAATGTCGACTAGACAAAACCCAAAAACCCACTTCAATTTACTTTACTTCATTGCCGCTCTTAGCAATTAAATAAAAACCGAAACAAAAAACTCAAATGTAACCCGAATCCATATGTAAACAAATCTACAAAAACACCAACAATACTACTCACATTGTCGCTGGTTTTGTAGACCACCCAAAAGAAACTCAAGTGCAATCTAAATATACGAAAACTGTAACACTTGACATAAAATTAAAACTGTAACCCAAATAAATTACAACAAAGAACTAACACGCTAAGCAACAAACGATGACTCGCATCGTCGCTGCTTATGAAAAACCAGAATGTAAAATTTACTATAAGTATCTAGAGTAAGATTATTGTAAAGTTAGTCTTAAGACCGATGTTAATTAATACAGATAAGAAAATCAAAATTCTCTTATCTTTATTTATTATGTTACCCTAAAGTGGAAAAACATAATTGGCGCAGTCGCGGAAATTAAATTCTTAAGAATTTAATTAAAAAGAATTAATTTAAAAGTGAAAACTCTTAAGAGAACAAAGAAGTGAATTAAAATCATTTAAATTACAAAATATTTCACCAAAAATACATAGTGAAAGTGCAATTATTGAAAAATCAAGATGTCGAGACAAGACAGATTTAATGAAAATCGCGACCTCGGTAACGCTGATGAACTTAATGAGGTCATCAGAAGACAAGAGGCAGCGATCCAGCAGTTGCAACAGCAATTCCAGCAGCAGCAACTCGAGCAACAACAGGCCAAACAAAATCTGACCCAACAGCAGCAGCTCCAGCAGCAACAACTCCAGGCCCAGAAACAGCAAGGCTTACTGCTAACACCCAAAGAATTGCTTACACAATTCCGGCAGCTAAGAAACCTAGACAAGGACCAGGATGCAACAGCTTTTATAGCATCGGTAGAGGCAGTATTGGGGCTGTGCCCAGCAACTAATGGACCTAGCGATAGCCATAATCAGAAATGAAAAGATCAGCGGAGATGCAGGCGATTATATACGGGGATTAGGGACAAACGTAACATGGGACCAAATTAAAGGAAAACTCATAGACCACTTCAGGCGGAAAACAGCATACGCAGATATATTCAGCAGATGCAGAAATGTCAATGTGAGTAATTTAAGAGAGCTTTTTTGTTATTTTGAAAAATCAAAAGCAGATTTAAATAAAATTTGTATGTACGATAACACAAGGCCAGAAATTTATGAGCCAAATCGGGTAGATAGGGATCTGGTTAATATATTAATAGAAAAAATTTATGTACCACTAAGATGTCATAGCAACCAAAACTATACTCTAAATGAGATCATAACAAGATACACTAGGATTAAGGCTCTAGACGATCCTAGGACTATACACTACCATCACAGAAAAAAAAAACACACAGACACAAAATAGAACTAACAAACCACAACAAACGCAATACAATAACAAACCACAACAAACGCAATACAATAATAACAAACCGAAGCAAAGACAATACAATAGTGACAAACAACAGCAACCTCAAGAATATAATAAAAATAAATATGGAAATAACAGCAATTATAAGAAGAATTCAACACAAACTAGGTTATACCACATGAGCGTTGATACATATCAACCCAACCAACCTACGTATACGGAGGTTGACCCAATTCAAGAAGCCGAATCCGATACAGGAGAGGTAAATTTTATAGCGTTGCCTCGAAATCGAGACTCCCGGTAATAAGTGTAACGATAGGCAAGCAAAAAATCAGATGCCTAATTGATACAGGCTCTACAACTAGTGAATTAAAAACTAATACACCAACAGATCAATTTCCTGAAACAAAATTAGATAAACCTCAGTATTGTAAAACTCTTAACGGATTGAACGAAGTAAAATACGTCGTCACCACTCCATTTCCAAGAGAATTCAAGCGCCCAGGGACCCTAAAATGGAAACTAGTAGACTTTTCTAACCCTCTCTTTTCGGGCATAATGGGGCAAAATTTTTAAAAGCATTAGGGGCAAAAATCTATTGCGAATAACAATATCTAGACATATTGGGAACAAAATTGTACTTTGAAGAATACAATTACCCAACTGAATTTGAAAATATATGTACGCTGGAAGTACTACCAGAAAATAATAATGAAATAATAAAAAACTTTAACTTTGACCACCTCAATTTTGAAAAGGGTGAGGCAGCAAAAAGGTTGCTTCTAAGATTCAAAGATATTTTTTTTACAGAGGGTGACATCATGGAATATCCGCAAGTACACGAAGCGGAAATAAACCGGCAAATTAAAGAAATGCTCGAACAAAATATAATAAAAAAGAGTAACTCACCCTACAATAGCCCATTATGGATTGTGGAAAAGAAATTGGATAATTCAGGTATAAAGAAGTATCAGCTCGTCATTGATTATCGCAAACTTAATCAATTCACGATAGACGACAAATATCCAATTCCAAATTTAAACTCTTTTCTGGACAAGCTTGGCAGATCACAATACTTCACCACTCTTGATCTGGCCAAAGGCTTTCATCAGATACTGGTCAAAGAAGCAGATAGGAAGAAAACAGCTTTTTCAACCCCATCGGGACACTATGAATTTGTCAGAATGCCATTCGGATTGAAAAACGCCCCCTCTACCTTCCAGAGGTTAATGAATGAAGTCCTCAGGGACCACATCAACAAAACATGTGTCGTTTATATGGATGATATCCTTATATTCAGCACATCCTTACAGGAACACATAGCTACCTTAGAGAAAATATTACACCTTCTGAGAAAGGCAAAATTAAAGATCCAGGTTGATAAATGCGACTTTCTAAAGAAAGAAAATCAATTCCTGGGTCATGTCCTCACCCCTCAAGGTATTCGACCAAACCCTAATAAAGTCTCTGTTATACAAAAACTGAAAATACCAACCACCGCGAAGCAGATAAAATCTTTCTTGGGAATGACTGGCTTTTACAGAAAATTCGTAAAAGATTATGAAAAAATCGCGTACCCCTTGTCTAAGTGCCTGAAAAAGGACCAAAAGATTAGCACTAATGATCCGGCATATTTGGTACCATTCGAAAAACAAGGAAAACAAACTCACCAATATTAAGATACCCCGATTTTAAAAATTTAAAGTAACAACTGTTGCAAGTAATTTCGCAATGGGAGCAGTACTCTCACAAGACGGACACCCAATTGCATATGCATCACGAACCCTAAATAAACACGAATATAATTACGCAACAGTCGAGAAGGAATTACTAGCAATTGTGTGGGCAGTTAAATACTTTTGACCATACTTATTTGGAAGAGAGTTCGATCTAGAAAGTGACCACCAACCACTCAAATGGTTAATGACAAAGTATTCAGGAAGGGATATAAATCCAAGACTCCAAAGATGGCTTATAAGCCTAGGGGAATATAACTTTTCACTCGAGTACATAAAAGGGAAAACCAATAGTATAGCCGATTTCTTAAGCAGGATAAAAACGACGAAAAACACCATGGAGAACATGAAATACATATCGAAGAAGCTTCAGAAGAGCGAGAAGATAACGACACTGCATCAATAGAAGTGCAAACCGTCCATTCTCAAGAAGAGGACTTAGGTTATAATGTACCTATTCTAGAGACAGTCATCAATAGATTTAAAACACAAATAATACTAATAAAAGATAAAAATGAAACAGTACAAATAATTTTTAAAAACAAAAGAATTTTCATAGAGAAAAACGATATGGACAAAGGCTATGCCCTCGATATTCTACGTAGAGAGTTGGCGAAAGGGAATGTGGGGATATACTCTCACCTCAATGACCACGAATACTACCAACTCTACAAAATTATAGAAAGGGAATATTCAGAAAATCCCCACATAAAGTTTGTAAAATGCACTAACATAGCTAGAGACATAGAGTCCGAAAACGAACTGAAACTTCAAATTGCACTTTTCCACAAACACGAAAGCGGCCATTGCGGTATAACGGCAACATATGAGAAACTTAAGTTACTCATATATAACCCAAACCTAAAAACGCAAATCCACAAAATTATCAACAATTGCCATATATGCAATGAAGGGAAATATGATCGAAATCCGATCAAAAACAAATATTATCTAACGGAGACTCCACAAGCAAACAATGAAATAATTCACGTAGATAATTACGTAAATAGCAAACATTCAGTTATTGTTTTCATAGACAAATTTTGGAAATATGCCACTTGTTTTCATCTGTCAGATATAAACCAGAGAACACTTGAAAACAAAATTCAGGAGTTCATCGCGTTAAAAGGAAAAGCAAAGAAATTCGTGTTTGATAACAAATTTAACATAGCAGCAACTTTCTACAACAGCAAGGTATTCAATACCATGCTACAAAGCCAAACATCCACACAGGTAATAGTGACATAGAAAGATTCAATAATACACTAACAGAGAAAATCAGAATACTCAACCTCGAAGAAGTATTACCAATTACAACACAAATTAACCAAGCAGTCACACTTTACAATAGTAACTTCCACAGCACTATAAAATGCTCACCATTCGATGTACAAAGTAGACCATAACACTATTTTCCAAAGACTAGAAAATATAAAACTAAAAAGGTTAGAAAAAACAAACGCAGGAAGAGAAACATATAATGAGAACAGGGACATCGGGCTTATCAAAAATTATAAGAATGTTAGGCACAAGGAACAGCCAAAATATAGAAAAGCAAATTTACAAAATATCCATACCACCAATATAAAACGACCATCCAAATTTGCAGGTACTAATCTTACTAATGCCCCTAACCACAGCATCAATAACCTTAACACCAATTTCTGCAACAAACGGATATTGCATGTTACCAACAACAATCGTGGAAATAGTCAACGAGACTAGTTTAATATTACACATAATACAACCACGTGAATTAAGCAAAATATTGAATGACATACAAGAAAATATAATAAATTTATCAATAAGTACAAAACAACATCTAATTACCCAAATAGAAACAATAAAAGTAAAAATCGGATCCATAACACCAAATAACACAAGACAAAAACGAGGCATTTTGAATATAGTGGGAGATGATCAAAAATGGTTGTTCGGAACTATGAACGACGACGACAGACAACAAATTGAACAACGTCTTACCACAAACAAAATTAACAATCTACAGACAATAAACACAATCAATAAATAAGTCGAAATAAATACTAACTTTAACGAATCAATTACAACACTAAAAAATACGATACTAGACGACAGAAACGAAATCCTAAAATTCATAAACCATGTACAAACACATAACAACGACATAAACAGTAGACTAACGTACCACGACCAACTGCTTAAACTGCAATACCTAGAAAATAAAGTGGACGAAATATTTGACAACATAGCCTCAGCAAAATACAACACTTTACATCCATCCTTGTTAACAGCAGAGGAAATTAACAAATACCAAATTGATTTTTTGAAAATAAAACTTAGAAGGGTAGGAGTCATGATGTATAACGACTCAATAATATTAGCAATTAAGTTACCAACTAATACTATACAAGTAACACAATATACAATTATACCAATTACAAACCAAAAACATTTGAAAATAGATGAAACAATAGAAAATATTGTAAAAATACAAAATAAAACATACTCTTTCGCAGAAAATAAAATGCTTGATGATCTTAAACTAAGCAACAACTGCGTAATTAAGAATAATTGTAAACTAATCGAAGATTTGGATAATAGAGTAGAAATAGTGAACGATGGCACATTGCTAATACAAAATTCAGAAGTAATATCAATAAATGCAAAATGTAACGAAACAGAAACAACCTATAGAATACAAAACTATATCCTCATAGAATTTGTAAACTGTACGGTCTCATTCGAAGACAAACAATATTCAAACAAACAGGATATATACATCCAAAAATACTACGAAGATAAAACAAACACAAGTTATAACTTTAAAAACAAACCATCATTTAAAGAAATCATAATAAAAGAAGTAGAAAACATTAAAGAAATACGGGAACTAAGGAACCTAATTTCAGACACAAGCTTAGTAGCTACAATAATAATTATTATATGAAAACTGTAACACTTGACATAAAATTAAAAGTGTAACCCAAATAAATTACAACAAAGAACTAACACACTAAGCAACAAACGATGACTCTGCATCGTCGCTGCTCATGAAAAACCAGAATTTAAAATTAACTATAAGTATCTAGAGTAAGATTATTGTAAAGTTAGTCTTAAGACCGATGATAATTAATAAAGATAAGAAAATCAAAATTCTCTCGTCTTTATATATTTTGTTACCCTAAAGTAAAAAAACATAATTCGCCTTCATAGTACAATTTCCGAGCTAGTAAGAATATTTAAAATACAAAATGAAACAACAATAGTTGAGGAAATATATAAGACAATAAGAGAAATAAATAACACTATACACACGCTCACAGGACAAAAAGCAGTTGACATTTTATTCAACAAAATAAAATACGACAAAAAACTCATATATGAAAAACTAAAAAAGCATCAGTTAAAACACTCGAAAGATTAAACCAGGGCACAAAACATCGAATCTTTTCACCAAATAAACAAATCCTAGTTAAAATTAAGGGAGTAAGAAAGAAAAAGACGCCAGATATATTAAATATATTGTAAAGAAAGACCGTGAGGACACTGTCTTACCACAAGGGGGAAGATTGTACATAAGGATAATATTAAAACTATACTATTAATAATGATGATCATCTTCCTGATATTACTCGTAATGGTCCCATCAGAAATAAAGGGAGACGTAGAAATTAAAAATTTAAGCGGACAAAAATACGTCCTAACCAGGACTGATGATGTTTTTCTTAATGATGAATAGTCATACATTTTCCACGTCACAAATTTAACAAAAAAAGTTACACCATATCAACAAATTGTTACAGAAGAATTTAAACCTACTATGTAGAAGCGATCTGGATAAAGAAAATTGAAGTATTAACAAATCAACTTAATGAACATAAACGACATACGAGATCCCTAAACTATCTAGGATCAGCAATTAAATTTATTACAAGAAATCCAGATCATGACGATTTCATACTGATGGAAACAAAAATAAATGAATTAATAAATAATAACCAAAAACTTCGTTTGGTTAACTCAAGGTTTGAAAAATTAATTTATGCATTAAAAGTTCAGACATTGGAAAATCACCTCATCAACAGGTACATGACCAACTCAATTAATCCTGCAAAGAATAACGAATATTTAACTAAATCCTTAAACCTAGAGGACATAAAGGAAATAATAGATCATAATTAATCTCAGTACTTATAATAAACATTCTAGAATACGTAGACATACATATAGCCGGGACAGAGATTTATTTGTAGCTATCTATAAATATCCTATATTAAATAATGACTGAATTTTTCAAAATCACGCCCAGAAGTTTTAGGCACGGAAAAATAAAAACAGATGATCAAATTGCTCAGTGTTATAAAAACTATGTTAGAGTAACCCTTTGCAAGAACTATTTAGGAAAAAACATTTGTAGGATAAATAATGAGACAGACACAACATGCATACTACTAAATAATAGAAATAGTAAATGCGAAGTAATACAAGAATATAATAATGCATTATTAGAAATTGATGAAGGTTCCATATTATTGGATGGTACTCATCAAGTTGACAATAGTACTACCACACGTATAACATTAGTAAGGTATACTTACAAAGTTAAAATAGACAATAACACTTATAGGAATATACATGCCAGAATCATAGAAGCAATCCACGCAAAACACGATGAGGATTTTGAAATCATAAAAATACTAAACTCAGATCGTAAAAACGCATTTAATAATATAGATTCACTAAAAAAATTAATCATTCCATATGAAGAACAATTTTTATGTTTAATTTTTTACACGATACTCTTCATAACTATAATATTTAAAACGATTTACATTGGACTTAAAATTTTTAAATATGTATTAATATATAAAAGAAAACGTACAGAATAAAACTTTATAATTTATTATAACCAACAAGTTGAAAGTATTAATATAGATCGGGACTCTCTCGTTTAACCCAGGGGAGAGTTAGCGACGCTCATACATAAACATGTTTTCTTTGTTATTAAGCATTAAACACATTCGCCACAGCAGACTACCGACTACAACCTGTCAAAATTAGAATACATGTGTGCATATGAGAATGATTATATTGAAGACAGCAAGGCAACACGGCAACAGGTTTTTGTCCATGCTACTTTTGTCGTGTAGTCGAATTAAACTAATTTCTATTTCTGATGGCCACAAAACCAAAACAGTGTTGACAATATAACAAAATATGTAAAGCAAATTAGCGATTAGAAATATTTTTTATTGTAAAGTAAAAAAGAAAATTACAAAATGTAAATGTTATAATATATAAGCATAAATAATTTTTATTCACCCCTATTCTGCGTTTCGATTAAGTCTCCGCATTCAGTTTCGTTGCGATCGAAAATTGGTATTCTGAAGAAAAACGGAATCGAAAGAAAAATAAGAAGACAACAATGCTTACAAAATTAATAGCATCACTGTGGAATATGGAAATGAAATAGCAAAATAAGCAAGTTTGTTAATACTTTCGTAAGCAAATGTCAAATTTAATACAAAAAGTTGTATGTATACATAATTAAAAATAAGTTCTTGATAAAGTTTAATAAAAAAATTGTTAAATAAAATAAAAAAATATAAAAACGAACTAAAATTAGTTGTTCATAAACAATTTTTCATACTGCTCTGGTGTTGTTGTTTTTGACCTGTAATACATAAAAAAACACATCTGATTCGGGTACAAAAATTAACAATTAAAAAAAAAAAATTAATTTAATTAAATAAATTAATTAAAAATAATTTTAAGTGTTTTTTTAATCGTTTCTGAACATTTTATCTCATTTTCTACTTACATTTTTTTCAATTTTAAACTTTTTAACTAAAAAACACAGATAAAGAAAACCCCTCCGTTAACAAAAAAACAACTGAGAAAAACGGAGCTCCGATCGTAATGCAGAATACATACAATCGAAAGAAACTGAGCGGAATCGAAACGCAGAATACCAAAGCTGCCAGACCGAGAAAATTTCGATTCGAATCGAAACGCAGAATAGCCCCCATTAGCTTTATTGTTATATAGAATATTGATTTGAGTCAAAAATGCCAACATTGTTAAAGATTAAAAAAACTCACAGGGTAATAGCCCTTTTTTACCTCAAAATTTTTGTGTAATTTTTTCGGCGCTCTCTCTCTTGATTCCGCAGTTACGGGTTTCAAAACTTTAATATATTATTGATCATAAGCTACATATGTAGGTATCATTTCAAAATGCTCTATATAACTCATTTAATTCTTAAAATCATCATTAAAGAATCATATCTTACGTATTTCATCGGTGACAGCTTTCAAATATACACCAAATAAAAGCATGGTAAGTTATCTGTAAAAGTGAAAAGTCAGATAAAAAAATTTTAAAATTGAATTTCACTCGCAATGGGTAAATTGTTTTAAAAAATTTGTATACCCTTATAAAGGTATTTTGGAGAAGATTGATATCCACATCGCTTATATTCCATATTCTAGGAGTTATGGCCAATAAAAAATAAGTTTTGAACGCGTAACTCCGGAGCCAAAAGAGATCCATGAGATGAATTTTTTCTGTTTATGTCAAAGCGAATCCATACAAAGTAATGTGAGAGGCGAATTCAATTCGCCGTATACAATTCGTCCCAACGAACTTTAAAAAAGTAAAAGCGCTAAATATGCACCACTGTAATATACATAAATGAATCGTTGCAACAATTCAGGATCAGCTGTTTACTGTGTATCTGTCGTATCCAAAATAATTAAGTAGCTGCTAAACGGCTACAACGGTAGCTAGCAGCATTTGTGTTCTTGTGTTCGTGTAGTCTGCTGTGGCGAATGTGTTTATACCTTTAAACATATGTATCTCTTAAGCTGGATTCACCCATTGTTTCCGAACAAAATTTTTGTCCGGGCAAAGTTTTTTGTTCTGAAACATTTTTGCAACACGATTCACTCATTTCGAAGAATTTGTCCGGAAAATCAAAGCTACCGTATGAAATACATGTGTTTTATTAATTTTACAAGGTGGCAGTACAGTGACAGATAAATTAAATTTGGTGTTTTATTTGTCAAACGCACTTATTTTTTATTGTTTAATAAGAAAAAAAGAAGAGAGGTGTCTTAGGACACCCGGTTAGAGCTATGCCCATTAGGTATATACTTACATAAAATGTGCGAAGATTTAATAATTTTTCTGAGTTTATGACATTGTTTTAAGAAATTTAATTCATATTTAAACAATTTTAGTTAAGTTTTTAAGTAATATAATATTTATTTAATGGAAAAAACCAAAAATTATTTTCAATTAATTTTGTTGGCCTAATATGTACTACATTCATCAACGCATAATATTTCAAACGCTTGAAGTTTTGTTTGGTGGGTAGCTCGGCAACTCAGCAACACAAAGCAAAACAAAAAAGAAACACTAACATACATACATATGTATTCATATGAGTATATATAACAATTTTCTTTTGTTATTGCAGTTGAATGTGAGTAACACGCCATATACATATGTACATACATATATTCTCGTCTTGATTTTAAATACAATCCCTGTCGGGATTTGAGGTAACTAATATCTAACTCATCGTTAATCAGATACAAGTGACAACTGACTCAGAAGCTAACTCAATGTCTCTGTTAACCACTATTCAGTTTTTCAACGTAATGTCATTACAATGAGTCAGTACTCACTCATACTGCATAAATTTGCAATACCCACAAGCTAGCTCATTTTGAGTTAGCTTATGGCTGATTAAATTGAAGCGCACTCATACTGCATAAATTTGCAATACCCACAAGCTAGCTCATTTTGAGTTAGCTTACGGTTAATTAAATTGAAGCATACTATTGTTACTTGCGAACTGACTGTCTAATGGTTTGCCCATTGTGGTTAGCTATTATCTGGCTATGTAATCGAGAGCTCCAACAAAAAAACATAATATTATAATTTTTTTTTATAATTTTATTGGTTTTTATATAAAGAAAATATAGGTACTTGTGAATGTACATATTTTTTAAATTAAATTATATAGTAATTCATTATATGTATATAGGTACAGGTAGAGGTACATGTATTATTGTATGTTTATTCTTCCTTCATTATAGTTTGGCTTCTTTCTTTTTGTTCAGACAAACAGTTTGAAAATGTCGCTTCTTAATAAGCTTAAACGCGTTTCTTAATGCTTTTTCCGGGTCTTCTTCCATTTTAGCATGAATTGCATCTGTTAAATTATACAAATTTATTTAAAATCATAGGATAGAAAATAATTATTATTATTAAGATCACTAAATACGATATAAGTTAACATACCCATTAAAGCATCAAAATTCTTTTAAAACTTTTAAGAGACACCTTTCCATGCACTCCATCCGTATTACAGGCCAGAATTACGTCCTCAGAAAAAATCTGCGTTAGGTATTTTTGAAGTTGACCTCTAATCAAAGATGACATAGAACGAGTCTGAAATATTTGATATCGTTTAAATTACATACATACATGCCTATATTATCATTCCTTGCGAAAAATACTTACATAAGCTGCACAATTTTCTTCTGTTATTTCGGCATTAAATTTTGCCATGCCATCAAGCGTCTGAATAGGAAAGATCTTCTTCATATTCGATTCATAGTTTTCTTTACCTAGCAGCTATTCGGTCATAACCTTCTGAGTGGCAAGAGCTTCCATTATAATTGTATTTTGCCGAACTATAGTACCTAGTTTTGTAAAAAATAACTTTTTAATTGAATACTTAGCGTATAATTTTCTGCTGTTTCTACCTGTTAAGTCAATGATGGAACTGTTAAGCTGATTAACTCTATCTATATTAATTTTAGTACACAAGATAGCAATGATTGTTTGGTAGATAACACTGGTGTGAGCTTTTATATAAAAATATGTGGAATTTGCAAAGTACAATGCGCTAAACTTTAACCGTTTTCAGTAAACCATAATCAAGTCATGGTCACTAAAAAATATTTAAAGGTGATAAAAAAACTGAAAATGAATTAGACTTAAACACACACTTTAGATATATGGACGATCATATTCAACATATTTTTATAATAACGCGATTTTTCCGCAGACCAGTGTAATTATTATTGTTTAAAGTTTACTTATTAATTGGGAAAATTTGTCCTCATTTCGACTGTTGCAAGTTATATTATCTGCAATATTGAATATTAGATATCTTTAAGTGAATTATTACTCAATTAAAAAACTTACAATTTGGTGTTACATTTTCACTCAATATGAATCGCTTTATATTCAGATTTTGGTTTTCTTTTTCCATTGCACTAATAATGTAATATAATTGTAATAATGCATTTATTATGTTATTATTGGTATATAATTATGTTTAATTTAATTTATGATTCCTCATTTTCATTCCTATTCAATTTTTCTACGTAAATTTGTTTTTCTTTTTTTATTAATCTGTTAAGATTTCGGTTACTTCCACCCCTAATATTTAAAACCATTTTGCAAGAACACAATAATAACACAATAGTACAATAATACAATAATACCTTTATCAATTTATTAAGTGAATGAATAACTTTTTAGGAAAAATAAACTGTTTTAACTTTACAGTATGTACTTGTTGATCTCAAAACACTGACTAAAAACCTGCCAGAATCAAAGATGCCAACTATTCAAAAGCAAACTGAGCATCGCTGGCCAGACATCATGTATACTCAATCGAGTAAAACATAACATGTGTTTATTCTTATGCTTTTTCCTTTATTTTACTATTTAGCTTTGTAAAAAGCATCGACTCATCTTTGCATCAGATTTGAGTTAGGTAAAAAGCTAGTTGAACAGTTTCGAGAAGAAGTTAATTGTACATCTTTGCATCAGATTTGAGTTAAGTAAAAGCTAGTTCAACACTTATCAAGAACAAGTAAGGGCCCTATTGCACCAACGACTAATCACTTATCACTTTACAATTTTTGAATAAGACTTATTTTTGAAAAGTAAAGTTGATAAGTGTTGCACTTAAACTTATCAAACAAAGTTATCATCTTATCAAAAAATGAGAGTTCTTTTCCAATAATGTGCTTAGCTAAAATGATTACCGTTTCTCAATGCAAAACGGAGGCTTTGCAAAGCCATGTGCGTTTTGATAAGCATTTGCAGTTTACGTCTTGTATTAAAAATGTCACGCGCACAAAGCAAAGCCAATAAATTGGCTGTGTTAAAAATTATAAAAGACAAAAAAGTAAGTTATTCTTGTTTATTATATGTAAGTATATATAAATGATATATGCATAACTATGTTTTTCTAAATTTTAGGATTATTTATTTGGATCTTTCCAAAATAATACCATAACAAAAACACAAAAACAGGATGCTTGGGCTGAAGTTCTGAAGATGGCACAATCCCTCGGGTTAGCTTCTGCTAATCGCGAGTGGACTTATGCCCGGGACCACTTATTTGGCCTGTGGAAGAGTCGAACTTTGGTAAATTTTTTAAATTAATTAAAACTTTACAATTTGCACATTGTTTAGTTTTAAATAAACCAATAACAACAAACCTTACCAATAATAATAATTCTTACTTTTGCTTAAGAATTTCTGTAAAACAGTTATTTAATTTAATAGTTCGAATCGAAACATTTTTTATTAATATTTTACCGAAACACGTGTTAAAGCACCGATTATTTTATTCAGACTGAATATTTGTTACTTTTCATTGATATGATAGGTGATATTTTTTTTAGCAAAACAATGCTAAAATTAGCAATAATAAAGATGATAAGTAATAAGTAACAATTGTTGATGCAACGAAATGCCAATATATATTGATAATTTGCATAGCTTCTCACTTATCTGCTAAGATCTTTTCGCTTAGCATTTTAAATTTTGGTGCAACGCTTATCGATGATTTTGAGTGATATTTTCCTTATCAATACTCAGGTGAGTGACTTTCACTTATCAAATTGGTGAAACTGTAGCATGTGGCCAACAGTGTGTGGTATGCATTGCGATTCAATAGTACCGCAACATGCAAGCATTGACAAACTGCAAGCAAGATATTTTGTGTGTGTCGGTAATTTGACACTTGTACAGTTAATTAAGTGCAGCAGCACAATGCACTTAAATGAATCACATTTATTAACTGTATTTGTTTGATTGTAGATATAAGCTACACAAAGTATCTGTTGCTTTTAAGTATGCACTCGTTAAACTTTAAAACTGTTGAACACATGCCATACATAAATAGTTGGAAGCTAAATATGCTTACCCAACAATAATATATATTTCTATTCTTTTACTCTTATGTTAAGGTACCCCTAAGAATTATTCTCATAATTAGTATATAAGCCAATGTCAATTAGTTTAAGCAATCAATTAATACTTTACCTTCAATCGGCATTACTAATTCATACTGGCATTCATCTGCCTTTTACTTTTATTTGCCAGTGGCGTTCTTAAGCGCCGGCACTATTATTTAATTTCTTAAACTCTTCTCATCATCAAATCCTCCACAATAAATTGAGAGCTCCCTAGAGAGCACCAGAATAACTAAATTGTTTTAATCATATTACATGGCGATCCTGCCAGTCCTGGATTACAAAGTGCTTTAAAATTAGCACCAAACGGAACCTGACGGACAGCCAAGTCTCCGTCAGAAGAGTGTTTAAGCCAAAAAAAAAAAAAACACTGAGGTGGAAGCGCCTAGCCAAAAGGCGTCAATATAACAATAACTAATGGAACGCTAACCGAACTCAGCAACAGCAAAAAAAAAAAAACTAACTAACTAACTAACTTTTATAACCTTCATAATAAGTAAAAATAAAATTAAACTTAATCAAAAATAATTAAATTCAAAACTAAATTTTAAATAAAGCAAATTGATATTCCATACAAATATTTCAATGTAAACGGTCACTTATATTGTCAAAATACGTAGAAATAAGAATAAAATGGGAAAACCGCAATCCAAAATAGAAAAACCAAACGCTAACGTAGTAAATAATTTAGAAATTATTGACCATACAGAACACATAGGCTCGTTATGGACACTACTATTAATATTGGTGGTAATAAACACAGTTAGTCTTCTATTAAAAATTTACTTGTTACATAAAAGATCCCTAAGGAAGCAATATCTAAGCAGAGCAACTGATCTAGACAAAGTAAAAAATTTTCACATGGACTGGTTAGACATCCTAGAACACTGCAGAAAAATCAAAATTGAATTTGAAAAAAGTTACAAATGCCTCAATATAGACAGACCAATAAAAGAGGACACAATTAATAAACATTATAAAAAACTTATACAATATTTAGAAGAAATAAGGGTTATTTTAAACGTAAATTATCAAAGATTAACACCTTCACATAAAATAGCAGCCGAAGCATTTTTCCAAGATATAAGGAATAGAGTAATACAGATAGCGAAAACATAATTACGTTGCGGACGCGTTATCAAGAATAACGATTAATGACTTAAAAGACATAAATATAAAAACTAATACAATATTGAAAATTACAACAAGATCTATGGCATATAAAAAGAAACAACAAAGTAATACCGAAAATATTCAGCATAAAATTAAAAATAATGATAAAGAGCCCAATATATATGTACCACTAAAGAACACTGACGTCAGAAAGTACTATAAATTGAAGATTACTCCCGTAAAATGTTACGTCAAACGAGGAAAATCTGTTATTACATATATAAATATAAATGATTTGTTTACTAATGGGAATATTGACCTAGGACAATTTTTCTCAAGGCTTGAGAAAGTGGCCGTTAAACTTAGTGTAGAGACACTACAAATGGCACCCAGTGAGAAAATTTTCGAATTTATCTCCATAAATGAATTTAAAAATATGGGCAATAAATATTTAAATAAATTAAAAGTAGCGCTACTTAATGAGGTGACCAATATAAATGATAAGAATGCTAAGGCAATTCTTGATATAATGCTGAAATACGACGATGATCCGATAGAGGGAGGACATTGTGGAATATATAGAACATTAGAAAAAATAAAGAGGTATTACTATTGGAAAAATATGATAAAAGATGTAACAAAATATGTGCAATTATGTAAAAAATGCCAGAAATCAAAAATAATAAGCCATAATAAAAGTCCTATGACTATAACAGAAACACCAGAAAAAGCATTCGACACGGTGTATGTAGATACAATAGGGCCATTTCCAAAATCAATTAATGGAAATGAGTATGCAATTACTTTAATATGTGATCTTACTAAATATTTGGTGACAATACCAACACCTGATAAATCTGCAAGAACAATCGCAAAAGCGATATTTGAAAATTTTGTATTAACCTATGGTCCAATGAAAACGTTCATTTCGGACATGGGAACAGAGTACAAAAATTCTATACTGACGGAACTATGCACACTACTAAAAATTGAAAATATAACTTCCACGGCACATCACCATCAAACACTAGGAACAATAGAAAGAAGTCATAGAACTTTTAAGGAATATGTTCGTTCTTATATATCTGTGGACAAAACTGACTGGGACGAATGGTTAAAGTATTTCAGATACTGGTTTAATACAACACCGTCAACGGTGCATAACTACTGTCCTTAAGAGTTAGTATTTTCAAAATTACCAAACAATTTTAGGCAATTTGCTAAAATAGATATTGTGACGCCACTATATAATGTGGATAACTATGCCAAAGAGGCAAAATATAGGTTAGAACTAGCTCATAAACGCGCGCAGTTATTTTTAGATAGAAATAAAATAAAACAAAAATTAAATTACGATAAGAATATTTTAGAACATAATTTTAAAATAGGAGATTTAGTTTTACTTAGGAATAATTCAGGGCATAAATTGGAAAATCAATATAAGGGTCCGTATAAAATAAAAAAAAATAGATTTAAGAAATAATGTTACCATAGAAGATAAGAAAACAAATAAACAACAAATAGTTCATAAAAATAGACTTAAGATGTTTAATAATAACTAACATTTAATAGTATTGTTTGGCCGAACTAATATAAAATTAGAATATATGTACATCTAAATATTATAATTTTTTCTTTTCTTTAAAAAACAAAATAAAAATTATATTACACTTATACTTAGGCTAATTAAAAACTAATTGTAAAAGAATGTCCATAAAACTAACGTTATATGAACATTCTTGTAAAGGATGGAGGTGTAGCATGTGGCCAACAGTGTGTGGTATGCATTGCGATTCAATAGTAACGCAACATGCAAGCATTGACAAACTGCAAGCAAGATATTTTGTGTGTGTCGGTAATTTGACACTTGTACAGTTAATTAAGTGCAGCAGCACAATGCACTTAAATGAATCACATTTATTAACTGTATTTGTTTGATTGTAGATATAAGCTACACAAAGTATCTGTTGCTTTTAAGTATGCACTCGTTGAACTTTAAAACTGTTGAACACATGCCATACATAAATAGTTGGAAGCTAAATATGCTTACCCAACAATCTATATATATAAAATACAAAAAATGTTTGTACCCATGTTCGCTATAGACTCGGAAACTATCCAACCGATTTGACCCAAACTGGTGTCATTCAAAAGGGAATTTATAGAGGATGGTTTTAGGCTTTTAATATTTCAAGTGGGCGTAGCCCCTCCCACATAAATTGAATAACATCATATATCTTGACTATTGTGATAGCAAGAGTTTTGAAACATTGCAATAGTTCATATGTTACTAATGTGAGTAATCACGACAAAAATGGGCGTTACCGGACAAGTGGGCGCGGCAGCTCCCATATAACCCAAAAATTGAAATCGCCATATTTTGGGCATTTTTTGACCTACGCCGATGATATTTGGTACATATAGTATTGACATAATTAGGAATACGTACTAGGAGAAAAGTGAGTGGGACCACGCCCCTTTATAGGAAAATAAAAAATCGTAATATAGGCTTAACTACTGGACCGATCGTCATTAAATTTTCACAATAGGACTTTTATTTTATAACGGTGCGAAGCGCACCGGATATATCTAGTAATATATATTTCTATTCTTTTACTCTTATGTTAAGGTACCCCTAAGAATTATTCTCATAATTAGTATATAAGCCAATGTCATTTAGTTTATAATTCAATTAATAAATCAACAGTCTTAGGAGCTCCAAATGTACAAGCTCTAAGACAAAAATAAAATAAATAAAAACTATTTTATTACATGGCGATCCTGCCAGTCTTCTTCAGCGAGTGCTACTAAACTGCACCCTGAAGAAGCAAGAGCAGCCTGTCAGTTCCAAGAGTGCTGTAAAATACTTAGCACCTTGGAATGAGCAGAATAAGGAGAGGGTCCGCCTGGCCAAAAGGCACCCCAACTCTGAAGAAAATAAAGGTCCGCCTGGCCAAAAGGCATTAATAAAATAAGGAAGACAGCAACACAAAGAAAAATCAACTACAACAATATTTTTTTAAATATGTATTTTTAATATCATAACACCTTTATATTAAAAGTGGTGCACTAAAGTCGCACACTAGGGCCAGTAAGCGTTAACCGCTCGTGGCAAAAAAATTTTTTTTTTTTTTTTATTACTAAATAGCTCGTAGCTAAAATCTAAAAAAAAAAAACATTTTTATTTACAAAAACGCCAACAAAAGCATTTAAAATAGAAATATAATTAAAATGTTTCATAAATAAAAATTAAAGCTTAATAAAATAAGACAAAAAGTAACACTTCAAGAATATTTTTAATTATTTTTAAATTTTCCAAAAAAAAAAAAATTTTATAATGAGAAAAAAAATTGAAGTTAATTAAAGATAAAATAATTGTGAAATTAAATTAAATTTTAATAATTAATAATTACATTTTACTTCTTAATAATTTTAAGACAATATCTATAATATAAATAAAAATATTATTATAAAATTAAAATGGAGAAAGAACAGCTGAAAGTTGAAAAAGCAAATGCTAACGAAGTAGTTGTAGAAGATAATAGCTCCGATTTGTTTAAAATGCAAATATTCTTACTGTTAATAACTATACTTTACCTCTTACTTTATTTATAAAAAAAAAAAAAAAAAAAAGGTTAACATGCCAAAATCAAAATATAAGGCACAAATATACAGCCAAGGCTTTAATCGTCTAATGCTAAAATCTGTTATTCATCAAATAAGAATGTTAAAAATATAATGTCACCATTAATAAACATACAACCCATTTTTGTGGCAGTAAAAGATACAAAAATTTATACAATATTAAAAATCACAACCCGATCTATGGCATATGAAAAGAAAGAACAAAGTAATATCGAAAATATTCAGCATAAAATTAAAAATAATGATAAAAAGCCCAATATGACGTCAGAAGAAAACTGTTTACTAAAGGGAATCTTGACTTAGGACAAGTTTTCCCTAGGCTTGAAAAAGTGGCCGGTAAATTATATATAATGTTCATTATTGGGAATATTGACAATTAGGACAATTTTTCCCAAGGCTTGAGAAAGTAGCCGGTGAACAAATGGCAGCTAATGAGAAAATTTTAGAATTTATCGCAATTAAATAATTTGTTAATAAAAGGGCATAAAAGTAGCGCTACTACTTAATGAGGTGACCAATATAAATGATAAGAATGCTCCGGCAATTCTTGATCTAATGATGAAATACCACGATGATCCGATAGAAGGGGGACATTGTGGAATATATCGAACAATAGAAAAAATAAAGAGGTATTACTATTGGAAAAATATGATAAAAGACATAACGAAATATGTTAAATTATGTCAAAAATGCCAGAAATCAAAAGTAATACACCAAAACTGATTAGAAAAATGCTAAAGCTTTTCAAATTATTGTACACATTGAAAACTCTCAGAATAACTTAGAAAAGTCTATTGAGACACATTTTATTACTGCCATAAAATTCAAAATAGGGTTAAAGGTTGACAATATAAAAACAGCAAAAAAATAATATTTGGTCCACTAAATAATTTTTAAGTAAGAATCATTTAAAACTGTTTTATTCTTGCCTAAAAGTCTTATGAAGACGTTCAATTTAGTCAAAGGTACAGAGTGAAAAGTTATTTGATTTCCAAACTAGTTTAATAACATAAAATTTATGAATATAACATATATTTTTCTAATTAACATTTTATTATTCAAGAAAGAGACCCAAAATAAAGAAACAGTAAAACAAAATTTTAAGGTAACAATATAATAGAAGAAAATTAATCAGAAAACCCTTTATACTGGCTTTAGTTTTATTGGTCCGTATAAAATTTAGAAAATAGATTTAAGAAATAATGTTACCATAGTTGATAAGAAAACTAATAAACAACAAGTAGTTCATTAAAATAGACTTAAGATATACTTATATGGTGGGTCTACTCGTATAACATCTCTGAAAACATCGTTACGTAATATGTGCACAGCCCCTTATGTATATGAACGTGCATTGTACAATTCTATGACCTGTACATTCGCTGACATATAAATATACATACGCACATACATACATATGTACTTTTGATTTGTCCCGTTATTTTTCATTTGCTAAAGTAGTTTATTTTTTAATTTTCTTCAGTTAACAATTATTTTACTTACAATTATTTGTATAAAAAATATAATATTTTATGTGTTTTTACATATACATATGTCTATATAAATTAAAGTGAATAAATATTTTATTTTGAAATAAAAAAATTTTTTATCAGAATACTTATATGGAGTTGTCATTCTTTATAGGATTTGCTGTTATACAAAATAAGCTTATACTCCTTCTACTTGCCCACGAAGTAAGCGAGATTGTGTATAGACTGTCTATTGTTTACTCACAATGTGTGTGAAGTAGTGGGCAAAGCACTTTCTACTTGCCCCCGAAGTAAGCGAAAATGTACATATATAGAATGTCTACTGTTTACTTACAATGCGTGTGAAGTAGTGGGCAAAGCGCTTTCTACTTGCCCACAAAGTAAGCGAGATTGTGTATAGACTGTCTATTAATTGCTTACAATGTGTGTGAAACAGTAATGCGTTTATATTTATTGAATGAACACTTCACTATCCTACATTCGAAAAAGTATGCTGGGTTGTAATTGAGATGGTGTGAGTTACTGCCTTACACGTGTGCATCACATCATTGCTTCTGTAATCGAAAAAATCGCCCCTGGGAATGAACAACTTGTAAGAGTTATGCCTACCTGATTGAGAGAGCAAATACTGTATTAACGAGGGTGTAAATCATGTATTAATGAAAAGCAATAAAAATATGTAACAAGTAAGTGCTGCAGTAATTTTCGAGCCTTTTTTATTATATATTTATTTATTTTTTTATTTTAAAAAATTTTACATATTATTTACATTCATTTCAATTTAGAACGCAACGCCAATGAGGCATTTTTGAGGCAGGTTGGCAGTTATTTACACACTAAAATGCACAAATATACACCACAACAAAAAAATTAATATATAATAAAATGGGAAATTCAATTTCTATGCATACATAAATGTATAGAGAAACATATATAATTTTTTCTTTTAACATTTTGAATACATATTTATAATATACTTTAAAAATGGTGGATAAGATTAGCTAAATTATTTAAATTATTGTGTAGCAAATATGCTCAGAAAATATGGGCGGGACCATTTTTGCCCATTTTTAGATATGCTCTATTTTATTTGCAAAAATTATTGAAAAACGGACACAGGCGAAAAAGTAGGGCATCTTAATTTATTATTGTTTTAAGAACTGTTTATCAAAAAGAGTATTCTTCCATCACCGCTCTTAAGGAAGTAAATATTTAAGAGAAAGTACCATTAAAAATCAAAATAACGTGACCAAGACCCTTGCATAACTTTGAAGTTCAATAATTGGCCGCGGAAATAAAGATACGTGTCGGACTCTTTAGTTTAATAACTGTTTTTCTTTAATAAAACGTTAAAAAAACGGATTTTCTGCTTTTATTTTTTCACATGAGGTTGACATTTCTGTGGAAATAGCCATATGCTCTATTTTATTTGCAAACATTACCTAAATATAGGGTGTCTGTAAAACGGACACTGCCGAAAGAGTAGGGCATCTGATGACCATGTTGTTACTTTTTTTAATAAAAAATAAACGAACCTTTAAAACAATACCAAAAAAGTAATGATCGAACGGTAATGTTTCTGACACTTCAATTCTAAAGTGCCTTTTTTTCAAAATCACCTCTTTTTTTGGCTTTCTAAATAATTGTCGACTTTACGCAGCTCTACCAACTATAATTTTTATCCAATTTAGAAAAACCTTTTTGAATTGGGATCAGTAAGAAATTCTCTGTACGATGTATTCAGTCATTCTACAAAATTTTGTCATAAAATTTTGTACTTTGCCACGGGTTTTGGGAAAAGGCGCCACAGTGTGACGCAGCTAATTTCTCTGTCGGAGTTATTGATGATCTCATTATAGTGTATTTCTTGGTGATATCATTTTGAATTTCCGATAGAATGAAATGAAAAGTTGGAAAATAAACGATCTTTTCGCCATTCCTTCACGCACTGCCTCGTTTTTTTCTTTTCCAAAGCACTTGCATCATCTAAGCAGCTCAATATATTTAGCACATTTTTTTGTTTATCTTAATTGTAGATACTTTATTAAATATTTAGTTGATTTTTATTCAAAGTTTATAAGTTATGTGTATATATTTTTTTCAATTAGTTGTAAAACGTTAATACAACTCTTTTTATTTAATTATAATCACTTTTACATACACACATCAGATTGTTTTTATACAAAAAATCAAGAAAAGAAGAATAACCGATTACCGACAAAAAAGTCAACCCTAAACACGTGGGAAAAAATCATCGTATGAATCTGTAAAGTTTTTGGAAGCAACTTTTGAAGAGAATTAAAAATAAAACGTGATTTTTAAATCAACGTATGAATTGGGTGTTAGTGTTTTGTGAAAATGTTAAAGCATCAATAAAAGATATGGATTTACAACAGTACCAAGTCATGTATGAAAGATCTTGGCTGCAACATGAGCGTAAAGCTCCATTATCTACACTCTCATCTGGATTATTTTCCTTAAAATCTTGGCTACTTAAGTGATGAACAACGAGAAAGATATACCACAGGCTTCTCATGCAAGAAAATCTATCATTTACTCTTCTTTGGTAGTTTTCTTTTATGTTTTTCCTACAAAATATATATGTGTCGCGCAAAATAGAAAGGGACCTAATGGTAAAAACCGGTTTTGTTCAGGAGAGCCATTTTAAAGATTTAAATACGCGTATCTTTGGTGTACAAACACTCATAAAACGCGCATATCTCTGGGACGGAACACTTTTGGGGCATGGGATCGGTCTCATTCGATGCTCAAATGTTGTCCACATCAAAGAAAAAAAAAAAAAAAAGGGAAATTGATTTTTTACCCTTAGGTCCTTTTCTCTATGGGCTATCACATATGTATTTGCTATATCTTAAAAACTAAATCTGATGCATGAAAATGGTTTTTAATTTTCAGAGTCAGGATGTCAAATGTCTACATAAAAGCTAATAAACTTTCTGGAAAAAAGTTTTTGTCGTTCTGTATAAATTAATTATACAGTATAATCTATCATTTACTCTACAGAATATTTTATAAGACTAAATAGTAAGAGTAATAAATTTAACTTAGCGGCAATTCATGAAATTTTTCGGTGCACATGAACGACCGAATTTCTGAATCAGATTCTTTAATTTTATTTTATCACATTCTATTATTGTAATGATAGAAAAATAAAAATTTTGTATGAAATTATTACACATGCTACTGTTGAAATTATATAATTGTATATAGGTATATATGCTCGTACATATGCATATATATATGTTTTATATTTATAAATAAATAAATATGTACATATGTTAGCTACTCCCGGTGTGCTTCGCCATCACCATTCAATAAAACAATAGCAACATTTATAAGTATGTATTATTGATTCTCATAAACTACTTTGTAAGTTCAATATTTTACCCAATTACTTTTAATTAGTCTGGACCTTTCTAATATAATTTAAGCAAATTATAATTCTAGCAATTAAAACTGAGTTCGCTGCCCAAACGTGTTGTAAAATAAAAGCATCACTTATAATAAGTATAAATAATTGATTATTCTATCCTTATTGTGAAATTCAATTACAACTTAAGAAAACACACTTAATTTAAAGACATTTTGCTGGAAGTTGTGTTTTGTTCTTAAAGAAATACACGCCGAATTTTAAAAAAAATCAGTGCTTTCGGTGCACAGCTATGTATATTAATATTTTACTTGTATGGGGGTAGCCGTGCCCCTCGTCCATATATATATAAATGGTATATAGATATATATATTGTTTACATATTTTATTTATTCCTTTTTTCGGCTAAAGAAGAAGAATATTTGCCTTATTACAAGTCATACAGACAGACAAACAGGCATACAAACTAAATTCATTTTCATTTCATTTCATTTTCATTTTTATACAAAAAAGAAACTTAGGTTTAGTTTGTTCTGGTTGTTCAATTTCACAGTCACGCTCAGTTTTTTCGTAATTCGTGATGATTTCTTCTGCTTTTGCACTGACGACTAACAACTACTTCAACAGCTATGTATAATGTTTGAATTTCCCGGTCGTCAATAAGACAGATCCGGACTTTCAAAAAGATTGGTTTTACAGTTTGGCTCTCTGAAAGGAACTTACAAACAAGCAACGTAACAAAAAAAAACTTAAAAATCGGATTCTAGAATATACATACACACGCTCAAAGGTACACGCATAGTATGCAGATACATATGTATGTATGTATGTACATACTTACATATGTACATATTTACAAATTTTAATATCAAACATATTCTGACTGTACATCCAATGTTCGTAGGATAGAGTTAAATTTACTACATCTTTTGGAACGTTTGTAAGACATTTCAGTTATTAAAAACCACTTTCGAGGTTCCGTCAGTAACTATTGTGCTTAAGCAAATAATTTATATGTAAGAATATATGTAAATACATACATAATACATATATATATGTATGATATACATGTTCTTTTTGTTTAAGATTCTTGTATCTTTTTAAAATAAAAAATTATATGCCAAAATATATGTACATACATACTTATGTATATCAACGCACAATATAATAAGCCACTGAAACAATAATCACTTCTAACCGTAACCAAAAGATATAAAAACTGCCGACCAACTAAAGAAAATTAAAATAGCGCTATTGAAAAGAACTTACTTTCTATGAATAGAATCGAACTATTTATGTCATATCAGGTCCGATCAGTGTTGTCAGTTACGTTTTTAGCTTTCTCGCTAAATGGCTTCGTGAATATCGAAAAAATTTCCCAAACATCGCCAATTTATTTATAGTTATAAAGGCATTTTTATTTAATTATCGCAAATATACGTATTGCAAATTCAATTAATTTAGTAATTTGTCAAAACACTTAAAAATTTAATTGTGTATGACAAACAGAAAATTTTTCATAAAACAAATTAGAGTCTATGTATAAAGCTGCAATATTGAATTTAAATAGATACGTGTAAAAATAAAACAAAAAGAAATATAGATACATACATAAGTATGTATATAAAATTTATTGAAAAGTATAACAATGTAATAATATGTAGTATACGTAATTTTACTAATTAAAACTTGAACCATGAGATCAAAATTCTAGATACATATGTATATTAAAAATAAAGCCCTAACTATTGAGATAAATCTTTCGGGTTTTACATATTCAATGTTTTTGTTGTTGTTTCCATCTTTGCTGGGGTTGCTTTTGTATTGAATCTACATCTTTAACATATCTTCTGTAGGAATGTGCATCAATATACATACATATGTATGTACATATTATGTTCATAATTTATTTACATACATACATTCATAAATAGCATAACTATTTGTAAATAATTCAGAAGTTCGTATTAAATTTTGTTTCGCAATTTATAAAATTTCTGGTATTTTCTGGGAAGTTTTTCCCACAGCATTTCATAAGCACCAATTGCGAAATTAAAGTCCATAACTCTTTAAAAAATATTTGGAAATGTAGATAATTTATCCAACATTTCTTTAAAATAAACTTTTTTTATTTAATTAAAAAAAACCCTAAAATATCGCCAAGTATTTTAAATATCATCAAACATCTCGTCAATCGCAATTCTAAAATTTGCATATCCAAAAATTAATTTTTATCGCCATGTTTAACAATAAAGCTACATAACTGACAACACTGGGTATGATTATGTTGTAAATGCAGCCATAGAAGCGTTTATTATTTCTTTAAAAAAGAGAAAGTGTGTGTATAAATTCGTCAATCCGTTGGAAGGCATTTTTGAAATTTCTGAGTAAAATGAGCGAAAAAACAGTTTTTGATAATAGGTATTTATCGAAAAATGTTTTTGATGCTGAATTTATAAATGTAAACACTAACTTCTGTTTTTTAGAAGATTTACAGCCTGGTCCACGATGTCGACCGCTATCGCTCGCTTGCTTTTGTGGCGACAAACATCTGATTTGCGCCCCACTAAGAGTTTTCAGCACAACAAGTCGATTGACAATCAAAGCGAGCGATAACGTAAGCATTCTTGTACAAATTTGCGCCCCACTAAGAAATATTGTACGACAACAACTGTCAAAATCAGTCACTTGGTTTTTGGTTGTCGACTGAGAAATTAATTTGACAAAATATATAAAAAATTGGTTATTTTATAAATAATTTTAGAAATTTCAAGATGGAAAATTGATATGTAGGTATTCATGTATATAAATATGAATTTTGATAAAAATATTCTTGTGCAGCTAATAATTATTTATTACCAACAACATTTTTCAGCCTTAAAAAGGCAAATCTGAAGCAGATGCAGGTTCTAGTTGAATTTGTAATATATACACAATATCAAAAAATTATTTTGCTATAAGTTATTTTTCACAAAATTGATTTATTGAAAACATATGTTTTGTGTTTACAGTTGAAGCAAGGCATATTCAAGAGGTGAGCTGACTAGCACAGCTGACTCAGATAGCTTTAGATCAAATTTGCATACTAACTGATACAGTTTTACAGCATACACAAATAATTGTTACAGTTTGTAAAGCATTTTTAAGAAATTGTTAAATTTATTTGATTGTTTCAATAAAAAAGCGAGTATTTTATACCAACAATATACTAGTTGTTTTTTGTTTGTTGTACTTGTTATCGAAGTGTGCATACCTGGTAGTTGTGCCACGTTCAAATGGCCATATTTATCGCTCAACTAACATGGAATATTTGATGTGGCAATATAGTCATTTGACAATGATTACGTTAAACACGTAAAGCCAGACGACCGACAAGTCGATATTTAGTGGGGCGCTTAAGCGATCGATAGTGAGTGACGTGCTCGCTCGCTTAAGTTGTCGATCGACATCGTGGACCAGGCAGTTAATTTGCTTTCATGTATAAGTGAGAAATTTTTATTATTAGGCTTAAGTTCAGTTTTTATTGAATTAATGAAAATTCAAATTACTAAAGCGGGTATTACATGGTCCAACTTGATGTGTGAACATGATGTGATGAGAGAGAGTGTTTTGCTACTAGACTATGTGTGTCAAACATCATTTTCAAGCAAACACTGAATGGTGAGTTTTATGTTTATAATGGCGCGCGAAGCTACTAACTTCTCATTTTATTTAATTTTTGATGTGTAAACATCTATACCCTAGGGGGTAAAATTGATTTTCACAATACAATCACAAATTTTGGGTGAGATGTGAGATTTTGATAACACGGTGTAAGCTGTGTATGAGTGTATTAGTGTAATCATACGGACAACAAGAAGTACCGAGAAACTTAACAGCTGCGTAGAAATACACTAACACCAGCTAGTGCGCAATAATATAAACACTAGATGGCGCAATAGGAGCAACTAATTTTCACTAACATATAATTATGCTAGCGCTGTACAGTTCGAAAACCATTGCTGTAAAATAACTACATGCTCTACAATTTAGTAAACAGCTGAAAAAATGTTTCATTACTACATGTTTACACATCTCCCCTGTGATCGGATTCACATAATTTTTTTTTTATCTTGCGCCTGTAACAGCAACGCAATCTATTTATTTTTTTTTAACAACTCCAATTAATATTAATCCTCTCTAGTATATTATTGAATGAAAATTTTTGCACTCATGAATATAAAAATATTTTAGAATACAAATTTAACTATTTTTTTAAATTTTATATGGCAAAAAAAAAAAATCTCAAAAATTGCGAAATTTAAAAAATTTTTTATATTACTGATTTTAATTATATTTATAGAATTTATTTTATATATTTATAAATTATTTTAAAAATATCAAACACAAAATATTTTTGAAAACCATCCAACCAAGATGACAAACACGCAGTTTGCACTATTACACAAGTTTTATGGTATGCCATCACACCATGTTCACTCACGAAGTTGGACCATGTAATAGCCCCTTAAGAGTTTTTTTTCAATCAATTATTCGCCTTACAACTTTGTTCGAATAGTTAAAATAATAGTTTCGATCTAACGATTAAAGCTAAACAATTAATCTATTAATCGATGAGAACAACGAATAAAAAAATGCTTAAAAATTTTTTACTGACAAAAAATAAATGTTTGTTATTAACACAAAAATACATATACATATAACAAAAAAATTTAAAATAAAATAGGTTATAGTCCCAGCAAAATCTTACGTGACAAGAAAGTAGTTTAATCATGTGTTTGAATGACTATGAACTGGTTCGATTTAGGTGAAACATGCATGATTTTAACACATTGGAGATCATGTGTTTATGCACCAATTTAAATAAAAAGTAATACTTCAGAACGCATGAATTAAAGCAATGCAAAATCGATGATTTAGATACGTTTTTTCATTGGTAAAAAAACAATACTTCAGAACGCACTAAACCAATGCAAATCCCATGATTTTAATTGGTTTTTTCAGGGGTGAAATATATCACTTATTAAGAGCATCCTATAAGGAATATTGATTGATATCCAAATATGCACAAAAATGTACAGTAAAAATGCTCTGTTTGTTTATATATTGGTTTTTAATAAATTAATTCAGCGTACACATCTCTAACTACTGCAAAAATTTCTTTCACATCACTATCTTCTTTAACTGGAAAAATACAGTTATGTCTAATTTTATGTTAAGTTTGTTGTTCTGCACGTTAACAGTTTTTTGTCTCCTGAAAATTTTATTATTTTGAGTTGTGACCCTTTTGTATTTAGGGTGCGATATGTATACATAAAATAAATTTTTTATATTTATTATAATAAAATTAACAAACATATCTTTTTTTAAACGTTTTTGTGTGAACGGGAAAACTGCTTGTCATGTTTGATTTCATCACCGCCGTTTTCTCAGCAATTTCCTCTAAAATTATTTGTGCTTTTGATGTTAATATCTAAAAGAGATGCAAAATTGTAGTTAATTAAAATATTTTCCAACATGAATTACACATAAGTGTATACCTTGTAAAAAAGTTTTATTTTCCTTGGTTACTTTTGACAATGTGATAAATGATATTGAAATATACTTATAATATTAAATATATTGTTTAGAAAATGATACCATATTTTTACCTCTTAATATTTCAGTTTTCTTGTTTAAAGTTGCGATAATTTTGAGTATTTCATCCATGCTGTCGGGCTCAGAATTATAAAGCAAACCAAAAAATAAACACAAAGACAAACAATTTTATTTTAATAACAGGCGTAAAGCATCTAGCTGAAATCCGTTTCAATTTAAAAGCAATTCTTTTCTTTTCTAATTTCACTTTTCTTTTAAATGTGCTTCTACTAGCCATTTTTTTCTTACCTGTATTTTTCCGGTTTTTAATTATTTTTTTTTATATGTACATACATATGTAATTTTATTTATTTTTTGAATTGGATTTTAAAGCTTTGTCACCGCCACCGTCGTTAAGTTTTTTATAAGTGATGCTAACTTCACCATTTTTTTTTGTGTTCAGTCATATAAAGTGACGCCTTTTATACTCGCAAACACAATTTCATAAATAACACGGGCAACACTGTTTCTTACTTTTTTGTTTTATTAGCATAAAGTATTTTGCATATGAAACAATTGGTGAAATGAATGGTTTTTTCAGGAGTTCGACAATGACATTTATTATAAAATACATTCTTAAGAAGTCATAAAAAATCACTTCATTTAGAACCCATTCAATTTTATTTTGCTGGGGTTTTATTGACAAAAAAATTTATATAATTATTAATAGATAAAAATTCATATGTACATAAAAAATATCAAATGACTTTTTCTTTTAAATCAGACAATTTAGAATTTAGAAATAATCTTAAAAATAAAACTAGACTCAATTTGTTTGCTCTCAAAAAACGGTTTTCGTTTTTTGTTTTTATTAAATTAGATTTTGAAAAACATCTTTCGCTATTTGTCGAAGTGGGTGATATATTGAGAAGATCATAAAATATTTCACATATCTAATTTTTCTGTTCTTTTTTTTTTATTTTCCCAAATATACCATATCGTATAATATATCGCTGAAGTCATTTTTAATTTCTGATTTCTTAATACATACTTTGAGTAGAATTATTTAATTCGCATAAAAGATTGTTATTTTAATTACTAATAACTTCTTCTATATCATTATTTTTATCTGAATTATTGTGGTTACTTTCAACATAAAAAAATCTAATATTTACTTCATTTCGTTTTTCTAAAGTTCCATTTTTTATAGAATACGAGGGTGGATCAATAAGTCCGTGACTTTTCGAACTTCCCTCGTAGTTATATGAAATGCAACACTGTTCCCATCAAGTACCACCTGTTAAGATTACTGTAGTGAACGTAGGGAGTAGTATATTTATATCCTAGGAATTTGTTTAAAAATTTGACTACGTGGGTAGACCTAATTATAGATAAAATACTAATATAATAACACGGCTCTACAAAAAAATTTTTTTTCTTCGTCCTAAAGTTTATTTTATGATTTTCTGGTTAATTATGAACAAAAACAAAAAGAATATACCTTTTTCCGGTATAAAGTTTGCTTTTGTTTTCATCAGGACATTTTGAGCTTTGAACAACGTTAACGTTATAAAAATATCGTTCAGTCGATCTCCCAAGTACAAAAGCAAACTTTTTAATGTTATATATTTTTTTTGCGTCTAATTACCAACAAAAGAATCGAAATTTCATACTTTTAAGTTTAGGTCAAATTTTGTGTTGACCCGTGTAATTAATGCAATACCTCTTATGAAAAATTTTACAATTTTGAGAATTAAAATTTTAAAATTTATTATTAATATTTTGACAATTAGTATTTATTTTTATTATTATGTAGTTCTTTTATTTTGCCTCTTAAATCTATGACAGAGTTTACTCCCTTGGTTTCTACAATCTTATAAGGACCATGGTAAGGTGGTTGATTCATTTTTCTATTAAAGTTTTTACTAAGACCATGTATCCTATATTTAAATTTAATGCATTGAAATTTACACACTGGTCAACGCGTTTGATTTTAGATATTTCTAATAACTCTTTTGCTTTTTGTAATGAAAATTTTAACCTTGCTTTTAAATCTTTCACATACCAGTTCAAAAATTAATAACTTGTCATTAGACAAATTAGTAATCTACCAAATATCAATCCATATTGAGTGTAATGTTACAATTTTCATTTGTAGGTTGTTTTCGGAATTAAAACTCAGAAGACTTGGAAGATTTTAGTTTAACAATTTTTATTTTATTTACTTTTCATTTTTCTTTCTTATTTTATTAATTTATAACCGTCTCAGGGAGCCGCTTGTTAGGCTGGTCTTTGATCAGGTTTGTGGTTAGTTGTTACACGTTGGATGATGATTCCCGAACTGCCCACTGTTGTCAATATCAACCCACCTTTTATACCTATCGATGACCGTTGATGTTCATGGCCGCCAGCGTGGTTGTTGCCGCAATATTGCTGAGTGTGCGATTTTTAGCAATTATATGCAACCTCAGCATATAAGCGTGGAACTTCCAGCCGATTGCGGTTCTCACGATATTGCAAAGTCAGCAGTATGTATGCAGCGCATGTTTTTGCTGCTGCTGATGTTTTTGTTGGTTGGGGGAAAATGACTCATAACAACGTCAGTATGTGTATGCAGCGTATAGCATTAAACACATTCGCCACAGCAGACTACCGACTACCACCTGTCAAAATTAGAATACATGTGTGCATATGAATGATTATATTGAAGACAGCAAGGCCACACGGCAACAGGTTTTTGTCCTTGCTAATTTTGTCGTGTAGTCGAATTAAACTAATTTCTATTTTTGTTTAATTGATGTCCACAAAACCAAAACAGTGTTGACAATATAACAAAATTTGTAAAGCAAATTAGTGATTAGAAATATTTTTTATTGTAAAATAAAAAAGAAAATTTCAAAATTGAAATGTTATAAGATATATGCATCAAGAATTTTTATTAGCTTTATTGTTATATAGAATATTGACTTGAGTCAAAAATACCAAAATTGTTAAAAATTAAAAAAACTCACAAGGCTACAATTTTTTACCTAAAAATTTTTTTTTTTATTTTTATTTTTATATTATTATTACGAATAAACGTAATTATTATTCGAACTTATATTGACGTACATAGGAAAAGTAATATTATCAGGCTCAAGTTCAGGTTTATTGAATTAATGAAAATTCAAAATTCCTAAGAGTTTTTTATGTTAAAAAATATTATTATTTATATCCAGTCAGTTTTTAGCTCTCGTATTTTTTTTTCTCGTATTCTATTTCTGTTGAAAACTGGTTAAATAGTTGATATTCTTCTCAATTAGTATCCACTTTACGAAAATTGTAAAGATGGACAATTGAACGCTGATGAGAGGTGTAGCGGCCTTGAAATCAGTACTGATACGTTTTCATTAATTCAATAAAACTGAACTTGGGCCTGATAATATTACTTTTCATATGTACAAAAATTTTTTTGTAATTTTTTCGGCGCTCTCTCTTGATTCCGCAGTTACGGGTTTCAAAACTCCAATATATTATTGATCATAAGTCGTACAATATAGAACGAATATAAACGACATAGGTATCATTTCAAATGCTCTAAATTACTCATTTAATTCTTAAAATCATCTTTAAAGAAGCATAACTTACGTATTTCATCGGTGACAGATATCAAGTATACACCAAATAAAAGCATGGTAAGTTCTCTGTAAAACTGAAAAGTCAGATAAAAAAATTTTAAAATTGAATTTCACTCGCAATGGGTAAATTGTTTTAAAAAAATTGTATACCAGTATAAAGGTATTTTAGAGAAGTTTACAGTGATATCTACATTGCTTATATTCCATATTCTAGGAGTTATGGCCAATAAAAAATAAGTTTTGAACCCCTTAACTCCGGGGCCAAAAGAGATCCATGAGATAAATTTTTTTCGTTCAAAGCGAATCCATACAAAGTGATGTGAGTGGCGAATTCAATTCGCCGTATTCAATTCGCCCCAGCGAACTTTAAAAAAGTAAAAGCGCTGAATATGCACCACTGTAATATACATAAATGAATCGTTGCAACAATTCAGGATCAGTTGTTTACTGTGTATCTGTCGTTTCCAAAATAATTAAGTAGCTGGCTAAAAGGCTACAACGGTAGCTAGCAGCATTTGTGTTCGTGTGTTCGTGTAGTCTGCTGTGGCGAATGTGTTTATACCTTATGTTTCGCTGCTGCTGATATTTTTGTTGGTTGGGGGAAAACGACTCATAACATCCCTCCCCCCTTGCGGACAAGAAACATCCTGTCTGAGGATGGTGCGCTTGCTGCGTCACCAAGGAAAAGATATGATATTGCTGGTGAAATACTGAGGTTGTTATTGACGTTGTAGTTGTCATTGGCGTTGTAGTTATTCCCCCTTTCCAACGGAACTGGTCATTCCGTCCATTTATGTGTTGAGTTATCGTATATACATAGGTTTATGGTTGTGTGAGGTTGATAGATATAGGCTGCTATTGATGATTGTTGGATTCTTCATTGTTGTTGGGATTTTAATTATTGGTTGATTTTGAAACACGGGTTAATATTTTTAATCTTATAACTAACAATTTTTTCTTACGTATACTTATAATATATATATAAAAATTTCTTTTCTTACATATTGTTAAAATTTCTTATTACTCTTATTTTTAATATGTATATATTTGTTTATAGCTATTAACCATAGATTCAAGGTGTAAGTTTCTACATGAAACTATTTTGAAAAAGTTTTCTATGGTAATAATTCTTGGTTTTAAAATGTCCCCTTTTTATATTTAATTTGATACACGGGTTAATATTTTTAATCTTATAACTAACAATTTTATCTTACGTATACTTATATTATATAAAAATTTCTTTTCTTACATATTGTTAAAATTTCTTATTACTCTTATTTTTAATATGTATATATTTGTTTTTAGCTATTAACCATAGATGTAAGATGCAAGTTTCTACATGAAACTATTTTGAAAAAGTTTTCTATGGTAATAATTCTTGGTTTTAAAAAAAATGACCCCTTTTTATATTTAATAATTAAATTGAATCACTAACAAGAATGGGAGTTTCATAAACATTTTGGTTTGTTATACTCAATCAGCTACAGATTTTTATGAATTTAAAATTTTTACATATATTTGCTTATTTCGTTTTTTAATTCTAATTATTTTGATCTAAAATTTTAATTTTCAAATATTTGTTATTTGTTTGTTTAATTGTCTGTTTGTTTATTTCTGAGTTTTATAAGTTAAGTTAAGTATCATTATTTGGTTGCCTTTTTACTTTTGTATACATTTTTTTTAACTAATTATAACCAGTTGAGAAGATTTGTTTTAAAAATAGAATTTTCATATATTTTTCGACTTTAAATTCTACTAAGTAATAAATTGTATTTATGCATGATAACTTTTTTGAAGAAGCATAAGTTGTATCTTGTTTAACGTTTTTCGTAAGTTTATTTTAATTCTGTATAAATATAAATCCAATTTTTCTTAATCTATTTTAACGATTGTAAATATAATTTTTTTTTCTATTAAAAATATTCGGCAAGACAACATTTACAAGTTTTTAGAGAGATTATTAACTCTATTTTTTATGTGGCAGTTTTCTGTTAAAAAAAAAAAAATTAAGTAAGATATTTTTCTTAATAACCTTGAAATAAATTTTTTGTAAGAAACTGACATAATTATACATATAATTATAATTTCTTTGAAAAATTGTAAAATGAGTAGGAAAAAATGCCACTTCATTTTTGCATTTTACAAAATTTCAACTGATCGGAGCACTTTTTTTTATTAAAAAGTGAGTTCAGTTGCATTTGTTAGTGAAAGAAATTTAATACTTTTGTTTTTCAATGATTTGAAAGAAAAATTATTCATACGCGTATAATTATTTTCAAATCAACAGCAAACAAAAAAAATCCGAAAAGTTTTATATTACTGTTACTGTTTGCATATCCACATGCACACATATACGTACATATACAAATGCACATACATACGTACATTAAATTATGCAGTTTGATTCAGTTGTCATTGGGCGTGAAATAGTCTGGCAAAATTTTGCTGTATTTCACAGCAACTACAGTCATGCAAAAAAAAAACAACTAAATTTCTCAATTGGTCATTTTTTCTCGCTATGTTATTATTTGTGCGCTGTACCAATTGAGAACAATAGTCGGCTTCATTTGAACAATCACTTGTTTTCATGTTTGTCACATTACTTTTGAGTTCCAGTGTATCCCACACAATAAATTAGGAGAACATCAAAACTGCATCAATGCATCTTAGTTTCAAATATCTTTTATCCGTTCTTCCTACATCGCAAGCATGTGCAAACATTAAAAATTTTTGCAATTGCTTTCTGTTTCTCCTGCTGTGCAGTCATTAATTTTTTTTTATTAAAAATTTACATAGTTATGAATACTTTTTTTATTTAACTAAACTGAAGAAAAGTTTATAAAAATTGAAAGTTGTGCCAAGTACTTAAAAAAAAAACAAATTAAACGTGTGATAATATTTTTAAATATTTTTAAAGTTAATAAAAATTGAAAGTTGTGCCAAGTACTGGAGAGATACTAAAAAAAACCAATTAAACGTGTGATAATATTTTTAAATCTTTTTTAAGTTAATAAAAATTTAAAGTTGTGCCAAGCACTGAAGAGATACGAAAAAAAACAAATTAAACGTGTGATAATATTTTTAAATATTTATTTTATATAATTTATTTAGGAGAAAAAATTGTGAAGAACTCAACAAAATAATTAAACCTTTGATCAAAATAAATACAAAATCAGCACAATCAAAACCAAACTACACTCTATAGCAAGCATAAATATCACACCATAGAAGGTTATTGAAAGTTTACAAATTAAAAGAAGTGTTTCCAGATTAATTACATCGGCCTTAAGATTTCCTCCCCTTTCTTGTTAATTTAATAAATTTTTGTGTTCTTTGCTTGTTACACCTTTAGAAAATGCATTTTGTTGCATAAACCCTAGTGTTACTTTCATTAAACGATTTGAGAGATGTCTTTATATAAAATTGAAAACGAAGTATGTATTTTTAGTTGAAGTGCAAAAGTTAAGGGAGTTTTATTTAATTTAAATTGCACATAAAGTATTTTGTAAAATCTTAAGAAACTGCTCTGAAAAATTGTATCCGTTGTTCCTTGTATACTACTCTACATTTTGAAATGGCTTAAATTTTAAGAAAAGTTTATAAGAAAAGGTTTTTAAAAATACTTTAAAAAAAACGCGTTCCTCTAAATTACAATGCCCTTAAGATTTCCTCCACTTCTTGTTAATTTAAAAAAATTTTGTGTTCTTTGCTTGTTGCGGCTTCTAACTAATCTGTCTGCTAAATTTTATTTTTAGAAAAGTATCCGTTGGTGGATTAGAAGGTGATACCGGGTCAGTAGCGTTGCATCCTTTTTTCAACCTTTCCCTTTTGCTAATTATTTTGCTTCTTTCAGATCCTTTGACGCCAACCTATGAAAGTAATTGGAAATTAGAAACGAAAACGCAATTAAAGAGATATAAAAAAATTCCCTCCGGCATGTTAAGTTTCATTATTTCCTATCATAGCCCTGTATAAATATGTATTTCTCTTTTTATTTCAGCCATTGAAGACCTTAAGACCATGATAGGCATGGTTTCACAGCATTGCTTCCAGTGTCGATTTTGTGGTGTTTTTTTTTTTCTCCCCTTTTTCCTCGTCTTCCTCCATGGTATGTCCTGCTCGGTTGCTGCTGTGCCTCCATTTTTTATGTTGACCACAGTATTTCCAACGTAAACTCCAGGGGAAATCTCCTGTTTATGCACAATCACAGTTTTGTCTTTTGATACTATATTAACCGGTACTATAGTGACTGCTCGTTTTCTTAAACAGACGCCTTGTTGATGATTTGTTTTACAATCCATTTCCGTACGAAGGGTAAACGTCTTCACCCAATGTTCTTTATCAAAGATGCTCAAGGTTCTGTAATATATTAAAAACTACTGTTCACTTTTAATGCTATGTCAAGACTGTCTCTTCAACATCTTTATTTATTCTTAAGCTATGTACATACAGAAAATGTATCGAGAGTCGATACATACCTTTGCATAACGATATGCATATCGAGTCTCGATATGCAGGGATGGAAATGCCAGTAATGGCACTACACCTCCCTTTTTATAATGAAAAGTTTTTAATATATTTTTATTTTATAACTTAATTATTAAATATTATTTAAAAAGTTTTACAATTATGTTATTATATAGAAATTATAATTATTTAGAAATTATCATAATTGTATAGGAGTTATTATCTTATTTAACTAGTTTTAAAGTTTGGAGACACAGGCATTGGCCACATACTTTTGCACCTCCCTTTTTATAAAAAATATTGAAACAAGCAAAGTGATCAATCTTGCTTGCTTCGAGATTTTTCATGGTATATTTCAGAATTTACAAATTAATTAAAAATTTTGTTTATTATTTTTGTTTTGTTTGTTTGTAGAAAATTTAGTTTAATTTTTAATAATAATTGTTAATACAATGTGTTTTTTTTTTTTTTTTTATATTTTTATTTTAATATAATTTAATTTAAAATTGTATATATTAAATATGTTCATAATTTAAAAAATGGTTTATGCATGTTATTTGCATATTTGAATTGTATTTTTATTTTTCCGTACATATTGGTTAAAATAAAAGTTTTTACCTTTATTACAAATTTTGTTTTATTTCTATATGATAAAAACAAAGTCATGTTTTTTAAACATTTGTTGTGATTTTGATTTTACTATTTGTTCCGTCAATATAAGTTTCCAATGTTTTAAAAATTTCCGTTATCTTTCGAATCTCGTATTGAGTAATGTTTAAAAAAATTATTATCTGTTGGCCATTCTGCCCTATAAATTTCACATTTGTTGGCTGTAGCCTCGAAAGCAAATAGTCTAAACTATAAGTTTCGTTAACAAATTGAAATTCACTGATAGCAGTTTCTTAAATTTTATATAAGAGTCTATGCGCAATATCTTTTTTTTTGTTCTGATTTTTTGAATATTTTTGTTAAAATTTGTTGGAAAATTTATCATATACATACTTTAAACTTTGGAATATTAATGATTGGCGGAACGAAAAAAAAAATTTGTTGTAATAAAAACAATTAAACATAAAAATTCAATTGCCTTATTTTTTTTGAAAGTTCAGTAAAAAATGGTATTTAATTATTTATTTTAAGTATACATATGTATAGTATATATGTATATATATAATATATTTAATTTTAATTAATTTCTTTTTTTTTTTTTTTTACTTTTAAATCATAAATGTACGCATGTAAATATGTATGTATTTTATATCATCTTGCTGGCCTTTTGCTTCGGCCCTCGCTATTAGCTTTTATATGCTGAATAATGAAGTTAAAGTTGTGTTGATGGTGTTTGTTGTTATTTTGTTTTTGTACATCTTGTTGAACTTATGTTGTTGCTTCTGTTGTTGTTGTGTGTGTTGTATAAATTGATGTTTTTCTTCTCTATTGTTTCTCTGCTTACTTTGCTGTGTTGTATAAATGTTTTTGTTTCTTGTATTTTGCTTTTATTCCATACTTTTTTGTTGTTTTAGCGTTGTTCAATATATATGTGCGAGTATATACATACATATATGTTTTTTAAACTCCTTTTTAAAATAGAAATGATGATGTGTTGAAAGATCATATGAAGTTTCTTTATTTTCTATTGTTGGTTGTTGTTCGTTGTTTAATTTTAATTTGTGTATTGTTTTTTTTGTAGTTTTGTGGTTTTCGTTGCTGTTCATTTCATTTCGTTTTTCTTTTGTTATTAATTTTTGTTTGTTTTTTTTTCAATATTTTGTTTTTGTTTAATTAAATGACTATATTTATTTTTCTTGTTATTGTGTTCTGTTATTACATTTGGTTATGTCTACATATGTATGTACATATTTATTTATGTTTTTTTTCTTTTACATAGGTACATATGTATGTATGTACATTTGTATATATTGTATGTAGTTTTATTTTTTGTAGTTTTTTTATTTTATTTTGTCAATATATCTCTCTCCTGTAAGTTCGTAAATCGCCTTGTTTTTCTTTCGTGTGTCTCACTTTTTCACGTTTTATTTTGTTACGTAGATATTTTATATGTTGCTTATTGTTTCGTCTTCATTTAGTTAGCATTTTTTTGTAGTTTTGTTTTATTTTACTTTGTATGTTGCACTAATTATGTTTGTATATATGCATGTATGCTTGTTTGTTTGTGTTATTTCAGTTGCTAACATTATTTTATAAAAGTGTTAATTTTTGTGTTTTTATTTTGGTTTTGACAAGTTTTCATATGTTTTGTTGTGTTGTAAAATTGTTTGTCAAATTTTGTAATAAAATTTTAGTTGTTTGTTTTAATATATTTTCGTAATGATTTGTTTTCAGTTTTCTTTCTTTTTTTAGATTCTTTTTCTAATGTAGTTTTAACTGTTGATTATTATTGTTGTATTTATTTTTGTTGTTTATATTATAATTTTCAATATCATTTTTTTTCAGATTTTTGTTCTTGTTGGTGTTTTCGTTTAGTTTTATTTTTAATGTATATAATTTTTCAATTTCATTTTTTCATTTTTATTTTGTTTCAGTCAGTGTTTTATTTTCATTGCGTTCTTTTTCATTTTTCTTTTCAGTTAATTTTATCCGATTTTATTCTTGTTGCCAGGTGTTTTTTTCTGTACCTGTTTTTTCCACTTGTTATTTTCGGTTTTGTTCTCTTTTTTCAGATTTTTTCCTATTATATTATATATATGTACCTATATACATAGGTTTAATGTATAGTTTTTTTCAATTTCGGTACAATCTGTACCAAAATGTGTAACTTTTTCCTATGTTCCAATAGTTTTTTGTTTTAACTGTTATTTAAAATTTTTAATTGTTTTTTTTTTTCTCGTCGACTGTAATTTTTTATATTAATTTTTTTATCTGTATGACTTTTTTTAACTGTTTATTTTTGCCT
Organism: Lypha dubia; assembly: GCA_947311025.1. Classification (NCBI taxonomy): domain Eukaryota; kingdom Metazoa; phylum Arthropoda; class Insecta; order Diptera; family Tachinidae; genus Lypha; species Lypha dubia. Next base: position 64,976,116 of record OX371261.1, on the reverse strand, counting down.
TCTTTTTTTTAAATTATACATCTATTTTTTCTCCTCTTCCATTTTTCTTTTTTGGTGTTCATTTTTTTTAATTTTAGTTCATTTTTGTTTGTTAATTAAATTTTTTTTTATTTAATTTGCCGTCGCAAATTCAGCTGTCACGGTCGTCATGTAATATATTAAAAACTACTGTTCACTTTTAATGCTATGTCAAGACTGTCTCTTCAACATCTTCTTTATTTATTCTTAAGCTATATACATACAGAAAATGTATCGAGAGTCGATACATACCTTTGCATAACGATATGCATATCGAGTCTCGATATGCAGGGATGGAAATGCCAGTAATGGCACTACAGTTCTATCTATGGTGTTTACAATACACCTGTTCCACATATTATTTCTTCCGAGAATACCATCCCCAGGGATTTGTATTTCCCATGACACAATATGGAACTCCCACGGCAACTGTCTTTTGTCTCCTATCCTGATCTCGGTAGTGCCTAGTGTCGTAGTCCTTCCTCCGAAAGCTCCAGAAAGAATTTTAGTTTGCTTTCTGTTTTTATTGAGAAAAACCTTCATTGGCTCTCCTTTTACTATACTGAAATCTGCTCCGGTATCCACAAGTAAGACCAATCTTCCCTCCCTAGCTTCTTGGCAGGGGAGCGTAATGAAAACTGTGTCCACATTGCCCGGTGATTCAGTACCATCTTCTATATTTCGCATCATCTCTTCACTTTTTTCCTCTTCTTTTTTTTTTTTAATTTTTTATCTTTCGCAGTTTTTTCTTCTATAGTGTGCCCGTTCCCTTGATTTGCTGAGTGTACAATTGCCTCGGTTACTATCTTGGTTGGCTGCTCTGTTTCTGAGTCAGTCTCCGTATTATCTTTGTTTACCCGACACTCTCTTTTTGTTTCTTTATTCAACTTGTAATTGCATTCTTGTTTGTGCCAATCTGATCTTCTGTTAATTTCCGGAACCCCAGTTATTGGCGGTAACTGGGCCGAATTTCATTTCCCTGAGCATTTGTCCGATTAGTATTGCTGTGGGCCTCTACTGGTGTGTTAGCTAGGTCCCTGCCATTATTGCTACTTTGCACCTGTTCATAGATCCTTGTTCCCACTGCCTGAGCTTGTCTGACATTGCTTCTGCAGTCCCGTGCAAAATGTTTCTATTTCCATTGTTTCTATTTGCCCCTCTGTTCATATTTTGTCCCGTCGCTATTTGTGGGCTTCCACGGGATTCTGTGTTTGTTATCCCCCTATTGTTTTCTGCCGTCCTTCTATCCAATTGATTTTGGTTGGGTTTGTTTCTTCTTGGCTCGCAGAAAGGGGTTTCCTTGTGACCATTTATCCTTCACAATCGGCAGTATAAGGAGCCTAATCTCTTTCTGCAGTTTTCCAAATCATTCCCCCTGTTTCCACAGAACTTACAGCTCACGATATTCCTGCACAGTGGCCCCACTTCATGGCCGTATTTTCCACAGCTCATAAAGTATGGTGTGTTTAGCCGCTTTTTGCATTCATGCCCCATCCTGCTGCAAAAACTACAGGGGACTTCAGAATCTATTACGTTGATACCGTGTGTTGGTTCACCAAACAATTCCTCTGCATTTTCAACGATCTCTATCCAGTTTGTGAGCTCTTCCTCTTCTTGACCAACAAATCGAGCTTCAAGAGCATGGTCTTTTAAACCCTTTATAAAGCTCCTTACTGCTACACGTTTGAAGTCTTTCAGCATGGTTTCCCGGCCAGGTCCCACCGGCCATTCGTTTTCTATTGTTGTTTTTGCCTCACTCAATAGGTTATCTAGGCGTTCTGCAAATTTCCATGCTGACTCTCTGATGCTCTGTTTGCAACCCAATATTAGCTCCCTTATTTTATCTAAGCTCTTGCTTTTTAGATAATATTTCTTGAGCGCGTTACATAACGCGTTACGGAACTGAAATTCATCTGGGAAATTCTTGTATAGGCGCCCCCTAGGCGTCTCAATTGCAGGCACTGTATTACATCCTGTGTTAGGACGTTATTTGCACCTGTGAGTACTTCTCTTTCTACCATCTTGCATCCTTGTATGTACCTGAATACTTCTGATGATAAGTGAGGCCCATCGGTCCCGAAGAATGATGGGACTGTGTTGTTTATGATCTTAATAATCTCGGATAGCGAAGTCATTCTGATCGTTCCGTTTTCCGCTCTCTCAATAGTATGGTTTTGCCGGGGTGATGGTGATCGTCTTTCCAAAATTTCTTGGGCCACTGGGATCAATCTATTAAATTCCTCCGTTATTCTGCTGTCAACTCCTTCGGTTTCTTCCAATTCACCGAATCTCTGCGTGTATTCGCTTAACTCCTATAATTTTCTGGATTTTGTTTCCGCGGAGTACCCCCTGCTACCCGCTTTACTTGCGTTGTGTATAAGGTTTTTACTTTTTCCAACATCGTCAAAGCAGGTGTTTCTTTATCGTGTGATATGACTATTGTTGGTAGTCCTGCTTCGTTTAGTTCTTCGTGCAGTGAACTAGCTCTGTAAATTTTGTCCAACTCTCTTCTTGCGTTTTCCAATGCTGTTTGTAGCCTTTGGATAGTGTCGTCTTGTGTCTCTATCAACTGCTGTTGTTTCAATTGTTTTTTTAAATTTTCCTCACTAAGTCCTTTCCCTTTAGATTGTTTCTCTAATTCCGTATTTTCCTTTACTACGTCCTCTAATAAAGTATCTGTATATTCTATTTGTCCTCTTAGCTTTTCGCAATGGCCCCTTAGAAATGTTTTTGTTTCTTCTAGCTCTTCGATCCTCTTTACAAACTCCTGTGATCTATCTTTACTTAAATCACTTATTATTGTACGACATAGCTCACTTCTTCTAATTTTGTCAGTCTTTGATATCTTATTGTTTCCCTATGGTTGTCCATGAATGTTTTGTCTGCTTCTAAACCCTTAAGTTCTGTCCACGCAAGAACTTGTAGACTGTCCACTGAATAATTGTACTTGTCGATTCGTTCTATTAATTCATCTGTCTGCGTCTGTGAGTTGTCCATTAAAACTAGATTTTACTCTCCCATTTTCCGCTGGTTATCATCTTGCTAGTGGGCTGTGGTTTATCCCAAAATGTTATGAGTAGAAGGTTACGGTTTTAATTCTGACAAAATGTTACGTTTTTATTCCGACAAAATGTTACGTTTTTATTCCAAAGTGTTACGGCCTTAATTCCGACTTGTACGTTCGTAACTGCGCCAAATTTTCACAATCAAATAAAATTTCCCTTTTTTTATTGGTCTGTTGGACTGCTTAGTCCTGCACAAAAATACGACAACCCAAAGGTTGCTAGAATTTAGGCGTTATTAAATTGTCGGCAATTGCGCAGTTCTACACCATCCAATTTAGGATTCAACAATACAAAGGTTGCTAGAATTTAGGCGTTATTGTATTGTTGTTTTTTTTTTTACACTGGACAGTTTTTTCTCGAACAAGATCAACACAAGGAAAATTAAAATATTTGACGTAATTATTAACACGGCCACAGCCTGCGCCAAAATGTTACAATTTTCATTTGTAGGTTGTTTTCGGAATTAAAACTCATAAGACTTGGAAGATTTTAGTTTAACAATTTTTATTTTATTTACTTTTCATTTTTCTTTCTTAGTTTATTAATTTATAACCGTCTCAGGGAGCCGCTTGTTAGGCTGGTCTTTGATCAGGTGTGTGGTTAGATGTTACACGTTGGATGATGATTGCCGAATTACCCACTGTTGTCAATATCAACCCACCTTTTAAACCTATCGATGACCTTTGATGTTCGCTGCCGCCAGCGTGGTTGTTCCCGCAATATTGCTGAGTGTGCGATTTTTAGCAATTATATGCAACCTCAGCATAAAAGCGTGGAACTTCCAGCCGATTGCGGTTCTCACGATATTGCAAAGTTAGCATAATGTATGCAGCGCATGTTTTTGCTGCTGCTGATGTTTTTGTTGGTTGGGGGAAAACGACTCATAACAACTAGAGCCTTTGCAATAGTCTTAGCATATTGCGTTTCAATGGGGCATGCTATGATGTATTTAGTTAAATCGCACTGTATAGTTAGTACGTATCTATAGTTATTCGAAAATCTAAGAGGGCCTACCGTATCTATTGACACAGTTTCAAAACTTGTCCCTGGGGTATCTGTTACAGTTCACTTCTCTTTAGTGTGCTTTGTCTGCTAATTGATTTTGCACTCTTTACTATTTAATACATGTTGTTTAATCATCCTATTCATATTCTCCCATATATATTTTTGTTTAAGCTTTAACGTTGTTTTTCTAACACCTAAGTGTCCTCCTATCGTTGAATTATAATACTCACTAATAAGACTATTCTGTACTTCTCTATCTGGTATTCTTACTGGTTTTTTATATATAAGAATTTTCAAAATTGATTTACTTTGACCTCTTACTTCTTTAAATATTTTTTTAAATTGTTCTTTATAAACTTAAAAATTTCATCGTTAGCATTAAATGCTAGTTCTTTCACGTTCCTTAATAGCATTATGATAATAGGTTCTCCGAATCGTGTATTACTACTTGTATTAATTTACTTTTTTTTATTATTTCAAATCTCAGTTTCTTCATTGCTTTAATATCAGAGATTGAAGTGCATTCCCAAATAAAATCTTGATCAGCCTCTTTACTAGAAGTATTAACTCTATGCTCCATATCTTTTCGCGCGTTTAATTTACTCTTCATATTTATAGTTACAACTAGTATGTTGTAGTGCCATCCCTGGCACTTACATGTAAATCGATGTTATCGAGACTCGTATAAATGAATATAAGTATATAGAGAATAATATAGAGCAATAAAGAACACTCTTCACTTAATAGCCAACATAAACAGTTCATTTGTTTAAATACGGAACTCTTTACATACTAATCGATAAGCAGTAAGTACTTCTTTTCATTACATGGCGACCGTGAAGAAATTTTCCAAAAATGATAAATGGAAATGGAGGAAGAAAAAAGTGTAATTAAAAACAATTAATATAATAAAAATACACACGCAAAAATATAAAGAACAACTTAATTAAACAAAAAAAAAAAAACAACATCAAATACATACGTACATACATACATAGTTGTCTAAATATAAAAATCAAACTTACTTTAATAATTTTAAAATAAATATATTAAATTTAAATCAAGCCACAAAAATATAAAGAAAAATATACATAGCTACATACATATGTACTTCTATATATATAAACAAGTGCTAATACTATTTCAGCAGTGAGCAGTTTTTATTTCAACGCTTTTTTCCATCATTACAACAACAACAAAAAATATATAACTATTATATAAATACAACGTAAAACAAACAACAAACAACATTTAACAAATAATTCCAAATAGCTACACTCAAAACTTTACACATTCGAAAAACCTAAAAACTCATAAGAGAAATACCAGTTAAAAATAATCGAAAAAAAAAAACATAAAAAGAACATTCGAAGAACATAATCATCTAAAAATCAACAAGTGTGTTATTACATAGTTCCCGGTGCAAGTTTAAAAGTTCTACATGGCGACCGTGATAAAAGAAAAAAAATACCAAAAAAAAATCATCTTGGTATATGAAATAAACTTATATACATATGTATGTATGTAGTAACATACATTATAAATTAAAAATGGAACATAACACTGAAAAACAAAATTTATAAACAATCAAAAAAAAAACTAAATTTTAAAGACATGAAAAAAAGGGGAAAAACCAGAAGAATATTAAAATTAATAAACGCAGATAAATATATTAAAAACAAAATCAAATAAAGTATTCATATATTTCGTGGTGCAAGGAAACAAAATTGAGCTGCAGTGAAAAATGTGGAATATAAAAAAAAAAGAAATCAAACATTTATATACATATGTATGTACATATGTACATACGAGTATGTACATATATCACAACGTGGACAACAAAAAAAAACAATCAATCAAAAACCAGTTACTGAAATAAAATTTTATGAAAAAACTGTAAATTTAAAAACGGTGCAAACGAAACTCTACTTATAATATTAAAATATATATATACATACATACATAAATAAAATAAGTTACGAAGTGAAGATCAATTAAAAAACAAGCTGCATAATAAAAATATGAAAAAAAAGAAACACAAAAATAAAAGACAAAGAGACAATTTCATGCTACGTGCAGACTGTTACTAGCAGCAAAGCCAAAAACAAAACACTGAAAATGAAACAAAATGACAAATAAATGAAATAAAATAAAATAGAAATGAATAATAAAATATACAGTAAAGAGAATCAAAATCAAAAAAAAACTATACAATAAAAAGAAACACTAAATGATAAAATAAAACATATTATAAAGAAACATGAAATTAGCCATACTTATAACCTAAAAACAATACGAAACATGCAATCTAAATAAGATAATTCGTTACAATAAATTTTGATCGCTGAATTTCCAAAGAGGCAACATCTACAATTAAAGACAAAAACTACAATACTACAAAAAAAAACCTTTATTCGAAAATCTAAGAGGGCCTACCGTATCTATTGACACAGTTTCAAAACTTGTCCCTGGGGTATCTGTTACAGTTCACTTCTCTTTAGTGTGCTTCGTCTGCTTATTGATTTTGCACTCTTTATTATTTAATACATGTTGTTTAATCATCCTATTCATATTCTCCCATATATATTTTTGTTTAAGCTTTAACGTTATTTTTCTAACACCTAAGTGTCCTCCTATCGTTGAATTATGATACTCACTAATAAGACTATTCTGTACTTCTCTATCTGGTATTCTTACTGGTTTTTTATATATAAGAATTTTCAAAATTGATTTACTTTGACCTCTTACTTCTTTAAATATTTTTTTAAATTGTTCTTTATAAACTTAAAAATTTCATCGTTAGCATTAAATGCTAGTTCTTTCACGTTCCTTAATAGCATTATGATAATAGGTTCTCCGAATCGTGTATTACTACTTGTATTAATTTACTTTTTTTTATTATTTCAAATCTCAGTTTCTTCATTGCTTTAATATCAGAGATTGAAGTGCATTCCCAAATAAAATCTTGATCAGCCTCTTTACTAGAAGTATTAACTCTATGCTCCATATCTTTTCGCGCGTTTAATTTACTCTTCATATTTATAGTTACAACTAGTATGTTGTAGTGCCATCCCTGGCACTTACATGTAAATCGATGTTATCGAGACTCGTATAAATGAATATAAGTATATAGAGAATAATATAGAGCAATAAAGAACACTCTTCACTTAATAGCCAACATAAACAGTTCATTTGTTTAAATACGGAACTCTTTACATACTAATCGATAAGCAGTAAGTACTTCTTTTCATTACATGGCGACCGTGAAGAAATTTTCCAAAAATGATAAATGGAAATGGAGGAAGAAAAAAGTGTAATTAAAAACAATTAATATAATAAAAATACACACGCAAAAATATAAAGAACAACTTAATTAAACAAAAAAAAAAAAACAACATCAAATACATACGTACATACATACATAGTTGTCTAAATATAAAAATCAAACTTACTTTAATAATTTTAAAATAAATATATTAAATTTAAATCAAGCCACAAAAATATAAAGAAAAATATACATAGCTACATACATATGTACTTCTATATATATAAACAAGTGCTAATACTATTTCAGCAGTGAGCAGTTTTTATTTCAACGCTTTTTTCCATCATTACAACAACAACAAAAAATATATAACTATTATATAAATACAACGTAAAACAAACAACAAACAACATTTAACAAATAATTCCAAATAGCTACACTCAAAACTTTACACATTCGAAAAACCTAAAAACTCATAAGAGAAATACCAGTTAAAAATAATCGAAAAAAAAAAACATAAAAAGAACATTCGAAGAACATAATCATCTAAAAATCAACAAGTGTGTTATTACATAGTTCCCGGTGCAAGTTTAAAAGTTCTACATGGCGACCGTGATAAAAGAAAAAAAATACCAAAAAAAAATCATCTTGGTATATGAAATAAACTTATATACATATGTATGTATGTAGTAACATACATTATAAATTAAAAATGGAACATAACACTGAAAAACAAAATTTATAAACAATCAAAAAAAAAACTAAATTTTAAAGACATGAAAAAAAGGGGAAAAACCAGAAGAATATTAAAATTAATAAACGCAGATAAATATATTAAAAACAAAATCAAATAAAGTATTCATATATTTCGTGGTGCAAGGAAACAAAATTGAGCTGCAGTGAAAAATGTGGAATATAAAAAAAAAAGAAATCAAACATTTATATACATATGTATGTACATATGTACATACGAGTATGTACATATATCACAACGTGGACAACAAAAAAAAACAATCAATCAAAAACCAGTTACTGAAATAAAATTTTATGAAAAAACTGTAAATTTAAAAACGGTGCAAACGAAACTCTACTTATAATATTAAAATATATATATACATACATACATAAATAAAATAAGTTACGAAGTGAAGATCAATTAAAAAACAAGCTGCATAATAAAAATATGAAAAAAAAGAAACACAAAAATAAAAGACAAAGAGACAATTTCATGCTACGTGCAGACTGTTACTAGCAGCAAAGCCAAAAACAAAACACTGAAAATGAAACAAAATGACAAATAAATGAAATAAAATAAAATAGAAATGAATAATAAAATATACAGTAAAGAGAATCAAAATCAAAAAAAAACTATACAATAAAAAGAAACACTAAATGATAAAATAAAACATATTATAAAGAAACATGAAATTAGCCATACTTATAACCTAAAAACAATACGAAACATGCAATCTAAATAAGATAATTCGTTACAATAAATTTTGATCGCTGAATTTCCAAAGAGGCAACATCTACAATTAAAGACAAAAACTACAATACTACAAAAAAAAACCTTTATTCGAAAATCTAAGAGGGCCTACCGTATCTATTGACACAGTTTCAAAACTTGTCCCTGGGGTATCTGTTACAGTTCACTTCTCTTTAGTGTGCTTCGTCTGCTTATTGATTTTGCACTCTTTATTATTTAATACATGTTGTTTAATCATCCTATTCATATTCTCCCATATATATTTTTGTTTAAGCTTTAACGTTATTTTTCTAACACCTAAGTGTCCTCCTATCGTTGAATTATGATACTCACTAATAAGACTATTCTGTACTTCTCTATCTGGTATTCTTACTGGTTTTTTATATATAAGAATTTTCAAAATTGATTTACTTTGACCTCTTACTTCTTAAAATATTTTTTTAAACTGTTCTTTATAAACTTAAAAATTTCATCGTTAGCATTAAATGCTAGTTCTTTCACGTTCCTTAATAGCATTTTTGATAATAGGTTCTCCGAATCGTGTATTACTACTTTTATTAATTTACTTTTTTTTATTATTTCAAATCTAAGTTTCTTCATCGCTTTAATATCAGAGATTGAAGTGCATTCCCAAATAAAATCTTGATCAGCCTCTTTAGTAGAAGTATAAACTCTATGCTCCATATCTTTTCGCGCGTTTAATTTACTCTTCATATATATAGTTACAACTAGTATGTTGTAGTGCCATCCCTGGCACTTACATGTAAATCGATATTATCGAGACTCGTATAAATGAATATAAGTATATAGAGAATAATATAGAACAGGGATCCCCACACACATACATTCACATTTATGTTTGTGTTGGTTGTTTGATTTTGAGCGTAATTTATTTTTCTCTCATTACATTAGGGTTGCCAGGACATATTTGGTGCTGTCCCCGAACATATTAAAAAAAAATTAACACAAATCGCCACATGTGATATAAATATATTAAAAATACCATTTAATTTGTTATTTTATTTTGTACTCAAATAAAGACTTTCTTAGATTTTACGTTATTGGCTAATATAACAGAATTCAACCATCAGCTGCAAGATAGGAAAAACAAATTTAACTATTTTTCACGTTTCTTCAATACAAAATAAATATTCATGTGTTAATAACGTAACTAAGATTAGTTAGTTGACGAGATTAATATGAACTTCAAAAACTTTCAATAACAAAATTATTGAATATATATTTTTGAAAGTTTACTAATACACCTCAGAAGAAGAAGTAACAAAAATACCGAATGATTTCGCTTTACCACTTGCGTTACGAGAAAAAATGAAGTTTATAAAATTTGATCAAAGTTTTGCATTACGTCATCAATATTTATTTTATATGGACAACATTTTATTCTGACAAGATTTTCGACATGTTCATCAGTAAGTCTGTTTCTTGTTTTGCTTTTAATTAATGACATAAGCGATAATGCCTTTCTATGAAAAATTTATATTCACGCACCACAGTGCGTTGGCACACTAAGCACTCAGCTTTACCGAAGTAATTTTCGGCAAATAAAAAAGCATTCTCCCATTCTATATTAAACATTTTATTCAGTGTTGTCTAGTAACAAGCTACTACACAACCTGCTCATAGGAATTATATAAAATCTTAATGGCAACCCTGGAAAAAGAAACAAGCGACTACACAACTTGCTCGCATGAATGATCCAACAAGACTAAATGATTTTATTAAATAAAAATACAAATTATCTTCTCATGCTCTCTTCATTAGTAAGAGAGCATTCGCACATGTGCGGTGTTTTGCAGATCTCTGATATGGAACAATAAAGAACACTCTTTACTTAACAGCCAACATAAACAGTTCATTTGTTTAAATACGGAACTCTTTACATACCAATCGATAACCAGTAAGTACTTCTTTTCATTACAATGTCTTTACGTGTATGTTCACTTTCGGTAGGGATTAATGTTTTCAACGATTCGCTATTTATAATGCGTCGGCATTGGTGTTCATTTTACATTTTTAATTTTTTTTTTTTTTTTAATTAGGACCAGCACTCAGGGGATGACCCCTACGTATGCAAAGCATTGAGCCGGAACTAGGAAAATAGGTTTTGGGAAGGAGGATAAAGGGAGTAGTGTTTGTGGACATTCGATTTGAACTCTGACACACTGAAAGTGGCAGGAAAGACCTCTGCGGGGAGTTTATTCCACATACGAACAGTACGGCCAAAGTACGAATTTTCTCTGTAATGCGTGGTGCGGTTCACTGACATATCGACCACAAAGGGATGCGCTCCTGATGAAGAGCGTGTTATACGTGAAAAGTGGCGGGTTTCAGGAACAAGTTCCCTGATTTCATCAGAGCACACTCCGTTGTAGTAGCGATAGAACAGCGAAACACACCCAACATTGCGTCGATGCTCCAATGAGTCAATAGAGTTGGCTACCCTACTGTCACCGATGAGCTTCTTCGCCCTATCCTGTACGCGGTCGAGTAACTTCAAAATAGATTTTGAAGCACCGGCCCATACAAGAGAGTTGTATTCCATTTTCGGTCGGATAAAGGTGGTTTTATACGATATTGCGAAATCGTAGTCACATAAATCCAATCTTATTCTAGTCATCTTTGACGACGGCTTTCTGTGAGAAAATAACGATACTAATGGTCTATGGTCAGTGATTACGTAAAACTTTTTACCGTAGAGGTATGGCCGGAAAAAATTTATTGCCCAATGTATGGCTAACAATTCTTTTTCTATAACAGTTTTATTTATATCACGTTTATTTAACGATTTGCTCGCATATGATATTGGTAAATCTGACCCAATTTCACCTTGCGATAATACTGCTCCTAGTGCAAAATTGGATTGTTAATATTGTTAATAATTGTTAATATAAAAGGTTTCCTGAAATCGGGATACTGGGGTTTTGATGGGTTAATTCATTTTGATTTTAATGTCTCAAACGACCTTTGACAGTTTTCATCCCACTTAAAAATTCTATCTTTTTTTTAATAAAGTGTTCAAATCTTTAGCTACCTCTGCAAAATTTTTAACAAAACGCCTGCAGTAATTACAGAATGCCACAAAACGTCTGACTTCATCAACATTCTTAGGATCAGGATAATTTTTTATTACATCATGCTTTGCAGGGTCTGTACATATCCCCTTATCAGTTATCAGGTGACCTAGATAGACTACTTCTGTTGTTAAGAAACATCATTTATTTGTATTCAGTTTTAAATTGTATTTTCTCAACTTTTACTAAATTATCATGATGGTGTTGTATACTACAACCAAACATAATTACGTCATTGCCATATAAAAATGCTTCGGCATCTAATCCACTCAATGCAATTGTGACCATCCTCTGAAAACTATTAGACGATATTTTCAATCCAAAGGGTAAACGAGTAAGTTGAAAATGACCATTCCAAGTAGAAAACGATGTTAATGGTCTAGAATCTTTATCTAAACTGATCTGGTGGAAGGAACTGGTCATGTCTAGAGTAGAAAAATATATAGCCCTACCTAGCTTGTCTAATACGTCTTCAATTCTTATGATTTTTTCATTTATCTTTCGGAAATCAACTACTAATCTCCACTTCTTCGTGTCATCTGCTGATTTTTTTTGTATCACTAACAATGGAGTTGTACGTACCCACCGACGATTCAATGACATCATCTTCTAACAAATTAGTTACTTGTTAGTTTATTTCGCTCGTTTGTGACTCAGCGAGCCTATATGGTTTTTATTCAATTTTTGAACTATAAAAATTATTAACAGTTAACTTGTCACCATCAATGTGGAAAATATCATTATAGTTTACAATTATGTCTTTCAACGGATCTATAGATTCTATTTTTAAATCTTGCAAAACTTTCTGCACTCGCTCTTTGTCTTTATTATATATTCTCTTGCAACTACATACCTTGTAGTTTACCAATGCTTTAGTTTCTAATTTTAAATTATTCAAAACTACATATTTGTCAGTAGTATTTAATAATTTCACGTGTTGTATTCCCACGGCTTGTATAACACTATTTCCTAGGAAAATTCCAAAAATTTTAAACAATGCTTAGCTCATCGGTACGTATATTAATTGGTGCTATTACTTTTGAGCGTGCTGGTATACATATTTCAGTTTTACAAACGCGTTTAGGGGTTATCGGTAGAATAACTTCTTCATTGTCTATATTGAAAGACGTTGTATAATATTCGAAATCAATTTTACATCCATACTTTTCTAAAATATACCTACCAATAATTCCATTAGTATTAATTGGAAAATTATCTTCAACTGTGTGAAATTTGTGTGTTATACGTTTGTTATCTAATTTTAGATTTAAGCCTGCAGTACCGAGACTTTCAATGGTACCTGCAGTAATACCACTCAGTGGTACTCAGTGAGCCCTTATTAATGGAACATTTTCACCCTTCCAGATAACAAACTCTGTTATCTGAGTTTATTAGTTTCCCTGATTATGTCTGTTGTTACCAAAGCTGTTAGAGTAGCCGTTTCTATTGTTATTATTAAATGCATTGGTGTTATTATTACCTCTTGCTGCACCACTTCTATTTGCGTCATTGTTATTATTTCTATATCTATAAGAGTTATTGTTACTATTGCCATTTCCGTATCCCTTGCGATTGTAATAGTTTGCATTATCATTATTAAAACCATTATTACGATATTGTTATTTCCATTATTATTTTGATTAGAGTACCAATGATTTCTGTACACTGTGTAATTTCTGTTAGTTCTTTGTGAGTTATTAACACGTTCATTTTGATTCTAAAAATACTATTATTATTATTTGTGACCGGTGATATGTAAACCTCCATTACGAGCGTCAAATGGTGTCTGGGCAAGAACTGATGATGAAAAAGGTGATCTTTTTGTTAAACACTTGGAAAAAGTAATTACTCCAAATATTTCTGTTGATATTGTTGAACTGTCTCGGTGTTAATTTTTGTAGGCGGGCATGATTACCTGCGCAATGTAAAGATGACGTGAACACATTTCCGCTCGTTAAATTTTATACGCCATTGCTTGAGCCATTTTTCCAATTTGGATATATACCCTTGTCAGTTGCGGGAAGCTTCTACAGGACTTTAATGAACGCTTAGAAAAGCTGTATCATCAGCAAATGTTGATGTGTGAATGTTACTGCTTAACGGTAAGTCAATGGCATATATCTGCCTGCACGCCATAACGAATTATCTGTTTGTGGTGTTGCATCGAGTTCTTTACAGCGAAGATGTTTTTTGTGTTTGTAAAAGTTTCCTGAGCTGTTTGGAACATTCCTTAAGTCTTAATTTTAGCTGAGACGATCTGTAGCGTTGCCATTCTCGTCGAGCTCTCCGTTTTTCAGTCAATAGCCTTTCTATATCTACAGAAAAAATATTGCTTAATCTCACTTGTTGATTTGTTTTATTTGAAGTAGCATTAAAAGCTTGTTTAACGTGCGATTCAAACAACCTGAGGGAATCGTCTATGTCAGAAGGTGTTCTTAGTGGCATTCTTTCCGAACAATGAGCACTCAGATATTTTCTGTATTTCAGCCAGTTAGTACGTGCAGAAGTCATCGTTAACTCACATGTTTGCGTTACAGTTGTGTGTGAGTAAATAGTGACAATTGTAGGCGAGTGATCTGAAGATAAATCCAAAGATGCTTCAACTTCAACCATTTCGCTGGGTACACCTTTTGCTTTTCCAAAGTCAATAACATCAGGAATTTTTTTGTCGATCTGTTGGCCAATATGTTGGCTGACTACTTGACACTACATTCAAACCCATTTTAGAAACGACGTCAAACAAAACTCGTCCATTAGGAGTGATTAAACGTGAACCCCAAAATGTGTGTTTAGTATTGTAGTCGCCAGCTGCTAGAAAACGTGGGCCCAGTAATTTATAAAAAGCCGTATATTGACTCTCGGTAATTGAAAATCTGGGGGCGAATAGACAGATGATGTTACAAGTTTTTGAGAGTAATTTTCAATGCAGATGTTCGCTGTTTGAAGATAAACTTCACAAAAATCATTCAACAGGTAGAGTTTTATCGCGTTTTTATTAGAATTCCCGAGCCACCACAAGCTCTACCTCAAGGATCCTTTGTGTCGTAAAAATTATATTAACTAATTCTGAAATAGCTTCGAGACGTCAAATGAGTTTCTGAGATAAGCATTACATCGATTTCATTATCCAGAAGAAATCTATCTGTATATATGTATCTATATCTATTTCGTTTTTATGTTGGCAGATAACGTTTGCGTTCCAAAAACATATTTTTGAGTTCATGGATTGTTTACAACAGCCTGTAACAAGGTAGACATTTACGGTTTTTTGCGCCGTTTAGTCGCGTTAGACTTGAGGTAATTGTGGGTAGTTAAAAGGGGGTTTAGGCTGAGCGGAAGTAGCATTAGTTTTTTTATTTGTTGAATTCTAAAAAACGAGTAAACGGGGCAGCCCCTATACTTGGCAATGTGATTTTCGCCGCAATTGCCACATTTTTTCGCCTTGGGATCACCTTTTATTTTATCACAGTTAGCGGTACTATGTAACTCACAACATACATCGCAGACTGGAGGTAACTTGCAATAAGTCTTCGTGTGCCAAAATTCTTGGCAGTTCAGGCATTCTTTTATGTGGAAGCTCAACGGTAACTCTTCGATGCAACAAGTACTTTGTGCGATTCATTTTGTTTTATTTTTAAGTCACCTGGCTATAGCTCGACTCTAAAAATAGGTTGGGGGATTTTTTTCCCTATTTTTAATGTTTGAAACATATTTTATTTTAAAGCCACTATTTTCAAGGCCTGATTTAACCTCTTCAGGATCAACACTATAGTCTATACCTTTTATAACGACTGTTAGGCCTTTAGCACTCCTTAGTTGGCATGTGTAAAATTGTTTATTTTTTGACTCGAAATCAGAAACAATTATTCGGTAATGATTTTCTTGGGATACCTGAATTTTTGTTTCGTTGATTTTGCCGCGCTTCATTGGAGTTACATAGAACTCATTTTCTCCAATTAATGATATAAGGCTTTTTACCTGAAAGTTACGAGTTCTGTTCCCGTAAGTGTATCGGTGTTTGTTTACTCGAACTTGTAGTAGTTGTGTCTTCATCACCTTGTTCAGTTAAAATGTCGAAACGATTTTCGGTATTTTTAACATTTTTTCCATCTTTAGGAACTTTTGCCGTTGACGCAATTTGACACGTCAATTTCCCCCTTTTAACACGGTTATGTATCTATCCATACCTGTTTGAATTTTATTAATACTTATTTCACTCACTGGATCAACAATTTTGTTCACGTTTTTCACCTTCTTATTATTTGTTTGTTTGTTTGTACAGCTAAGCTGACAAGTTTGCTAATGGGTGCAATTGTTGTTGTGTCTTGATCACTATTTAACATGTTTAGAGAGCATGATCGCGCACGAGTAGTTGTGTTTAGTGTAGAATTCAGGTTTGTGTTTAATTCTTTTTTTTTATTGTCGTCATCAGCAAAAAAATTTAAATAAGCATTTCTACTGCTTGAAGGTTTATTGTTGTTGTTGTTGTTGTCAGAAGATAAACTCATTTAGAATTCTCTTTTTTTCTGTTCACTATAGGAGTTTGTGTATGCAAATATTTATGTATATTACACGCAAGTAAAAAATTAAATAAAACCAGTAGAATAACTGTTTAATCAATGTTTTGTTTCTGTTTCTGTTTTTTTCTTCTTTTTTTTGGAATTCTAACTTTCAATAATTTTTAATGTTCAGTTGGGGCTACTTGCCACTAAGACGCTCTGGTATTCTATATTAACACCTTTTGTGAATACATTTAAAGCCATGTTTTCGCTCATCTTATAAATCGCATTTTTAGTCTTTAGCGTTGGATTTTCTATTGCTTTTATTTCAAAACTACTTAATTGTTCTGATAGTAATGCAACTTTTTCTCTGTAGGCTAAAATACTCATATTTCCTTGCTTAATTGTACCTAACTCATTTAAGACTTGTTGCAAAGTTCTAGGGTTTGGGTACGTATCAATGTATATTCTGTCTTTACTCTTTTTTATATATCTCTCTAACTTCTCTAATTCGCTATAATATTCTTTAAAAATATAATACTTATTATTTATATTTTTTTATAACTTATAAAAAATGGCTGGCAGTACCTAACTGAATAAAATGCAGTGCCCTCTATTTGTGAAAAAAAATTTTGTTTGTTTGTTTGTTTTTATCTATATGGTAGCGCTTTTATACAGTCAGCTGCTGGCTGTCATTTCATTCTAATTTTCTTCTTCTCGTTTAGTTTTATTTTTACTTTTAATTCTATTTATTATTGTTTTATTTCATATTTCAATATTTAAAATTCTTCCTTTTATTGGTATTTAAATTTTATAAGTGAAGAATAAATATAATAAGAATTTCTATTGTTTTGTTTTTGAATTATATAAAAAAAAAAAACTTTTCTTTTATATCAATAAAATGAAGATAAGTATAAAATTTAGTGTGTAATGTATGCTTTTAATTCATTTTGTTTGTGACATTAATATTTCTTTAAAGTGAGACGAAATTAGATGTGGCAAAATATGTGCAGCATCATTTTGCTGCTTTTGTCCTGCGGTATACGTCAATCTGGTGTTCCAGAGTAATGTGGACCTTGATCTGTTTGTCCAACTGGGTGATATTCTTCCAGAGGAATGCACGATTCGTTATGAGGATCGCCATGTAATGAACGTAGGGTGTAGTATATTTATATACTAGGAATTTGTTTAAGAATTTGACTACGAGGGTAGATCTAATTCTAGGTATAAATACTAATATAATAATTAATGCAAGATGCACTACACTACTATCAAAATTTGACCTCGAAAAATAAGATTTTTCGAAGTCCTTAAAATAGGAAAATGTTTGGTCAATAATTTCATCGTTGGTGCTAAATCTCTTTCCACTTTGCCATTTCTTTAGGTTTGGAAATAGGAAGAAGTCACTAAGGGCTAAATCCGGAGAATATGGCTGATGAGGTACCAATTCGTAGCCCAATTCGTAGAGTTTTGCCATTAAGACTGCACACGTGTGCATCCGTGCATTATCTTGCTGAAAAATAAATTTTTTCTTGGTCATATGGGGTCGTTTTCTTTTTAAATCCTCATTAAATCGGTCTAATTCATTCAGTTTCAACTCTTGCAGTGTACAGACGCGTTTTTATAAACGTCGCAACTGAATATTAAAAATTATTGAAAGTAAAAATCACAAAAAAAATACAAGAACAAACATTTATTTAACACTTATTTTACTAGTTTTTTTTTATTTTTTGCTTGCATGTAATATACATAAATATTTGCATACACAGTCTCATATAGTGAACACAAAAAAAAAGAGAACTCTAAATGAGTTAATCTTCTGACAACAACAACAATAAACCTACAAGTAGCAGGAATGTGTATTTAACCTTGGTTAATGATGAGGACAAAAAAAAATAATTTAAACACAAACTCAAACCTTACACAATCCACAATTACTCGTGCGCGATCATGCTTTCCGTACATGTCAAATAGTGATCTGGTCAGCTTAGCTGTACAAACAAACAAACAATAAATGACCAACGTGCACAAAATTGTAAATTCAGTGAGTGAAAACAGTGATAATAAAATTCAAACAGGTATGGACAGATACATAACCGTACTAAAAAGGGGAAGAAGTCACAAATCAGCGCAAATAGCATCAACGGCGAAATTTCCCAGAGATGGGAAAAATAATATAAAGAATTCCGAAAATCGTTTCGCGATTCTAAATGAACAAGACGCTGACGACACAACTACAACAAGGTCGAGTAAACCTCCACCGATATATTTAACAAAGCAGAACTCTAGTTTTTGGTAAAAAGTAATTAGAGAAAATGAGTTTTATGTAACTCCAATTAAGCGCGAAAATATCAACGACACAAAAATTCAAGTTATGCAAGAAAGTAATTAAGGAAAAATAATTTCTGACTTTGAGTTAAAAATTTTTTGAGTTAAAATTTTTTTACGTACCAATTAAAGAGTGCTAAAGGTCTAACCGTCGTAATAAAAGGTATAGACTCTAGCGTGAATCCAGAAGAGGTAAAGTCAGGCCTTGAAAATAGCAGCTTCAAAGTTAAAAATGTTTCAAACATTAAAACTAGGAAAAAAATCCCCCAACCTATATTTAGAGTCGAGCTACAGCCAGGTGACTTGAAAATAAAAAAAAAAATTTTAATTTAAAGTACTTGTTACACCGAAGAGTTACCGTTGAGATTCCACATAAAAAAACTGGACCTGTTCAATGCCTGAACTGCCAAGAATTTAGCCATACTAATTGCAAGTTGCCTACCGTTTGCGTTGTATGGGGTGAGCTACACAGTACCGCGAACTGCGACAAAATAAAAAGTTATCCCAAGGCGAAAAAATGTGGCAATTGCGGCGGAAATCACACATCCAACGATAGAAGCTGCCCTCTTTACTCGTTTTTTAAACGTTCGTCGAATAAAAAAAAGAATAATATCCCAGCTGCGCAAAAAACGGTACCAGCAAACGAAGTTCCAGGGTCTAATTATAGTCGTATTGCAGCCTCAATTCAGACTTTTATACAAACTGTAATAATTTATACTCTCAACATGTCCTGAATGATGCAGGAAATGTTGAAAATGCAGTCTACCTTGTTGCAGGCTTTACTAAAGGCCGTGCTTCACTATCCTACACAATCGTACGATTCATTCACAAGAAAATATTGCAAAAATCTGACCGACTTTAAAAAATCGTTTCAAAATGGTGTTGTAGGTGCCACACTATCATACAAATCTGATGCCAAAACATCTGGTTGACAATAAATACTCCTCTGATCGCATGAAAACTATCATTTTATGAAAATTTTCATAAAATTTTACAAATCGCACGACTTGCCAAAAAATCTGTCACACAGTTGCATTTTTAGTCCACACTACCATACATTTTTAGCACACATGTCATATTTTGCAAATCGCGCGACTGTGTAGGATAGTGCGGCACGGCCTTAAACAAGCCATGAACTTGAAAATATGTTTTTGGAACGCAAACGGCATCTGCCAACATAAAAATTAAATAGAAAATTTTCTTCTGGATAAGCAAATCTATATTATGCTTATGTCAGGAACTCATTTGACCTCCCAAAGCTATTTTAGAAATAGTGGATATAATTTCTACGATACCAAGGATCCTCGAGGTAGAACTTGTAGTGGTTCGGGAACCGTAATAAAAACGCGAAAAAAACACTACTTCTTGAATGATTTTTGTGAAGATTATCTTCAAGCAACAAACATCTGTATTGAAAATTATTATCAAAAATTTGTAATATCATATGTCTATTCCCTCCAAGGTTTTCAATTACCGAGAGTCAATAAACGGCTTCTTAAAAATCACTGGCTCCCGTTATCTAGCGGCTGGCGACTACAATGCTAAATACCCTTTCTGCACGTATTAACTGGCTGAAATAAAAAAATATTTGAGTGCTCATTGCATGGAAAGCATGCCATTGAGAACACTTCTGACATATATAATTCTATTAGGTTGTTTGAAGCAGATGTTAAACAAGCTGCTCTTAATGCTTCTTCAAATCTACCAAATCAACAAGTGAGATTAAACAATATTTTTTGTGTGGATATTGAAAGGCTATTGCCTAAAAAACGGAGAGCTCGACGAGAATGGCAACGCTACAGATCGTCTCAGCTAAAATTAAGACTTAAGGAATGTACCAAACAGCTCAGGAAACTTTTACAAACACAAAAAACAGCTTCGCTGTAAAGAACTCGATGCAACACCACAAACAGATAATTCGCTATGGCGTGCAGGCAGAGAACTTAAAAAGCCGGTGATTTGCAAACCTCCATTACGAGCTTCAAATGCTGACTGGGCAAGAACAGATGCTGAAAAAGGTGCTCTTTTTGTTAAACACTAAGAAAAAGTATTTACCCCAAGAAGGATATTTTTTAAGCCCTCCGCAGTCGATCGAAGCCGGAGTTCCCCAAAGTAGCATCTTTGGTCCCTTGCTGTACTTAATATATGTCTCTGACTTAAGCAGTAACATTCGCACGTCAACATTTGCTGATGATTGAGCTTTTCTTAGCGTTCATGAAAATCCAGTAGATGCTTCCCGCAACTTACAAGGGTACATATCAAAATTAGAAAAATGGCTCAAACAATGGCGTATAAAAGTTAACGAGCAGAAATGTGTACACGTCAATTTTACGTTGTGCAAAGAAACATGCCGTAACACACTGTTCACATTGATCGCCGTTTAACATGGAAACCACACATAGACGCAAAGCTGATTCAAATGAAATTAAAAGCAACTCTATACTAAGCCTTAAAGGTAAACTTCTCATATACAACGCGATCCTAAAACCAATATGGTCCTATGGAATTCACTTATGGGGCATTGCCTCAGCAACGAATGTAGAAAAAATTCAAAGCCGACAAAATAAAATTCTACGTACTATTACAGCAGCCCCTTGGTATATCCGAAATCAGCGAATTCACAAAGACCTTAGTGTTCCGTTGGTGAAGACAGTATTTTCAAAACACGCGAGAAAATATACAACCAACGGTTGTCTAATTGTATATAGGTGTAGAAAAGTATGTAAGTAAATAAAAGTAAGTTCGTACTCTATCAGACTCAGTGTAGTGCCAGCACTGACGGCCTACTACTACATAAATTCATCCCTGTTATACATATACTACCATTTAAGAAACTCCAATAACTAGCGAGTAAGTAGTGATAGAACAATAAAACTTAATTAAACAAAAAAAAAAAACTAAACGAAAAAAACAAAAACACATATGATTTGATATAGGAAAAAAACTAACAAAAAAAAGTACAAACAAGCAAAAATAAGAAAAAATTTTTATGGACGACAAGAGGCATATAAAGTGCACTTTTACAAATGGAAAATTACCAAGTAAAATAAACCTAAAATAAATTAAAGTCAAAATACATACATATATGACTGATAAAACATTTATGTGTATACATACATATGTATAGTAAAATATATTAATATAAAATATATTATTTGTATACTATACAGTGAACTACCCAAAAACATGAACATTTTTTACATTGACAACCCCCTTTAAAATGCGATTAAACACAAACTACGAACAGTGTTAAAAACAACCGATAAGAATGAAAATTAAATACATAAATTCTAGCAAATAAAATGCTTTACATACATAGGTATATACATAAACTTATTATATGAGTGAAGTTAAAAATACGTACTACTTAGGAAAAACCATATATATATATAGAAAAAATACATATTTATATACCTACAGAAAAAAAGTACAGTCAAATCCAAAAAAAATCAATCAAAAACAATAAAAATCAGAAAAACTAACGGAAAATAAAAACAATAAAAACGTACAAAAAGTACAGTCATGACAAAAGTCAACTCAAAATTTAAAAAATAAACACATGAAATAAACATAACAGAAAAATATATATTAAAACATTACACTTGGTAACAAGAAAAAAAACGAAAAAAAAACTGAAAAAACAATTAGAAAAAAAAGAAACTCTAAACGAAAATATGAAATATAGTTATGTATAAAGAAACATGAAATTAAACAAAAAAAAAAATTTTTTTTTTTGATCGGTGGTTTCCAAGCTGCAACTTCTACAACATATAAAACTACAAAAAATAAAAAACAAAGAAAAATAGAGAAAACGAAAAAAAGAAATAAATAAAAATAATTGAAAAATATGGTACAAAATGAAAAAGAAATAAAGCATATTTAAATATATTTCAACAGTTATCTAAGAAATAAAACGCAAAAATTATGACAAAAACCGTTATTCGAAACTGAAAACAAAAAAAAAATTCAACTAAAAAAAAGATCGCTTTTCAACAAAAAAATTGAGACTCCTTAGTTTTTTTATCTCTTTTTTTAACTAAACTTACGTTTTACGTACTTATTTACACAAACACCCAAATTTACGTGGATACGTGAGTGATTCAACACAGCGCAAATAAAATAAACCAAACAACAACAAAAAAGTACAAAAAAAAAAAATCAACAAAAATCTATTGCTGAATTCACAACAATTTATATCGTCTATCTTGTATGAAATACACTTTTGTTTATATGTTTGTGAACACCTAGTGTATATTGTATCGGCTTGAATCTTGTATTGATGGACGAAAGAAGAACAAGCACCATACAAATACTATCTGAGAGTATATACATGTACTCTCTGAGTATTGTATGAAATACGCTTTTTGTAAAACATATGAAATAAAAGTGTAATTGTGTATTTCCTTTTTATATGAAAATTACCAACAACAAATTTTACACTATTGTATATGATACTATAATACACTCGATACAATGATACAAGAGGTTTTGTGAATTCAGCATATATAACAACAGCACTAAATATTCTACAAGCAAAGCCAGACACAACAATAACAACAACAGCCAACTATTAAAGAACAAAAACTAGAGAAAAAAATCAACAAGTGCCAGACACAAAAACAAAACAACACAAGAAGAAACAGCAAAAACAACAAGAAAACAGCAACCACATCCAACAAGGGAACATCCACCACAACACTCGAGAGATGACAGGCCTAACCCTGCAGGAAATGTCTATAGTGAAATTGCACTGATTCACTACTGACATTGTCACCAGTACTAGTGACTTATCATACCCCAGACAATGATATTTACTACAGACATTTAACATTTGCGTGTCATTGAAAATCCACTACTGACATTGGTACTATTGACTAGGTAGTTCTTTTGGGACCATATGTAGACATTGGAACCATTGATTCACTAGTTCAATTAAGAAATTATAGTCTACGCTTTTGGTGCCTTTCTAAAGCAGATGTCGATAATGAAAATGCATATATTTTCACCTTAACCGACACATTATCTGCCATCTTTCGCCACCACAAAGTTTTTTGTCATCAAAGCCAAATTTAAATCTGCCGCCTTATCGGGGTCGATTAGCACTTATCAACACTGAAAAGCCGAAGGATCGTATCCAACATTGTCTTTTTCTTAAACTTAGTTCAAGGAAAAATAGATTCTATTTGCCTTCACAACAGAATAAACATCAACATTCCAAACAGGCAACTGAGATCATATGAACCTCTTTATCTTCGTTTTCATAGATCTAACTACATGCTGAAATTAATAAATATTATGATCTTATTGATTTGTCTGGTAACGTTAATATATCCAAGCGAAGACTTATACTGTATTTAAACTCTAATGACTATATTTATAATTGTTTTTAACCTTTTGAAAATTTGTAAAATTATTGTAATTCTCAGCTGTAATTAAATGTAGCTGTAACTAACTAAATAAAAAGACGCTTTATTGAATATGTCGCCTAATAGTCACCAATATTGTAGACAAAAGTGGTGACTTGGAGACACTTGCCACCAGGATTCCTTCAGGGAAGCGATAAGCAACACAATGGGTATCGTTTATCATATAAAATACAAAAATATTTATATATGTATATATATATATATATATATATATATTATAAATGAACATAAAATTTGGGATTTTCTCATAAATTTCGTATGCTGCACACAAACCTTAACTTTGAACCACTATAACTTTAACATTTGTAAAAATTTTAAAAAGATATTTTAGATATAATCTAACTAGAGTGTTTTTTATAAAAAAAAAATTAAAAAAAACTTTGAAATTCCAACATTGACTTTAACCATTTTTGGCCACCCTTGTGACGCAGTGCGCCGCCAGGAAACAATCCGTAGTCAATTCTGATACTGCTTCTAAGTAAATAGCCTTTGTTGACAGACGGACGAATATAGCTACGTATCCTTTGACCAACTTTTGACCTCATCCCCTGGAACACCTTATTTGATAGGGTCCTGCGTAGTCAACTCCAGTATAGGTAAACGGATGGGATTCTGCTACGGTGCATCTTGGTAAGATACCCATTATTTGATTTCTCGTGTGTTGATTATATCATGTACATTTGGTACAATATCTTATACATTTCTTGATGATATGTTTGGCTCCAATAATCCAGAAGTCTTCTTAATGTGCATTCCATTACTCGAATACCTCCATATATTGTTATTCTGTGGATGTGTTCAACCAATAGTTGAACTAATTTTGATTTATGAAGAATTATTGGATGTTTTTGATTGCAGGTTAACGCAGATCGCTCTAATCTTCCTCCAACTCTTAGGATACCATCGTAGTCTAAAAACGTAATAATTATGTTTTCTGATAGTGTTTCTTCCATAGTTTGAAAACCACTTTTAGATAGCCATAATGGTCCGTTCCACTACATCTTATGTTGTAATAGTTTTTCTGGAGCAATTCCTCCTGATACCACATCTGCGGGACTATCTTTTGCTACATCTGTGTAAAGTTTACCTTAAATTGGAAATCATCATTTGCTGGTTTTAATAGTTTCGTTGTCTTTAAATTGAGTTATCATATTATTAACTACTTCTCGCTCATAATTTACAATTTATTTTTCATTTGATACCCATTTACGTAAGTTAAAACCAAAATTGTTTAGCTGGGATTGCATTTCATGCTGAATGATTTTACATTGCTCAATAGTATCTGCTCCTGTTATTATGTGATCCATATATAAATCTTCTTTTATTATTTTCTTGATTAATTCGTGTTTAATTGAAGAGTGATTACTAATGTAGAATAGAGATTTTACTGCTAAAAATGGTGCTGATGACATGCCGTATGTAACTGTTGTTAATTTATATTCTGTTACAGGGTTGTTTTTATTTGTTCTCCATAATATATATTGATATGCTTGATGGCTTTCTTCCAGTTTTATCTGGCGGTACATTTTCTCAATATCGGCTGTTATTACATATTTTCATAATCTCCATTTAATAATGATATCAAAAAGATCTTTTTGGAGTTTGGGTCCTACGAACATGACTTCGTTTAAGCTCCTGCCATTTGCAGTTTTAGCAGAAGCGTCAAACACTACACGCAATTTTGTTGTTAAGCTGTTATCTTTCCATATGGCCGAGATTTAGATGCTCATTCATAAATAGTTTTTAGCCTTCTTTAAACTTTGGGACTTGATCTAATTTTTTCTCAAGCGATAGAAACCTTGCCATTGCTTGGTTTCTGGAATTTCCCAATTCATGGTCTTCTTTAAATGACAATTTAACTTCAATTCGACCGTTTTTATCTACTGTGGTTGTTTGTTCATAGTATTCTTCGCAATACTTATCATCATGACATTCTTCTATATTTGAAACCTCCTCAAGCTCCCGAAACCTTTCAAGATTTGTTGTCATAGCTGTGGGAACTTTATTTTTGCGCGGGCATGCTCTCAATATTCCTGATAATATCCATCCCCTTTTTGTAGCCTGAGCTAATATGTTATCAATTTTATGGATTCCTTTTTCCAAAATAGTTGAATAGATCTCACTGCCTAGCACCATATCAATTCTATTCGATCAAGCGTAAAATTTTTCCAGTGTTTATTATTATATTTAAATGATTTATGTATAATTGCTAATGACAATTTGTTCAGGATTACAGCTTCAATCATAAACTTTTCATTACTAAGAAGTCTGGGTCGCATTTCCAAATATATTTTTGACTTTGATATGCACACAATCGTATTTCCAAGACCCTGCAGTTGTGTCTTTTCATTTAATCTTGGTAGTTGTAATATTTGAGCGCCCTTAATGTAACTAGGGTCCCATATGCAGCTTTTACTCTTATTTGTGCTGTTGCTAACAACAGTGTTAAATTTTTCTCTTGTTCGTTCATCATATTTATACCTGTTTCTGGACTTTTTGATTCTTTCTTAAATTCTTCAATGTGAAGAGTATGATGATATCTACCACATTTTTTTACAGTTATCTGTGTTATTTGCACATTTTTTATCTAATTTATGGCTCATACACCGATAAAATAGTTTATTTTTTCTTATGAAATTTCTTTTTTCTTCAATTGTTATTGCTTGAAACCTTTCGCAATTTACCAGCTAATGATTTGTTAGTTTACAATAATCACAACACTTTTGTGATACGAGGAATGAATTTGCCTGCTTCTGATTTGTTTTAAGGTTTTATTTTCAGCCTTTAAATGCTTCCAGAGCCTGATACTACTGTTCCAAGAAGAGACATACGTCTTCTAGTGTTTGTATTTCTTTTGTTTTCTTTATGCTTCGTTCATACATACGCAACCCATCTCTATCTAATTTACGGACGATTATTCTTGCTATCCAAGGTTCACCATCATCTATTTTCATATTCAGGCCCTTCAATGCTTGAACACATTCATTCGTTGTATCCAACAATTGTTTCACACTGTAGGCTGATTCAGTATTTTCCATCGGATGATCCAAGGTCTTATCAACTTGTGTTGTAAATAGTAATCTTTTATTTTCATATCTTGCATTTAAAATATTCCATGCTGCTTCATAATTATCATCCGTCAATTTTAAATGTTGAATAAGTCTTCCAGCTTCTCCTCTGACGTTATTTTTTAGTCGATACATTTTTTCTGCGTTAGAGAAATTATGTTGAGTATGCACGAGAGTTTTAAAAAGGTCATGGAACGACGGCCAATCAGCTACATTTCCAAAAAAGACTGGAATTTTTATGTCTTCCAGTTTAATGGAATTAACAACTGGTTAAGTTTCATTTTCTACTAATGCAATTGTTATTTGTTTTAGAGTCATTCTGTACTCACGTTTAGTGCATTCATATATGTCGTCTTTTTTTTTAAGATCTTGAAAATTCTCTTCCATCACTGCATTTGTTATTGCTAATAATGAAAAATATACACAATGTAGAGAAAATCTTTTATATATAACGCTTCCTGTTAGCAATAATTTTTATTTCGTATACTTATGTATGTATATATTAACTTAATTATTTCGAACTACTTATTAAAAATATTTGTAGGTGTTTATACAGGCTAAAGCTCGTAATGTAATGTTCAGAGAAAATTAGACATTGGTAATACTTCAAAAAACAAGAAAAACTTAATATCACTTAGATTTCAACATACACGGCTGAATATAACTAATGTTGTTTTCGGTAGAAGCCAATATACCTCGTCAGCATTCACGTGTATAATGCTTTCCGTCCTTGTTAGGTATATCTACAGAATGTTCATTGAGTTAATTGATGACGCATCACATTTATAAAAGCTAAGTTTTTGCGAAAACAAAATGTCTGTTTTTGCATTGTTTAACTAGTAATGTTGATTAAAACAATACTAATTTTTAATAATTTTTTTTATTGAAAACTTTCAAGAAATATTTTGTCTGTGTATTTATGTACATACTGCAATTTCTTCTTTTTACATTTGTGGAAGTTGTTCAATTGGTGTAGTGAATTTAAAGTCTTCTGGGAACAATTTGGCAGCCTCTGGATACATTAGCTTGTATGATTGCCTTATTGTTACATCTGCAACACCAGCAATGTCCCCAATTTCCTTTTGACTACGCTTGTGCTCCGAAGCCTGTAAAAAAATTCATGTTATATTGTTATTTTAACAGTTTATATTTTAGACATCATAGTTTAATATTATTTGGTTTTGTCTTCAGCAAGAGTAATTTACATGCATGCATTCCATTGGTACTTATCATCTGTTAACACATACAATACTTTAACAATCAACTGGTTTGTTTGTTAATGAAAACAGTCAAAAATCACTGAATTAAAGTTGTAATTTAAAATCCTTTTCATTGCCAGGCAAATTCATTCAACTCAGAATATTTGTCTAATAAACAGTTGTAGAATTATCTTTAGCTTTTGCTTATTAATGAAGACTGTAAAATTTATTCAACCCAAGTTATTTTGAATACATGCATTTTCTATAGGAAATGTTACTCAAATTAAAGTATAAGTTCATTGAATTTAGAATGACTGCTGACACGTGTTTGCCAATTCAACTTATCTTTGTTATTGTATTACTATTTAAGTTTTTATGTTTAAGCAATAAATATTAATTAAGAAAATCAGAATATATCTCAACAACATGGATCACGGTTCAAGTGCCGGCTATTCACAAATTTAACCTTGGTTTTTAATTTTCTCCGGTTGAAGTACCGGCGACTCCATCTCTGTTACTACAAGAACTATTAACATTTTGTGACCCCGACGTTGATTATTTAACAACGCAATGGAAGAATTAGTGCGCAGCCAGTGCCACTTGGGAGCGAAGATTGAAGCACAAGATCGAAGACTACACCACATAAAGGTTTTACGAGCTCGAAGCAAGGACAGAAGCAGCCATCATTGAGCTTCAGCAACACATGCAATTAGGTCCACCAGTTCCTCATCGCCGGACAACAACACCAGAAGACATTGACATGGCAACTATCAACGCTTGATGGAGTTCAAGGACATCTTCTCAGAACTAGTTCACAGCACTCCCATAAGTGAAGCAAAAAATATGCACTACCTGCCTACGTCTTTACAAGGCGAACCTAAAAATCTCATAAAACACCTGCCTGCAGTAGGATATTACCAAGGTGTGTCTTCATGGTCTCCAGGCACAAGGTATACCAGTGCAACATTGGTCCACCTTTTACAGCATCAGAAACGAGTGAAATTTGCAAAATTTGTAAAAGGGACTCATAATATCTATGCTTGCAGAAAATTCACTACTGCCGAGTTAAACTAAAAATGGAAATGGGTAAAGGATTTTCTGCTGTGTGTTAACGGTCTAAAACCAGGACATCTAGTCAACGAAAGCAAGTCTCGACATTGTAACAAATGTACTAAAACTCATAACACATTGCTGCATAGCCCCCAAGGCAAGGGCACGCTACAATAAATCTACTGCACAAGACAAGTCAACACGACAGTTGTCAGCTCCTTTAAAGGTGGAAGTAGCTCATAACCAAGTATCTAATAAGGTCAGCCTCCTGACGAATCATGCATTCAAGGATCTCCATTGTATCCTATTGGATCCATCCTGCAGCTATATTATATAACTCGCTAAAGCTAAATCTCCATCGCTAAAAATGTCTAAAATCGTTTTAGAGATTTTTAGCTACATATTGAATTCTGTACTGCGTATTGCTAAATAAGGCAATGTCATAAAAATTTAATTCGCCACAATTTTGGCGTTTGCTGTCATCGCTAAAATGTTATACATTTGTATTCTCTAAGCCCATTTAAGCAACTTTTTTAGTTAGAAACGCTAAAATTTAAGCAACGTTATTTTGAAGGCGCTAAGAGGTAATTTAAGCAAAATATTTTTTTATATCATTGTTGTTTATCCTTTTTTTTAGAAAACTAATGTAGGAAACTACAAAAAGGGTAACAAACGGCAAAAATACATGCTCATTTAGTATTTGGAATAGTATAAAGAGTTTGCCCATGACAGGTTTAAGTCTTTTTGCTGTTATGAATAGTTCAATTTAAATAAAACTCAATATTTAATTTTATATAAAAAATTTATTTAATAAGAAAAAAGATTTTTACAATTTATATATTTGTCAAGCAGTGAACAAATATTACAAAATTAAAGAAAACCCTGTACACAAATTTTAAATTTATTATGTTCAAAAAATTTGTTTGTAAAAATAAATACTTTCAAATAACTAAGCCACAGTACCGCCAGCAAACACAACAGTTTTAACATAGAAAAAAATTTCAATTGTTTACTGAAATTAATTCTTAGCAGTGATGCCATCTCTTATAAAAGTTCCTATAACTTTCGGACATAATGTTTTCATGAGAAAATACTACGCAAAAATTATCCGCTTTACAATTTTCAAAATGCATGTGCAGAAAATAAACAATAAGTTTGGACAAGAACTTTGTAAAAAAGCTTTCAAAAATAAACATTTTAAAACATATTTTAAAATTTTTTTTAACAAAAACACAATCATTATTACGAAGTATAAATTATGGTGTGACCACTGTACTCTAGAATATTGCGCGCAGGTTTTTTTTTATATATTTTTGTGTGTTGAAAATACCGTCTACACCAACGGAACTTTAAGATCTTTATGAATTCTCTGATTTCGGATGTACCAGGAGGTTGCTGTAATAGTAGAATTTTATTCTGTCGCCTTTGACTTTTTTCTACATTCGATGCTGAGGTAGTGTCGCATAACTGGATTCCATTGAACCATATAGGTTTCAGGATCGGGTTCTATAATCGAAGTTTACAGTCTAAAATTTTATTGTAGGCATCACGCTACTTTAGCCGTTTAATATATTTACTTCAAAAGGTATGAAAAATAAAAAAAATATTCGAATAAAGTAATGATGGTAATAAATATAATTTCGACATTCGTTAGTATTATACAAAATATATATACATAAAACTATAATTTTTTTATTAAATTAAATATTTTGCAGCTAATGTATTTCAACTCTCCCGATTCTTCCAGTCCTTCTGCAATGTTTACATACATACATATGTACGTAACATAAGAAAATTTAAGAAGAAATACATAAATATGAATGTATGTGAATATGTACATACATACATACATATGTATGTATGTTTACGTATGTATGTACGCAAATGTGTCTGTATGTACTTATATGCATGTACATGCATATCTGTTCACATGCGTACATTACATAAATTCTACCTGCTCTTTGAAATATTAATATTATTACATCTTTTTTCATGATTTTGTGCATAATTTGTCACATTTCAACCACAACAAGATTAAAAATATTTCCAAATAAATAAAGCAAACAAATTAGTGATGTGTAATCAATTGTTACGAACTCGGTATTTGAATACTTTTGTAATAACTTATGAAAACACATTGCTAGCAATATCAATACCACACATAATAAAAAATTTTAATATTTTTTGAAATATTATAAGCAATACTCTATTACTCTAACTTGTTTAAATAAAATTTATATGACATTATTTTCACATTTTCAAACCATTAGAGACTACTTGCTTATCGAGTATGTTATTGTACACAACACTAATTATAACTTGACAATTGAAATGAAACAATGTTGCTAACACAGAATCACAAAACTGAAAAAAACACACAATAGTTAATTTGGCTTTATTAAACGTTTGTGAATAATGTTTATTATTACCGGGTAATAACACAAAAACTGATTATTAACTAATGTGTACATTATCTCTACAATAAGAATTTTTTATGAATAACACTGTTAATATATAACTGGATTCCATAGGACTATATTGGTTTCAGGATCGCGTTGTATAATAGAAGTTAACAGTCTAGGCTTAGTAGAGAATTTCTTCCAATAAGCCAATGCATTTGGGCTGCTTTTAATATCATTTGTGTCAACTTTGCGTCTCTATGCGATTTCCACGTTAAACGACGATCAAGATGAACGTCTAGATATTTTACTGCAGTGTGTTGCGGTGTAGTCTCGGTGTTGATTGGTATAGGCGGGTATGTTTCCCTGCGCAACGTAAGTGACGTGTACACATTTCTTCTCAATAACTTAGCCATGTTTCCAGTTTTTATACGTACCCTTGCAAATTCCGGGAAGCTTCTACAGGATTTTCATGAACGCTTAGAAAAGCTGTATCATCAGAAAATGTTGACGTGTGAATTTTACTGCTTAACGGTAAGTCAGAGCCATATATTAAATAAAATAAAGGACCAAAGATGCTGCCTTGAGGGTCTCCGGCTTCGATCGACTGCGGAGGGCTTAAAAAGTTGCCTTCTCGAACTATAAATTTCGTTCACTTAAATAGCTTTTTAAAAGCTTGACGATGTTTGCGGGTAGATTTTGTGTTAATTTGTGTATTAGACATTCGTGCCAGTGCGACATCAATAAGGAGCACTGAGCAATATATCTTTTTTTAAAGTGTCATCATTCAGTTTCAACTCTCACTTATTTTACTGGTTTTATTTTATATTTTGCTTGTGTGTAAATAAATAAATATTTGCATACACTCATAAGTGAACACAAAAAAAGAGAACTCTAAATGAGTTCATCTTCTAACAACAACAATAAACCTACAGCAGTAGGAATGTTTATGTAACTTTGGTTGCTGATGACGACAAAAAAAAAATAATTTAAACAAAAACCTGAATTTTACAGAAAACACAACTACTCGTGCGCGATCCTGCTCTCCGTATATGTTAAATAGTGATCAGGACACAACAACAATAGCACCCATTAGCAAACTTGTCAGCTTGGCTGTACAAACAAAGAAACAAACATCAAATAGCATGGTGACCAAAGTGCACAAAATTGTAGATGCAGTAAGTGAAATAAGTGATAACAAAATTCAAACAGGTATGGACAGATACATAACCGTGCTAAAAAGGGAAAGAAGTCCCAAATTAGCTCAAATTGTGTCAACCGCAAAAGTTCCCAAAGGTGGAAAAAATAATAAAAATTCCGAAAATCGTTTCGCGATTTTAACTGAACAGGGTGATGATGACACAACTAATTCAAGTTCGAGTAAGCAACCATCGATATACTTTAGAGAACTGCAGCTTTCTGGTTAAAAGCTTTATATATCATTAATTGGAGAAAATGAATTCTACGTAACTCCAATCAAGCGTGGGAAAATCAACGAAACAAAAATTCAGGTATCTAAAGAAAATAATTACCGAAAGATAGCCTCAGATTTTGAGACAAGAAATAAAAATTTTTACACATATCAGCTGAAGAGTGCTAAAGGTCTAAATGTTGTAATAAAAGGTATAGATTCTAGCGTGGATCCAGCAGAGGTAATGTCTGGTCTTGAAAATAGTGGCTTCAAGGTGAAAAATGTTTCGAACATTTAAAATAGAGAAAAAAACCCCCAACATATATTTAGAGTCGAGCTACAGCCAGGCGACTTAAAAATAAAAAAAAAATGAAGCACACCCTATATATAATTTGAGGTATTTGTTGCATCGAAGAGTTACCGTTGAGCTGCCACATAAAAGAGCTGGACCTATCCAACTCCTGAACTGCCAAGAATTTGGGCATACGAAAACTTATTGCAAGTTGCCTACCGTTTGCGTTGTATGTGGTGAGTTACACAGTACCGCTAACTGTGACAAAATAAAAGGTGATCCCAATTCGAAAAAATGTGGCAATTGCGGTGGAAACCACACTGCTAACTATAGAGGCTGCCCTCTTTACTCGTTTTTAAACGTTCCTCGAACAAAAAAGAAAATAATATCTCCGCTCAGCCTATCACACTTTTAAGCTACCCTCAGTTACCTCAACAGTCTACCAGTCAGCAACAATATTCAAACGTATTGAAATCAAACGAGACTATTGCTCAGCAACAACCTAATAGTAAATTTTCATACGCTAACATTATAAAAAGTAACCAGAATACAACGCAAAAAACGGTACCACTAAACGAAGATCCACTGTCTAATTTTAGTCGTATTGAATCCTCAATTGAGAATTTAATACAAACAGTAAATACTTTTACTCTCAAAATGTCCTGTATGATGCAGGAAATGTTGAAAATGCAGTCTACTCTGTTTCAGGCTGTATTAAACAAACCATGAACTTTAAAATCTGTTTTTGGAACGCAGTCGGCATCTGCCAACATAGGAATGAAATATAATATTTTCGTCTGGATAAACAAATCGATGTTATGCTTATCTCAAAAACTTTTTTGACGTCTCGAAGCTATTTTAAAATTAGTGGGTGTAATTTCTACAACACCAAGGATCCTCGAGGTAGAGCTTGTGGTAACTCGAGAATCCTAATAAAAACGCGAATAAAACACTACCTGTTGAATGATTTTTGTGACGATTATCTTCAAGCAACAAACATCTGCATTGAAAATTTTTATCAAAAGCTTGTGATATCATCTGTTTATTCTCCTCCCAGGTTTTCAAATTTCAGAGAGTCAATATACCGCACTTTATACAACACTGGGATCCCGTTTTCTAGCAGCTGGCGACTATAATGCAAAACACACATTTTGGGGTTCACGTTTAATCTGTCCTAAGGGTCGTGTATTGTTTGAAACAATTTCAAAAATGGGTTTGAATATAGTTTCAAGTGGTCAGCCAACATATTGGCCAACGGATCGACAAAAAATTCCTAATATTATCGACTTTGGAATTATGAAAGGTGTGCCTTTGCTGATTGAAGCATCATTGGATTTATCTTCAGATCACTCGCCTACTATTATCACTATATACTCACACACAACTGCAACACAAACATGTGATTTACCGCTGACATCTGCACGTATTAACTGGCTGAAGTACAAAAATTATTTGAGTGCTCATTGCACGGAATATATGTTGTTGAGACCACCTACTGACATAGAAAATTCTATTAGGTTGCTTGAAGCACATGTTCAAGAAGCTGCTCTTAATGCTTCTCCAAATCAACAAGTAAGATTCAACAATATTTTCTCTGTAGATATAAAGATGCTATTGACTGAAAAACGGAGAACTCGACGAGAATGGCAACGTTACAGATCGCCTCAGCTAAAATTAAGACTTACAGAGTGTACCAAAGAGCTCAGAAAAGTTTTAGAAACACAAAACACAACTTCGGTGCAAAAATTTCTTCAAGAACTCGATGCAACACCACAAACAGATTATTGTCTATGGCGTGCAGCCAGAGGACTTAAAAGGCCCTTGATATGCAAACCTCCGTTGCGAGCTTCGAATGGTGACTGGGCAAGAACTGATACTGAAAAAGGTGCTCTTTTTGTTAAGCACTTAGAAAAAGTATTTACCCTGAATATTTCTGCTGATATTGTTCAACTGCCACCAGTCGCCTCTTTACCAGAAATACACCTAAGATATAAAGATGAAAAGGCCATTACTTGTCTTAAAACAAAAAAAGCCCCAGGTATTGATAAAATAAGCAACAAAGTGCTTCAAGAACTACCTTACGTTGCAAAAAGAATAATACTATTCATTTTTAATGGCATTTTACGTAGTAATTTAATTTAAGTTTAAAGGCTCCGTTAGCCGAGCGCTGCTCTACCGTACCCGTACTGCACCGTACTGTTTGCCCGTTGGTGTACTTATAGAATATTTAAAAACGTGTTTGACTATACATAAACAAAACAGAATTACCCAACAAACCAAAACGATTTAGAAATCCCTTGTAACAAGGGCTGCCTTCCTAAACGTCTTTATGCAACGTCAAAGCAGTGTTAAAATCAAGCAATTTTATTTTACAGCTCTGTAAATCAAATACATTATCATTAGAAACACTTCTTTGCTTTGCATACTAAAAATTACAATGACACCGAGACAAATTATTTTTAAAACTTTTGGAGCAATATAATTAATAGCTTTTTTGTTTTAAAACGAAATCATATCATCTTGCACCTATCCTTTTCCACCATTGTTGTTTATAAAAAACATACAAGATTTTCATAGTGCGCTAGTTGCGTTTATTTGCATATCAGATGCGAAACAGATGAGTTTAGGAATGCCATACTTTGTCAGAGTTTACGCAGTTGCGATTGAGAATACCTGACATTTTTTTTTTTTTTTTTTTTAATTAGGACCAGCACTCAGGGGATGACCCCTACGTATGCAGTGCATTGTGCCGGAACGCAGAGAGAGGGATAGAGTAAAGAAGATAGATGTTGAAAATGTAGAAGGCTTAACTCTTTTACAACTCTGCTTTGCGCGTTATGTTAATTTTTATAGCAGTGTTAAGGCGCCTCCGGTGTTAGGTAGACGCATTAACTTTGTTAAGCTGTATTGGCAGGCATTTTATTAATTGTTTTACTTCGCCGATGTTTCTGCTAACCGACGAAGGAGGCCGATGTTGTGTACATTAGCTTGGAATATCATCAATCGCTGTCGGAACAGTTTTTTAGTGACAAGTGCTATGCCTTCATCACTTAAATAGTCCGACAACAATTAATACAATGTCTCACTAATGTACATTACAGAAATTAATGATGTTGATTGACTTGCTCTGGCCAGGGTTTGAACCCAGGCCCCACGTCATTGTTTACTTAGTAGTCAACGCGCTAATCACTTCAGCCAACACCACCGTCACACATTGTTGCACTGCAAAGCAATATGCGTTTAGGAATGCAGCCATGCTTACCAACATGAGTTCTAAGCTTAAAAAAGTGTTGTGAATACTATTGTAAAAATTTTATTAACAATTTTTTAGTAATGAACAGCGCCCATTTAGATAATATTGCTTATCTAATAAGCTTAGAGAAAAATAGATAAGTAATAATGGGTCACTAAAATAATCTTAGATTGCTAATAATTTTGTAAGCTTAGATAAAAAAAAATAATTTTCATCAGGATTTGTCATTTGGTTTATTTAAAAATTACATAATTACAATAGAGATATATAATTTACTTTTCTTTATTTAATTAAGTAAATTTATTCTTGTGTTACAAACTTGTTTCATGCGGTATTCTTTTTAACTTAAGTTCGTTTTCTCCTACTCCAATTGAATTTAAATGAAAAATTTTAAAAGGAAATAGTTATGCATATTATATGAAAACATATTTTATTTCTAGAGCTCCATTTGCACTCAGGCTACGCACACTCTTCTTCTTTTTTCAATAACTTTTGAACTATTTACTCTTTCCGGTAACAAAAAAAAAAAAAAAACACAAAACTATGGCATGACTCATTTGCGAATATATGTGTTAAATTGTTATATAAACAATTAAGAGTATAAAAATTGTAAAGTATTTGAAAACAGCATTTTGTATATAAAAAGTTTATAAATATCATGCTTATTAAAAGTTCTAGTAAATCTGTTATAAGTTTATTATACGAGTTACATTTTGCTTATGAAATGGTTTGCTGGGTAGTATATATAAAATAAATAACTAATTTATGAAAAATTAACAGCTGTTTACAACACAGTGATGGGCATTAAAAATTTTCAAATTGTTACTGTTGTGAAGAAAAAGTACCTAAGATATATATTTATATATACATATTTGGTATAAAAATGTTCAGTATATTTGTGTTCATATAAAAATAATTTATATCCAAATCAAAGTTTATTAAACCAAGTGGCATCGCCAAGCCATGTGATAATTTTTTGCTTCACGAATTTCAATGAATCAATATATCAAAAGCAAGTTTTGTTCTAAAAAATTAAATTTTTTTATTACACAATGATCCCAATAATATCATAGAACTATAATATATAATATATGTATATGTATGTACATATAAAAATTATGCATATATGTATGTATATGTATATAAAATTCTTTTTACATGTGCATATATAAAAAATGTTTTTGCAGCCATTGAAATGTCTATTTGTTTATTTTATACATCTAAGCATGAATATGTGTGTACATTTACATATATATGCAATTATATGTATATTTACATGTTTGGATTATTTTAAGTTGTTTATTCATAGTTTATCATCATTATAGAATAGTACCAAAAAAAAGAGCGGAAATACCCCCTTAGCATAAAACAAACTAACAGCCCATCACTGGCTTACAAATGTCACTTAACGGCCGTATGAAATTCTATTTTATTAAAACCCATACATTACGGGTACGTTAGTTATAAATTCGGTAAGCTTTTGTATGGCTTTTCCCATGCTATAGACGAACAGCTGACACATTACGCTACTGATGCGCTCGGCTAACGGAGCCTTAAGTCAATTAATACGGCCAGATGGCAGCGGTAAATCATATGTTGGTGTTGCAGTTGTGTGTGAGTATATAGTGACAATTCTAAGCGAGTGATCTGAAGATAAATTCAGAGATGCTTCAACTTTAATCATTTCGCTGGCCACACCTTTCACTATTCCAAAGTCGGAATTTTTTGTAGATCTGGGGGTAGATTCTGGTTCTGCGATAACGTGAAATGTAAACATTTTTCTCGTTTACATTTTGTTTCTGATTCCCGTTCTGTGAAGATATTACAACAAATTAAAATATTTTCGCAATGAGAGAAACAAATGGAATGAAAAAATTTTTTTCTCAGTTTCACAGCAAAACTGATTCTTGTTTTATGTAACTGCGAAAACAAATGTCAAAACCTTTTCATATGACGCGTTTTTTTTTTCACTTAAAATTTGTCAGCGAAAATGGAAAAAGCAGCAAAAGGCATGCGCACAAGCATAAATCAAAAAGAATTTTTATTAATTTTTAGAACATAAATATCGATATTGCAAACGATAAGTATATAATATGTACATACATATGTATGTATGTATGTATAGAGTTTAAAAATAAAAAAAATCATTTGAATAATTGATTTATGTATACATGCGTATGTACTAGTGATGTTACGAATACTCGTATTCGTATTCGACTATTCGCCTGTTTTAAGATATTCGTATTCGTATTTGCCAAATTCAAGCGAATATTTTTCGAATAATTTTCCCATACATTTTCAAAAAAAAAAATCATACAAAAGTTTAAAAAAAGTACATAAAATGTAAAAAAATATATTAATTTTTATTAAAAAAACCCATTGTATTTCACGCAGAGTAAGAAAAACGAAATCTGAAAGTATATAAGTAAAATATTTAAAAGATGTTCTGTAGAGGTTTTCAAATTCGGCATCTTAATGCAATAATAATTACTAACGCAAAGGCAGGGATTTTTTTCAATTAAATTTGAAATATAAACCTCAAAAGAAATATTCGTATTCGTATTCGGCGAACACTGTTTTAAATATTCGTATTCGTATTCGCGAATACTTAAAATTGATATTCGTAACATCACTGGTATGTACATACATACATACATATGTACATTAGCACATATTTGTATTTACAGATTTGTTACATGTACAACGTAATTTATTTTTGTTGTTTGACATTTGTACAGACCCAAGCAGAGAGAAAGTTGGTGTCGGCTTAAAAAAAAAATAAACTAAGAGGCGGCTTATACTTATTTTGGAGCCAGCTGCTTAAAAAATACATAAGGCGATAGAAAATCGAAAAGTAAGAAAAATTTATTATGCAGTAAAAGTCCCGGAAACGCATAAAATTGAATATCTAACACATTTGAATAAACTCGGGCCAAAACTAGAAAGCAATTATCATACCAATACTTCGGACTTTACTATCGATTGAATGTTTGTACTTAAGTAAGAAAATTTCAACTAATTATAACTATTCAGGCAATTTGTTGTTATCACTTTATTTAAATTACTACATGCAACCGCGGCGTCGCCCACCCGGCATTAAGTTTTGATTTACTACTTATAAAGTGCCCTGGAGACGATCAAAGAAGCACGTCAATCAGTGCATATGTGTGAGTATCGTGTTTATGTCGTTTAAAGGGAGACGTACAAATAAAATCATCAATCATCATTTTTGTTGTGACTTCGCGGCGTCTTGTGCAATTTTGTCAGAAAACAAAAAAAAAATACATGCGTTTGATACTGTTTATACACAAAAATACCAAAGGAACCGCTCAAAACTGTATTTTAATTATTATCGATACCGATATTTATACCTACCTATATTTTCGATATTTTTAAACTATCGACTTTTATTTTCAGAGTTTTTACCATATGAAATTATAGTATAAAAGTGTGATTATACACTATTTTTCGATTATATTTTTTTTTCAATAAGACATTAAATAATATCTCCGATTATATATACACCTACGGCCTTGCACCGCATGCAAATATCTTTTACTAGCTTTTGCGGCTTTTACAACATGCTGTTCTTTATCGAAATTTTGAAGTTGATTTTTCAACATATATTACATAATATATGTACATATGTAGCTTATGTTATATAAAATTGAATAAAAATTAGAAAATATTAAATAAACAAATTAGCGGTTGTGAAGAAATTGTATGAATTACATAAAAAGGCAATTTTATTAATAGTCTATCATTACAGATACTGAGTTAATCCTGAGTTAATGGGGAGAGTAGTTGTACAAACAGAGGTAGTCTCTCAGCAAATACAAAAACTAATTCAAAAATATTCCACAGTATTTGAATATTCCATGCGAAAAATCTCTGAACTACAGGCCCGATTATACATTAAACCCAAGGCGATCCCACGATTTGTAAAGACCAGACGCTGTCGAAAAGCAATTACAAGAGCAGTTGCCGGAGGGGCTTTTGGAGAAGGTGGATCGAAGCGACTGGGCTACACCCATCGTCGTATTACCAAAGATAATTGGTACAGTACGGATATGTGGCCATTACAAAATTACTTTAAATCCGGCACTGGTGATTGACGAGCACCCATTACCCACCATCGAGGGTAAAAAATAGATATCGAAAATAGATTTGACAAAAGCTTCCTGCAGCTAGAAATTCATCCCGAGGATAGATACGTATCAACCCTCAACACCCATAAGGACATTTATCGACCCACACGTATGATGTATGGCATGACAAGTGGTATAGCTAAATGGCAACGACTTATGGAACAGATACTAGGTGACATACCAGCTGTCTTTGTATTCCTAGATGTCACTAAACTTACAGCTCATGATGACGCGACACACATTCAACGATTAGAAGAAGTCGTCTTACGTTTCAAAAAATACAACATGCGCATAAATGGTGATAAGTCTGAATTTATGAAAGACTATTGAATATTGCGGTTATATGATAAATAAGGAAGGTATTAGTGATGTTACGAATATCAATTTTTAGTATTCGGGAATACGAATACGAGTACGAATATTTGAAACAGTATTCGACGAATACGAATAGGAATATTACTTTTAAGGTTTAGAGCAACTTAATATTTCAAATTTAATTAGAAAAAATCCCTCCCTTTGCGTCAGTAACAATAAATTGAAAAATACTACTACACTACTTTAGGCATATATTATTAATATGACATTGTGATGCCGAATTTAAAGACTACTGCTGAACATTTTCAAATTATTTTACCTACATACTTTGAAATTTCGTTTTTCTTACTCTGTTTACACTTCTAATTAGTAATTCCATGCTGTTTGGGAGAACATATTTTCGCAGATGGCACAGCCACCTGTGTCGGCGGAAATTCACATATTAAAGTTTAGTTGTTCCATTTTTGTCCAACATTCCTCTACTGAGAAATGATTACTGACTTAACATAATATGAATTTACATATACGACTTTAACTTTTACATGATACTACCGAAATATAATTTTTTTCTTTTTTTTAAGAAGATTATTATCTTGCGCCAAAGATAAAGGACTTTCTTTCTTTAAATAGAAATTATTATAAATTAATATTTTTTTAACATTTTTTGTACATTTTCTGTACTTTTTTTAAACTTTTTGTATGATTTTTTTTTTTTTTGGGAAAATATTTGTGAAAATTATTCGAGAAATATTCGCTTGAACTTAAAACAGGCAAATAGCCGAATAATCGAATACGAGTATTCGTAACATCACTAGTATGTATGCATATACATAAATGTATGTTCATATGTATTTCATTGTACACCAATCTTTAACAGCTTTAAGCAAAAACAAATATAAAACAAAACAATTTTTATGGAAATATTTATTTATTTAATTAATAAATATAATTTTTAACTGCTTGAAGGAAAAAATTGACACAAAACGAAACAAAAAATGTAATTCTGGCGGCTGGCAGCTGATCGGATTATTTCTGATAAAAAAAACGATAATATTGAATTCTATAACACCAAATTCTTACATAATTCTGATTCGAACATAAAATCGATTTCTGTAATACCAAAACCAATTTATTGTCGATTTTAATTCTGATTCTGATAGTAATCAGATTCCATAACAACCCTGTATAATTCTATGATATTATTGGGATATAAATTATTTTTATATGGGTACAGAATACTTTTATACCATTTATACTTATATCTTAGGTACTTTTTCTTCACAACAGTAATAATTTGAAAATTTTTAATGCCCATCACTGTGTTGAAAACAGCTGTTAATTTTTCATAAATTATTTATTTATTTTATGTATACTACCCAACAAACCATTTCATAAGCTAAATGTAACTCGTATAACAAACTTATAACATATTTCCTAGAACTTTTAACAAGCATACTAATTATAAACTTTTTATATACAAAATGCAGTTTTGAAATACATAATATAATAATACGTTTTACAATTGTTATACACATAGTTGTTGAAAAAAAAAATTTAACACATATATTCGCAAATGAATTATGCTATAGTTTTGTAAGTGTTCGTGACACATGACAGTATTTTTTTTTTATTATCTGTTAAAATAATCACTTGTTTTTTTTTTTTTTTTTTTGTGACCGGAAAGTGTAAATAGTTAAAAAAAAGTTATTTAAAAAACAAAAAGAGTGTGCGTAGCCTGAGTGCAAATAGAGCTATAAGAAAAACACTATGTTTTTCATATAATGTGCATATCAAATGGCAGAACCATTTACTTTTAAAATTTTTCAAATGTTCCAAATTCAATTGGAGTAGGTGAAAACGAACTTAGTTCGCCAAAAAGTAGAAAAGAGTACCGCATGAAGTAAGTTTGTAAAACAAGAATAAATTATATAAATTAATATATAATTAATA
Organism: Lypha dubia; assembly: GCA_947311025.1. Taxonomy (NCBI): domain Eukaryota; kingdom Metazoa; phylum Arthropoda; class Insecta; order Diptera; family Tachinidae; genus Lypha; species Lypha dubia. The sequence goes on along the minus strand of OX371261.1, from coordinate 64,932,847 downwards.
TGTGATTTTGAAATAAACAAAATGACAAATCCTAATGAAAATAATTTTTTTTTTATTTCTAACCTTACAAAATTATAAGGAATCTAAGTTTATTATAGTGTTTTAAGTTTATTATATTATTACTTATCTATTTTTCTCTAATCTTATTATATAAGCAATATTATATAAAAGGGCGCTGTTCATTACTAAAAAATTGTTAATAAAATGTTTACAATAGTATTCACAACACTTCTCTAAGCTTAAAACTTCTGTTGGTAAGCTTGTTAAAAGTAATTTCTAAATCGTTTTGGTTTTTGTAATGCTGTTTTGTTTATGTAAAGGCAAGCACGTTTTTTAATATTCTAACAGGTTTTCCAATAACAGTGATATGATTTCTTAAAAAAAAAAACACACTTATTGTTAAGGAAATTCAAAAGTTTTTTATTTAATGTGAAGTACAATCGATACAATTAAGTTCTAAATAAAACGTCATTCAAATAGCCTCCACGACTTCTTCTGCAGGAACGAATTCGATGAATCCAATTTTGGAGCATTTTTTCCACTAAATCAAGTCGTATGTCATCAATGGCACGTTCAATATTGACTTGTAAAGCTTGAATAGAGTCTGGTTTATTTCGAAAGACCAATGACTTCAAATAACCCCACAAGAAATAGTCTAATGGTGTTAAAACACAACTTTTTGGAGGCCATCCAATATCACAATTACTTGAAATAATCGAATCTCCAAACTTTTCTCGCAATAATTCAATTGTTGCATTTGCTGTGTGACACGTAGCTCCGTCTTGTTGGAACCAAATATTGTCAAGATCAACTTCTTTCAATTTTGGCCATCGTTATCATCGATCTACACCAGTCCCAATTGTTGAGAACGTCTTGGAATCGACAAATTGCGGTCTTCAGCAACACCTGCCTGAACGGCAGCAATATTTGCATTAGTCGTGACTTAACCAGCCACTGAACTACAGAAAATAGCTGCTCAAACCAAACTTATGAAAAACAATGTATTTTGTTATAGGTGACTTACCATAACGCCATAGCTATAACCATAAAAACCAATTGAATTTTGGTTTTTCGCCATAACCATAAACAGCTGTTTGGCTGTGGCATTATGGTTAAGTCACGACTAATTGAACCTTTACTTCGAGCGGTTTTTTGTCTTATTGGCACTTGAACATTATGTAAAGAAAATGTAAGCTGAAAATTTTCAACAATTCGACGAATGGAGCGCACACTTGGACGATTATTGCGATTATAGCACAAGCGCGCGAAAAGTTGCAATTGGGGAACGATTATTTTGATAATAAAACTGAATAATTTGTAAACGTTGTTCTTGCGTATATCTCTCCATGATGAAATTTTAAACACTACTGAATACAATGAAAAACAAAATAACAGATCATGACATATTACAAATGGCCGAAACGTCCCTTCAAAATCATATCATCCCTATTGGAAAACCTTTTAGTTTAAGTGCTTTTTAGCTTGCTCAGGGTATTCTGCCTTTTGCTTTACCCAAAATGTAGAATTATTTTGAGTACTCGTATACTGTCCGCTGCCAGCTCACATAAATTTTCTTTCAAATTATTGGCAAGATCGGCGAACTCAACGCAGTTAGTTATGAGTGGATTTAATAATCAACAATCACCATTATCTTCTTGTAGCTCTTTTGGAAAATAGCGTTATAGTTCCTTTTATAAATTTTGCAGCGCTTCTATCATGGTAGGCATAAAATCGCTCACGAATTCATCCGATGAAATTTCTGTTGCAATCCTTCCAAAGCTAGTGAAAGAATCAAATTGTAGTTGTTTCAAAGATGTTGACCACATAACAATTTTTTAAAATAAATGCTTTGATTTTACCTGTGGCTGATATAATGTTTTCGTCTCTTTCTTGCATACTCGCGTTTAAAATGACGAAAAATGTCTGCAATATATGCGAATTTCAAAAGCCACTTAGGAGTATTAAACAAATGTTCATATTCGGTTTCTCCTTCTTGAAAAAACATGTTCAATTGTGATCTCTATTCAATTACGCTTGTCTGCATATTTCCTTCGGATAACCTCCACACCTTTGTGTGATAAAGAAGATTTTAATAGAGAGCTCCTACGTCTTCACATACTGTTCGAAACAATCTTGACTCTAAAGATTTTTTAATGGAATTTGAACTTTGATGACAGTATTAAGTACATCGCTTAAATTTTACGGTAAGAACTTGGTTGCCAAGGATTGACGATGGAGAAAACAGTGCGTCTACTTTGCATTTGACAACATTGTTTTACGAGTAAGTCTTGCTACGAATCCACTTTTATTGCCAGTAATTGCCCTAGCACCGTCAGTGCAAATATCAACACAAAGTTCCCAGTCAAAGTTCAAATCTTTGGTGCCTTCCAAAAACATTTCATACAGTTGCATTTTTCGGTAAAGATTTGATAAGCTGCGTAGACGTATACTCTTTACGCCAGATGAATTAATCCCGTGTGTTTTGGAAAGAACAAATGTTAAGCGGACTAAAAATTAATCTCGGAAGCAAGTAGTGTCTCATTTTTGCTGTAGTTTCTTTGAATTTAATTTTTTTTTATAATAATATTTTCAAATTTTAAGAGCAAAAACGTTAAGGGGTCGCCAGATTTTTTGAAAATCATTTTGGGGCCGCGGCTTTAAAAAGGTTGAAAACAAGTATTACAGATGCCACATATTTACTTACTTCATATTATAGAAGTTATTACCAGATTTAAGAATAATGAATATGATACACTTAAAGAAAAATATATATATTTTTTTATTTTTAAGTTTACAACTGGAAAAGATATTAGCAAGAGTTAATTGTATTTACATTAATTCAAATATTGTTTTTAAGCCTGAATATATTAGGTTTTTATATATACATATTTATATTTTTTGTAATTCATTACCTGGGAAGCCATATAAATAGCTGCTGCAGCAACCGAAATAGGAGACCTACCGGGCACAATATCCATTTCAACAGCTTTCTTTGCGATGTGTGTAGCTGCGCGTTGAACCATATTGGGGAGATCTATAATATGCACTTTTAGTATAAAACAAACATTAATATTTTGTAAAACATACCAAGGTTTGCACAAAATCTAGACATGAAATCAGCTGTGGTTATCAAGTCTACGCTAGTTTCCAAAGCTTTCAGTGTCAACTTAAAACACCTTCCAATTTCTTTTTTGCTTATTTTGCTAACAGCACAAATTTCTTTAAAAGTACGTGGTACGCCTTCTTGACGGCATGCAATGTAAAGGCATGCTGACGCTTTAGCATCATTTGAACGTCCTTTAAGATTTTTACCATCGTGAACCTAATTTAATGATTAAAATATGAATATCAATAACGCAAAGTATTTTTAAAGTATGCTAGTGATCGAAGACACATTAAACTGCCTCCGATCACATATAAATACATTAATTAACGGGGGCAGAATATTTAGAATTATATGCAGTTTATAATGAAATACATGAAAAACTATAAAAATATTTCTTTGGAATAACATATGTATGTATGTATATAGCAGATGCATACGACAGACGATAACACAGGTCACCAATAACACAGGTGTGCAGGTCAGCTTCTTCCAGATCGTTATGTGTTGTTTTAATTCAAACGAAAAGCTATTTCTCGAGTTATTGCAGATGTGGTGCAACCTCCTCTTTTTTATATAATGGTAAATCGCGAGAACCAGAGTCAATCCAAAAATAGTAATTTACCCGCATTAGATCTGATTGCCACATATATTCAAATAGACTGAGAAATGAACTTTCACACAACATTCATATTGACCTGTGTAATCATTAAAAACAGTACGTAGGTTTCGGCTATTACCGTCTACGAAGTCAGTAAGCGCGGGATTTTTATGAATTTATCACAAAAGTCAAGAGAGAACCTCCAGATTTTTCGTAATGTCTTTTCCTAAATTGAGGGTGACAAAAACAACACTAAAACTAGTGACCGCAAAATAGGAACTAATGTTTGGAGGACATTAAGGCTAAATGAACTAAGTTATTTCCTGAAGAGTTTTTGAATATTTCTAAATAATACGACACTCAATAATTCACATTCTTGTTTTACGCGGTTAATCGCATGAATATCTAAAAAATAATAAAAAAAGCCATGCGTTTAAAATTTCAAAATATACAAATACATACATTATTTATTATTTTGAAGTTTTATCGAAAAAGTAGCATAACAGGACTAAAATTATTGAACTAAAACAGACTGAAGAAGAAAGTAATGTGGAGTGGCAGAGGCTGAAATACAGAGTACCAAATATTCACTCACTTATCACTCATATACATGAATAAGAATTTTAAATTTTTGTTGTGTTTCATTCTATTCGTGTTTGAAGAGACAAAAAATATTTTGCTTTATTCGTTCATGTGAAGAATATAAGGATTTTGTATTTATTCACACATGAATACGAACATCGAACTTTATTTTGCTGTAGCATTCAAAAATGAACAGCAAAATATTTCTTTATTGGACATTCATGAACAGAGTATCAAATATTCACTAACTTATCACTTATCATGTTCATGAATAAGAATTTTCAATTCTATTCGTGTTTGAAGAGACAAAAAATATTTTGCTTTATTCGTTCATGTTGAGAAAAAAAACGGTGTTAATGAATGCGACTGTGAACTAATGTCGAGTAAAATATATCGTAATTTTTATTGTGTTAAATGAGAAATTACTATAGATTTTACTCGATGCCGAATGCGGTTATTAGATTCCAGAAATTTTATGAAAACATACTCATCAAAAAAACAATAAGGAACTATACTGCCCTGCTAAGAAAGAAAGTCACAAGTGCCAAAAATCGAAAATTGAGATAAGGGCAGATTCGGAACCTTGAATGAGTTTCTGAATTTCGATTTAAATTTAAAATACAAATTTTTAACTGTAAATGGCTGAAAAACGTTAATCAAAATTGTCACTTTTACCACTTCTAGCGTGTTTGCTACTCAAAAAAGTCTTATCTGCCACATACTATGATAAAAAGTCACGACCAAAATAGTAGGCTTTTACATTTGTAAAAAACAATAGATTTTTGTTATACAAAACTAAGTTTACAGATACAAATTACACAGACTTAAATTTCATAAAAGCTGCATCAATAAAATCTGGAATTTTCAAACCTAAAGCCAAAACGATTCCTCGTGGTGTATTGATTAAAAGAAAAGAAGAACTTATAAAAAAGCTGAAAAATATTTTGCCCAAAAACAGAATGGAATTTTGGGAATCTCTTCCAGAAACCACAATTGAACCGAAACACGACATCGATTGAATTTTTATTTTTTATTTTAGTTTTAGTGATTAATTCTTTATTTTTTTATAACGTTTACTGTTTGAATTATGTTTGTTTTTGTTTTCTTTTGTTATGCTTTTATGTTTTTATTGAAATGAAATAAATTTTTTATTAATTAGAAATACATAGAAATTTTGAACTTATTTGTGCTATTAAGTTTTCGTAAGATTTTTTTGGGTGCCATTTTTGAAATTTTTAAAAAACATTTCATTTAAAGCCGCGAAAGATAAAAAACGTAGAAGCTAAATATCTCAAAACTACTAAAATGGAGATGTAACTTTCTTACTTTTTAGGGCAGTATAGTGCACCCCTTGTGAACAACCTAAATTATTACAGTCGAACTTCCATAACTCGAATCACCATTATCCCAAAAAAAACTTCGACTTATGGAGACTTCGAGTTACAGAATTTTTTGTCAAAATAGAATAAAACGTTTTTGTACTATGTATTTTTATTTAAAATAGCCTCTAATGAAGAACTACATACTTAAGAATGTAAAAGAACAAGCATATGTACTCATATATGTACATATGTAATTAAAAAATTACAGTTAAGTAAAATATTCTGATATGACTGACTGAAATAAGTGACTAGGTCCTTACTCGTTTACTACATAAACGAAATCCAGATTCAAACGAGTTGATAATTGATTCCTTATGTTTTAAAATTGTTAAGACCGTCCTTGCCGGGATACCATATTTATCAGCTGCTACCTTTTTCTTTAATCCATCTTCGACGTCTTTTATAAGTTTATATTTTTCTTCAATTGATAAGCATTTTAAAACACGTTTAGTTGTCATAATAATAAATTTATCATTTAGCCCGAATTATGCATAGAACTGATACTTACGCAAACAAAAAGAAACAAATTTGTAATTCCCCGAAAAAAATAAACAAAAAATAGCATGTAAAATATACAAACCAGCTCAAGCAACAAAAGACAGTAAAACAAACAAACCATAACTAAATCAAAAACAAAAAACCATTTAAACCAGCAGAATTCTTCGAGTTATAGAGTTCATAAGTATGTTTTTTGTTTGAGTTATGGAGAACTTCGACTTATGGAAGTTCGAGTTACGGCAATAAAATTGTATATGATTTTTTCTTTTGACGCTACTGCCAACCAAATTAGTTCGAGTTAGAGAAAATTCGAGTTAAAGAAGTTCGAGTTATGGAAGTTCGACTGTATATCAATCAAAAACACAATAAAAATTCTAGCACTTTTTTTAGCACTTTTTATTTAACACTTTTTGCACTTTTATTTTTACAATGTAGCACCCAAACACATTCAGCATATGCCAACACTGATTGTTGTTGCTTTCGTTCTTATTGATGTGCAATACATTTTTTATTTTAATTGTTTAATTGTTTTGAATATACTAGGCAAAAAAGTCATAAGTCCATTTTCTCTACTTTCTCATCAAAATTTCGCCTGTTTGGTAGTATAATAAAATTGAATAAAATATTATAAATTTATATCATATTTAAAATTTTTAAAAAACATTTTATTTAAAGGCGCGAAAGATAAAAAACGAAAAAGCTAAATATCTCAAAACTACTAAAATGGAGATGTGACTTTCTTTCTTAGCAGGGCAGTATAGGCATTGACAAAAATTTGAAGTATGTGTTTATGAAAACTATGCATTGCAAATAAGCTTGCGCTTAGAAAGTCGGCCGGATTTTCATCAAAGCGAAATATATGTAAGTATAACATGAACCAAATAAAATTTTTTTCAAGAAAAAGGATACCCAGAGAATAGCAGTCATTTGCCTTTGCTTAAATTAAAAATAAAAATTTGCAGGTACATACATATGTATGTGATAGAAATCGATTTGAAATGAAATCGAAGACTTAAATCCAATCAAATATTTTTCGCTGTAATGGCACTCGGATCGATTTCATTATTAATTTTTGTTATAATACCACACATGTCTCAAGTAATGCAAGTGTTCGCCTTTTGACTCTCTCGCTCATGTATGTACATGTACACGCACTGAGTACATGCATATACATAGGTACATATGTATGTTAATGCCTTCAACCTCAAATTTTTTTACGAGTTTTTACTGTGCCGTTATTCCAAAGAAAATCAACAAAAAAATATAAAAGATTTTTAGCGTCTAAAAATCAAGGAATCGACATCGGTCGACATCGTGAGCAGTAAAAATTAATTATTTAAATTTTATTTTTTTTTATAAATAAACAAAAACCAAAAATATTAAATTTCTGCAGTATTTTCATTAAGCAAATATCATGGGTGATATACATAACTGGTACATTTTCACTAGAGGGTGTTCACGCACGGGTGTTCCTTTCCTTTCTATCATTGCCTGTCTAGTTCTCGTGCTTAAGAAAATTTCATTTCTTTATATGAGGTGTGCATTCAAAATGATGTATACTATGATGTAATGTTTTTTAAAGTGCAAATATTCATCATGATCAGCGGTGCCACAATGAAGATTTTACCTTAATTTCGAAGATTTTTTAATCTAAATAAGATTTGAAGATCATTTTTTACCATAATTAAGATTTTTTGAGATTTAGTTGCTTAACACCTATTATTGTTATATTACTTTTTTGTTGTAGGTGCAAAGGGCAACAAAACAGAATAAATTCATGGTGGTTAAAGATTTTCGGCAACTTGCTAACAAAAAATAAAAAATTCGTCAGGTGAAAACAAACTATACTGTAAAATAGGTAACGTTAGCATTAAAGGGACTGTCGGTAAATCCGACTTGACAAAACACCGACATGATAAAAATTTATAAATATGATTGAATATTTTTTTTTTCTAAAATTAAGATTATTTTCTTGACGAATGAAGATATTTGCACAAAACTTGCTGGCAATACAGATCATGATTCATGAATATCCAATAAAGAAATATTTTGCTGTTCATTTTTGAATGCTAGAGCAAAATAAAGTTTGATGTTCGTATTCACGTGTGAATAAATACAAAATCCTTATATTCATTACATGAACGAATAAAGTAAAATTTTTTTTTGTCTCTTCAAACACGAATAGAATGAAACGCAACTAAAATTGAAAATTCTTACTCATGAACATGCGTGATAAGTTAGTGAATATTTGATACTCTGTTCATGAATGTCCAATAAAGAAATATTTTGCTGTTCATTTTTGAATGCTAGAGCAAAATAAAGTTCGATGTTCGTATTCATGTGTGAATAAATACAAAATCCTTATATTCTTCACATGAACGAATAAAGCAAAATATTTTTTGTCTCTTCAAACACGAATAGAATGAAACACAACAAAAATTTAAAATTCTTATTCATGTACATGACTCATAAAAGAAAAATATATCTATTCATACATGTGTGAATAAAATGAAAAAAATCTTCCCTATTCATTTTCGAATGTGATCAAAAAAAAACTTTTTTGTTAGATTCATTCATGACTATTTATCATGAATGTTTAAATTTGAGTATTCATATATGAATTTTTCTGAACTCTGCTGAAATATAATCCATAGAAAGAGCAATGGTTTTGAAAAATGTTGATATAAAACTAGCGTGTTTTATTTAAATTTAAAATATTAAATAATTTTTTGCATTGTCAGTTTAAATATAAATACAACAAGCTAAATTTCTAGATATTTGTTATTTTTTTAATTTATTACCGTAAGTCTCAAGGCGAATTCATAGTAGTCGTCCTCGAAATAACAGGTAATTATTTTCCTCCAATTTTTCGGCTTGTATTTTTGATCTTCCACAGATGTCAGAACACATTCTTCAGTATATTTTTTTACCACCCCCAGGGGGAATTTTTAAAGTAAATTGGGGCGAGGTGTAATGGTTCCGGTGTATGGAAGTATTTATTGAAAAATTTATGAAGATATGCCGGCGCTAATAAACGCCACTGGCAAATATATCTACTTGGCAGATGTATGCCAAAGTGAGTATGCCGATTTAAGGCAATTATAAAAAGATATGTTTTTATAAGTCTAATGCCGATTGAAGGCAAAGTATTGATTAATTTTATTTTCAAAAATTTGTTCCTTATATTCTAAACTAACTGTATTCTAAAACTACAAAATTTCTTATTCACTAAATATAAATGTAGTTTGAGAAAATATAAAATACATTATACATAATTGTTGTATTGCAATAACAACATGTTCAATATAGAACAATACCATTGTTGTAATATAAAAAATAACAATCGTATTATGTTTGCTGTAATAATGGTAGTAACATTAAAAAAGTGCCGTGTGCAAAAAGTAATATTAAGAACAGTAAGTGTAATTAGTACACTTACATAATAATACATTGTTTATGTTAGTAATATTAATAGAGTGCCGTGTGCAAAAGTAATATTAAGAACAGTGAGTGCAATAAGTTTACTCACTTATAAAATATAATAATACATATAATATTATATTATTTAGAATGCACTACAGAGGAAAATCGTAAAGAACTAAAATATTTTATTAAGGGCTTAATATTATTCCTTGGCAATATGGATAAAGTATTACCTGGTTACCTTTAAATTGAATAAACAAAGTAATTTAAGAATTTCTTGAAAAGTTGGTTAAAACTGATATTTTGCCCCATTAATTGTAAACAACAAAAACAAAAGCTGATTAGAGGTGTAGCGTCCTAGAAATCGGTAATGACATCCAAACGTATGTATATAAATCATACTATAGAAAAATATTAAAAACCCATTAACTAAATGCACAAACACAGCACAGCAAATATGTAAGTAAAATTGAATACTTGAAGTCAATGTTTATTTTTTTATATGCTAACCCATACCAAATAATAATTTTTTATTTAAAATAATATTAATTAATTTTTTAATTAATGTTATTTTCCGCGTGAGATAAAAAAGTATAAAGTTATTCAAATTAATAAGACCAACAAACCAACTGATCATACCGACCTATTAGCATAATATCATAATATAATTCATGTATAATTTTACTAATCATAAATCAAAACAAATTAATCAAGATGATTTACAATATCCCTTGATACAAACACTCGTAAATGTAGAATTACGTATCAGTACCGATTTCAAGGCCGCTACACCTCTCATCAGCGTTCAATTGTCGATCTTTACAATTTTCGTAAAGTGGATATAATGGGGAAGAATATCAACTATTTAACTAAGTTTTCAACAGAAATAGAATACGGCAATTAATTTAATTCATTTTATTTTATTTTTATTTATATTATTACGAATAAACGTAACTATTATTCGAACTTATATATTGTAATTCATTTTATTTTATTTTTAATCACTGGTTGGAAATTACTAATAATTAACACAAATTCATAATCCGTTATCATCGAAGTATTCTACTTTGTAATTTTTAACGTTTTTGTTGTTTTTACTCTATATTAGGGAAATTTATATATTACTGTGACCCTTGTTATTAGGGTATGTATAGCTCGTGCCCAAGCGGAATTAATATTTTATATTATATTAAAATATGTTTTTTAATCATATAAACTTTGATTTATATTTTGTTTCTGAAAAAAAAGTTTAGAAGTTTTTTTTCATTCGTTTGTAAACTTTTGTAATATAAACTTCAATATTTTTCTTTAAAATAAAATAAACTCTTTTTTAACATACAAGAGGTTATGGGCGATAAAGAAGTAACTGGAATTCCACAATTTAATGGTTGTGGTTACGATGAATGGCAATTCCGAGTACGAGTTCATTTGGAATGTTTGAACCTTGGAGAAGTTTTAAAGGACGTGCCTCCAACGGATGCTGCCAAGAGAGAAGAATTTTTGAAGAAAGATTGCAAGGCAAAGGAACGGGTAGTTGCATTTGTTGGAAACAAATGTTTGGACTACATTCGTGAGAAAGATACAGCTAAAGAAATGTGGGAGAGCCTGAAAGAAGTTTTTGCGAAAAAGTCAATTGTTAATCAGATTTTGGTAAGAAAACAATTGATGCAAATAAGATTAAACGAAGGGGATGATGTTGCTTAACATTTAGTAAAGTTTGAAAACTTAATAAGAAATCTGAAAACTTCTGGTGCTGTTTTGGAAGAAAGTGACATTCTTACACAACTATTTATGTCACTTCCTGAAAAATTTGATCCTCTAGTTACAGCCCTTCAAAATCTTGAAGGTCAAATAAATTATAATATGGTAAAGCAGCGCTTATTACTGGAAGAAACGAAGATTTCAAGTCGCTATGTACAAGAAACTGGTCCTACTAAAACTGCTTTCTCCGGAAAGAAAACCCTGAAAAAGAAATTTTATGGCAAGTGTTTTAAGTGCAACAAAATGGGACACAGAGCAAACGATTGTCGTAGTAGTGAGGCTCGTAGTGCGTTTAATGGCCAGCCAGAATCCAAATAGCTGTTTTATGGTGGATTCAAATACAAGTATGAAATCAACAATAACTTTTAAACTGGATTCCAGGTCAAGTGATCACCTTGTAAACAACAATTTTTACTTTAATTCAGTAAAAAAATTACTGAATCCAATACAAATAAAAGTAGCGAAAGATGATCAACACTTAACATCTAATCATTTGGGCATAATAAATTGTGTGTCTAATAATAATGTTGATATTACTTTAAAAGACGTGTTATATGTACCAAATTTAAGAGATAATCTACTTTCAGTTAAGAAAATGACAGCTGCCGAAATTGATGTAAAGTTCAGTAAAGAGAAAACATTTATATACAAAGGTGGACTGTTGATTGCAACAGGACACTTAAGAGGAAGTCTATACGAAATCACAGACAACTGTAAAGAATCTGAAAATGAAAATAAACAATTTAGTAACAAAGAAAGAATAGAATCTAGAAAAAGCTGTAGAGAACGGAAGGCACCTTTAAGATTTCTGTATTATTTTACTAGTAATTCAGCCACTACAGAAACATTTCTTTGTGCTAGAGAACCCGAAATATATTCTGAAATATCTAGTAGACTTGATGCTGGAAAATGGCTTAAAGCTATTGAGGAAGAATTACAGAGTATGGAGACTAACAAAGTTTGGGTATTTACGAAACATATTAAAAATACTAAGCTACTTAATTGTAAATGGGTTTTTAAAATTAAGCATGATATGAATGATAATTCAGAACGATACAAAGCCAGATTGGTTGTGAAAGGGTTTTCACAAAAATGCGGTATAGATTACAATGAAACGTATGCTCCTGTCGCAAAACTTACAACGGTACGAGTTTTACTTGCAATAGCGTGTAAAAAAAATCTCCATCTTCATCAATTATATATAAAAACTGCTTTTTTAAACGGAGATTTACGTGAAGAAATCTATATGGCAGTACCAGAAGGGGTATCGGCAGAAAAAGGTTTATGTTGCCGTTTACTTAAATCTCTTTATGGATTAAAACAATCGCCTAAATGTTGGAATGATAAATTAAATGAATTCCTTTTAAATATTGGATTTAGTCGATCTAAACATGATTATTGCCTATACTCAAAAATTGGACAAACTAATGATGACATCTTGTATATAATTATATACAGTTGTCGGCATATTTATTTTGACAAAGTATAGTGAAGTATTGTTTTATTGGTTTTTAATATTGGAATTCCTATAACGGCATAGTTATCATGATATTTTCTTTACACTAATTCTTAAGTATACGTATGCAAAATATTTTGTTAAAATATTTACCTATTCTCATTCTGAAGGGAGAAATGCAATTTGGTACAAGAATTTGTAACGGCATAATTATTTTGACATTCTATAATTTCATCTCATTTTGCTTTTTGTGATAAGCTTTAATACAAAGCGGTCGTTGTTAAGTATTAACATTCGATGAAAGATAAATAAAACAATTATATTACTATTGTGTAAATATGGGAAAAATAGCGGAATTAACTAACACCGTCAGGAGTGAAATTATAACCAAGTATAATCTTGTAATATCTGTAACAAATATTGCCAAAGAGTACAATATATGTACCTAGACAAACCGTTTATTATCAAATAAATAAATGTAAAGAAACAGAATCTGTAATTAATTTGCCTCGAACAGAAAGAAAACGTAAAACAACGGCAGTGGAAGATCGACAAATTATCAGAAAATTTAAATCCAATCCAGGTTTGACACCCAAAGCCGCTGCGTTGGAATGGAATTCGCACTGTGATAGTCATTTAAGCGAAAGAACAGTTCGACGACGTCTAAAAGAAGCCAACATTAATACATATGTAGCAAGATCAATTCCATGTATAGCCCCAAGGAACCAAATTAAAAGGTTAGAATTCGCAAACAGATACGTGGACAAGCCCTTATCATTCTGGCAAAGCGTCTTATGGACCGACGAAAGTACTTTCGAGTATCACTCATCAAAGAAAAAAGTTTTTGTTAGACTAGACCAAAAAACTCGAAAAAAAATCGCACCTGTTGTCGAAAAAGTTAGTCATGGGGGTGGCACAGTCATGTTCTGGGGCTGTATAGCACATAAAGGCTTGGGAGACTTGGTTCCCATCGACGGTTCGATGAACCAAAACCAATATTTGAAATTTTAAATGAACACGCATTTCCTTCTGGCGATAGGTTGATTGGACTGTCATTTATTTTTCAACAGGACAATGCGCCTTGCCACAAGAGTAAAATGATTAAAACATTTTTGACAGAAAATTACATTGAAACTTTGGATTGGCCACCCCAAAGTCCGGATTTGAATGTGATTGTGAATGTTTGGTCATATATAAAGCGCCAAAGATCAGCAGATCTGACAAGAACCAGGGAAGGAACAATTTCAGAGGTTAAATCTTTGTGGGAGGACATACCAACAAAATACATTCAAAACTTGATCGATTCAGTTCCTAAAAGACTCCGGAAAGTCATTGATTCATTCTAGGAAGATTTCAGCAAAATCCTTCAGAAGATCATTGGCAATCATTAAAGAGAGTCTTAAGATATTTAAAAGGTACAATTCGAAAGAAATTAGTATACAATGCTAATAATGATAATATTTTGATTGGATACGCCGATGCTGATTGGGCTAGCGATGTTACAGATCGTAAATCTGTTAGCGGATACATCTTTAAAGTGTTTGGATGCACGGTGTCGTGATCCAGTAAGAAACAGCAAACGATTGCCACTTCATCAAGTGAAGCAGAGTATGTCGCTTTAAGTGCAGCTGTATCTGAGGCTATATGGTTAAGAGGCTTATTACAAGATTTTTATGTATTGAAAAATGAAGCTGTGATTCTGTATGAAGATAATCGTGGTTGTGCATGTATGGCCACAAATATCGAATCAAAAAGGTCAAAACACATTGACAATAAACACCATTTTATAAGAGACAATGTTGAGAAAGGTGTTATTAAAATTGTATCCATTGGGACATCAGATCAAGTAGCAGATATATTAACAAAATCTTTGGATGCAAATACTTTTCTGAAATTTTGTAGTTATATTGGTTTATATGATTGAGAAGGGGTATTAAAATATGTTTTTTAATCATATAAACTTTGATTTATATTTTGTTTCTGAAAAAAAAGTTTAGAAGTTTTTTTTCATTCCTTTGTAAACTTTTGTAATATAAACTTCAATATTTTTCTTTAAAATAAAATAAACTCTTTTTTAAAATACAAGATATTATTATTACGAATAAACGTAATCATTATTCGAACAAAGAAGTGTTTCTAAAAGTCAACAGAGTTGCAAAGTTTACATGAAAATGAATTTGATTTGCAGAGCTGTAAAATAATATTGCTTGTTTTAAACACTGCTTTGACGTTGCATAAAGACGTTGAGGAAGGCAGCCGGACTTAGGTATTATAGGATATCGGAAGACATCCATATTTTTACCGACAGCAAAGCGGCCATTGCTGCTATCAATGGTGTATACACTACATCGACGGTGGCAAACGAATGCCGGAAATCTCTAAACGAGATAGCGAGACATTCAAGAGTAATACTAGTCTGGATTCCAGGGCACTCAGAGTGCACTGGAAACGATATTGCGGACGAAACTGCCAAAAAAGGTGCTCCATCTGTAAACATGGATGGTATAGATATTGAGGAATCAGAAGCTCTTGATGTTCTTGGCATGAAAATTCATTGTGATGTTCGATGGAATGATCACATTTTTCATGTCTCAAAAGAAGCATTCAAGTGCCTCGGCTTTTTAAGACGGTGTAGGACATACTTCATTCCATCTGATCTCCTTAATATTTATACCACCGACCAAAAATTGAATACAACTCTCATGTATGGGCCGGTGCTTCAAAATCTATTTT